>OW240918.1:136229137-136252594 GCA_933207985.1 Pelobates cultripes | reverse complement strand
ATTACGTCGGACTCATTCAGACGTCACATAATCGCGCCATGAAACTCGACGGGAAGACGAGGAAGAAAGCACTACGAGAAGCGAATGCAAATGAAACCTGGTTACTGACTTTGGGGTCAAAGGCCGGTTACAGCCTATCAGAACTAAAGGAGGGGTATTTAGGCCCAGTTCTCAGCCTGCTCAGTGCCCTGTCGTGGTTTCCCTTGTGGTTGTCTGAGAGCGCGTTCCTGTTTATAGTTTTCTACCTGGTTTTTTACTTTGGCTTTGTTTATTGACTTCTCTATATTCTGGTATCCTGACTCCTGGCTTTCCTCATCGCTGTGTCCCTTTCTGTGTTCCCTGACCTCGGCTAGTATTTTTGACTATTCTTTGTACGTTAAATCCGGCCATTCTAAGGACCGGTAATACGTTACTTATTTGTCATCCGTGCTGTACAGTTCTACGTGCTGGATCAAACAGTAATCCTGACACTACCCCAACCATCCCACCCTAACCCGCACCCAGACAGCACCACATTAAGACATTGACCGACGCTACCTGAGATGAACACTCTACACACAGACAAGATAACCACGAAGCACGCACACGAACACCAACAAAGACATAATCAGGAACAAGGATGGTTAGGACAGTAACAACGGAACCCCCACCTCATCCACGGCAGACCAGGCACCCACGGGGACAAACACTAGCCCAAACACAATCACGTATACCCAAAGAACCTCGCTGTCAAACCAATAACCATACTCCGAGCAAAATCGATGTATACACACTGAAACACGGACCTCCAGGCAGGCTACACCACAATAAGATAGGGAGACATACCACAGTTGAAACACACGAACCACTGAGATGTACTAGATTACTCATAAATGCTCCTTAGCACGCCAAGCAGAACACCACACTGAATACGCGGACAAAAGCTACACGGGGCCAGTCGCACACGGCAACGAAACATTAAACTACACAGCGCAACAGACACGTGAGCAGACAGCAGCCACACACATACATGGTAGGATATGGCACAATGTCAGATGATTTCCATTCTAATATGGAGACACAAACAGGAAATCAATAGACCAAACACCGCCAGCAGAAAAGCGAGATACACCTAGCACGGGACCAGAGCAACCAGAGACCAGATACGACAGGGCCCGCAGACACAACTTACACAGGTAACACACGATACAAAACTCCCAAAACCAGACAAGCCTGAGCGAACGCAACAAAGGCACACCATAAGTCACGCAGATAGACACAGCAAGCAAACAAATTGATACCTATGTACTGTATCAAGCAGGCAATAACCAACCAGCCTCTGCGTAGGCGACAAAAAGCTCACAAATGTCTGTATGGAAAACGTATGCCCTTGCGCGGGCAAACAATGCCTCAATACTCGCACCGATGTCACCTGCAAATGCATTACGATAAAAATTGAGAAAATTGACACAGTCAATAACACATGCAGACTCTAACAGACACAACAGAAAGTCGAAAACTTCTAACAGACGCAAAACACGCAGGGACCTGCCGAGCACAACATCTACATGATGAGGTCCAAACACATATTATATATTAATGCACAGCTGCCTAAAAACGAATAGGCTCCTTATGTTATGATTAAAGCTGGGAAAGCTCCTGTATTTTCAATTATGGCTTAATGACCGCATCTAACTAGCAAGCAGATTAACCTGCCTCAGCACAGGGCGACAATTTTGCATCTACTAACCAGCAAACACGCAACACTTGCACACACCAGCCAACTCAAAACACCTATTTAACACTCTAACTGAACTTCAAAGGCTACACAGTACATAAAAGTATAGAGCACAAAACAACCGACTGTGAATCAATATCAATAATAATAATAATAATAATAATAACAACAAAAACAAAAAAAAGTTAAGATAAACAGGCTAAGATGGATCCGTCTCTGCGCAGGCACCGAAGGTATATACTGTGTTAACCAATGCTTAGGCCCCTGCGTGGGCACTCACTTTATTACAAAACAGTTTGACGTGTGAACTTATGTTATACATACAATAAAAATATTCAAAACAAAATATTCTTAGATGAATACCCTGGATTATCTAGTTTAAGAAAAATATATACATGTGGGGTGTTTTTTTGGAGATTTATGACATAACAGTGTTACAATGTCACTATTGATACATTTGAAAAATGTACATTTTGAAACAGCAATTTCCTACTTGTACTTATAGCCCTATAAAACTTGCAAATAAAAGCCAAAAAACACGTAAACATTGGGTGTTTTTAAACTCAGGAGAAAATTTTGAATCTATTTAGCAGTTTGTTACATTCGATTTTGTAGATCAGTAAAAGATTTTTTTTAAGTAGAAGTCAAAAAAATTTTATTTTTTAATTTTTCACCATATTTTATTATTTTTTTAAAATTAAATTATATGACATGATAAAAATAATAGTATGTAAAGAAAGCCCTTTTTGTCTTAAAAAAAAAAAACAATATATAATTTGTATGGGAACAGTAAATGAGAGAGCGGAAAATTACAGCTAAACACAAACACCACAAAAGTGTTAAAATAGCTCTGGTCCTTAACGTACAACCATCGCAAAAACAGTCTGGTTCTGAAGGGGTTAATATAACTATAATAAATAAACAGATGCTAGCAGAATGTCAATTTGCCACAATAATTATACAATACAAAACTACAACATATTACTTACAAAAGGCTATAACAGTTGCTAAATGTTATAATGGTTTCACATGGTACAAAACATGAACAAACTTACACAGGCCCCAGCCTGTGGAGCTGGGGCCATCAGCTGCTACATTCTTAGGCAGTGAAGGGCAGAACCAAAGAGAGAGACTGACTGTTTCAAAAGATACCTGAATGCTTCCTACAATCTGGCTTTTTTTCTGTGTAAGTAGCTGACCTGTGATGTCACTGCCAGAAGCACATGAATTCCTACACATTGCCCTAGTGGTGCCTCCAAAGCATTACACTAACTGCTTTCTTTATGATGTAAAGTCATTAATTAATAAATACCATTATAGATATTATAGACATATTGGACCCTATCTATAAAGAACAAATATGCAAAATGCTGTGATGATTCACTAAATAATCAAATGAGATGTACCAGCTTATTACACAGTGTTTGGCATTTTGACCCTGAAATTGCTTTTTTGTATTTCACCCAATGCATGCATAGGTTTATTTACACAGCTGATACAAACAGAGGACATTGTGTCACTGGTAGTAAATTGGGAGAAATATTAATTCCTCGCCAGTTGTCACATTTTCAGCAGGACAGTGTCGATTTTGGGTTTCTGTCATGTGTATTTTTTTTCTCTAGTATTCCTATTCTGGCATAGCAATGTAAGCTTTTCCAGTGTGCTTCAATAGTGCTCTGCATATGGACTGCCTGGCACCCCTTCAAAGTACATCAACACTCCCTTTTTACAGTTGAGACCATTACCTGTAACACAAATTACATCATTGGCATGTCCTCCTGTACAACTCTTGCCTCTTTTCCTGGCATTATACTTATCAATTTTAGTAAGTAGGAAAGTTAAAGGGACACTATAGGCACCCAGGCCACTTAAGTTCATTGAAGTGGTCTGGATGCAATGTCCCTGTCCATGAAACTACAATGTTTACATTGCAGCACTAATTCAGCCTCTAGTGCAGGGGTCAGCAACCTGCATGGCACTTGAGGCCCCTTTGCACGGCACTCAAGGGTCGAAACGAATGTGTCTAATCATGGCCTTATGGCCCACTTATATACAAAACCAGGATGCAGTAAACCCCACCCAGAAAACTCCCACAAAATGTACACAAATTCGAGTATCATGACAAGGCATGTATTACATAAAATTTTAGAACACATAAAAATACATAATAAACATATAGGAACCCCCACAACTATTATATACCCAGATAGCCTGGATCTGAGCGCCCACGTTGTCCAAAATGTAAAATGCAGCAATGTAGTTTACTGTCATTATATTAAGACTGTTACCCATGCTACACCATGCTTCAAGACAAAATTTCATTTTATTTGTAATTAGACATAAATATTTCTCAATATATAATTACATATTGTTTTTGTGATTAATCACACTCTTTAATTATGTTCAATTTGTAACAATGAAAATACATCCTGCATATCAGAAATGTACATTATGTTTCATAACAGTGGCAAAATTACAGTTATGAAGTAGCAACGAAAATAATTTTATGGTTGGGGGTCACCACAACATGAGGAACTGTATTAAAGGGTCGCGGCATTAGGAAGGCTGAGAACACTGCACTAGACTCTGGTGACTACCTATACCCCACCTGATTTGTGTCATATCATCAACATTAGAATATTTTTAGGAGTTATTCAAGACCACACCACAGTCTATTCATTGCCCTTTCATGGTTTTAGCTATTCGATAGTGCATTTCTTATTGATTATTTGTTTTGTTTTTTTGTATATGGAATCAGAGCTGTTTATTCTTCTGATTTCTGTACTCCTTAAACTTGGCCTATTTATTGACTCTGTGTACCTAGCCTCTTTTTTTTCTATCTGCTTGAAGAATGCGTTTCATACATTTATACATCAAGCCTGGCTACTTTAAGGATCAGTAATCTGTTACTATTGATACTGTTGGTCCTGTGTTTACATGTGAGAGTATGAAGTAGGAGTGATAGAAGCATGTAAGGTGTAAATAGGACAAATATGGAGCTATACATACTGAGGACTTAATATTAAGCCATCTTATAAGATTTATTTGGACTAGATAGCTTTATTGCCCCCACTGCAAGAGCGGTTGTATTGATTACCATCCATCCACTGTGGCTACATTCCGTGTTTTCTGCAGCAGTATTTTAGATTATTCACGATCATGTACATAGTGAACTGACAATTAAACTTCATGTGCTTTGTCAAATATCGTCTTGCACATAGTATTAGACCGAGGTCCCTGCAAAAACTATTGAACAGGACCTTTTCATTTGCATGAATAGATGCAAGTTCACTATGATTTCAGCTTTATTTAGATAGTCTGTTACAACATTTCTCTTTTAATTGCTGCAGTCAATGTTACTTTGTATTCTTACTTTGAACTCGTTACAATACATAGACTAAATGTTATCTTACATAGCCCATGTGGATTGCAAAACTTTGTTTTGCACACATCACTAGATGAAGGTTTCTGAAAACTTTTGAACAGAACCTCATTAAGATTATACATACTTTAGTGATTATCAGGTCATTTTTCTGTACTTTTAGAGTTCAGGATTTTTTACTTGATTTTGATTTATTTGAGTTAGAAAATGTATAAACTTTAGTTTATCATTTATTTTTCTTGTGAATTATTTTATATATTCACAATTAGTTATCAATTAGTTCACTGATTTGTATATACCTTTTTTCGTTGGGGTATCACCATATACACACTTTTTTTGTGGCTAGCAAGAATCACTAGCCTTTATGGACTGCTAAGCGATCGTTGCGATACCACCAGATAGGGTTACGAATCTCTGGTAATATTATAAATTTTTAGCTAGGTATCCTATTTATTTGAGATCCATAGGGTTTCTCTACACACTGCCCTATACCCTATCTTTTAGTGGTCCAAATGATCTCCTTAAACATTTTTCTATTGACAAGCTATTTACCTGTGAATGTTAATACATTGGTTTATTATTATACTTACGTATATTAGAATGTAAATACTTGGTTTATCCTTTCATTTTTTAATATAATTTCCATTTAGGACATTTAGATTATATTTTAGAATTACTATTAAAAGTTATATTTCAAGGGCACTCATTTTCCCTCTTGTCATGATATACTTATCATTTGTAACAACGCCTTTGTGCAATACCTTTGAATGGACAAGAGACATCCATTTATTTGGTAGAAAACTAGCTCTGAACATCAGTTACACTAAAAAAAAATAAAAAAAATATGCAAGCTGCCAATGATCTTGGTCTGACTGTTCATGACCTAGATAGTGAAAAAAACAAAACAATAATACTTAGCTTTAAATAACGTGTAACAGCCTCCCTAGGTCGTTACCCAAAAGACGACCTATATCATATATAGGAAACCACAACAAAAACAATTCTGGATATGGCTGTGTGAATCTATAGAGAAAACAAAGCAAAACATAGTGTGATATTGTTACAAAATACAATGTTCTGTGCGCAACAATCTATAGCACTCACTAGATATAGATAAGTATAAGCGCTCTTAGGGTGCCTCCCCTGGTATAATGGGGGACCAAACAATCCTTCTTTCCACCTCCGGATTCTTATTCCACCAAGAGACATCCACAGGTCAGGGTTAAAATTTAAGAAAATGTATTCAATAAAAAAAAAATATATATAAATATATATAAGCAGTCACCAATTCAGCATAGGATATGAATGCAGAAAAAGTAGTCCTACGCGTTTCGTTCATTATGAACTTCCTCAGGGGTCGCAATAAAATAACTACCATGTATGAATACAAAGTACAAAATACCCTCTTGCAGAAAAGGGCTAGGGATAGCAATAAAGGCATTCCATGTGTGATAACATATTCGACTCACTTCAGTGAGGTTAAACACATCATTAATAAGCACTGGAAAATTTTGCAATCTGATCCTAAACTTCTCCCCTGTTTTAATGAGAGACCTTTGTTTTCATTCAAGCGACACAAGAGCCTAAGGGACCATTTAATGAAGAACGTCAATCTACAGGGGAAGATTGATACAGCTGACACCTGGCTTTCTGCGGCACCGGGTATGTACCACTGTAGGCACTGTATTAACTGCAATGGGGTGATTACGGGAGACCATTTTTCACACCCGAGGACGGGTAGGAGGTACCCGATTCGGGAATTTTGTAATTGCCAGTCGCAGTATGTGGTATATATGCTCAAATGCCCGTGTGGATTAGCGTATGTGGGTGAAACCACGCGTACGCTCACTATAAGGATTAGGGAACACAAGAGTGGCATATGGACGAATAAGATGCAATATCCGGTGGCCAGGCACTTCGCTGAGAAAAGACATACAGTTTCCCAATTGCGGTACATGATTTTGGAGGTGATTAAACCCAGTAGAGGAGGCATTTCGCAAGTGGTTAGGCTTAAACAACGTGAGGTATACTGGATTTATGAGCTGCAGACTTTGTATCCTAAGGGTCTGAATGAGGATAAGGATCTATCACCATTTCTATAATCCTGACGATGTTTTACTCTGCCTGTGTTTTGTCTGTATCTTTATGTTTTGTTTTTATTTCCTTTTATAGATTGAAGCTGCAGTAGCCATTTGGACCATGATGTTTTTGATATTAGAGTGCCGGAAAATACTGAATCAATTAGAATATATCATCATATACTTTGAATGGCTTCATGTTATGGTTATGATGACCCTTCATGTGTATATATATAATTTTGTATTTTATACTGTTGTGGATTGTGTTTATATACATTTTAGGATCAGTTATGTACATAATATATGGATAATATTGAGGGATGATACCCACGACTACGAGAGCTTTTCGCCATGAGTAGTGTTTTCCTGTGGGTGGTATGATGTTATTTATCTATGTGAACCCTATGTGGTTGACATGGGTATGTATAGTGTACAGATTGATGAAGTTAATGTGACAACGATTATTCTAATATGGTATATATTTATAGTGAATTCTTTAATAATATTGATATATTTATAGAATGATACATGCTTGTGATGTAATTTCTGAATATGTTGTTGTATCTTTAAATTGATGATGAATAGCCTCTTAATGTGTGGGTTACATTGTATTATATTATCTTGTGTACAATATGAATGATTTTTCAAATTTTTATTTGGTTGTGTAAATATGTTAATGTATTGAATTAATTTTTTGGAGAGTTATTACACAGCTAAGTAGTCAGTATTACATGGAGAACTGCTATGTATTATCATTGCCTGTTTGGCATCTGTAGTAATCTATATATCACACATTGGGTGTTTGTCAAATTAAAATACTTTTCTGCACATCACTTTTTGGTGTCTTTTTTTCTGTGTTTTGCTTCATAATATTGGTGGTAGATATCTCATGTATAGGCTCACCGATTATTTTCTATTTATAAGGTGGATTTATGACTATTTATTCTTATTAGTCCTCTTTTGCATGTACATATGTAATATATGCTTAGTGTATTTGTATGTGGGGTATTGATACTTATGGAATATAATTAATATGGATTATTAATGCTCATTGCACTATTTTTTTTTTTCATTATTAGACTTTTATTACTTTACATAACACAAGTAGAGTACAAGTACTGCAATAAAAATAAAAAAGAGTGAATAACTGACAAACTATGCTTGCTTAAAAATTTTTCAATACTAAATCCATTACATAAATCTGTATACAAGTGTTTATATATTTTTTTTGTAAATACGTTTTTATTGAACGTGCAATCTTTCAGATCCTCAAATAGCTATGAATGTGCGACAATTAGGACACGCAGGTCCCTTCAAAATGAAACCATAACAGTTTTAGTAGGAAGTGATGTCCGCTCAGTCATATATCGGTGACACGCAGGTCACAACATAACATGCATTATCTTACTAACAGGACTGCTAAGCACATTCCTTACAGTATCAGGTAGTAATGCGCTAACTTGTGGTGAGATTCGTAGACCTCAGTCTGCATCTGAACTACCATGGCGTGGGCACAACATGCGCAAAGAGTAACGCCAATAACATTGGCACTTTCGTAAGCCCAGTGGTCTACAACCTTGGTGAACACATAAGTCTTGCGTGCATTCTCTTACCAGACATCTGGTATGGGGTTAGTCTCATTGCACTATTTTGATTGTTAGTTTCCGTCCACTGCATGTGGGTGGTTTTTTAGAACGGTGTGGTACTTCAGTTTGTTTGTTTAGTATTGCGCCTGCGCAGGTATGGTGTTGCTATGTGCATGCGCGGCAGTTTGCCGTTATGCGCATGTGCAAGCGGATGTTACTACACGCGCGTCACTCATTATAGTATGACTGCACATATAGGATGTTGCTATGCGCATGCGCGGCAGTTTGCCGTTATGCGCTTGCGCGAGCGGGATGTTACTACGCGCATGCACGGCACACATAGTACGCCTGCGCAAATAGGATGTTGCTATGCGCATGCGTGGCAGTTTGCCGTTATGCGCATGCGCGAGCAGGATGTTCTAAATGAAAAAGAGTATGCATTTCTAAACATGACACAACCTATAATACCGGTCTTTTACCACCTCCCCAAAATCCATAAAGATAGGATAAAACCTCCAGGGAGACCTATTGTATCTGGGATTGGGTCAATTTCCAGCAGACTATCCCAGTACGTAGATAGGTGTCTCCAACCAGTGGTTACCAAATGTCCTAGTTACCTGAAGGACACCTCCAATATCCTCCAAGTTTTTTTTTTTGTTTTTTTTTTAATTCTTTATTTTTGTAAGTGCAAAAGTAGGTACATTTGTCAAGGTGGCCACATAATATTACAGTAGTAGGCAAATAAAGACAATTCTGGTGACATATTTGTTATGTGTTGCACTTTGTTTTTGTGTGAGTGAGAAATTCACGATTCAACCAAAAATATTGAACAAAAGAAATCTACCAATAAGAGAACAAAACAGGCATTTTAAAGTGATGCCAGGACAGGAGTAGCTTAATAGGCAAAAAACATACCATATCATAGCTTTGTGCAACATCATATCATAGTGTGCGTGGATATAAAGGTCATGTGGGCTTGTTATGTCCCAACGGTGTTGTCCCGCTTGATACCTAATGGTTTTTGGAAATAAATGAGTGGGGGTAAGTGGGGGCTCTCTCTAAGCTCCTGCCAGACGTGTCAAAAGGGCGCTGTTCATGCGTGATTAGGCTAAGAGCCTTATAAAACCGGCGGATTTATGAAGTGCCGGCTGGGGTATTATTGTGGGTGCCACTATATGACCGCGTTCGAAGGTTTTCATGGGAAAGCATGGTAGTGGTTTGTTATATAATGTTGTCTGGAAGGTTATGTCTCGCTTAAGGTGGTGGGTCAGGAAGTTAAGCATAAATTTTAAGCGGCCTCTGCCTAATCTGGTTGTTTAGGTACGTGTTGTAGATATGGGTGTCTATATAGGTGTGGTAAACCTTTAGTGTGAGTCAGCATCAAAAAAAAAAAAATAATAATTTGTACTTAGAGAAATAAAGAGCAGACAGTCTCGATTATTCTCGCTGTGGGTGAGTGTTCTCGTCTGTTGGGCAGTAGGCCAGGTTGTTGCCCTGTAAAAGAAAGGAGGGAAAGCGTCCCGATAGTGTTTGTTCTGTTTCAGGTTGTGGGAGCCGCACGCGGTCCTGTTGGGGGCTGTCGTGGCACAAAGATTGGTGCGTCAACTGCGCCCCTCCCTGGTCTGCTTGTCGTTCCAGCCGGTGGGTTAGCGGTGTCCGGTGCCATCAGTGGCAGCTGCATGTCTTCCAGTGTCCTTGTGGCCTCTTGTGTGTTCCTCACCACCAGAGGACCGCTTGCACCCTCAATGTGTAGTGTGCGCCCTGGACCCCAGCGGTACCTGAGTTGTTTCTGCCTCAAGAAGGACGTAAGCTGTCTAAGGGATCTTCTCCAATTCAGCGTTCCACTTGAGAGATCTGCATAAAACGACAGAGTCGTGTCCTCAAAAGTGTAGGTGGTTAGGCCCTTGGTGGCTTCTAGAACAGCCCTCTTGTCCCTCGCGCTTTGAAACCGGAGGATTATGTCCCCTGTAGCAGCTGGTGGTGCTGTAGGTGGCCGTGGTATGCGGAAGATGTCATCCAATATTATGGATTTGGCCACTTTTGGGGTTAAGAGCGCAGTCAGTAGCCGCCTAGCATAATGTGGGAGCTCGGCCTCAGGTACAGAGTCTGCAACCCCTCGCAGTTTGAGATTGTTTTGCCGTGTGGCCAGTTGCTGGTCATGTAGTGCAGCCAGTTGTTTGAGGTCGTGTACTGTTGCTTTCAGCTCCTCTATCTGGCTGGTGTGGCCGCTTGAGGTGCATTCCACGGTCCCGAGCCGCGCTGAGAGGCCTTTCAGATCCCCCCTTATTGTGGCCACTTCTGCAGATATTTTGCTGTGATGGGCGGCCATGAGTTCCCTGATGGCCTCCATGGTCACCGGCGTGGAGGCTAATGTAGGCACTCGAGGTCTGTCTGGCAATAGTGGGGCGTTACTCGGCATGCAGCTCCCTGTTTCTTCATCAGACGTGCCATCCGAGAAATCGGAGCAGCCTCCGTGCAGGGACGCCATTGTTGCGCCGGCCGTCTCGTGGGCCTGCTTCCACATGTCCCCTATATTCATGCCCAGACGGGGCTTGTCTGGCTTTTGTTTTTTTGTTTTCCTGCCCATGAGGATCAGGTAAGCCGTGGGGCACTCCGGGGAGTGTTTGGGTCGTGGTCGGGTTCTGGTTGCGGTGATTATGCTCGATTAGAGTCGGGAGCTCAGCCGCCATGCGACCTTCCTCGTCCGTTGCTAGACTCCGCCCCCCGGAGTAACCATTTTTCATGGAAATTTTATTAATTTCTAGAAAATATTTTTGGGGTCAATATGTTTACATTGAATATAATATTTAGTGGAGAAGAAATGCAATAGCTAGAAAATGCATATTTCTAACCAAATCAATTCTGAGTTTGTTAGTAATTAAACAAAAAAATGTCCTATATAATTGATAAAATCACATTTAGAAAAAAAATTTATCTTTTTGAATCAGATTATTATCTCATTATTATTTTTTTTTTCCCACAGAAAATTTTAGTAATGCCAAACATGGATGATATATATTTTCCAATCATGCAGTCTGGTGTAGATAGTTGCAGACAACCACAGGCTGAAACAGAAATAGCACCGTCACTTTGAGCAGATTGTTTTGCTTGTCTCATCAAAGAACCCTACATGGAAACCCGAAGTGAATTTTAAATGCCCATATATAGAAGAGCTTAACTAAAAACACCACCATGTGGATGGAATCCAGGTTTGTGATCTAGAACGTCACAATTACTCACCTGTAAACAAAGTTTCGCCTACACACTCTGACTTCTTGGTCTTAAAACCTACCGTTAGACAGATGGATTTAAATAAGAATGTCTCATCAAAATTCCTACCCAACAAACCAGATGAAAACAGTAAAATTGATGGATGTGTCCATGGCTACAGGAAGACAAGCTATCTTCACCACCACCGGAGGTCCATATTTATTTCTCTTCTTCTTTGTCGTCTCTGCAATCCCTTGTTTTTGGCTTTTATGACGCAGTAGATATGTTTGACTGCTGATGAATTAATTATTGAATGAGGTGCTGTATTATTTTAGTATAATGTAGTAGAATTTTTCAACGTATTGGTTAATTCCTTGCCTCTGTAAATGTTAAGAATCTAAAGCAATAATTAACAAGTACTGTCCTCCACCATAAAAGAGGAACCATCCCCCCGTTGTCCAGTTTCCATTAACTAGATATCTCCAGATTCTGTTGGGTGTGCATTTTTGCATATATTGATTTATCCCACAATTGATTAGGACAGGATTGATCCTCTGTTATAGACTTGAAACTTAATGACTAGTAATAATTTGTGGACCTTTCAATATTTATTTTCAGCATAGGAACTAGTATCTAATATAACAAATGTCTTTTACATCTGGTACCTTTTGGCTTTTAGATATGTCTGTTTTCTGCATAATTCAAATGACTATTAGAATAAAGTGTTGAAAAATGGTTTGAATTTTACTTTGACACGGAATGCCAGATCTACAATCAGGAATGTGCAATAAATCAGTGAGTTGTAAACAAGATATCGATTTAATACAGGTGCGTCTACATTTGGCCCGTCAGCTGTGGCTTCATTGCAGTTCCACAACAACCCCCTGTTGAAAGGGAAGCATGGGAAAATTATTCCTGCAACTGAGACAGGGCTAAAGTTGAACTCCCATGTGTAACCGATTATTGAAATATTATTTATTCTTCATAAGCACTGTGATTTCAAATGATGAAATATATCCAAGAAGGTAAAGATAGTGACGTGGATTCCACACATTCCCTTTGACCTCGCGTGTTAAAGAAAAAAGATGACTTTTGCAAAAAGGATGATAGCTCCTGGATTTGTTTGTGGGTTTGTATGGTGAAGAGTGAGACAGAGTAGGAGAAAAGTCACAAGTATGGTTGTAAGTGGGCCTATAGATTTATCCATTAGAGTACACAATTGATTGCATTTCATTTTGAAAGGAAATAATCATCCATAATATAAACCTCCTACTGGTATAATTCTGGCTGGGTGACAGAATCCCTTGAGATTTTTTCTTATTTAAAGGGATCCTATAAGCACCCAGACCAATTCATCTCATTGAAGTGGTATGTGTGCAATGCCACATCCCCTTAGCCCTGCAATGTAAAACATTTCAGGTTTTTTCTAAACTGCAATGTTCATATTGCAGTGTTAAGACTGCCTCTAGTGGCTGTCTACCATATTGCAGTGTTAAGACTGCCTCTAGTGGCTGTCTACCGTATTGCAGTGTAACAGACAGCCACTAGATGTACTTTCTGCACTTTTCTTTGTAAAACGACGCTAGACGTCCTCACACTCTGCATGAAGACATCCTGGATCAAGGAAAACCCCATAGGAAAGCATTGAGTCAATGTTCTGTTATGTGGAAGGCCTAATGCACATTAGGTCCCCCCATCAACTGACATTGGAGGAGGCTGAACAAGACTCAATGCCGAGGGACATCGGCGCTGGAATTGGGTAAATGAGTAAAGGGTTATTTAACCCTTTATACCGCCCGGGAGAAGGGAGGGCGCTCAGGCAGAGGAACACCTTAAAGGACCACTATAGTGCGAGGAAAACATACTCGTTTTCCTGGCACTATAGTGCCCTGAGGGTGCCCCCACCCTCAGGGTCCCCCTCCCGCCCGGCTCTGGGGAGAGGAAGGGGTTAAAACTCACCTTTTTTCCAGCGCCGGGCGGGGAGCTCTCCTCCTCCGAGCCTCCTCCTCTCCTCCCATTCGGCTGAATGCGCACGCGCGGCAAGAGCTGCACGCGCTTTCAGCCGGTCTCATAGGAAAGCATTTACAATGCTTTCCTATGGACGCTTGCGTGCTCTCACTGTGATTTTCACAGTGAGAATCACGCAAGCGCCTCTAGTGGCTGTCGATGAGACAGGATTTGAGGGCTGGATTAACCCTAACATAAACATAGCAGTTTATCTGAAAAATGTGTTAATCCTAGAGAGACCAGGCACCCAGACCACTTCATTAAGCTGAAGTGGTCTGGGTGCCTAGAGTGGTCCTTTAATGTTACATGTCTGTGTTTCCAACACTAAAGTGTTCCTCTCTGTATTTGAATTCTAAGTAATTGTCGTTTTTGAGGAATCCCATTCTATAGTTTGCTAGCTCTATTGAGAACTAGATAGCCTTCAGATGATAGTGTAAGGACTTGATAGCCAAGGGCAAGCCAGCCAGTAGCTCTCTGAAGGCTTCCTATACTCCGACAATGCTTCATTTTAGCTGAGATCTGCATGTTTCCAACTCGCATATCAAAAGGCATGTTTTTCGATTAGATAAAGATAAGAGACTGACAAGGAGGCAGATCAGGGGCAGAGCCAGCATGATTCAAACACAGCCCTGGCCAATCAGCATCTCCTCATAGAGATGAATTGAATCAATGAATCTCTATGAGGAAAGTACAGTGTCTGCATGCAGAGGGAGGAGAAACTGAATGTTTGGATGCATTTTAGGCAGCCATGACCCAGGAAGGATCTCTAACAGCTATCTGAGGAGTGGCCAGTGAAGTTATCACTAGGCTGTTATGTAAACACTGCATTTTCTCTGAAAAGACAGTGTTTACAGCAAAAAGCCTGAAGGTAATGATTCTACTCACCAGAACAAATTCAATAAGCTGTAGTTGTTCTGGTGACTATAGTGTCCCTTTAATTTCTCACCTGCACATCAATATTTCCTGGTAAAATCTACCCATTCTCTTCTCTGGTTCCTGCTTTAGAAATGTTGCAGAAATGAAAAATACCATTGATTTAATAATAGGAGGTGTTTTTATTTTTTGGAGAAAACATTGGAAAAGCTCCCTGGCTCAGATATCTATATTTCCTCAGCTGGTTCCTGTTTTTCTTTAATCAGATGTTTCTTCTGAGGACCCTGATAAAACAAAAAAAAAAAAGACATACATTTATGCTGCAGAGACAAATACATGTTGCTGTTTTTTCATTGCGCCTTTTACCGTTTTTAGTGTTACATAGTTACATAGGCTGAAAAGAGACATGTGTCCATCAAGTTCAGCCTTTCTCATATTTATTTTTTTGCTGTTGATCCAAAAGGTAACAAAACCCAGTTTGAAGCACTTCCAATTTTGCAGCAAACTAGGAAAATAATTCCCTCTTGACCCCAGAATGGCAGTCAGATTAATCCTTGGATCAAGAA
Organism: Pelobates cultripes; assembly: GCA_933207985.1. Lineage (NCBI taxonomy): Eukaryota > Metazoa > Chordata > Amphibia > Anura > Pelobatidae > Pelobates > Pelobates cultripes. The sequence continues at coordinate 136,237,175 of OW240918.1, read as the reverse complement.
GCATTTACCCTACATTGAAAAATTATTTTCTTGAATATTCTGATTTTGCAAGTATGCATCTAGTAGCTGTTTAAACATCTGTACAGACACTGATAAAACCACTTCTTCAGGCAGAGAATTCCATATGCTTATTGTTCTTACGGTAAAAAACCCTTTCCTTTGCCTTAGACTAAATCTACTTTCTTCCAGTCTAAACCCATGACCTCGTGTCCTATATAAGTCCTGTTTGTGAATAGATTTTCACACAATGGTTTGTATTGGCCCCGAATATATTTGTATAATGTTATCATATCCCCTCTGAGGCGACGTTTTTCTAAATTAAAGAGGTTTATATTTGTTAACCTTTCTTCATAGCTAAAATGTTCCATTCCTTTCATTAATTTTGTAGCCCGCCTCTGCACTCTTTCTAGTGCCATAATATCCTTTTTTAGAACAGGTGCGCAAAATTGCACAGCATAAGATGTGGTCTTACCAGCGTTTTATAAAGAGGTGTTATATGAGGGTTGAAAGAGAAATGTGTTGCTCACAGCTCTGTCAATTTAAGCGTTATATATTGCAATGACAATACCTCGCCTCTTCTTCTTCTTTGAGTATTAGGAATAATAATGTTATATTTAAGTTAATTTAGAATATGTATTTAAAAATATGCCATATAGTGGACCATGACCTGCTTCCAAGACTAGAACACTTAGAACTGCAGGTAACCTGTGACTTTAACTATAACTGAGCACCAGATCATGGGGGTTTCAGTTGTAAAACAGGCAAAGAGTTTGACTGCGATGTCTTTACTACAATGGAAAAAGCACCAAGTACTCCAGTAGTTATGTGTTCAGGTCCAGGAAAATAGAATAAAGTAAGAAAGTTGAAAGTGAGTTCTAAGTGTGGAACTCCCTTCCCTCCTCCGATGCTCACCCCGTCTCCACTCCTTCAAAAAATCGTTAAAAACCTACTTCTTCATAAAAGTGTATCAATTAAACTGTTAATAGCTCCCGACTGATTCTTCTCTTGCAACTGTCATTAGTCTAATACTATCCTTACCTTTTGTGTCACTTTACCCCACTCCCTCTAGCATGTAAACTCATTGAGCAGGGCCCTCAACCCCTCTGTTCCTGTGTCACTATATCCCACTCCCTCTAGAATGGAAGCTCATTGAGCAGGGCTCTTAACCCCTATGTTCCTGTGTGTCCAACCTGTCTGGTTACAACTACATGTTTGTTTTCGTACACCCATTGTGAAGCGCTGCGGTATTTGTTGGCGCTATATCAATAATAACATAATAACGTAATAAGGCATGCTAGCGAACAATTCTAATAGAGTGAGGAGATGGGTTACCATGGTGATTTACGGAAGCCACGTTCGATTTTGTGAGCAAATAGAAAACGGATTCATCTTTGTGTGAATGGTCATATATCCCTGAAACCAGGGATAGCATGACCTGCTCAGTATGAGCAAGTATTCACAGAGATCTGTGCATTTATGTCTAGATGTAAGTGATCAACTGTTTTCATGACTCAAACTCTGATCTCACCCTTGCAAAAACCTCCCCATCATACATGGTCATCAAATTCTAACAGGCCATTTGGCACCATATGCTGCAGTCTTCTGGGCAAAATTCCAGTAGGCCTACCTAGACCCGAAAAGGATTGAGATTGTATGCCAACAGCCCAAGAACAGACTCTCAACCCCAACTCATATATTCAGCATAATGGTGCTGTGAGGCTGCAGTCCAAAAACCATGTACGTTAATAGCAAAGAGGGAAATTTGCCTCCTTGCTAAACCTGCCCTGGAAGAAGAGGGACACATGAGGAAATGTGATGGAGAGAGGAGAGTGATGTGTGGTTAGGGGGAATGGGACATGAGGAACTGGGATTGAGAGTACAGAACCTAAAGTGAAGCCAAAGAAATGGGAAATTTATATGGAAGGAGAAGATGTGGGACATGAGAAACCGAGACAAGAAGAAGAAGAGGAGGTATGAGAAAGTGAGGTGTAGGAAGAAGAAGCAGGTAATGATGAACTGAGATGGACTGAGGGATAAAAGAACATGACAAACTGAAATAGAAACTGGAAAAGGCAACCTCACAAACTAATGTAGTAAAAAGAGAAGGACCCCACAAGAAACTGAGACAAGATGAGTTAAAAGGAGATATAAAAATCTAAAGTGGAAAGAGAAGAAGGGAACACGGAGGACTCAAGAGTAGGAGAAGGGGAGTGAGAAACTGAAAAGCGAGGAAGGAGATGAGGAAAATATAAATGTATGGGAAATTGTGTTAAAGACTATTGGAGCCATAATTTGCCAATGCACGTATGATATAATGTTTCGGGTAGAAGAAGATATTTACAACTTACCATAAAAGCTCTTTTCTCTTGGTGTGTTTGGAAGCATCCATGGCCAAACTTAGATGTTGTATCTATGAACTTCAACTCAATATTCTCCAGGGCTCGGCGGCTGGTATGAACCAAGAGCGACTGCAAGAAGTGGATATAGTTATCCAATATTTGAGGTTTCCAAAAATCAAATGTGATTTATTCACTAAACAGTGACTAACTGAGTTAAAAAAAATTGGGTAAATAAAACCTTCAAACATGGCTATGTTTTTAAGAAAGAATAAATGAGAACTGGTCTGCCTAATGCAACACAGAGAGATGAGGGAGTCCGACTTGGAGTGAATGGCTCAAAACTGAACTAAGACAGGGGTACACCCAAAACCTGTCTGGAAATATAAAGGACAGTAATACCTTCGAGGTAGTGCGTTCAGGAGCAAATTCACTTGCGTATGGCTTAATTGATACAGTTGAATATAATAATAAAATTAATATCTAAAACACTAGATGATAGTTTCACTAGGATGTATGGTGTGTATTAGGGATCGACCGATTATCGGTTTTACCGATATAATCGGCCGATATTCGGTATTCTCGGCAATATCGGTATCGGCCAATTCAGATACCGATATTGCCGATAATACCTCCTGGGACCGCCAGGCTCATTACAAGCCCGGCGGTCCTGGGGGGGCGGGCATCAAGCGCTTACTCACCTCCCAGCAGCTCCCCAGTGCAACTCTCGCGAGACCCGCGGCCGTCAGAGCGTTGCCATGGATCACCATGGCAACGCTCCGCGCGACACGCTGGCCGCGAGAGTTGCACTGGGGAGCTGGAGGAGCTGCTGGCAGGTGAGTAAGCGCTTGCTGCCCGCCCCCCCCAGAGCTCAGCCAATACCACTGGACCACCAGGGACTGTCATATCCCCCCTCCCTGGCCAGGTAACAAGCAGGGAGGGGGGACAACAAAAATAAATAAATAAGTAAATATAATTTTTTTTTAAATAATTTAATAAAAAATGCCCCCTCACACACTGCATTATATACACATACACTACACAAACACACTGTGTATATAATGCAGTGTGTGTTTGTATAGTGTGTGTGTGTGTTTGTATACAATGCACACACACACTGCATTATATACCCACACTACACAAACACACACTGCATTATATACACACACTACACAAACACACTGTGTATATAATGCAGTGTGTGTTTGTATAGTGTGTGTGTGTGTGTGTTTGTATACAATGCACACAAACACACTGCATTATATACCCACACTACACAAACACACACTGCATTATATACACACACTACACAAACACACTGTGTATATAATGCAGTGTGTGTTTGTACAGTGTGTGTATATAATGCAGTGTGTGTTTGTGTAGTGTTGGTATATAATGCAGTGTGTGTTTGTATAGTGTGTGTATATAATGCAGTGTTTGTGTAGTGTGGGTATATAATGCAGTGTGTTTGTGTAGTGTGTTTATATAATTCGGTGTGTGTTTATGTAGTGTGTTTGTGCAGTGTGTGTGTTTGTGTAGTGTGTTTATATAATGCAGTGTTTGTGTATATAATGCAGTGTGTTTGTGTAGTGTGTTTATATAATGCACACTACACAAACACACTGCATTATATACACACACTATACAAACACACACTCTGCATTATATAAACACACTACATTCACTATACACACACACTCTGCATTCATTATATACACACACACTTTGCATTTAGTATATACAGCATTCACTTTACGCACACTACCCACACACTACACAAACACTCTGCTTTCATTATATACACACTACACTAATACACACACTAGACAAATACACACTGCATCCACTACAAAAACACACATTGCATCCTCCACACACACTACACAAACACACACTGCATCCATAACACACACTACACAAACAAACAGACACTGCATCCACTACACACACACTACACAAACACACACAGCTCCCCTGTCACACTGCATCCACTACACGTGGCATGTATATTTTGTGCATTTACCTTTAGAAATAGTTTTTATTTTCCAAAATGGTAAATGTACAGAATATCGGCAAATTATATCGACTATCGGCCTGAAAGTTCACAGAATATCGGTATCGGTATCGGCTCTGAAAAATCAATATCGGTCGATCCCTAGTGTGTATACCTTTAAATCTGCTACAAGCAGATTCTTTTGGTTACACACCAAATAATCTGCTTAGTATAAAGCAGTTACTTAATACAGAATAACCTAATGAGAACTGGTTATCTGTATGATATTAATATACACACTGTTATATATAGTGTGTGTTTCGCTTTAAGTAATCTGTAAGCAAACTAAATAGTGCAAAAACAATATTGGACTTTCAGTAGAGAGATATATAAAAATTCATAATCTCTGTGCTTAATATTAAAATGCAGTCACTTAAAATATAAATAAGCAAATAAAAAATTCCAAAAAACCACTATTAAAAGATATGTATTAAAAAATTATGTAAAAGTTTATTCACAATGTAAAAATTATAAAAGAATAATCCAAAATGGGAAAAAAATACAAAAAATAGGAGCCAGGAACGGTCAGCAAGTCATCAGCCAATGCAGATATTAAACATATGACTTTATACACGCTGTAGCTGTTGAGGATTACAGTGGATACTTTTGCATCAAAACGGAATGATTCTACTTGCCGGCTGCTGGGGAGGTTGGCGTGCGTGCCAAACCTCACTCTGATTCTCCGGTGCTGGCAGTCCGTTAGTCCCCAGGTCGTGAATGCCGTATGGGGAAAGGAGAGAATCCCTTCTGCTGGCGTCTGGCTGCTCTTCGTATCCTGCTCACTATCACTGATGGTCTAACGCGTTTCATGGGTGTCAGCCCCACTTCCTCAGAGACATACTGCAGCTGGATTTGAGTGTGTGTCTTATATACAGAACTAGTAGATAAGCTGCAAGTGTCATTTGTTAACCAGACATGTGGATGTTATTTGATTTTATACACATGCAGTGGTTTTAAATGCCAGAGAAATTAGTACATACAACATGAATAAAAAATTAAAAACAGATACAGTGATTTGATGCACCTTAAAATTGATACATACAAAAATACAATACTAAATGTATATAATAAAATATATATTGTTAATCAGTGGTTTGGAATTGGTAAACTTATTTGAAATTAAAAAGTTAAAAGGTTAAAAAATTAGATCGAGATGAAAATGAATATATACTTAAAAATGACTATGTGGAGATAATAATCATATCTGAGCTTTAGTGAAATATAAGACATTTAAAACCACTGCATGTGTATAAAATCAAATAACATCCACATGTCTGGTTAACAAATGACACTTGCAGCTTATCTACTAGTTCTGTATATAAGACACACACTCAAATCCAGCTGCAGTATGTCTCTGAGGAAGTGGGGCTGACACCCACGAAACGCGTTAGACCATCAGTGATAGTGAGCAGGATACGAAGAGCAGCCAGACGCCAGCAGAAGGGATTCTCTCCTTTCCCCATACGGCATTCACGACCTGGGGACTAACGGACTGCCAGCACCGGAGAATCAGAGTGAGGTTTGGCACGCACGCCAACCTCCCCAGCAGCCGGCAAGTAGAATCATTCCGTTTTGATGCAAAAGTATCCACTGTAATCCTCAACAGCTACAGCGTGTATAAAGTCATATGTTTAATATCTGCATTGGCTGATGACTTGCTGACCGTTCCTGGCTCCTATTTTTTGTATTCTTTTCCCATTTTGGATTATTCTTTTATAATTTTTACATTGTGAATAAACTTTTACATAATTTTTTAATACATATCTTTTAATAGTGTTTTTTTTAATTTTTTTATTTGCTTATTTATATTTTAAGTGACTGCATTTTAATATTAAGCACAGAGATTATGAATTTTTATATATCTCTCTACTGAAAGTCCAATATTGTTTTTGCACTATTTAGTTTGCTTACAGATTACTTAAAGCGAAACACACACTATATATAACAGTGTGTATATTAATATCATACAGATAACCAGTTCTCATTAGGTTATTCTGTATTAAGTAACTGCTTTATACTAAGCAGATTATTTGGTGTGTAACCAAAAGAATCTGCTTGTAGCAGATTTAAAGGTATACACACCATACATCCTAGTGAAACTATCATCTAGTGTTTTAGATATTAATTTTATTATTATATTCAACTGTATCAATTAAGCCATACGCAAGTGAATTTGCTCCTGAACGCACTACCTCGAAGGTATTACTGTCCTTTATGGCTATGTTTTTATCTTAATTTCTGAGCTAGCTTCAATGTACAGAAGTTTTACAAGTCATCGGTGCATGGAAAGAGAACTAATTACATCCTAATTAAATATAGGCTTCTTAAATTTGGATAATTGTGCGTTGCGTTCCTAACTTATTGTGAATTATTTTGCATCAATTGTTGAACAGAATTTGTTTTCTATTATTCTCAGTAGAATTTACAATGTGTGTAATTAGAGGGAAATGAAATGTATTACGGGTAAAATCACACCATAACAACAACCTCACCTTTCTTAGAGTTAGAACTCTCTTTTTTGACCCCACCACACATCCCTTCACCATTACAAAATCATTTTTGACTGGGCCATAGTGTGGGAATCCACCCTACATATAATAATAAAATCAAAAAATATTAGAACAGGATTGAAAACATGAAATTAAGTGATAAATTCAACATTTACAACATTTACTGGTTACAGAATAAAAAGCATGCCTCATTTTTTTAAAAGGTGTTTTTTTATGGATCATTTTCAACATTATACAGAAGTGTCCAAGGTACATTCTCTTGTGATTTGATATTAATAAACAATATGATATATAGTGAAATGAGATACCACAAGGAGTACAAATGGCAAAGGCTGAGCCGTGAAAAGGGGAAACTGAAAAAAAGGAAATAAGACATACTGGCCTATATACATATTGAATAGCATACCTCTACAAGAAGAAAATATATATTTTATATATTGTTTTGAAGAAGCTTAGCAATAAAAAATCAATTTCTGAGTAAGTAAATGTGGAACTTGGAACCGCTTCTCCACCACACCTTGTCCAGAAGACAGCTATTCCAGAAGACAGTAATCAGCACATACGTGGAACATCCAAATATTCTCAAAATCACTCTGATGGACATCCCTTATTGTTTATACATACCGCCAAAAAGATAGCAGCTACACCCCTCACTACACCTTGAGGTCAGCTAAGCACTGGTGGACCAGCAATCAGATCTCCTACAATGAGTATCAAACTAGATCTCGAACAATTTCCAAGGGTGCCTTTGATATAATGTGTTCCTTATATATTTACTGCTAATAAACATAACTAATAATGCTATTCAATATATTTTCCTTACCAGTGGTGTAATGGACTTGTCTGTGATGTCATACTGCGTTGCTCCATTATTCTTGATAATCTTACCATCCTGCATGTGTATTCCACGACCAATACGATAAATCTGTTGGATCAATGGAAATGTTATTAATGTATTTTGCTTAGGAGGGCACACCGATGTCTTTTCACATTTGGTCCACATTGACTGCAGGCCAGGGAGAGAGACTTGATTCTAAAATGGAATGTGGTGGCAAATTGATACATTCTCAGGTTAAAATAGGAGATATGGAAAATATCATACTTCTAAACTGCTCACAATTGACTCTTTAAAATGAACT
>OW240918.1:136136274-136208197 GCA_933207985.1 Pelobates cultripes | reverse complement strand
CACCCATGAAACGCGTTAGACCATCAGTGATAGTGAGCAGGATACGAAGAGCAGCCAGACGCCAGCAGAAGGGATTCTCTCCTTTCCCCATACGGCATTCACGACCTGGGGACTAACGGACTGCCAGCACCGGAGAATCAGAGTGAGGTTTGGCACGCACGCCAACCTCCCCAGCAGCCGGCAAGTAGAATCATTCCGTTTTGATGCAAAAGTATCCACTGTAATCCTCAACAGCTACAGCGTGTATAAAGTCATATGTTTAATATCTGCATTGGCTGATGACTTGCTGACCGTTCCTGGCTCCTATTTTTTGTATTTTTTTCCCATTTTGGATTATTCTTTTATAATTTTTACATTGTGAATAAACTTTTACATAATTTTTTAATACATATCTTTTAATAGTGGTTTTTTGGAATTTTTTATTTGCTTATTTATATTTTAAGTGACTGCATTTTAATATTAAGCACAGAGATTATGAATTTTTATATATCTCTCTACTGAAAGTCCAATATTGTTTTTGCACTATTTAGTTTGCTTACAGATTACTTAAAGCGAAACACACACTATATATAACAGTGTGTATATTAATATCATACAGATAACCAGTTCTCATTAGGTTATTCTGTATTAAGTAACTGCTTTATACTAAGCAGATTATTTGGTGTGTAACCAAAAGAATCTGCTTGTAGCAGATTTAAAGGTATACACACTAGGGATCGACCGATATTGATTTTTCAGAGCCGATACCGATACCGATATTCTGTGAACTTTCAGGCCGATAGTCGATATAATTTGCCGATATTCTGTACATTTACCATTTTGGAAAATAAAAACTATTTCTAAAGGTAAATGCACAAAATATACATGCCACGTGTAGTGGATGCAGTGTGACAGGGGAGCTGTGTGTGTTTGTGTAGTGTGTGTGTAGTGGATGCAGTGTCTGTTTGTTTGTGTAGTGTGTGTTATGGATGCAGTGTGTGTTTGTGTAGTGTGTGTGGAGGATGCAATGTGTGTTTTTGTAGTGGATGCAGTGTGTATTTGTCTAGTGTGTGTATTAGTGTAGTGTGTATATAATGAAAGCAGAGTGTTTGTGTAGTGTGTGGGTAGTGTGCGTAAAGTGAATGCTGTATATACTAAATGCAAAGTGTGTGTGTATATAATGAATGCAGAGTGTGTGTGTATAGTGAATGTAGTGTGTTTATATAATGCAGAGTGTGTGTTTGTATAGTGTGTGTATATAATGCAGTGTGTTTGTGTAGTGTGCATTATATAAACACACTACACAAACACACTGCATTATATACACAAACACTGCATTATATAAACACACTACACAAACACACACACTGCACAAACACACTACATAAACACACACCGAATTATATAAACACACTACACAAACACACTGCATTATATACCCACACTACACAAACACTGCATTATATACACACACTATACAAACACACACTGCATTATATACCAACACTACACAAACACACACTGCATTATATACACACACTGTACAAACACACACTGCATTATATACACAGTGTGTTTGTGTAGTGTGTGTATATAATGCAGTGTGTGTTTGTGTAGTGTGGGTATATAATGCAGTGTGTTTGTGTGCATTGTATACAAACACACACACACACACACTATACAAACACACACTGCATTATATACACAGTGTGTTTGTGTAGTGTGTGTATATAATGCAGTGTGTGTTTGTGTAGTGTGGGTATATAATGCAGTGTGTGTGTGCATTGTATACAAACACACACACACACTATACAAACACACACTGCATTATATACACAGTGTGTTTGTGTAGTGTATGTGTATATAATGCAGTGTGTGAGGGGGCATTTTTTATTAAATTATTTAAAAAAAAATTATATTTACTTATTTATTTATTTTTGTTGTCCCCCCTCCCTGCTTGTTACCTGGCCAGGGAGGGGGGATATGACAGTCCCTGGTGGTCCAGTGGTATTGGCTGAGCTCTGGGGGGGGCGGGCAGCAAGCGCTTACTCACCTGCCAGCAGCTCCTCCAGCTCCCCAGTGCAACTCTCGCGGCCAGCGTGTCGCGCGGAGCGTTGCCATGGTGATCCATGGCAACGCTCTGACGGCCGCGGGTCTCGCGAGAGTTGCACTGGGGAGCTGCTGGGAGGTGAGTAAGCGCTTGATGCCCGCCCCCCCAGGACCGCCGGGCTTGTAATGAGCCTGGCGGTCCCAGGAGGTATTATCGGCAATATCGGTATCTGAATTGGCCGATACCGATATTGCCGAGAATACCGAATATCGGCCGATTATATCGGTAAAACCGATAATCGGTCGATCCCTAATACACACCATACATCCTAGTGAAACTATCATCTAGTGTTTTAGATATTAATTTTATTATTATATTCAACTGTATCAATTAAGCCATACGCAAGTGAATTTGCTCCTGAACGCACTACCTCGAAGGTATTACTGTCCTTTATATTTCCAGACAGGTTTTGGGTGTACCCCTGTCTTAGTTCAGTTTTGAGCCATTCACTCCAAGTCGGACTCCCTCATCTCTCTGTGTTGCATTAGGCAGACCAGTTCTCATTTATTCTTTCTTAAAAACATAGCCATGTTTGAAGGTTTTATTTACCCAATTTTTTTTAACTCAGTTAGTCACTGTTTAGTGAATAAATCACATTTGATTTTTGGAAACCTCAAATATTGGATAACTATATCCACTTCTTGCAGTCGCTCTTGGTTCATACCAGCCGCCGAGCCCTGGAGAATATTGAGTTGAAGTTCATAGATACAACATCTAAGTTTGGCCATGGATGCTTCCAAACACACCAAGAGAAAAGAGCTTTTATGGTAAGTTGTAAATATCTTCTTCTACCCGAAACATTATATCATACGTGCATTGGCAAATTATGGCTCCAATAGTCTTTAACACAATTTCCCATACATTTATATTTTCCTCATCTCCTTCCTCGCTTTTCAGTTTCTCACTCCCCTTCTCCTACTCTTGAGTCCTCCGTGTTCCCTTCTTCTCTTTCCACTTTAGATTTTTATATCTCCTTTTAACTCATCTTGTCTCAGTTTCTTGTGGGGTCCTTCTCTTTTTACTACATTAGTTTGTGAGGTTGCCTTTTCCAGTTTCTATTTCAGTTTGTCATGTTCTTTTATCCCTCAGTCCATCTCAGTTCATCATTACCTGCTTCTTCTTCCTACACCTCACTTTCTCATACCTCCTCTTCTTCTTCTTGTCTCGGTTTCTCATGTCCCACATCTTCTCCTTCCATATAAATTTCCCATTTCTTTGGCTTCACTTTAGGTTCTGTACTCTCAATCCCAGTTCCTCATGTCCCATTCCCCCTAACCACACATCACTCTCCTCTCTCCATCACATTTCCTCATGTGTCCCTCTTCTTCCAGGGCAGGTTTAGCAAGGAGGCAAATTTCCCTCTTTGCTATTAACGTACATGGTTTTTGGACTGCAGCCTCACAGCACCATTATGCTGAATATATGAGTTGGGGTTGAGAGTCTGTTCTTGGGCTGTTGGCATACAATCTCAATCCTTTTCGGGTCTAGGTAGGCCTACTGGAATTTTGCCCAGAAGACTGCAGCATATGGTGCCAAATGGCCTGTTAGAATTTGATGACCATGTATGATGGGGAGGTTTTTGCAAGGGTGAGATCAGAGTTTGAGTCATGAAAACAGTTGATCACTTACATCTAGACATAAATGCACAGATCTCTGTGAATACTTGCTCATACTGAGCAGGTCATGCTATCCCTGGTTTCAGGGATATATGACCATTCACACAAAGATGAATCCGTTTTCTATTTGCTCACAAAATCGAACGTGGCTTCCGTAAATCACCATGGTAACCCATCTCCTCACTCTATTAGAATTGTTCGCTAGCATGCCTTATTACGTTATTATGTTATTATTGATATAGCGCCAACAAATACCGCAGCGCTTCACAATGGGTGTACGAAAACAAACATGTAGTTGTAACCAGACAGGTTGGACACACAGGAACATAGGGGTTAAGAGCCCTGCTCAATGAGCTTCCATTCTAGAGGGAGTGGGATATAGTGACACAGGAACAGAGGGGTTGAGGGCCCTGCTCAATGAGTTTACATGCTAGAGGGAGTGGGGTAAAGTGACACAAAAGGTAAGGATAGTATTAGACTAATGACAGTTGCAAGAGAAGAATCAGTCGGGAGCTATTAACAGTTTAATTGATACACTTTTATGAAGAAGTAGGTTTTTAACGATTTTTTGAAGGAGTGGAGACGGGGTGAGCATCGGAGGAGGGAAGGGAGTTCCACACTTAGAACTCACTTTCAACTTTCTTACTTTATTCTATTTTCCTGGACCTGAACACATAACTACTGGAGTACTTGGTGCTTTTTCCATTGTAGTAAAGACATCGCAGTCAAACTCTTTGCCTGTTTTACAACTGAAACCCCCATGATCTGGTGCTCAGTTATAGTTAAAGTCACAGGTTACCTGCAGTTCTAAGTGTTCTAGTCTTGGAAGCAGGTCATGGTCCACTATATGGCATATTTTTAAATACATATTCTAAATTAACTTAAATATAACATTATTATTCCTAATACTCAAAGAAGAAGAAGAGGCGAGGTATTGTCATTGCAATATATAACGCTTAAATTGACAGAGCTGTGAGCAACACATTTCTCTTTCAACCCTCATATAACACCTCTTTATAAAACGCTGGTAAGACCACATCTTATGCTGTGCAATTTTGCGCACCTGTTCTAAAAAAGGATATTATGGCACTAGAAAGAGTGCAGAGGCGGGCTACAAAATTAATGAAAGGAATGGAACATTTTAGCTATGAAGAAAGGTTAACAAATATAAACCTCTTTAATTTAGAAAAACGTCGCCTCAGAGGGGATATGATAACATTATACAAATATATTCGGGGCCAATACAAACCATTGTGTGAAAATCTATTCACAAACAGGACTTATATAGGACACGAGGTCATGGGTTTAGACTGGAAGAAAGTAGATTTAGTCTAAGGCAAAGGAAAGGGTTTTTTACCGTAAGAACAATAAGCATATGGAATTCTCTGCCTGAAGAAGTGGTTTTATCAGTGTCTGTACAGATGTTTAAACAGCTACTAGATGCATACTTGCAAAATCAGAATATTCAAGAAAATAATTTTTCAATGTAGGGTAAATGCTTCTTGATCCAAGGATTAATCTGACTGCCATTCTGGGGTCAAGAGGGAATTATTTTCCTAGTTTGCTGCAAAATTGGAAGTGCTTCAAACTGGGTTTTGTTACCTTTTGGATCAACAGCAAAAAAATAAATATGAGAAAGGCTGAACTTGATGGACACATGTCTCTTTTCAGCCTATGTAACTATGTAACACTAAAAACGGTAAAAGGCGCAATGAAAAAACAGCAACATGTATTTGTCTCTGCAGCATAAATGTATGTCTTTTTTTTTTTTGTTTTATCAGGGTCCTCAGAAGAAACATCTGATTAAAGAAAAACAGGAACCAGCTGAGGAAATATAGATATCTGAGCCAGGGAGCTTTTCCAATGTTTTCTCCAAAAAATAAAAACACCTCCTATTATTAAATCAATGGTATTTTTCATTTCTGCAACATTTCTAAAGCAGGAACCAGAGAAGAGAATGGGTAGATTTTACCAGGAAATATTGATGTGCAGGTGAGAAATTAAAGGGACACTATAGTCACCAGAACAACTACAGCTTATTGAATTTGTTCTGGTGAGTAGAATCATTACCTTCAGGCTTTTTGCTGTAAACACTGTCTTTTCAGAGAAAATGCAGTGTTTACATAACAGCCTAGTGATAACTTCACTGGCCACTCCTCAGATAGCTGTTAGAGATCCTTCCTGGGTCATGGCTGCCTAAAATGCATCCAAACATTCAGTTTCTCCTCCCTCTGCATGCAGACACTGTACTTTCCTCATAGAGATTCATTGATTCAATTCATCTCTATGAGGAGATGCTGATTGGCCAGGGCTGTGTTTGAATCATGCTGGCTCTGCCCCTGATCTGCCTCCTTGTCAGTCTCTTATCTTTATCTAATCGAAAAACATGCCTTTTGATATGCGAGTTGGAAACATGCAGATCTCAGCTAAAATGAAGCATTGTCGGAGTATAGGAAGCCTTCAGAGAGCTACTGGCTGGCTTGCCCTTGGCTATCAAGTCCTTACACTATCATCTGAAGGCTATCTAGTTCTCAATAGAGCTAGCAAACTATAGAATGGGATTCCTCAAAAACGACAATTACTTAGAATTCAAATACAGAGAGGAACACTTTAGTGTTGGAAACACAGACATGTAACATTAAAGGACCACTCTAGGCACCCAGACCACTTCAGCTTAATGAAGTGGTCTGGGTGCCTGGTCTCTCTAGGATTAACACATTTTTCAGATAAACTGCTATGTTTATGTTAGGGTTAATCCAGCCCTCAAATCCTGTCTCATCGACAGCCACTAGAGGCGCTTGCGTGATTCTCACTGTGAAAATCACAGTGAGAGCACGCAAGCGTCCATAGGAAAGCATTGTAAATGCTTTCCTATGAGACCGGCTGAAAGCGCGTGCAGCTCTTGCCGCGCGTGCGCATTCAGCCGAATGGGAGGAGAGGAGGAGGCTCGGAGGAGGAGAGCTCCCCGCCCGGCGCTGGAAAAAAGGTGAGTTTTAACCCCTTCCTCTCCCCAGAGCCGGGCGGGAGGGGGACCCTGAGGGTGGGGGCACCCTCAGGGCACTATAGTGCCAGGAAAACGAGTATGTTTTCCTCGCACTATAGTGGTCCTTTAAGGTGTTCCTCTGCCTGAGCGCCCTCCCTTCTCCCGGGCGGTATAAAGGGTTAAATAACCCTTTACTCATTTACCCAATTCCAGCGCCGATGTCCCTCGGCATTGAGTCTTGTTCAGCCTCCTCCAATGTCAGTTGATGGGGGGACCTAATGTGCATTAGGCCTTCCACATAACAGAACATTGACTCAATGCTTTCCTATGGGGTTTTCCTTGATCCAGGATGTCTTCATGCAGAGTGTGAGGACGTCTAGCGTCGTTTTACAAAGAAAAGTGCAGAAAGTACATCTAGTGGCTGTCTGTTACACTGCAATACGGTAGACAGCCACTAGAGGCAGTCTTAACACTGCAATATGGTAGACAGCCACTAGAGGCAGTCTTAACACTGCAATATGAACATTGCAGTTTAGAAAAAACCTGAAATGTTTTACATTGCAGGGCTAAGGGGATGTGGCATTGCACACATACCACTTCAATGAGATGAATTGGTCTGGGTGCTTATAGGATCCCTTTAAATAAGAAAAAATCTCAAGGGATTCTGTCACCCAGCCAGAATTATACCAGTAGGAGGTTTATATTATGGATGATTATTTCCTTTCAAAATGAAATGCAATCAATTGTGTACTCTAATGGATAAATCTATAGGCCCACTTACAACCATACTTGTGACTTTTCTCCTACTCTGTCTCACTCTTCACCATACAAACCCACAAACAAATCCAGGAGCTATCATCCTTTTTGCAAAAGTCATCTTTTTTCTTTAACACGCGAGGTCAAAGGGAATGTGTGGAATCCACGTCACTATCTTTACCTTCTTGGATATATTTCATCATTTGAAATCACAGTGCTTATGAAGAATAAATAATATTTCAATAATCGGTTACACATGGGAGTTCAACTTTAGCCCTGTCTCAGTTGCAGGAATAATTTTCCCATGCTTCCCTTTCAACAGGGGGTTGTTGTGGAACTGCAATGAAGCCACAGCTGACGGGCCAAATGTAGACGCACCTGTATTAAATCGATATCTTGTTTACAACTCACTGATTTATTGCACATTCCTGATTGTAGATCTGGCATTCCGTGTCAAAGTAAAATTCAAACCATTTTTCAACACTTTATTCTAATAGTCATTTGAATTATGCAGAAAACAGACATATCTAAAAGCCAAAAGGTACCAGATGTAAAAGACATTTGTTATATTAGATACTAGTTCCTATGCTGAAAATAAATATTGAAAGGTCCACAAATTATTACTAGTCATTAAGTTTCAAGTCTATAACAGAGGATCAATCCTGTCCTAATCAATTGTGGGATAAATCAATATATGCAAAAATGCACACCCAACAGAATCTGGAGATATCTAGTTAATGGAAACTGGACAACGGGGGGATGGTTCCTCTTTTATGGTGGAGGACAGTACTTGTTAATTATTGCTTTAGATTCTTAACATTTACAGAGGCAAGGAATTAACCAATACGTTGAAAAATTCTACTACATTATACTAAAATAATACAGCACCTCATTCAATAATTAATTCATCAGCAGTCAAACATATCTACTGCGTCATAAAAGCCAAAAACAAGGGATTGCAGAGACGACAAAGAAGAAGAGAAATAAATATGGACCTCCGGTGGTGGTGAAGATAGCTTGTCTTCCTGTAGCCATGGACACATCCATCAATTTTACTGTTTTCATCTGGTTTGTTGGGTAGGAATTTTGATGAGACATTCTTATTTAAATCCATCTGTCTAACGGTAGGTTTTAAGACCAAGAAGTCAGAGTGTGTAGGCGAAACTTTGTTTACAGGTGAGTAATTGTGACGTTCTAGATCACAAACCTGGATTCCATCCACATGGTGGTGTTTTTAGTTAAGCTCTTCTATATATGGGCATTTAAAATTCACTTCGGGTTTCCATGTAGGGTTCTTTGATGAGACAAGCAAAACAATCTGCTCAAAGTGACGGTGCTATTTCTGTTTCAGCCTGTGGTTGTCTGCAACTATCTACACCAGACTGCATGATTGGAAAATATATATCATCCATGTTTGGCATTACTAAAATTTTCTGTGGGAAAAAAAAAATAATAATGAGATAATAATCTGATTCAAAAAGATAAATTTTTTTTCTAAATGTGATTTTATCAATTATATAGGACATTTTTTTGTTTAATTACTAACAAACTCAGAATTGATTTGGTTAGAAATATGCATTTTCTAGCTATTGCATTTCTTCTCCACTAAATATTATATTCAATGTAAACATATTGACCCCAAAAATATTTTCTAGAAATTAATAAAATTTCCATGAAAAATGGTTACTCCGGGGGGCGGAGTCTAGCAACGGACGAGGAAGGTCGCATGGCGGCTGAGCTCCCGACTCTAATCGAGCATAATCACCGCAACCAGAACCCGACCACGACCCAAACACTCCCCGGAGTGCCCCACGGCTTACCTGATCCTCATGGGCAGGAAAACAAAAAAACAAAAGCCAGACAAGCCCCGTCTGGGCATGAATATAGGGGACATGTGGAAGCAGGCCCACGAGACGGCCGGCGCAACAATGGCGTCCCTGCACGGAGGCTGCTCCGATTTCTCGGATGGCACGTCTGATGAAGAAACAGGGAGCTGCATGCCGAGTAACGCCCCACTATTGCCAGACAGACCTCGAGTGCCTACATTAGCCTCCACGCCGGTGACCATGGAGGCCATCAGGGAACTCATGGCCGCCCATCACAGCAAAATATCTGCAGAAGTGGCCACAATAAGGGGGGATCTGAAAGGCCTCTCAGCGCGGCTCGGGACCGTGGAATGCACCTCAAGCGGCCACACCAGCCAGATAGAGGAGCTGAAAGCAACAGTACACGACCTCAAACAACTGGCTGCACTACATGACCAGCAACTGGCCACACGGCAAAACAATCTCAAACTGCGAGGGGTTGCAGACTCTGTACCTGAGGCCGAGCTCCCACATTATGCTAGGCGGCTACTGACTGCGCTCTTAACCCCAAAAGTGGCCAAATCCATAATATTGGATGACATCTTCCGCATACCACGGCCACCTACAGCACCACCAGCTGCTACAGGGGACATAATCCTCCGGTTTCAAAGCGCGAGGGACAAGAGGGCTGTTCTAGAAGCCACCAAGGGCCTAACCACCTACACTTTTGAGGACACGACTCTGTCGTTTTATGCAGATCTCTCAAGTGGAACGCTGAACTGGAGAAGATCCCTCAGACAGCTTACGTCCTTCTTGAGGCAGAAACAACTCAGGTACCGCTGGGGTCCATGGCGCACACTACACATTGAGGGCGCAAGCGGTCCTCTGGTGGTGAGGAACACACAAGAGGCCACAAGGACACTGGAAGACATGCAGCTTCCACTGATGGCACCGGACACCGCTAACCCACCGGCTGGAACGACAAGCAGACCAGGGAGGGGCGCAGTTGACGCACCAATCTTTGTGCCACGACAGCCCCCAACAGGACCGCGTGCGGCTCCCACAACCTGAAACAGAACAAACACTATCGGGACGCTTTCCCTCCTTTCTTTTACAGGGCAACAACCTGGCCTACTGCCCAACAGACGAGAACACTCACCCACAGCGAGAATAATCGAGACTGTCTGCTCTTTATTTTTCTAAGTAAAAATTATTTATTTATTTATTTATTTTTTTATGCTGACTCACACTAAAGGTTTACCACACCTATATAGACACCCATATCTACAACACGTACCTAAACAACCAGATTAGGCAGAGGCCGCTTAAAATTTATGCTTAACTTCCTGACCCACCACCTTAAGCGAGACATAACCTTCCAGACAACATTATATAACAAACCACTACCATGCTTTCCCATGAAAACCTTCGAACGCGGTCATATAGTGGCACCCACAATAATACCCCAGCCGGCACTTCATAAATCCGCCGGTTTTATAAGGCTCTTAGCCTAATCACGCACGAACAGTGCCCTTTTGACACGTCTGGCAGGAGCTTAGAGAGAGCCCCCACTTACCCCCACTCATTTATTTCCAAAAACCATTAGGTATCAAGCGGGACAACACCGTTGGGACATAACAAGCCCACATGATCTTTATATCCACGCACACTATGATATGATGTTGCACAAAGCTATGATATGGTATGTTTTTTGCCTATTAAGCTACGCCTGTTCTGGCGTCACTTTAAAATGCCTGTTTTGTTCTCTTATTGGTAGATTTCTTTTGCTCAATATTTTTGGTTGAATCGTGAATTTCTCACTCACACAAAAACAAAGTGCAACACATAACAAATATGTCACCAGAATTGTCTTTATTTGCCTACTACTGTAATATTATGTGGCCACCTTGACAAATGTACCTACTTTTGCACTTACAAAAATAAAGAATTTATATAGAAAAATGGTTACTCCATCCAAAACGGTGTTTACGAGAACCCTGTTTTTGGTCAAAGTATGCTTTCCTATCCACCACCCCCTACCCCACAAAAAAAACAGAATATAGCTAAATCTTACTCCCGTTCCAACATGCATGAACAGGGTGACCAGATCCACCATGTTTACAGGGACACATATAATTTGGTCATAATTATAAAAATGCATTAAAAAGGTTGTCCTGCACTGTGTAAAATGCATATTCTGCAGGAATCTCCGTTGCCTAATTGCAGGACTCTTCATTGACGAATTCCTTAATCTTATACTACTTCTTCTGATTCCTGCCTAGTACAGGGCTACCCTTATCATGTGCTGCCCAACAATATGTATATATGATATGTGTCCCAGAAAACATGGTGCATCTGGTCACCCTGCCAATTACATCATTTCCCCTCAGCAGAGGGGTGGGACGTCAGGAAGGGTTGGTGAGGTTGGTGAGGTGAGAACAGGGGCAGCACAGAGCGGAACCGTGACACTATTGGCTCTCTGGCGCCAGTAAGCTGTGCATGCTGACATCGAACGCTTATGTTACACAGAATTTACATTATCCAACAGGAATTCTTGTAGGCTGACTAATGACACCCAAGTGACACTGCCAGAAGTGGAGTTACACATCCAGCAAAAGATGGGTTAATCCCTTTATGTGCAGTGTTTTATAGCGAAAAGCTGAATATACTGACTCCAGACACCATGACTACTTCAAGTGGCCATGGTGCTTTGAGTAACTCTTTAAGGGGTATAATAATACACAGAAGGTTGGGATTTTTTAGAAAAGTAAAGACACTAAAATTCTATGTCAGCCCAAACTTTTGTGCTAAACATAAAAAATCAAAGACCTGGAATTCGTCTTGCAATTTCTTCTCGATCCACTCTGTCACATGGATGAAAGTCACCTCACGTTCTCCGAGTTTGGGCCGTACCTTCATCTCCACCCTCGGTGGCATTTGGAAGCTGTACCTGATTGCGGAGAAAAAACAATGATCACTAAATATTGAATTAAATTATTAATCCTTATATTAATTATACATTTTGTGTGATGTGCATTAATATATGCTCTATATGGTAGAGAAATAAAGATGTGCACATCTTTTTAAAAAGTTATAATCTTGGTTATGAAATAAATATTTCTGCAAAACCAGATTTTCTGTAATGATTAAAAGAAACACTGTGTAGACCTTGGGTAGGCACCCTTTGGCACTCCAGATGTGGTGGACTACATCTACCATAGTGCTCTTACAGACGTAGTGCTGGCAAAGAATCCGGGGAGATGTAGTTCACAACATCTGGAGTGTCGAAGGTTGCCTATCCATGGTCTGAAAAATTATTATTTAGGGTGCCACTGGAGCCAAGACAGAATGTGATTGTTAGACGGCTGTTACCCATCAGATAGCTAATGGGTATTTTTATTTACCAGATTCTGTCTGTGGGTGGTGGTGGGATATTCACAGCTAGAGACCCCTCTAATTCCTGGATCTCTACAGTGAGCAGTAGAGGTGTGTTAGACACCTCTTCGATCTTCCTCTTGATGTATTCATTCTCCGTTGCCTTCTGAAAGTAGCGAGATTTTGTAATTTTATCCACAAACCGAAGAATCTTGCGGCTGGTGCTGCTCCCACCTGTAAAGCTGTAGATAAATGAGAATGGAAGATGAGGCTGAATAAAGCATATTATTTTCTGACAGGAGTAAGGGTATATCTTCATGCATTTTGTATATATATCATTTATTTTTGCTATGAAACATCATTCAGCCCCGTCTTCTTTGTCCACGTTCCCTGCATTGTCCTACTGTCGTGGTAATCAATCTTCTGAAAGTTCCTAGACCCTGGTGTTCACAACAGGTAGATAAACAATATATCACAATATTGTAAATATACTTTATGTTTTAGAGTTATGGAACCTAGGACAGTAATAGTGGGATAAGTCAATGTTGTTTATTTCTGTCATGCTTTGGATCAGCACAGACATTTATTGTGTATTGTAGTTACATAAAGTTATGGAAAGCAAATCCATAGGCTGTATTTTGGACCATAGGACACAAAGTATTTTTAGGGTATCACAAGATCTAGGCCTCTCTGGGACTGCCTATGAGCCTTCTTTAGATAGCAGATACAAATAGTGCTACATAAAGACTTCCATTTTCATCCATGGATCAGTACATGACAAGATTGTACGGACTCTATAACCACATAAAGCCACCTCTGTTGGGTTTTTTTTTCTTCAGGATTTGATACTCATTAATTTAGTGAAGACCCCTTTTCGTTTTACGTACCCTTCAGCATTAGTTGGGTTTAATCGATCTCCCACAGAACCTGGAGGTTCTGCAATAGAGACCTCTTCGTCTTCGGAGGAACCCGCACTGGAAGACTCCTCATCACTGTCTGACAAGATTCTTATTCTCGATGTGACGTTTCTGTGGAAACAACAATAAAAGACCATCTTTTCTCAACTGATACGAGTACTGAGGTTGGCAGTGGGCATCTCTGATCTGAGAACTATTACTGAGCTGCTTTTCACTTGCAATTCCACTTAAAGCCTACAGAGGTGACAAGATAAGGCCTAGACAAACGCAATTCTACGTGCCTATTAAATATGCATGCTTCAGGGCAGTCTGTGGGATGCATTTTACTGATTAGAGTCCTGAAACATTCTTTCTGTTAGTGAGCATGCCTTATTAAAATGGGTTTGGGCTGACAAAGTATCATGGGAGTTGAAATTCTGAAACAGTTGGGAGTCTAGGTTTAGACTTGCCTTGCCCTAAGTATATCGTATCATTGTTTTCATACCAACTCCTTAGCTGTTTGGTGTTTTAAAGTTTCTTTAACCCAGCGTGTGCAATTCATGTGGCTGTTGCGCATGTTGCTATATCGAGTTATCCCAGTAGCAGGTGCAAGCTTTCTCTCCCAGCCTCTGCCTCTCGAGGGAATGTGTGTGTTTTTTTTATTTACAGCCGCTCTCTTAATTATATGTTTCCAGCTGGATCTGAAAGTTATTCTGTTCCCTGTGCTGTTACTCAGACTGACAAACCCTTAGGCCTAGTATGTCGCTACTGTTACTGAACTTTACATGCTAAACAGCAAACTGCAGTGAACGGAAAAACAGAGGGTTATTTACTAATATCTGCATATGATAAAACAAATGTCCCACCCCAACATTTTGGGTCAGTTCAATTCTTTCCATGCAGCTTAATTCACTGCATTTACTAATTACCTGATAAAGGCTCACAGAGAAGCCAAAACGTTGTTACCACCTTTTTTGCTCTTAATAAAAGACTGCCTTTTAGAAAAAACCTCAGGTGTGCCTGGATATTTATCTTTCCTTCCATTTGATGCATTTACTGGGTGGGTGGTGGTGGGATATTCACAGCTAGAGACCCCTCTAATTCCTGGATTGGGTGGTATCACACAGCCGCAGTCTAGGCACTGTAATATTTAAACGTGCACAGATACATAGCTATGTACCAATATATATAACTGCCAATTGTCAGAGAACTGACAGGACAGTCACAATTTTGTGTTTATTATAGGACAGTTCTGAATGGACAACAGGTGTCAGTAGTGCTCTGCACTTGGGCAACCCTGATTATTAAAAGGGCAATTGCCCCACATCCTCCCCCCGCCCCTTCAAGAAAATAGAGCAGGACGAGGCTCTCCTTTGACAGCACATGCAGGCAGAGTGATCTCCCTCCCCGGCCCACAGGCACTCTGCTGGCAGCCAGCAGGTGAGGAGAGAGAGCGGACCGAGAGGTATACAATATATTTATTTTCATTTTTTTTTAAAAACACATAATAAAAAAAGTTATATTTGCTTTGATCTTCCTCCCTCCCCACCACACACACAATAACACCCTACACATTAAAACACTGCCCCCCCATACACACATTGCCCCCACACACATATACTGCCCACCCATACACACATATTGCACTCCTCACACAAACTGCCCCCCCACACACACAAACCGCCCCACACACACACTGCCCCCAAAGACACAAACACTGCACCCACCCCCACACAAACTGAACCCATTACAAACACACTGCAAGCCTCACACACACACTGCCCCCTCATACACTGCCCCCTCACACACACACACTGCCCCCCATAAACACATACTGCAAACCCCACAAACCTCCTGTACCGGCATTTGCTGGTTTAACAATTGATCACAAATAGTGCAGCAATAGTTGAGTGCTCTAATCTGTAGCACATCTGTGATCCTTGCATGTCCTAATTCAAACAAGATGAAGCGGAAGGTCTAATTAAGCCTCCCAGCAGCATCTAATTAATTCCAGAAAATTAAAAACTTGAACAATCCAGTGTTTAATATGTCTTTGTGGGCTAAGAATGTAGCAATAGTTTTTATGAACTCGTTTGAACTTGGAGTATGTTAAATCATTGCAAAATAAATGTATGCAAAATTATATACCCAGATATGGACCCAAATCTAGCAAGTTATCCTGGAGGAGTATCACTTCTGCTTATTGATAGGGTGTGCGGTATGTAGCATTCAAATGCAGTAGACAATAAATCCAATAGTTAAAGAGGCATTCTAAGTACCATATTCACGGCGATAGAAATGGCAGTTTTGGGTCGCAGAGTCTGGATAATCAGTGGCGTAGCAGGTGGGCGACAAAAGCTCTAGCTACGCCACTGTGGATAATGCAGATATTTAACCACACAGGCATCACATCTACATGGTGAAACCAAAAAACGGGGCGCAAGAGTAAACTGAGAACGGGCAGCATCTGAAATAGCCTGCCCTTCAGTGGGTCTCCGCTCAGATCTCAAGCTGGTTTTAGCTCATCTTGTGCCATTACAGAGAGAACATCTCTGATGCATATCAGACTGGTCCCACCCATATGGGCAGTCCAGATGCGAAATGCCAGCAAGTTCCCTCTGCACAAGAGACACAGCAACCCCAGACAATAATTTTAGCCTTGTTAGGAATCATCAGTGAGGCATAGCTGATATCTCTCTAGGCACCGTCAGCAAGGGGTCCACGTCTGGATTACCCTTTAAACTAATGGAGAGCAAAAAATGGGTCACAAGAGAATACTGAGAACGGGCAGCAACTGAAATAGCCTGCCCTTCGGTGGGTCTCAAGCTGGCTTTAGCTCATCTTATTACATATCAGACTGGTCCCACCCATAAGGGCAGTCCAGATCCGAAATGCCAGCAAGTACATGGTGAAACGCGCCACATGTAATATTCGTTTGCTGTAAGGATCCTAATTAATTGTTGAGTCTCTACCTGCACCCTTTGAGTCATACATATTGCATAGTACCACTTCTCATGTGGGGACCAACAGTTAACTTGGCGATGCTGGGGATTATAGCTGCAACCACCCTTAGCTAGGCCTTGGATACTAAAATCCAAAGAAACTTGGGTGCAGGTTCTCCCCCAGTGTACGTGGAAAAAGCCCCCTAAATCTAAGTATTCCTTAAATTGGTCACTACACCTAATTTCCTCCTAATCCTAACACTATGTATCCTCTCTAACAGTGATATAAAATTATGTCCCCATGAGCCACAGTTCTACAATGACTTCACTCTCTTACGAATGCAGTGCTTAATAGACGGCATTGTGCTGTCATCTACTAAACGTGTGAATGACATGTTCTCATTCAGGAAACCAATACAAGTAAATAAATAAATAAATAAACGTCTTCTTGATGTATAGACAGAAATCATTACTGGTCCAGTGTTTTTTTGTTTTTGTTTTTTTGTTTAGCTTTTTATCTGGCTGAGTGGGTTCATTTCAGTTTTTTTGGTTCATTTATGAATCTACTTACTGCCATGTTTGTACATCTGCTGTAAAGGTTCTCACTTAAACATGATATTATTAAGACAAATGCAATTATAAATGAATAATGATATTAAAACATGTTAAACTATTTTACAGATATTTTTATATTGTATGTATAATTATTTTAATTCAATGTATCCAAATCTATTTTATAATGGAGAGAAGGGCTCGGGGGATGGGGGGCGGGGGTAAGTCAGCTCATGCATGGCATAGTCATTTATATATTTTTTATTCATGTCAAGATTAATAATTTAGGGATTTTTAAAAAAAAACTTATTAGGTTTATTTTGGACTAAATTTTGCAACTTCATAATCAACCCAACTCCATGATTACTGAGTATACTTCCTGATGTTTTAAATAAAAATGTTGGATCATTTACCCATCTCTCGTGTCTTTTGTCTGCTCATCAGCCTCCATTGGTGCGTCCTTTCCCAACTTGGATAAATTCATTTTTGTCTCCAATGTCACTTGGAAAGATCCACTGTAATTAACATCCAGTTCAATCCAGAGCCCTTGAGGACAAAGAAACACAGAACAGGATGAAAACTGCAACAAATATAATATTAATTTACAAAGTTTTTAGACAGAATAGACAAAAGTTGAGAATGTAATATGTATCCTATTAACATAATAACAGATATTTCAGCAAAGAGATAAATTATTGCCATTCATGCACACTGTGCCACTAGCAAACCCAGTCCCATACTAATTTTGAATACCTATCAATGTTGGGAGATGTGCTGTACAGCTTCAAGGAACACATGCTCGCTGAATTGCTTTATGTGTGAAGATTGTGTCCTCTTTTATTCATTTTACAAAAAGTGCAGATTTCAATATAGATTAGCAATTTTATAAATTAACCTGTTACACCCCCCCGGCTGTCAATCAGATAACCGATCCTGTTACTTCCTGGTTTGGTTAGCACAGTGGAGCTAAATCATGAGGCAGCAATTGCCCAGGGCACCTGTCTTGCAAATACTTCTCATTGAGCTACATTGGGAAGTCTGTGATTGGACAGCCACAGAGAGTCTGGGCAATGTTGGAAGGGGAGGGCTTGCAAAGATATAATTAAAGGCATGCATGTTTTAATTTTTTTTTTATTTGGGCCGTGTATAGTCCCTAGACATGTGCAATTCGTTTCGGTCCGAATGTAAATTCAGACGAATTTCGGCAATTTGGACATTCGGATGCTTACGAATGTCCGAAGTGCCGACGTGCCGAAGTTCCGAAGTGCAGATATCCCGAAGTTCCAAAGTGTCAAAGTTCCGAAGTTGCCGAAGTTCCGATGTGTCGAAGGTCCGAAGTTGTCGAAGTTCCGAAGCTCCGAATTTCAGAATGCCAAACCAAATTTTTTCCCCATTCACATCCCTAAAAGTCCCCTTAATGTTTCATGTGTTTATCCCATGCTATAAGAATTACCAGCATGCTCCAAATTTCTTCTTCACATTTTTATGCTCATTTACAGGGTTATTCACTAACCTCTGAATTTTACACATTTAAATCGGAATGGCAAAAATGTGGTGAAAATAGCTGATCTGGAAAAAATATCCAACAATATTATAGTCACAGCTGGCACATAGCCAGAGCTTGTCTACTTTAGCATACATGTTTTCCATTTCGATTTAATTTGCAACAATTTAGAGTTTAGTAAATAATCCTGACCAGAAATTCTAGTGAACTAAATATCAGATTTAAAAAATGTATCCACAGCTTGCCTATTTCAGCCTGAATTTGTTTTTTTTATTTTTAATCCATCACAATTTGATGTTTAGTGAATAAAGCTGTAAGAATGTGACATGAATCTAGTGCTGTGGCAGATAATCCCCAGATTACGCTTTGCATGCTGCACTAACCCGTAAAATGGCTTATTCTTTAGCTGTTATTTCTAATTGCTGCTGTTAATCCATCGAGTAAACCTTGCTTTTCCATGCTACGAGCAGAAGGTTCGTTCTTTTGAATAAACCAAAATGTGGAGAAAATCAGACTAAAACATCTCTGGTCCCCAAATTCGGTGGAGTTAACTTTCTGACACATTATATTCATTTATCAAATTTACTCGGTGACCTATTCTTCAATTTCAATAAAAATTAAAAGAAATTCGGCAGAATGCCTTCTTAGACTATTAACATTTGTCACAGGGGGTGGCAGAACTGCTACAAAAAAATAAATACATTTTTTGGGGGGCAGTTGTCTAGAGCAGGGGTAGGCACTCTTTGGCACTCCAGATGTTTTGGACTACATCTCCCCCGTCATGCTTTTACATCCATAATGCTGGCAAAGCAGCCAACGATTGCCTAGCTCTAGCCTAGAGTATGGTAAACGTGTTACAACCAAGCATAGGCAGGAGAGGGGTAGTGACATTTCTTAAAGACCAAGTTGTGGGTCCTAACGTAGGAATTAAGAACCACAGGCATGGATAATTTACTGGTCAGCCAAGAGGTGGACATCGCACACGGTTTTTCATAAAACTGGAATTCATGGAGGGGTAGCCAATCAGAAAATACTGGTATCTAAAGTCAACACACATTTCCATAACGGGGTCTAAGAAGCACAAACTACAGAGTCCGAGCAATGGTGTAAAAGTAATGTGAATTTACAAGGCATTTCCCCCTGTTTTGTTAATATGAATGGGTTTATGTTAGGCGTTTATAACTGGATACCCCTCCAGCAGCTAGCCTAAATAACTAAGCAATGCCGCACACACAGGGTCCTTGCACCATTACCACTTCAAAACCCTGACATTGTTATAGTGCTTATAGTGACATGGCTGCTATGATTTCATTTGACCTATTCTTGCCTAAAAATTTTTAATTCCCTTTGTATTCCCAGCATTTCAAACTTCAGTAAATTCCCCAGTGGCTGTCTGGTAAACAGCCACTGGGGGCAGACTTACTGCTGCAATGTAATCATTGGAGTTCTCTGGAACTGCAATGTATTACATTGCAGCACTAAGTGCAAAAGGGTCACAGCACCCAGACCACTTTAATTAGATAAAGAGTTTGGGTGCCTGGCGTTTCCCTTTAAATCTGTCTGTGTTAATCTGTCTATCTGTCTTAATGGCTCCACAGTCTTCCTCACTCTCTTTCCCACCTTCCAATTATACTGCTTACCTGAAAACGTACCTGGCAATCCTCGCACATTGTGCTTCTTCTTGTGTTTTCACACCTCCATAGACTGTCCTAATAACATTTATAATTGCTTGTCTTTTATTTATTTAGGGATTTTTAAAAAATTTTTATTAGGTTTATTTTGGACTAAATTTTGCAACTTCATAATCAACCCAACTCCATGATTACTGAGTATACTTCCTGATGTTTTAAATAAAAATGTTGGATCATTTACCCATCTCTCCTGTCTTCTGTGCTTCTTTTTGTGTTTTCACACCTCCATAGACTGTCCTAATAACATTTATAATTGCTTGTCTTTTATTTGCCGTTATATCCCCGTATTAAACACAATAATTGTGCCATTACATGCTGCGTTTGTTGCAGTTCAGATTTGAGAGGTGTGAGTTTGTGAATCATGCGGATGTCACTGTCTGCATTCCTTTTGTGAATGTAGTTCTCTTCGGTCTGGAACTTAATAACTCAAGCTGTGAGTTGAGAAAGCTGTACAAGACTGGAATACACAAACACAGTCTATTTCAACCAATAGACTCTCCATCACCATTTTCAGGTGTCTGTGTTTGTCAGATAGGGTAGGAATCTATCAATGTAAGAGGGGGTGATGCATTATTGCAGTTCGGACAAGATAATGAACAGGTGACAATCTGATTAGACGCCCTTAGTACTTTTCTAAGATGCTCCAATCACTTAGCTATGGAAATCAGGATAAGAATACATTATTCTGACAAAATATCACATTTTTCCTTCCTTTTTTTCCTTTTTTAATAAACAACGAACACTATTTGCCTGAATGCAAATGAAATAGCAGCAAAAGCAACATTGTGATTAGAAATATTTTCAGCATAATATATTTTAAGTCAGGGCTGCCCAGTAGGTAGATCCTCAGATGTCGTAGAACTACAACTCCCATGATGCTTTGCAAGTTGTAGGTCTTCGACATCTGGGCATCTACCTACTGGGCAGCCCTGCTTTAGGTGGACATGACCATTTTTTGGTCTCTGCAGGTTTTTTCAAAAACACCAAGCCAAAAAACATACTCGCCCGGATTGTAGTATCTGGGAGGGGATGGGGTTATAGACTCAAGTGGAGCCATCTCTCTTTTGAGTCACTATCATACACCTTCAATCACTGGTCAGTGAGGATTTCAGGAATCACGTCACCTCTGTATTACTCTTGCATGCTCACCACAAGAAAACGGGGACACAGGAGAAAAGACAGCAGAACCCACCACAGGTTTCTTGTGCTTCCACCAGGAGAGGCCCTAAGCACCTTGAAGGAAACAATGTTTTTATCTTCAGTCATTACAAATGACAGCTAACTGGTTATGGCACTGCCTGGAACAGGGTTTGATCAAAATTTGACTTGTTCCTTATTTTGCCATGCACCCTGACCAGCCACAACATTAAAACCACTGACAGGTCAAGTGAATAACATTTATTATATCGTTGCAATGGCACCCGTCAAGGGGTAGGATATATTAGGCAGCAAGGGAACAGTCAGTTCTTGAATTCCATGTGTTGGAAGCAGGAGAAATGGGCAGGTTAAAAGATCTGAGTGATTTTGACAAGGGCCAAATAGTGATGGCGAGTGTAGCGGTACTTACCCTTTCCAGGGGCCGGCCGGGGTCCTCTGTTCGAGCCGCGCGCGGTCCTGCTGCTGCACGAGCAGCGCGCGGCTCAGCCGACCGCTGTGACTAGTAGCGGTCACATGTTCCACCTACTCTAAGAGCGCGCCGCGGGTATCGGGCGCGCTCTTAAAGGGACAGTGGGTGCCTAAATTGGAAAAGGCATCCCATTGGTCCCTGTCATGCCACACTCCCCATACACTTACCTTTTGGGGGCGTGGATGTGACAGGGACCAATCAAAGTAGATGTTTAGGTATTTATACTCACCTTCTTTCCTTTGTTCCTTGCCCTATCGTGGTTTCTGTATCAGTTCCCTTTAGCGCTTGTTGTGTTCAGTTGTGTTTCTCCGTATTGACCTTGGCTTTGTTTCTGACTACGTTTTCTCTTTATCCTTATCTGTTCTGGTTGTCGGCTTGTTGTTTACTGTGTACCAGACCCCGGCTTGTCCTAGTTTACGCTGTCTCTCTGTACCCTTGATTTCGGATTGTTCCTGACTCTGTCTCCTCTCATATACGTCGAGTCCGGCCATTCTAAGGTCCGGTAGACGTATCTCCCCTCTGTGTTGTCTTTTGTTTAGCTAAATCCTGCGTGTTGGGGTATATTCTCGTTACAGCGAGATGACTGGGTCAGAGCATCTCCAAAACGGCAAGTCTTGTGGGGTGTTCCTAATATGCAGTGGTTAGTACTTGCCAAAAATGGTGCAAGGAAGAACAACTGGTGAACCGGCATCAGGGTCATGGGCACCCAAGGTTCATTGATGCACGTTGGGAGCAAAGGCTAACCCGTCTGGTCTGATCACACAGAAGAGCTAATTGCTGAAAAATATAATGCTGGCCATGGTAGAAAGGTGTTAGAATCCACAGTGCATCACAGTTTGCTGCGTATGGGGTTGCATAGCCACAGACTGGACCAGGTGCCCATGATGAACCCTGTCCACCATCGAAAGTGCCTTAAATGGGGATGTGAGCATCAGAACTGGACAATGGATTAAGGGAAGATGTTTTCCTGCTCTGATGAATCATATTTTCATTTACATCAGATAGATGGGATGAAGACAGGCCGGCAGAGGCAGTGTTATGCGCTGGGCAATGTTCTGGTGGGAAACCTTTGGTCCTGGCATTCATGTGGATGTTACCATAGCACTTACCTAAAAATTGCTCCCTGGGACTTGTTCAGTAGTCGGGGAGAAAGTCTAAAGTGTAGCAAAGGCATGATCTACGTGTGATTGAGAAAGAGAACGGCAAGGTGGGGAGAATTATTCCTTAGCTGTTCAATCTTGTCGGTAAAGTAGGATGCAAAGCTATCGGCTGTAAGGTTAGTTTGGGGGATGGCCACAGCAGGGCGAAGAAGAGAGTTAAAGGTGTCAAAGAGAAGCATGAACTAATGAGAGAGGAAAAGTATGACTGCTTGGCAAGTATTTTATATATATAAAATACTATGACAGCTTGCCACTTTTGCAATAAGTCAGTTCTTAAAATTTCATCCCTGCTGGTATTAATGGAAAGTTGACATGTTTAGGACAGCAGCAACTTAGCCACGACACGGAAGACCATGTAAAGTCACTGAGCGGGGTCACTGAGTTCGTAAAAGTCAACCATTTCATAGCCGAAGAGTTACAAACTTCCACCGGCACTAATAGTGGGAGCTTCATGGAATGGGTTTGCATGGCTGGGCAGTTGAATGCAAGTCTCACATCACCAAGTAGAATGCAAAGCGTCAAAATGAGTAATGTAAAGCACGCCGCCACTGGACTCTGGAGCAGAGGAAATATGTTCTGTACGGTGACAAATCATGATTCCATTGAAGGAAAATCTTAATGCTTCAGCATACCAAGATATTTTGGACAATAGGCACAGAAACTCACTATGTTTCCACAACTATCCCAGACTTCACAGCTTGGCATGCAAATGAGCACAGACAGGGATCTTGTTTCGGACTTTATAATGCATTTCTGTAGATACCATTAGCAATAGACACTTTTTTAAACACAGCTTTTTTTTACACTAAAGCATGATGATACCAAAGGATCCGTATCCAGGCATTGAATGCAATTTCTCCCTTGTAGGTCTCATTAGCATGGCGCTGGTCCTGGCCTTTAAATTGAAGTCCCTCTGACAACATTTAGGTAGGTAGCAAAAAGACTGCGTTGAGAACAAACACAATAAAACTCCACGCGGTGCAAATTCAAAACATACTACTCTGCATCAGCTGCATGTCTCAAGTTAGACTACTTCTTGGGCATAGAAACTCGAGAAATCACGTTTCTACAACTGTCCCAGAGTTCCCAGCTTGACACGCGAGTGAGCAGAGACAGGCATTCCTTACGACATAGTGGTATCCTACTTTGTCTTATGTATACCATTTGACAGAACAGACATTTCAGTGAAATTCTAATTCAATATATATGCAGCCTTTCATAAAGATTCTATCAAATATAATGGTCTCAACTTTATGAAATGCTCCTTAAATAGAATAAGGCCATAAAATATGTTGCAGAAACAACTGAATAAATAACATTTCTAACTGCATACAGGGAATTTCACTACAGGTATCATCCAACAACAATCATACAATACTTTCAAATTCCTTCAAACCATTTAAAAAAAAGAATATGCTTAGAACCTGTAATTGTAATTGAACTATTGGTAAATGAAACATCGTAGGACATGGATATTTCTTTAATGGCAGGCAGAATGGAGAGATTTCATTAATGTTTGATCTCTTTTATAACTCAATGTCAAATTTTTATTTAAAAGACACAAAATCACAACCAGAACAAGCCTGCCAATGTCAATTAATACAAATTTGAAAAACCTTCTCACCTCTCTCATTCATAGTTGGAACAGAGGTGGAGAGGATTTGTGGCAGTGATGTCCCCATGTTCAAACCTGTAAGGGTCAGTTCGTTCATAAAATGTGGTAGCTGTGGTAGAAGAAAAGCAATTGTTTACAAAGTATCCCTGACGCATTTTACACCGTGGGGTGAGTGATTGAAATAATTAGACAGGTAACGGATTGCTAACTTTTAGCTCTTTGGTTGTCGTTGGACTGCAATTTGCATCTTCCCCTTGCTATTTAATCGAGGTATAAAGAGATTTTATAGAAAAAGCTTATTGTTTATTTTCGTAAGAGTGCAGGCTGACTTGGGAGCACCTGACTGCAATGCTTACACGCTGACCAGAAACAAATTATTTGCTACTGAATATGATTAACAATTACAATTATAGATAGTTTCACAGTATAAAATTATGCATGCGTCACATTCACACCATACCTTGATTTTACTAAGTTTTTTCTGAATCTTATTGACCACCATATCTTCCCAGTACTTCTCCCTCAGAAAGTCCCAAAAAATCCGTCCGATTAGAGCATTGACCCATGACACATGAGCAGTGTTGGAGAAAGATTGTTCAACAAAGGGCTGGAATGTTAAAGAAATGGGATAGGATTAATTGTTGTCAAATGTCTATCTGGTTCATTCCACAATGGAATTGTGGTGTTTCGACAATTAACTTGCAAAAATTAGGCCAAAATACACCAAAACCTCTGACTTTTCCTTAAGATTGTATTATTTAGTGAGGTCATGCGATATATTAGTTCCCAGGTATGTGAAATGATATGGCCTTCTTAGTTACTATAAGAGCAATGGTTGTTAGTTGGTTGGCTAAAATGGTATACTATAATGGTACAAGTTTGGCAGGTTTTGAGCCCATCGGTGGCTCAGAACTTTGGTGGTATAGGGTTATCTTGGTAAACCTCTACCAGGAATAAGCGAAGGAAATGTTGGCACTTTACATGCTCATATTTATATCGATGTTGTACATTGTTAAGTAATGTTTATGTTATGGGTCATTTTCCTTTATTTAATAGATGTTACAATGTTGGGGTGGGCAATGACCTTAGTATGTTTGTATATGATGAGTTATTAACCTTATTATTATTAAAGCTGTGGACATATTGACCCATTCATAAGAGTGTTG
Organism: Pelobates cultripes; assembly: GCA_933207985.1. Taxonomy (NCBI): domain Eukaryota; kingdom Metazoa; phylum Chordata; class Amphibia; order Anura; family Pelobatidae; genus Pelobates; species Pelobates cultripes. The sequence goes on along the minus strand of OW240918.1, from coordinate 136,182,420 downwards.
GTGTCTTATTGGGTGGGTTTTGGGCGTATTAATATCCCTCCCCTGCCAATATGGCGGCTATGCACCTGCCATGAAGACTAGAGCTCCAGAAGTGGATTTTAAGGTATCTCCACTGCCAATGACTCAAATTTATCTAAATTTAATTTTGATAAAAAGTATATATTCAGCAACGTCAAAGGGAAGTAAATTGTGGGTAGGTGTCAGTAAGTGTTATAAGTACATCATCAGCATATGTAATGATTTTATAGGATTCAGTATGATGGGGACAATGTGGCTCAAATGAATTGCTTGAAGGAAGGATTCTAAAGGAAGGTGGAGTAAGTGGAAACACGCTAAGTAACTGTGGCCTTAATTTAATATTGTTGGTTAAAACTTTTCAAACAATTTAATATTTTTGGATACATTTTTTAAATGATTTAATATTCTGAAAAATATTAAAAATTTTAAAATATTTTAATATACATATATATATAAATTAAGGTTTTTTTTTTTATAATACTACTGCAGAATCTAGAACAAATATTATTAACATTACAAATGCAAATTTCTGAACATTGGGTTCAGGCTAAAATGTTAAAGGACCACTATAGGCACCCAGACCACTTCAGATCAATGAAGTGGTCTGGGTGCCAGGTTCCCCTAGTTTTAACCCTGCAGCTGTAAACATAGCAGTTTCAGAGAAACTGCTATGTTTACATTGAGGGTTAATCCAGCCTCTAATGGCTGTCTCCCTGACAGCCACTAGAGGTGCTTCCGCGATTTACAATGAGTAAATTTCACTTATTTGACGCTGGATGTCCTCACGAGTCCAGCGTCAAAAAAGATCCCCATAGGAAAGCATTGAGTAATGCTTTCCTATGGGCGGCTTTGAATGCGTGCGTGCCTCTGGCTGCGCATGCTCATTCGGCTCCACTCGGGAGCTGACGTCGATGGAGGAGGAGAGGTCACCAGTGCCGAAGGGAGCCCTGCGATGGATTAAGGTAAGCAAATAAATGGTTAATTAACCATTTATTCGCTGCGGGACAGGGCCCTAGTCACCGCTCTACAGCGTTAGGAATACATATTTGTATTCCCAATGCTATAGTGTTCTTTTAACAAAAAAATATAAATCTATTGCGATCCATTTATATAAGAAGATTTTAAAATACCAAAGCTGCTTTAAATATCCAAGCTGTCAACATAATTCTCCATCTAACAATTTTATAAATCCATGACTTAAAATAAACAATATATAAAAATTTAAAAAGACCTTTTTCCGAGGAGTAGGGCTGCTGGCGGCACTTTGACATGGGCTCTGCACAGGGCTGTTTTGTTCGGAAGGGATAAATCGAGACATGTAGACTGTGTAATCCAGAAAGACTTTTTGTTTAAGATTGCCCGCCAAGTCTCTGGGTTTGGACATACATGGGACATCCTCTTCTGCACTCTCCCCAGTACTATTAACGGAGTCCCCCCAGGTAGTCTGGCTGCTTAAAGGGCCTGGCTGAACACCTACAGCGGCCAAAAAAAATACATTAAACAATATACAATACAGGCACAGCAAAATAGATGATATAAATGAAATACTGAAAGTAGTTGCAAAATTTAGACGTGGACATTTTTCTGAAGATAAATCTTTATTAAACAAGTTAAAAAAAGACACAATTTTTTTTTATGAACAAATAAAAAAATGTGAAGGAAATAATTACAATTTAATAACACTAACTGTAAACAAAGTCAGGTTATACGCACAATGCCTTGCAAACAAAGCATGTTTGGGCACTCAGAATACTCATCTATTTCCATTAAATGAACTCTATAGTGTTATAAATACAAATGTGTATTCCTGTGTATTCATGTTATAGCGTGCTACTCATTGTTTACATGACCCCCACTCCCAACAAGGGTTAAAAAGTACCTTTACTCCCCTTTTCTCTCACATCGTGCTGCTCTCTCTGTGGCTGTCCCCGCCACCTTGGCTGAGATCATCATTCTTAATGATCTCATCTAAGCCATTGAGATAAAGTAGCCTCAGTGTCTATAGAGTCCCTTTAATTACCATTTAGTAATGTGATAATTTCCTTTGAAGAAACTTTCTTCTAAACACACACATAAAAAAACAAAAAAATATGCCTATGGCAGGGCATACGGATTACATTCAAAGTGGAGGTGGACAGAACTAGCTCAGTGGCAGAGAAATGCAGTTACCCGAAAGCAAATAGACATGTTCTACCAAGTCTATACTGGCGCTCTCTAGCGTTTATTCAATATGAAGCCCATTTAAGGCACGCGTAAAGAATCCAGTCATGATGGTAATGCGGGTCAGTGACTTGGCAACAGTTTTAGGCACAGTTACCTGTTTTGCTCTCAAATCTGTTGGCACTTTGCCTTTCATTGACAGTTCCTCTGGAAGCTCTCACCAGATATTGGTACCATTCTTCCTTCTGTCTTCCTGTTCTCCCAAACAGGTAGAGAATAGAACCTTTGCCATCACTGAGTCCTGATTGAATGTTCTCTAGATTCGGCCTCTGGAGTTCCTCACAAATATCACCTTTGTAGCCAAGTTCAAGGTTATCGGAAGTTAGGTCATTAGTGTCGCAGAGCTGGATGCATATTGGATATTTCTTGTTCCATAATCTCTTCTTCGCCAGGCCATACGGATATAGAAATACCTGTGAAATGATTGCAATGAAACCGACTTACTCAAAAAATATCATAAGATCAATTTCTGGTTTATATCCAGGTCAATGCATGTAATTACAGACCCACTAGGCAATGAAGGAATTAGTTGGCAGTATGTCAATTGATTCATACTACATACTACACTGGGTTATTTACTGAAGTACAAAGTGCTGAGAATTCAAAGTTAATTTCATATTTCAAACCTAAATAGCCAAACGTACTTGGAGAATTTAATTCAGAGATTATTTTATAAAAGATTAAATAAACTTTGAATTCACTCAGGATTCCCAACAATTCTCACTGTAGTGAAGAACCATTAAGGCTTCAAGGGTGAGCTCAAATTGTTGGTATCAGCACTATCTGTCTGACTGACTTGTAAACCCATCATTTTATTAACAGTTCTAGGTAATTGTGTGTTGAACTCTTCAATTAATCTGGAGTGAAACATTTTAAATATTAAAACGGATATAAATTAGGAAGGGATAATATACAAATAATATAAGTTAATTTGAACCATGACTGCAGAGTCCACATGGTTCTCATACACTTTTTCGTTTTTATTTTCTTTCTTATAACTGGTTAATTATGTTTACGTTTCAACCATTTACCTGTGCATTGGTCAAGTCATGGACTTGATGATTAACAAAACCAACTTCAGATATCTCCTCTCCGAATATTGATCTCCGTGGAAGATTGCTTCCTGAGTAGGACCTTGTTATGGTCGTGCCTTCCAACGTTACAAACACGGAGTGAGTTAGAGCTGGGTGGTATGTCTCGGGGTCGTAAGAGAACATTTCATTCATCCATCCCTGGAAGTTACAAACCATACATGTAATTGTTGTCTTCAGAAATTACAGTATAGACAATGCCGGTTAAGGCATCGATTTTGTCTGACAAGTAATTTGCAAATGTACTGAGAAAAATGATGATAGCATGGTATCTGTACTTTATCTGCTAACATTTTTCCAGGCATAGTGTGATGTGACATATGGTACCTTGTCTCAGCTCAGTGGTACCTGCTATTTTTGTACCTTTTGCTCCCCTCGGCTGCATTACTCGTGACTGACAAACCTCCACTGTGTTATGTGACCAGCTTTAAAGTGAGCAAGTGGGATTAAATAGACTTTGTGTGAATTTAGTTTAATGCCAATTCGGAACACTGTCATTGAGGAGAGATATATTTATTAATGACGTGCGTGGTATCCACCAAATTCTGGTATTCCAGAATGGGAAAATGCCTTGGTCTATGAGATACTTACTTTAAAAAGCTGTATCTACTTACCTTATTGACCTTTTACCTTTTAATATTTCATGTGTATTGGATGTGGGCACTATAAAAAAACTAGTAGAAGGGTTACATATGCTCTGAATGAACTAGAAATAGCTCAACATTTAATATAATATAACATGGACACCTACTCTTTGAACATCTCATTCTAAAATATTTAGCATTAATATATAGCTAATTCTGCCTTTGTTTCTGTAATAGCATCTATTTTTTGGGGGAAGGATTTCTACTAAAGAGCTGAATTTTTTTGTTTGGTTTTAGCCATCTGCAAGAGCATTAGTGAGATCAGGAACTCATGTTTGGGCAGTGGTGTATTTTGAATTTGTGCTGCCCTAGGCATGACGGAACTCGGGCACCCCCCAATTTAAATTTGCCACACCCATTCCTGTTAAGGCCACACCTCTTCCTGTTAAAGACTAACACACACTTTGACTAACATACACATAGACACACCCACTCACTGACCGGCACACACTCTCAGATACACTGACATACACTCAATGGCAGACACACATACACACTCACTGATTTGACACAATCTGACAGACACACACAATTACTGATATGACACAATCTGACAGACACACACAATCACTCAGACACGCACTGACACACACACGCACTGAAAGACACTGAAAGACTCACTAACAAACACACATTGACAGACACATACACACACTCCCAGGCACAGACTGATAGACATACACACACATTCACTGGCAGACACACACATTGACAGACGTTCATACACATTCACTGACAGACACACACATTCTCACTGACAGAAACACACATTCACTGACAAACTCACTGACAGAGATACTCACTCAGACACACTGATGGATATAAACACACATCCACTGAGAGGCACACATACACACAAATACACACTGACAAACACACAGTGACATACACATACTGACATACACACCCACTGACATACAAACACACTCAGACAGACACACAAACAAACACATTCATTGACAGATAAACTCACTGACAGATACACTCACTTAGACACACTGACAGATATAACAACACATTCACTGACAAACACACACACACACACACACTGACAGACTTACACACACTGACATACACACACACATTTCCCCCAACATTTACACATAATTGTTATTTACTTTTATTTTAGTTTAAATCCACCCAGCCTCCCTACCTTTGGGAGAGCTGGGTGGATTTTTACCTTGGGTCCAGTGGGGATGCTGGGCTGGCTGCTGGGCATGCAGGCGTGCAGGATGGAGGGCGGGCAGGCAAAGGGGGATGGGTGCGCAAAATAGGCTGTGAGGGAGCTGTGATCCTCCTGCTCAGGTCCCTCACTTAGTGATGCCGGGCACCAGAATGACGTTATTATCCGGCTCCGGGTATCACTGCGGATCGCGCAAGGGATACAAACTGTCCTGGTGCCCTGGGGGGACTCAAGGGTGGCCAGCTGGCCAACTCTTGGGCCCCCATAAGTTAAGACTAACATGGTATATGCCAGGGCACTGGGGGGGGCTGTGTTTTTTTGCCGCCCCCTGGAAAGGCCTTGTTAGCGCTGCTCCGCTGCTCCCACCCCATAACAGCTTAACCTTATTTTAGCTGCTATAGGAGCCTGCATAACAAAAAAACTGGTTTCACTTTCAAACAGATGTAATTTACCTTAAATAATTGTATCTCAATCTCTAAATTGAACTTTAATCACATACAGGAGGCTCTTGCAGGGTCTAGCAAGCTATTAACATAGCAGGGGATAAGAAAATCTTAATTAAAGAGAACTTGCAATAAAGAAAGCCTAAATAGGGCTCTCTTTACAGGAAGTGTTTATGGAAGGCTGTGAAAGTCACATTCAGGGAGGTGTGACTAGGGTTCATAAACAAAGGGATTTAACTCCTAAATGGCAGAGGATTGAGCAGTGAGGCTACAGGGGCATGTTCTATACACCAAAACTGCTTCATTAAAGGACCGCTCTAGGCACCCAGACCACTTCAGCTTAATGAAGTGGTCTGGGTGCCAGGTCCTTCTAGGGTTAACCCATTTTTTTCATAAACATAGCAGTTTCAGAGAAACTGCTATGTTTGTGAATGGGTTAAGCCTTCCCCTATTTCCTCTAGTGGCTGTCTCATTGACAGCCACTAGAGGCGCTTGCGTGCTTCTCACTGTGATTTTTACAGTGAGAGCACGCCAGCGTCCATAGGAAAGCATTGTAAATGCTTTCCTATGCGACCGGCTGAATGCGCGCGCAGCTCTTGCCGCGCGTGCACATTCAGCCGACGGGGAGGAACGGAGGAGGAGGAGGAGGAGAGCTCTCCGCCCAGCGCTGGAAAAAGGTAAGTTTTACCCCTTTCCCCCTTCCAGAGCCAGGCGGGAGGGGGTCCCTGAGGGTGGGGGCACCCTCAGGGCACTATAGTGCCAGGAAAACGAGTATGTTTTCCTGGCACTATAGTGGTCCTTTAAGCTAAAGTTGTTCAAGTGACTATAATGTCCCTTTAAACAGTTAGCAATGATTTATCTGACACGCTCAGCCTATCAATAAGCGCCATTGAGATAAATAGTATGGTTAAGTATTATCTTAAGTATAAGCTTAAAGCGAATCTGTCACTTTTGGGGGTCTATACTAATTTTTTTACCAGAAGTAACATCTCCACGTACGATGCAGTGGCTGCAGGGTGCAGTTGAAGGCAGGTGTATTTACCCAAAGCTCTGAAGCTATCCCCTGCAGATGCCACCATGTTCTTCCCAGGGACACTCCTCATCCCCTCGCACTTAATTTGAAAGCAGCCACGTTTGCTGCTCTCTTGCGTTTGTGAGAGAGTACAACAATGAGGTCTATGGAGGTTCCCACAAGGTTGCAGGACTGGAGCCTTACAATTAAATGATGCCTGATTACCACAGTGGTCACTTGTGATGGCTGCTGGGGTTTGACAGAATTTGACAGAGAAGCTCTGCATTTTCTTAACTTTTGTCAACATCTGGCTTTACCACAAGACAAAAGGGACCCTACTTTTTCTTATGGTATCTTCAGATTGAGTTGGAATTTCAGTGAAATTATGATGCAGCCAGTATGAATATTTCATAATTATTATATTATTATGAAACACTCAGGAGTAACAGAGCTGCATGAAGTTGTGAGGGTGGCATGGTTCCTTTAAAAAATCTAATGAAAAAACAAACAAACAAACAAAAACATCAATAAGCTAACACAGAAAAAAAAAGATTTGATAGAAGATTAGGTTCCAACTAATAGCTACAAAAAATTGCGGTAAATTATACTTACCCTCCTAGCTAATTTTCTCTCTTTTTTCCACCTAATGATCTCATTCATTTTTTTTCTACATTCGTTTCTGATATTTATTATTGGAATTTCACAACTCGTCACAATGTTATTGCCTGAATAATTTTTTTTTTTACACGTGTATATATCCCATTTTTAAAGAATAATTTTTCTAATATTTTTGGCATAGGTTTTGATGTATTGTGGCTGTGGGCTCCATAATGAAAGACCCCATTACTACACTGTAATGTCAACAATTTGCTCAGCAAGTAAAACATTGGGTGACCTGTGCAGTTAATCTCGGATCAATAGATTTTTTATTTTATTTTTGCAAACAATGGGCATGTCGTTAACTTCCATTGATCCTACCTTCAACACTTCAGCCTCCTGTGATTTGGATTCCATTAGAAGAGATTGAAAACTCTCCTGCACAAATTGTTTGTGTCTACATGAATAGTTCCTTTTGGGCACCAACAATAAAATAATAAAAAATCCCATCATGAATCCACTGATCAGGCCCATAAAAAGTCCTGAAATGTAAGCAGGAAGTGGCCAAATTAGTAAATTGTATGCCAGGATTGCAACACAGACCAGAACACCGCATGGCACATCATTGTGAGAATGGGGAGTCTGGCAGCAGGAGTCAAGCTTATCTTCATCTTCCTCTGCACCATTATTAGTTGGCAGTTCCACCACTTGGATCATATCACCGTAGGAACAAATCTTATATTTACAATAGTTTTTTACAGGATGGTGGTATACTGTTTTGACGGTGTCATCTGGAAAACCAGTGGTATCCTCTTCTTCCTCTCTTTCATAAATTGGCAAAGTGTTCTTTCCATCAAAGAACCCTTGATCCCGCAAATGGCTGCTCGATGATTCCTGTGCGCAAAATACTGGTGACATAGTCCTATATTTTGGGTTTGGACTTGTCTCTTCTCCAATTATCTTACTAAGCATACTTAATGGTTCTTGCATGGCTTCTGACAATCTCCTTTTTGTATCTTCTAACTTGGCCTCTACTTCTTGCACATTAAAAAACATCCCTTTGCTTTCTGAAGGTGACATACTGGGTGAAGACGGGACTGTCCTGGAGTCCCCGTTCTTGTTTTTTGTTTGGGTGATTTGCCTCCAAAGATGGACATTGAGTTTGGAGTCTGACTTAGACTGAGTGACCTCAGGTTCCAATCGGGATATTTCCGTAGAGATGGACTTTACAAGATTAACAAAGGGATGAGTCTTCTGAGGAGAAGGGTCCTTGGAATCAATTTCAGTAGAGAGAGACTTCACTAAGTTAATGAGTGGCTTAGACGTAGGTGAACTTGGCAGTAGAGGTGAACTGCTTTTTTGGCTCTCATTACACAGGAACACATCACTTACACACTCGTAGGCAGCTAATGCAAGCTCATTGACCACAGTCCCAGGGGAAGCAGCTGACTTAACATAAACTGGACAATTGGACATTTCACTTGCACATACTGAAGTTCCATCATCATCATCTTGATCCAGACTGAAAATCAGTTCACTCTCATCTACGTCATCCCAATTGTCTTCACTCTGCACTTTGGTCAACTGGATTGTTATTCCTTGTGGGACCTGTGGTATACTGGGTGCTTGAGTGGAACCTGATGCATGGCTTACTGCCTGAGAACCAGCTTGGACCAGACCCTCATCGGATATGTAAGACATTGTTCACAACATGTCTTTCTTTCTGGAAGTAGCAAAAGAAAATATGTATTTAATATATTAATAAGCCCTAAAAACATCACATTTCAAAAATATCAGCAACTTCTCAAACAAAGAAAAAAATACTCCCAATGTATATATTTCAGTGTAAAACCTTCTCTTATATACAGAACATCCACGGCCTGCTGGCATTGATGGTTACAAGTAGCACAGACAGATTTTCTCAGCGAGTAACACAGTACAGAGACATTTAATTATTTGTGATTTTGGATCGTTGAGTAGTTCTTTACTATTCAGCGTGATTAAGGCTACAAATAAACCTCATTGTTGAACAGGAACATTATTAATATGGAACACAAACATATTTTATGGGACTGAGGTGTGGTGACTGTACAGGAGACAGAATAATCATTATATTCTCTTTTGCATTTTGTAGGCCTTTTTACATTTTCTAATATTTCGATAGTTGGACAGTGTATGAAAATATAATCCAGGGACCGCAGTGCATTTTTGACCAAATATGTAATGCAATTATAAACATAGCTCTAGGCTTTGTGAAACAGATACCAAAAATGTTTTTTGAATATTTTTAATTTTTAATACAGAGGAAATGGCAGTATTTTTTTTCCATTTGCACAACACTGTAAAATACCATTACCTGACATTGTTACTGGGGTCACTGATAAGGGTGACCACTTGTCCCCTATTAGTACAAGATAGTTATGAAAACCACATGTCAACAAACTTATACTTCTAATGGCTTTTGGTTAATACTCACTAGAGTTGTGTACTACCCCTTTTTAAACAACAGACAGCATACAGAATAAGACCAAAGCATGTAATGTAGAGTAATTTAACTTGTATTCCTCCAGAATATACCTAACCCTATCCTAAACCAACATGTCTGGTTTTACTCTCCTAATCAAAGCTGGAATTTTGAATAAATTCTCATAACCCAAAATGTTCTCAATGATCCTTGAATACAGTGCTGATTTAATAATTATTATTTTTTTGGCTGTGGCTTATCACTTTGTCCTGTCAAGTCTGCAGTAGATATTTTGACATCTACAGATAAATGGGTGGCCTAATTTGTAATGACAGAACCGGGAGTACCTCAGGATCCTCTCAGTAACCAGGCAATGGGGGCTAGGATGAATTTCTGTCAAATCATTGATATCTTTGGCAAAAGAGAGAGATGCCTTCTCTTCAGAGACACGATACATCTGCAGAATCTGTTGATGCACTAAAAACCTGGCTTGTTCAGAGACATTCATTTTTAATTATCTTAACGTACTAAAATGTCTATTACAATTTTTATTAACAGAGCATCAAGATAATGTTCAGCCCTATTCATTAAGGGGTAGAAACGTAACAAGTCACTGTGCACATTTGTGTATCTGTTTATTAATTAAGACATTATCTGCAGTACAAATATCACGTGTTACTTTCACAATTCCTTAAAGGGCCGTGGAATTTGGACATGTTTATCAACAATCTGCTATCCACCGTGGCATTAGTGGGCTTAACATTTCTCTCACACAAACTAATACTATACAGAGATTAGACTGCAAGGTCATCTGTATATAAGCAGCTAAGATGTCTGACTTCCTGACTATACTCTATAGCACCGTAGGACCGAACAGTTTGTCCAGGCTGAAATCCAAATTCACCCAGCATAATAGGATGAGTTAGTTGCTGGTTATTTAGGGATACATAATATGAATATTTATGGAGAGAAATACCACACGTTGGCTTAGCTGCCTGACTTTCAGAGGGCTAATGCTTTTTTTGTGGTTTTACAGCGGAATTTAAAAGACAAAAAAAAAAAAGATAACGTGCTCCAAAAAAAAAAAATGCCCTTTGTGCTGATTAGAAATCTTATAATTTTTTTATAACATTTTTTTAAAGCCAAAACAAGCTTAACATCTTAATTGTCAGTATGCAGTACACTATATTCCCTTATAAGCAGTATGCAATATGTATATTGCTCATAAAATGAAATAAATTGCAAGCTCTTGGGGTCAAGCAATCTATATCCCATGAGTACATCCAAGTTTGTAATATTCATATATTTGCAAAGCCACTTTTGCCAATTATTATTTACTATCAAGAAGTGAAAGATCACTAGCTCCTTAATGGCATTGCACAATACACCACTCAGACACCCATAGAGTTAAACAGGTAGGCATTGGTGACATAGACATCCCATCTAAATGCAGGTTAGAGATGTGTTCTACCAGTTACTCTCAACCTCTATATCTCATGTGTTGTATATGTGGAGGAGGCTGCACAATTTTGCAGATAATTAACAGTTTCATTGCCTAACTGAGCTGTGCAAATGATCTCAGAGACAGTGCTATACAATCTCAGGATTCACATTAACCCTTTGAAATGGCAAAGCACTTGGTAGCTAGTCCTTCTGGCACTGTTAGTTAATCAGAAAGTTGATACTGTATCACACAAATAGGTGATCCGTACTGCTGCATGTGATTATTCTTTGCACAATCCATTGATTACGCTCACCTCTCCCCCAACTCAGCTCCAAAATCCATAATTAAATTAGAGCCCCAGGTTGCTTCTAGTGTTTATTAAAAATGGAGATGGGAGAGATCCTGTCCTGGGTTGTGTTTATAAAATTAAGAGCCATGTTATTATTGAGGGAGAATGTTAATAAGATAACATACCAGCCTGGGAAGTCACCCAGATTTACAGCTTGTCCCACGAATGGATGGATGTTCTCGCTCAGTACACCGGTCAGCAGAGGGGACTCGGTCCTGTGGCTGTCCAGTGATGTGCAGAGTGTCTGCAGATATTCTCTACAGCAGCAGCAGATCCCAGTCTGAGCCAAGCACAGCCACTGCAGGGATGTGACGGGAGAGAGAAAGAGAAAGAGAGAGAGAGAGAGAGAGAGAGAGAGAGAGAGAGAGAGAGAGAGAGAGAGAGAGAGAGAGAGAGAGAGAGAGAGAGAGAGAATGAGAGAGGGATAGAGTGAAAGAGAGAGAGAATTAAAGAGTGAGAGAGAATGAAAGATAGAGGGGGATAGAGTGAAATAGAGAGAGAGAAAAGAGAGAGAGGAAGGTATTGAGAGTGATAGAGTGAAAGAGAGAGAGAATTAAAAAGAGAGAGAGAATGAAAGAGAGAGGGGGATAGAGTGAAAGAGAGAGAGGAAGGTATTGAGAGTGATAGAGTGAAAGAGAGAGAGAATTAAAAAGAGAGAGAGAATGAAAGAGAGAGGGGGATAGAGTGAAAGAGAGAGAGGAAGGTATTGAGAGTGATAGAGTGAAAGAGAGAGAGAATTAAAAAGAGAGAGAGAATGAAAGAGAGAGGGGGATAGAGTGAAAGAGAGAGAGGAAGGTATTGAGAGTGATAGAGTGAAAGAGAGAGAGAATTAAAAAGAGAGAGAGAATGAAAGAGAGAGGGGGATAGAGTGAAAGAGAGAGAGGAAGGTATTGAGAGTGATAGAGTGAAAGAGAGAGAGAATTAAAGAGAGAGAGAAGGAAAAAAGAGAGAGAGAAGGGAAAAAAAGATAGAGAGCGAACGTGGGAGAGAGATCTCACCTGATACATTTTGGGCTCCGAAAAACTCTTGTGAGAAAAAAACAAAAAAACACAAACGTCAGTCTTCGTTATTTCCATTTGAGAAAGCCTATATAAATGAAAGGAATATTTGTGCTATATGTGTGGGTTATTTTATTCTGTCTCCCTCCTCCCCCCCTCCCCCCCCACTGGTGTCCTAAATGTTGTCTATTCCCTCCATCACGTCCCTTTGCAGTTTATTTTGTGGATCCATGCACAGGTTACCGGATGGCAAGCCTGTATCAGCAGGGCCATTGTCATTTTTCTTTTCACATTAACCTGTTTGTCACATTTTTGTAGGTTTTTTTTGTTTGTTGTTTTTTTTACATGAAATAAAACATTTGCTGTTTTCCATTATCCCTTGTAAAACTATACAGTGCTCTGGCATACGTTGGCGCTATATAATTGCACTAATAATAATAATGATATCAAAGTTGTACTGTCAAACTGTGTCAGCAAATGCTTGTTACACCTCAAGGCTGATTAATGATGCATGCGCTAGTCAGGATATTAATTGTGTGTGGGGAGGGGACGCCTCCAGAATGCTTTGTTTCACAAAGCTGTCACTTTATTAGATTGTAACAGATTCTGCAGAATTTGAACAGATGATGTTTTCTGGGAGTCTAAAATTCTATAGATCAGTTATGGTTCTATCCACACCCAAGTGTACACAGTGGCACACACCTACATATATAAGGAGAGGTGTAGTGTAGGAGATATAACGTAATGTCTAACCCCAACACTTTAATCTTTGAAATTAAATTTTATTTTTTATTACCAGTAAAGTTAATCCCTAACCGTTAATTTTAAAGAGGAACTTTTACTTCTCTTAACCCCTTAAGAACCAAACTTCTGGAATAAAAGGGAATTATGGCATGTCACACATGTCATGTGTCCTTTAGGGGTTAAAGTGGCGAGTCCTCTTTATTTCGTCCTAGTAAACACTATTGGAGGTTTTACTTGGTTGAGCAATGCAGGGGAGATAAGTAAAAAAAATACACTTACCCAGTCTGTATTCAGGGTGAAGTCATTGCGAAGTCATTGCGCACATACATTATTGTGGGGGTTAAATGAATTTGCATGGCATGCCCTGGCAATGCCAGGAAGTCAGGCACACAATGTATATTAATATATAAAAACTGTTCAGGAAAAAAAAAGCTTTTAGTTAGCTATTGAGTGGTGTCAAAAAACTGATTTGACAGTTTGGATTTAAACGTGGGTGTCTCTAACATTAAAGAAACATTATAGTCACCTAAATTACTTTAGCTAAATAAAGCAGTTTTAGTGTATAGATCATTCCCCTGCAATTTCACTGCTCAATTCACTGTCATTTAGGAGTTAAATCACTTTGTTTCTGTTTATGCAGCCCTAGCCACACCTCCCCAGGGGCATGTTCTATACACCAAAACTGCTTCATTGAGCTAAAGTTGTTCAGGTGACTATGGTGTCCCTTTAACACTATCCAAACTTACCTCTCTGTTGCATCTTTTGGCCATCTCTGCCTTAAAGAAACACTCCAGACACATAATGTAATTCAGGCTCTATGTGTTAAAGAGTGTGAACTCATATTCATTTTATAGAAGTGCAGGTTTCAATATTTATCAGCATATAACAAGTCAAGATGTCATATACCCCATAGAAAACTGAGCCTGCACCCTGACTTATTAAATGCACACCACATGCTCCCACTCTGGACCACCAGGGAGTTTTAACCCATGCTGTACCACCACATATATTAACACCTGCTGTACCACCACTTACATTAACCTACACTGTACCACCACATATATTAACCTACGCTGTACCACTACGTACATTAACCTCTGCTAGATCACCAGGTACTTTAAAGAATGCTAGATCACATGGGGGATTAACCTCTGCTAGACCACCAGGGATCATAGTCCCCCTCCTTATAGGAAGCTATGTAGGGGGAGGCAAAATGTAACACAGACAAATTACATGCAGATTGCAAGCATGACACACACATTACACACAGCCAGCAGACACTACACACATTACACACAGCCAGTAAACATCTCACATATTACACACAGCCAACACACACCACACATTACACACAGCTGGCACACACCACATACATATTGCACACAGTCGGAGGACCCAACACACAGCTTGCACACACACACAAACAGAGCCAGCATGTTCACACACAGACTCACAACACACAGTCAACACACACTTATTTAGGGTAGAGGGTTATTCACCCAAGTCTGAATGTTCACAAATGAAAGCTGAATGGAAAACCTGAGACAATATGTTGTTTGCTTGGCACTTTATACATTAACCTGATTACACCCCCTCTGGCTGTCAGTCACACAACTGGTCCTGTTACTTCCTGGTTTGCTAGTTTGGTTAGCTCAGTGGAGCTAAACTCTAGAGGAAACCAATTGCTCAGAGCACCTGCAGACAACATACCTGCAGGTTTTGCAAGATATTTTTATATATACCCACAATGAAAAAATACATAATTAAATGCATGCATGTTTACATTGGAGTTATATCTACTAAACAGTGTTTTTTATTTTATTTTGTATTTGGGCAGTGGAGTATCCCTTTCAGCTAGTCTGCCAGCTGGCAATATGGAAAAACCAATATGGCCACAATGTCGACATCTCAGACATCCTGTAAATCCTGCACCCAGAGTTGGACCCCTGGACCCTGCACCTAAAGTCATGTAATATCTTTGTGGGTATACTGTAAAAGCAATTTACACATGAAAACTATTCATTTCAGATAACAAAGTTTAAAAAAAAAAAAAGAGTGAAGGGGTTAAAAGACTCTGAGGATCAGCACTTTGCAACGACATAAAATAGACATTAGAGGCCGCTATAGGCCTTTAAATAGATAGTAATTTGAAATGTTGCAATTATGATACTAGTGAATTCCATGCCACTACAAATGATTAATACAGCAATACTATTCAATTTTATCCAGTTAAGTTACTGATTTTGTGCTTTCAGCAGCAATTACAGGACAACTGTCATCAAATTTTAATTTCTCTTTTTTTTTTTTAAAGTTTAATACGTTTAATGAAACGATTTCTCTTTAAATTATGTATATCGATTTTTCTGAGAAAATTTTCCTTTTTTTATCTGCCTGATTCTAGAGTTATCTGAACAACTGCTGATCAACCTAACTTGTCTGCTGCTGCATGTTCTTAAAGAAAACAGAGCAATTGTTGCAGTTGGTCCTCTAAACAGTTACATTACTGATCTTATACTACTAGCAGTAATTAAAGGGACAGTCACAGGACCATAACCACTACTACTATCTACTGATCTACTGATTTCATATTGATATGGATATGGGTATAAGTAGTGCACATGGCTATTCATTTTAAATAACCCCATGCACCTTTACTCCTCCCCCTCACTTCACTTTAAATTGTTTGTATACTAGTGGTTATGGTACAAGTATCCTATTAGTCTTTGACAAAGTAGATATGCATGGAACGAATCAGGCTTCTATTCCCTACACATTGCCCCAATGCATTTTGCTATGTAATGATAAAGATGATTTTTAATTTAAAGGGATTCTATAGTGTGAGGAATACCAAGTTGTAGATGCCACCAGGAACGTATTAGCCGCGAGGCCTAGGGCAGCACAAAACCAGGATACACCACTGGATGCCACCTGGTCCTCCCTCCCTTGCAGCCCCCAGCATATTAAGGGTTAAAAACCCCATTTATTAACATATCCGTTTCCAGCACCGATGTCCCTCGTCAATGGGTCAGCACTCCGCCTCCTCCAACGTCATCCGATGGGGGGAGCTAATGCACATTTGGGGGATTTCACGGACACTGGATGCTCTGCATGAGGATGTCCAGCGTCAGTTAGACAACCTAGAGTCCAGTAAACTCTTGGAAGTGCCTCTAATGGATGTCTGATTTAGTAGACTGCCACTAGAGGCTGTCTTAGTCCTGCAAGGTAATTATTGCAGTTTATCTAAACCTGCAATGTTTTACATTGCAGGAGTAAGGGTGACAGGGACAATGCGAACAGACCACTTGAATGAGCTGAAGTGGACTGGGTGTCTGTAGGGTCCCTTTATTAACGACTTTCGTTTGAAGGTTGGCTTTTTTGCAGAGACAGGTTTGATTATGGATCCCTAATCCACCATTCTTATTTTCCCGAAAAAGCAAAGAGGGAGAGTGTCATTGAACAAGCGTGTGCGAGCCATTGTAAAATATTTCTACCCATTCAAGGGCACTTCTGCAGCACTCAAGGCATGGCCAACCCTCGTTGGCATAACTGCATGCCAGCATCATACTAAAGTTTTGTTACCGCTTTGTTACCTGGTGATCACTTCGGAAACTTCAGGCAGCGACTGACGATGCCTGTCTGGAGAGGTCCTAAAAGATAATTACAATTAGAGATACATTATTTAGTAATCACTGGGAGTTAGGAAAGTCTGTGTAAAGATTATATTTAATATTAGGATTAGGTTTAGAAGCTGACTTTAAATTTAGAGATTTATGACACTTGGGTGCAGGTAGGGTTAGTATTAATTTTAAAATTACATTTAGTATTACTGTTAGCGTTAAAATAAGATTTAGGGTTATCCCTAGCACAATGAATGGATACGATCCAATGATGCAATGCAGGGAAGGTGCCCTGTAAGACTATTTTCTAATTACAGCTACTGTTCTAGATTACCAGATTCATTAGGGCTTGTTCTGCTTGACTTTGCATTTTCTGTAACACAGTACTATTGATCCCCAGCTATTCGCATTTAGGAGTTTATTCACTAACCATCAAATTATAATGAACTGGAATGCACTTGCAAAATTGTGGCAATAAAAGCCATTATGAAAATAATTGGTTGTAATAACAGTTTGGCTATTTTAGTTAAAATTTAGCAATCAATTTCAATTCACTACGATTTGGTATTATTATTGCTGGCCTTTATATAGCGCCAACATGTTCTACTGTGCTGTACAATTTGGGAAAAGACAGTACAGACAAATACAAACAGTAAAGAAGGCCCTGTCCATGAGCTGAGATCTAACTATTATAGTTATTTTATAAAAAGTACTTAAATAGCCTGTGAGTTTACAATCTAAAGGTTAAAATGGGGAGCAGAGATAAGAGGTAGCAGAGGGGACTAAATAAACCCTTCTTTGACTTAATTTGAGAAATGTAACAACCCTTTTTTACTGATTTGATTGACACTGACACCCATAGCCTGGCCTTTCTATACTGCAGTGGATGACGCTTCTGCATGAGACAGACGAACGATGGGTGTTAACAGGACCGCCATCAGGGGGTGACAACCATGACAGTTATCATGGGCCCGGCGGCCCTAGGGGGCCCGTGCCCCACGTGTAGCGGCGGAACTACCGCTGGTGCAGTTGCACCAGGGCCCGCACGCTGATGGGGCCCATCGGGAGGCCCACGCACTTAGGGCCACCCAATGGGCCCTATATCTTCAGGGGCCCGGTCAGTGCTGCAGCCGTGCAATAGCACTACAGGGCCCCTTTAAAAAAAAAAAAAAGCTGCAGCAAGTGCTGCTGGGAGGAAGTGGTCACTTCCTCCCAGCTCACTCCGCGCGGGAGGAGAGACAGCCCTGCAGTGAAGAGGCAGAGCCAGCCGACTCCCATCAGCCCCAGCCACTCTCCTGCAAAGAAAAAGTAAGAGACAGGAGGGTGGCTGAAAAATGAGATGTCTGTGTCTATATGTATGTATGTCTGTCTTATGTATGTCTGTCTGTATGTCTCTGTCTGTCTGTCATTGTGTGTGTGTGTGTGTATGTATGTCAGGATGTATGTATGCCAGTATCTATGTATGTATGTATGTATGTATGCATGTCATTATGAATGTGTGTATGTATGTATGGATGTCAGTGTCTGTATGCATGTATGTCTTTCTGTCTGTATGAATGTATGTCTGTGTATGTATGTATGTATGTATGTATGTGTGTATAGATGTCAGTGTCTGTATGCCAGTATGAATGTATGTATGTCTGTCTGTCTGTCTGTATGTCATTATGAATGTGTCTGTGTGTATATCCTTATGCATGTGTGTCTGTATGTGTGTTAGTATGTGTCTGTCTGTCACTATGTATGTCTGTATATGTGTATGTCTCAGTATGTGTGTGTCAGTATGTATGCCTATATGCGTGTATGTCTGTTTCAGTATGTGTGTCTGTTGGTATGTGTAATATTTATTTTGTAATACTTCTTTAATTGGAACTCAACTGCAGAATTTCCTGGTTGCAGCAACAATAAGTTTCACCTCCTTTTATATTGATATGAAACAATGGTCACTGTATCTTTAAATACACATGAAGGAAAAATTAGGCTTTGTAGCAATCCCTTATGAATAAGAGGAATAATTAGACAAAGTGACACTTTAGTGAGTTTTAGATACTGTGTAACATAAATAATAGGAATTGGCTTGTTTGGTAAAATAATTACTTAACTTAAAGGCAGTTCTGGCACTGGAAGGGTTAATTCACCCAATGAAGGAGAAATTAGAAGTCCGTTTCAACAAGCTGAGAACTAGGAGTGGAGAGTGGGGAAGTCCGTTTTAACAAGCCGAGGTCTAGGAGTGGAGAAGGTAGAAATCCGTTTACAAGCCGAGGTCGAGAAGTGGAGAAGGTAGAAATCCGTTTACTAGCCGAGGTATAGAAGTGGAGCAGGTAGAAATCCGTTTACAAGCCGAGGTCGAGAAGTGGAGAAGGTAAAAATCCGTTTACTAGCCGAGGTATAGAAGTGGAGCAGGTAGGATCAAAAGTAGAGCATCTGATCTTCATGCAGCACCTGTGCGAATAATCCAGCCCTTTGAATCTGGCGCGGTCCTCCTAAGTATCGTGGAGGGACCGCGTCAGAGAAAGGGGCGGGCTGAGCGCCGTGAACCCGGAAGTGGGTTCCGGCGATGAATGCCATGCTATACCTGACAGTACCCCCTTCCCATGGGGCATCCTCTGGGTGCACTATTTCGGTTTGGAGGGGTAGCGTTTGTGAAAGGCAGTAACTAACCTCCTAGCATGTACATTAGATGAATCTTCCCAAGTGTCTTCATCAACTCCATAACCTTTCCATCTGATAAGGTATTGTAAGGAGCCACGGTGGACACGAGAATCCCAAATTTTGTGAATTTCATATTCTTCTTCACCTTGGACAATGATAGGTTCAGGAGTTGTTACTATTTCTCTATAAAAAGGATCAGGGATGTGTGGTTTAAGTAAGGAGACATGGAATACTGGATGAAGTTTAAAACTTGGAGGAAGTTTTAGTTTAACAACGTTATCATTAATGGTAGTAATTACTTGAAAGGGACCAAGAAAAAGAGAGCTCAATTTCTTTGAAGGACGGCTTGTGGTAATATTCCTTGAAGAGAGCCAGACAAGATCCCCTACCTTGTAAGGAGGGGGAATTCTTCTATTATTGTCAAAAAACTTTTTCTGGTTATTTTGGGCGAGTTGAAGATTCTCCCGTAATTTGAGAAATAGAGAAGACATAAATTCGTTTTTTGATGTAACAGTAGGATTGGATGAAGTAATGGTTTGGATGGGGAATGAAGACGGATGAAAACCATAGTTGGAGAAGAAAGGAGTCATTTTCGTACTAGAATGAATGGTATTATTGTAAGAAAATTCGGCCATAGGTAACCATGTGGTCCAGTCATCTTGGAGGTATGAGCAATAACATCGAAGATATTGTTCCAAACATTGATTAACCCTTTCTGTTTGCCCATTAGTTTGGGGATGATAAGCGGAAGAGAGTTTGCGTTGAATTTGAAGGGAGAGACACATCTCTTTCCAGAATTTGGAGGTAAATTGTGTCCCCTATCAGAAATAATTTCTTCAGGAAGACCATGAAGTTTCACAATATTGTCAATAAAGACCTTAGACAATTCTACAGAGGAGGGTAATTTTTTTAAGGAAATGAAATGGGACATTTTTGTGAAGCGATCCACAACGACAAGAATAGTGGTGAAATGTTGAGAAGGTGGGAGATCAGCGATAAAATCCATAGAAATGGATTGCCAAGGTTTTTCTGGAATAGGTAAGTTAAGTAGTAATCCAAAAGGTTGATTATGTTCTGGTTTAGACCTTTGACAGATAGGACATGTTTTGACATATAATTCAATGGTTCTATCCTGGCGAGGCCACCAATAATATCGTGAAGTTAGTTCAAGTGTTTTCTTTATTCCAGGATGTCCAGCTAGGGGTGAATCATGAACCATCTTAAGTAATTTATTCCTAAGAATGGGAGGAATATAAATTCTATTTTTAAAATAAAATATACCATCCTTTTTTGTTAGTATAGGTGTTTTGGGAAGTTCAAGATCCTTCTGATTCAAATTCTTTATGTCATCATGAAGAGAAGAGAGGATCCCTATTATTTTGTTAGGAGGATAATCATCAATAGTAGTTTTAGAAGGAATTCGAGAAAGAGCGTCAGCCTTTTTATTTCTAGTTCCAGGTCTGTATATTAATTGGAAGTTAAATCGGTTAAAAAATAGGTTCCATCTAACTTGTCTAGCTGTAAGGGTTTTGTTAGTATAGAGATATTCAAGATTTTTATGGTCAGTATAAACTATTATAGGTTGTTTTGTATCTTCCAGAAGATGACGCCAATTTTCGAAGGCAGCTTTAACACTTAATAATTCTTTTTCACCAATAGGATAATTTTTTTCAGCAGAGCTCAAGGATCTTGAAAAAAAGGCAACTGGATGAAGTGGATCTTGTGGAGTCTTTTGTTGAGAAAGAACTGCTCCGATGGCTGCATCTGATGCATCAACTTCAAGAACATATAAGAATGTTGGATTAGGTAGTTGTAGAATAGGTGCAGTTGTAAATCTTTTTTTTAATTCGTCGAAGGCTGTTTGTGCATCTTTATTCCAATTGAAAGGACGTTTACTACTGTTGAGGAGGTTAAGAGGATGTGATACATCTGAATAGTTTCTAATAAATTTTCTAATAAATTTTCTATAGAAGTTTGCAAATCCAAGAAAACGTTGTAATTCTTTTGTAGTAGTAGGAGCGGGCCAGTCAATAATACATTTGATTTTGGAATTATCCATCTTCAAAGAATGAGGTGAAATAATGTATCCTAGAAAAGAGAATTCAGTAACCTCAAAAAGGCATTTTTCTGGTTTAGCGTATAATTTATGAGTTCTCAGTCTAGATAGAACCCATCTAACATGCTTCCTATGTTCATCCAAATTGTTAGAATATATTAAGATATCATCTAAGTAGATAATAACACATATATCCAGAAGATCTCTAAAGATATCATTTATAAAATGTTGAAATGTTGCAGGGGCATTACAGAGCCCAAAAGGCATCACTAGATATTCGTAGAGACCATATCTTGTCCGGAAGGCGGTTTTCCATTCATCATCCTGTTTTATTCTAATGAGGTTATATGCGCCTCGAAGGTCGAGTTTAGTGAATATAGTTGCAGTTCTTAACCTTTCAATTAATTCATTTATTAGTGGAAGAGGATAACGATTTTTAATAGTTATTTTATTTAAGGCTCTGTAATCTATAATAGGACGGATGGTTTGGTCTTTATTCTTCACAAAGAAAATACTAGAAGCAGCTGGGGAGGTCGAGGGTCTGATGAACCCTTTGCGTAAATTTTCATTAAGATATTCTTTTAAAATTTCTAACTCCTTTTCAGAGAGTGGATAAATATGACCATAAGGAATAGGAGCTCCGGGTATGAGATCTATTGGGCAATCATATACCCGATGAGGAGGAAGTGTTTCCGCTTCTTTTTTACAAAAGACATCTGCAAAATCGGAGTAGAATGGAGGTATAACTGGTTCTACAGTAGTTTGGAGAATAGGAATGTGTTGTAAGCACGTTTTTTTACAGAAATCAGAAGCAAAGGAGATGGAGAAGGGAGACCACTTAATTAAAGGATCATGGGTTTTTAACCAATTAATTCCTAGAATGACGGGATAAAGTGGAGATTTAATAATATCAAATGTAATGAATTCGAAATGTACGTTGTTGGTAATCATTCTTAGAGGGATTGTCTCATCTTTGATGGGTCCTGAGGATATAAATGAACCGTCAATAACTCTGATTGGAATAAAGTTAGTTTTTTGAACACAAGGAATTTTATTTTTTGAAACAAAAGAAAAATCAAGAAAAGTTCCATTAGCACCAGAATCAATGATGGCCTCAGTCACGATTCTTTTTGTATCCCACTGTAATATGAGAGATATAGAAAAATAAGTAGATGCTTTTCTTTTTTGAAAAACGTTCAATATAGAGGTAGATGAATGAAGCTTACTACCTTTTGAATGTTTCAGTAGAGGACATTCGGAAATTAGATGTTCATTCGAAGCACAATACATACATAAGTTTAGTTGTCTCCTTCTTATTCTTTCTTCAGAAGTAAGAGGACTTTTTATTATACCTACTTCCATAGGTTCAGTTTGTGGAGGAATTTTTTCAGGTAGTTTTAGAGTAGTGAAAGGTTTTCTCCAGGTAGAATTAGTAAGAACCCTTTCAGCTTTTCTTTCTCTTAGACGTCTATCAATACTGATGGACAGTTGAATCAATGCATTTAAGGTAGGAGGAAGTTCTGTACGAGAGAGTTCATCTTTCACAGCTTCAGATAATCCGAGACGGAATTGATTGCGTAAAGTAATGTCATTCCATTGGGTTTCTGTAGCCCATCTTTTGAATTCTGCAATATAATCTTCAACAGGTCTATTCTTTTGGTGTAATGTTCTGATGGTTAAATCAGCAGTAGTTTGTTTAAAAGGATCTTCATATAATAAAGACATAGCTTCAAAGAACTCATCCAATGAATCTAATATGGGATCATCATTTTCCAAAAAGGAATGGGCCCAGGCCATAGGTTCACCTCTTAAAAAAGAGATCACTGAACAGACTTTGGATCTTTCGGTGGGATAAGATCTAGGTTTTAAAGCTATTAGTAGTTTGCAAGAATTCAAAAACTCTCTGTACTTTGTTCTATCTCCATAAAATTTTTCTGGATTACAGACAGCAGGATCACCAGCCGATTGAAGAGCGGCATGAGGAAGATGACCTTGAATGTCTCTAACATAGGTTAATATTCTCTCATTTGTAATTTGCAGTTCCTGTAACCCTTGAGCAATCGTATCCACTCTATTGGTTAGGGCAGAAACTTGAGAGTTGATATCTGCTGGTTCCATTGAATATGGCTGGATTATTCTGTAATATTTATTTTGTAATACTTCTTTAATTGGAACTCAACTGCAGAATTTCCTGGTTGCAGCAACAATAAGTTTCACCTCCTTTTATATTGATATGAAACAATGGTCACTGTACCTTTAAATACACATGAAGGAAAAATTAGGCTTTGTAGCAATCCCTTATGAATAAGAGGAATAATTAGACAAAGTGACACTTTAGTGAGTTTTAGATACTGTGTAACATAAATAATAGGAATTGGCTTGTTTGGTAAAAGTATTACTTAACTTAAAGGCAGTTCTGGCACTGGAAGGGTTAATTCACCCAATGAAGGAGAAATTAGAAGTCCGTTTCAACAAGCTGAGAACTAGGAGTGGAGAGTGGGGAAGTCCGTTTTAACAAGCCGAGGTCTGGGAGTGGAGAAGGTAGAATTCAGAGTTACAAGCCGAGGTCTAGGAGTGGAGAAGGTAGAAATCCGTTTACAAGCCGAGGTCGAGAAGTGGAGAAGGTAGAAATCCGTTTACAAGCCGAGGTCGAGAAGTGGAGAAGGTAGAAATCCGTTTTACTAGCCGAGGTCTAGAAGTGGAGCAGGTAGGATCAAAAGTAGAGCAGCTGATCTTTCTGCAGCACCTGTGCGAATAATCCAGCCCTTTGAATCTGGCGCGGTCTTCCTAAGTATCGTGGAGGGACCACGTCAGAAAAAAGGGCGGGGCTGAGCGCCGTGAACCCGGAAGTGGGTTCCGGCGACGAAATACATGCCATGCTATACCTGACAGTATGTATCAGTGTGTGTGTGTGTGTGTGTGTGTGCGCGTGTGTGTGTGTGTGAATCTGTGTCCTTTTGTATCGGTGAATGTGTTTGTGTCTGTGTGAGTATTCCTGTGGGCGGGATTTGGAGGCGGTCCCTGTGGGTGGGCTTGGAGGCGGACCCCCAGGGGCCCAGACCCTGAGCTCAGTTAGGGGCCCCAAAATTTCTGGTGGCGGCCCTGGGTGTTAATAATGGGATCCGAGCATCAGTCTATCACTGTTGCACATTACTGGTATTTTGTAATGTAACATTACTGGTATTTTGTGATATACATAATGCAGAAAGTAACCTCCGCTTTAACTGTACCCTCCAAAGGGGATTGAAGATGGAGCCACAGTCACCTGGGGACCCTCATTTAGTGTCAACCCAATGAAGAACGATTTGACACTGAAGGGTGGGAGAGTTTCTGAGGTCTCCAGGTACCATAATCACTTCAATGAAATTAAATTGTTATGCTGCCTTAAATGTCCCTTGAATCTTGTCTTTAGGATACTTTTATGCTGCCCTGTGTAAGAGATTAATGTGCAAATCAGCATTGACAAGGTCTGAGCCAAAAGAGTCTATTCATCAATTGTTAATTGACTGTAACGACAAACCTCTCTCAAACGCAATTTAAAAGTGACCTTCAATTTTGGAGTTCCTCCTGTTTTTTTAAGCATTATATGTAAAATATATTACATAGCATTCATAAATCAACAGTAAAAAGAATAAAAAGATACTCTTGTATGTAGTAATTTGTAATGAAGTAATTTTGAATTGCAAACTTTAGGTTACAATAGTTAAGCTGTAATTATATTTCAGCCAGACAGTGTTATATTTATGGCTACAATTTTGTAGTTTATTGAATAAACTCAATTGGAACCTCTTGTTTATTTTCCCAATTGAGCAAGGGGATGCCCAATGTATACTAGAAATGGTTAGTGGGATTTGAAGAGGGCAATTCATGAAAACACATGAATGAAACCACTGCACAAGCTTATTAAGTAAATTACTGAACAACTGTTGGACTCTGCCAACGTAACCCCATGTACCCCACCCCTGATGCAATGACATGCTTGGCATCCGGACGGAACCATGCTAGCGTATGACTCTGCCAATGGCTGGGTCTAAATGGGTATACTAAATAGTGTCAATTCATTATACCGATCAGGTCCAGCCAGCCCTGCTATGCACAGGTAGCCTTCAGGCCTAGATGGGCAACTACAGGGCATCAGTGAGAAGACTGACTGACTCCCACCCTGGTGTTACTAGCCAATCATAGCCATATTAGACAGAATAATATATCAGGACTGTGATCGATTTAGTGCATGTAGGTGATTCGAGCTTTAATTATTTTATCCAGCACCACCTCAAAACATGCATTTATTTGTTTAAGCATTCACAATAAATGCAGAAACATAATACAAATTTATAGATACCCATTTACTGGCAAAATATATTAATTTACATTTAACCAGTTGGAAGAATATGATTTATTCAGTCCAGTCAGTTTTAAAATAGATATACCTGCCATTTTAAAGTACACAAGAGGATCAGATTTAATCAGAAAGCAAAACTAAGAAAAAACTAATGCTGAGTTTGCACACAGTGCTGCACATGGACTGCACTCAGCTGACCTCATTCACTAAGTTGTATAACAGGGGAAAACATGATGCAATGTTTTTATTTATGAAAGAAACTGTACAAAATGATGTTTAGATCTATTTGTTAACTGCACAAAAATGACTGCATATTGATAAAAAAACAAACAAACAAAAAAAAACAATGAGCATTTTAATAAAGCCATAAAACTATTTTAAAAAACCAGGGAACACGGTTCCTCAACCAAGATGGCCGCCATCACACGACACGGTTTGTAGCGGTGGCGTCATATCCGACCGCCTACTTGTTTCAAACACTAGAGCCTAAATGCCACTTGATTAGTTTTAAACATGTGATTTCCTAACTGCATCCAGAAATGTGAGGGGTGGTCATTGTGGCCAAGGCACTGTGTGTGGGTAATGCCCTATAGGTAACATTGCAATATTATAACTCATTCAATGGAGCAGGTTCATAGACAGTGTGTGTTTATGGCTCTCCGGCTTAGAACTCTGTGCCTTGCCTGCCAGGTGTAGCTGTCAGAGCTCTGGGCAGTCAGTCTGCTGGAGGCTGGGGTCCAGGGAAGTCACATTGCTGCTGCTGCCTGCACCATGTCCTTCTGCTCCTTTTTTGGTGGGGAGGTTTATAAAGACCACTTCAAGCCTGGTAATTAATCTAAATGAACACTTATTAACAATGGCAAGTCTGACACTCTTACTGCTGTGCATTCTAACTCCTATTATCCTTAAAGCCTGATGTGAGTGGTAGTCCATACAGCACCCTAGGGTGTCATAGTTTATTTATCTGAGAGTTTATTGGTTTGTTTCTTTTAAAAAAATATATATTTTTATTTTATTTTTTTAATTTAATTTTTTTTTTCTGCAGAGTGGAAGTGTTGTAATCATGGGAACTGATACAATGTTTCAGTTCCCATCATTTCTAAATGACATACACTGACTGTAGGCTATATGAGTAGAGCCATAATAGTTGGTTATGGGACAAAAGTCTTCTTCAAATTTTGGTTTAAAACCTGCTTTGATTTCAATCTCTGACTGTTTAGACTTTAGTGATTATGTCTGTCTTCTACTTGTGCTTTTCTAAACATTTTTAATGTTAGAATTTATCTATCAGCATATGGCCTAATATGTAACATGAATATATCTGGATAAATACAGAATCTGGTGTATAATCACTGCAAAATGCCTGAGAATTGCATTTCAATTCTGATGAAAAGCTGAACGTGGAGAAATAATCACACATTTTTCCCTCTGGTACACTTGTATTTTTATTATTGATACATAACTTGCATTGTCACATGTTAGTACAGTGGTTCCCAAACTTTTTTTAGGTTAAAGGCTCCCTTAATATTTCAATAATTTTCCAAGGCGCCCAAAGTAAAAAAATATTTCTA
This sequence comes from Pelobates cultripes, assembly GCA_933207985.1. Taxonomy (NCBI): domain Eukaryota; kingdom Metazoa; phylum Chordata; class Amphibia; order Anura; family Pelobatidae; genus Pelobates; species Pelobates cultripes. The sequence goes on along the minus strand of OW240918.1, from coordinate 136,154,978 downwards.
GGTTGAATACATGTACAGCGCAGTGGCATATCCTGGGCCCCTGTAACAATCCAGGCACAATAACCATTACAGCACGCGGTAGTAGTTATGGTGCCAGGTGTGCTGTGGTGCCCTCCCACGGTAAGTAGTCAAACTGTTTAAGAACAGTTTGACAACTTAACTGTGGTCTGTCAGGAGGGGCATTAGGGTTTGTGTACGGTGGTGCAGTGTGTGCGATACAATGTGTGCATGAAGGGGTACAGTGTGTGAGGACAGAGTGTGTTTGAGGGGTGCAGTGTGTGTATAGGGGAGAATTATTGTGGGTCTGTGGGGTTGGAGGGTGTGTGTGTGTGTGTGTGTGTGTGTGTGTGTGTGTGTGTGTGTGTGTATATATATATATATATATATATATATATATATATATATATATATATATATATATATATATATATATATATATATATATATACACACGATTTTTTTTTTTTTTGATATCCCTCCTCTCTGCAATTCAATTTCTACCAGCCTCTCGAAGAATAATCCTGGGTTCACAATGTTAAAATCGTCTTTTTCTGGCATTTGTCCCAGATGTTTGACGTATGTTTTTATATTTGGATGCCAGTATGTCCTGTTCCTAGTATGTAATAAACTTTGCATGGGGCTTCTTTGATATCAGAGTTTACAAAGTGGACCTGATAGCCCGGTATACCTTTAAGAAAAACGAACAACTCAAAGGATACCTGTGCCACACTATTTCTTAGGCAATTTGCAATATCCCGTGTGAAGGCATTGTGGTTTGAAAAAGCCAAGTTTAATTATTAAAGGGATGCTCCACTGCCCAAATTAAAAAAAATAAAAAAAAAAATAAAAAAAAAAAATCACTTTTAATAGATATATCGCTAATGAAATAATTAGTCACAAAAGTCTTGTTTAAAAATAAATAAAATAATAAATTCAGAGGCTACTGACTTGCACATCTTATGGTATTTTGTTTAGAAGGCAAATAAATAAAATAATAATAATAATAATAATAAAAAAAACTTTACAACCAAAACCAAACTAATGTATGCTTTTAATTATGCATTTTCCATTGGTGGTATATCTAAAACAGGAGTCTGGTCTGTCCCTTTAAAGCCTTGGGTCTTCAATGGGATCTATCAAGCAGGATAACACCTGGTACACTATCTGGTATTGTGGTACTTAATGTTACAGGAGTTAATATATTGCATTGTATTTGTCAATACAAGAACATGGCTTTATTTACAGAACAGTGGGACATACACATAATCTGGAAAATAATCCACAGCAACTAATTACACAAATTATTATTTTGTTTTCAATAAATGGTCCTGCAGTTTAATGTGTAGCTTGCACCAAAAGCTTCCCCTGTGTTGTAATAACCCTTTATGTACGGTCTATAGCATGTTGTGTAACATGATCCTCTGCTGTTTCATAACTTCTTCTAAATGACTTCACAGGATCTGTTAACATTTCCCGAACGAGAAGTAAAATGTAATGTTTCAGAACAACTTATTAGACCTTACTCCATAATTTATATAATAAATAAATAAAAACACATTCTCCATAACTGGCTAATTGGGGAATATCTTATTTTGAAAGGCAAAACAGTAGACTACTATACATTTCATTACTTAGTGCTAGCTGGGTATTGATGCCAGAGTAGGCATTTGCCTGTTGAGGGATAGAGGTGGGGGTGGGATGTTAGTTGTATAACTTCTGTAAATATAGTGAATGTGTTAATAATTTATGATCAGTCTTCCCTTATCCTGCTATCACAAGCTATATTTGGTACAGTTTGCAATGGGATATGTCTTATTTTACTGCAACTCTGAACTCTATTATCTATTATTATTATGGTGGTGGCAGACTTGGTCCAATGACAAGTCTGTTAAGTCTTTAGCCTGACTAATCATCATGGGAAATGCAATAGTTCACAAACCTTGTCAGAGCTATGTTCACCAGTAACTGATGGGACTAGTGCTTATTCTGTGATTAGTTTTGAAATGTGACTTTCTGGACTTGTTGATAAAGTTGTGAACAAAAAATAGTATTAAATGTGTGTAAAAAGGCATCCTGTACTCAGAATTGGTCTAAAATGGAGACTCGTGGGCCACCAACAGGTCTGGCTTTAGCAATGTCTGTTTTTGTACAGAACTGGGTAATATCTAAATCTAGGACTCCTAACCTTTTAATATGCTGGATACAATCTGCTTTAGAATAATGGCTTTGAGTAGTGATCTGTGCATATACATAGATGACATGTGACTGAAAAATTGGTTTTGTTTTTGCCCTTCTAGGAGTATACGCATGTGCCCAGTGTGGCTTTGAGCTGTTCTCCAGCCGTTCTAAATTCGAGCATTCCTCTCCTTGGCCGGCTTTCACAGAGACCATCCATGATAACAGTCTATCAAAGTACAAAGAACGGCCCAATGCTTTTAAGGTAAGGCCTCCGGAAATATCTTCTGCTGTGGGTCACCAAAAGACTTTGCTACTACATCTAAAATGGCTATTAATGGAGTTAAAGTTTACTCTTAACCTTTCATGTGGATGGCTGTTTGAGGAGCTATTTGCCAACTAGAGAAGTGTCCTAAAAATAATGTGTAGGGAATTGCACTTCACCCAACCCAACAAAGCAAACCTAACCTGTCAGGATAGGGGTAGGAATGAAAACACACAAACTCAGGACACAACAAGGAAAAGACAATTCATATGCCAATCCTTAGAATGGCCAGGCTAAAGGAGAACAGTCAGAGTAATAGCCGAGCTCATGGATGGGAGAAACCTGGGTAAACAGAGACAGGCCAAGTCAAAGGAGTACAGAGGTCAGGATAAATGTTAATCAAAGAAGCAGAGAAATGTAAGAATGCGCTACTGAGCTCACTAAAGCCACAACAAGGCAACTATGGCTGGGACAGGGGAGCATTTATAGACATGGGATGTTTATTATTGGCTGAGTTGTTTTGGTGTGTGGGCTGCAAAATAACTTAATTGCAGGACCCACAACGTCATTAGAATGCACTGGAGTCGATTCAGCAAGCGCGTCATTTAAATGCGGCTGCTCATCTGGGTGCGTATTTAAAGACGCGAACAAGCAATGTGCGCCGCCGTAGAGAATTTTAATTTTATGGAACAATAATGGTGCTTTATAGCTCCTTTCAGTGTCCATAGATTTTTTTTTATTTTTTTTTGCCATCCTTCATATAAAATATTTTGACTCAACACTCTGTATTTACCATCCTTGATAATCACTGTGTTGATACAAAAGGATTCTACTGTGATGGATGGCACCAAACAAATTGTATCAAACACTGAATAGAGGAGGGGTGCTCTACCGCTAGAGTTGACCTACTCAGACATTTCTCTGATTGCAGTCACTGTGTAACGATCCTCTGTCTTCACAGATCTCATGTGGAAAATGTGGAAATGGATTGGGGCATGAGTTCTTAAATGATGGGCCAAAGAAGGGTCAATCTCGTTTCTGAATATTCAGTAGCTCATTGAAGTTTGTCCCGAAAGGTAAGACCTGCCTATATTTAATCTAAATTGATCCGTTGTGTTCTTGAACTATCTTCAAGTTTCTTCCTATTTTTATGGCTTTGTCTGAACTCCTTGACATTGATAGGGATTATTCATTAAACAGCACATAGCATTAAAAGGAAAAACAGAACTACAAAAATCCAGACTAACGTAAACTAGCCAAGTGAGTACAGCTGAGTTGGAGGAATTTGTTCAGATCAGCCTTTCAGACTTAAATTTAGCAACTTGCTTTTTTTAGTTCTCTACGATTCAGTGCCTAGTGAATGGACCTATGCTGTGTGTAAACCTGTCTAGGACAGTTGAAGGTTAATCTTGCAGTGTGTGTGTATATATAATGGATGAGGTGGAATTTGTTCCTAATTGTGAACTTTAGACCAGTTCTGTGGTATCTTAAATCAGCATTTCTTCGAATTCAGTCGCAAGTCCAGAAAATGCATACACTTCGGTCATAAAATGTGCTTGCTTGCAAACATTTTCTGTTCCGAGATACAAATTTACCTGATCGTAGCTTAAAGGGATACTATAGTGCCAGATTGCAGCTAAATATATCTTAGAACAGATTAATTAAAGGGACACTATAGTCACCAGAACAACTACAGCTTATTAAATTTGTTCTGGTGAGTAGATTTATTACCGTCAGGCTTTTTGCTGTAAACTCTCTTTTTTCAGAGAAAATGCAGTGTTTACATTACAGCCTAGTGATAACTTCACTGGCCACTCCTCAGATGGCTGTTAGAGATCCTTCCTGGGTCATGGCTGCCTAAAATGCATCCAAACATTCAGAGTCTCCACCCTCTGCATGCAGACATTGATTCAATTCATCTCTATGAGGAGATGCTGATTGGCCAGGGCTGTGTTTGAATCATGCTGACTCTGACCCTGAACTGCCTCTTTGTCAGTCTCAGCCAATCCTATGGGGAGCACTGTGATTAGATCAGGCTACCACTTCTGATGATGTCAGCAGACTAGATGGTGGTTTTAACACTATAGGGTCAGGAATACATGTTTGTGTTCCTGACCCTATAGTGATCCTTTAAATACACATTAGTTCATTTAGCACTATTTAATTTGTCTCCCATGTTAAGATAAGTGTAGGACCCATCGGTATTGGAGTACTGTGGTGGGCTGAAAGGAACAATAGTGTCAGGAATACATGTCTATAGTTGTAAAATACAGTTTAGGGTTCGGCGCTCCCTCTCTGTTTAGGTAAAAAAAAATTTACACACCTTTCGTTCCAGTTTCATGCCGGTCTCGTTGTCTGCTTTACCTCCTTGGCTGAGATCATCAAACGATAGCATTGGGAGGCTATGGCGCATTTGCGATAAAATGCTGCGCTGATCAGTATCACCTTGTAGAGATGCATTGAATGACCCAGGAAGCACTTCTAGTTGCCATCTGAGTGACTGATGCTGGAGGTGTCCCTAGGGAGAAATGTAAACACTGCCCTTTTCTCAAAAAAGGCAGTGTTTACAGAAAAAAAGCCTGCAGGGACTGACTATACTCACCAGAACAACTACTTTAAGCTGTAGTTGTTCTGGTGACTATAGTGTCCCTTTAACATGATGTGGCCATATGTTTGAATGGAATCCCCATATTTGTTTGCATAAAGGTGATATTTAAGTAGCCTTGTAAAATTTAAAACTGTATGTTTGTTTATGTGTGCTGTTCCTGAATCTGTACTTTTTATGAATGTGGCATATCATGGGGATCAAATTCACATGAAATCCTCCCGAAGTAGACTGGACCTTCCCTAGCACCCATGATCATTCTAAACAGAATTAAACTTTCCTGGAATGTTAATCCATACATTTTTTCTTCTTGTGACTCAGACAAAGTTGATGGGCAAGTGAAGGAATAAAGAGAAAAGAATGTAAGGATCTCCTGAATCCTCTTTGTTTTCTGATGCTGAATGACTTGCCCTACGATAAACCCTTCCTGGACGTCTGGGGTAACGAGGAATACGCGTTGGACTGCAATGTGGTTTTGGGAAATCTGCTGATACTGTAACACTCACACTTTATAATCTGACTGAAATTAATCCGCACAATTTTATCCACCTCCCCTTGGTATCATCACAAATGGTTGCAACTCCTTGGCCATACACCCCAGGACAGAATGGACTTTCATTTAAAGTGACCTTTTTCTGATGGTTGGGTGCAATTGAACTCAACATTTTCTTATCTCGGTAAACCGTTGCCGCTGTGGGGAAAGGTCCCACCGTCTGTAACTGATCTGTCCTAAAACGGTTTAGAACAATATAACATCTCAAAGTCTCCTTCATCAATATCTTTCTGTTGACTGTGTGATCTTATGATTTTGTTTGTCCTTATGAGATAATGCAGCCAGTTGAAAGGTACTGACTATATTAAAGGCACTATGCTTTAGCGTACCATGCTGTTATAGGCAACTGGGGTCTGGATGTGATCTGTTAAACGGTTGGACTGTTATGAGTGCAAATATTCTGCCACATACTATGGTACTTTAATAGCCAGATTTTTCAAAACATTGCTTACACCAAGCTATATCCTCTACCTTGTCTATATATATATATATTGCAGCTCCACTTTCAACCCATCTACAGATTTATACAAATATTTTTTTCAGCAAAATTTAATTTATATTTGTCAAAAATAATTTTTAGGGGTGATTAATATATTTTATTACATTATTTTTGCAAATCAGAGGACACAATTTATTCAGGGGATACAATAGATTATATTGGTATTTAATTGGTTAAAACCAAACTATCCAGTTCATTTTTGTCTTTTTATATTTCTTAGTATTCCCCCTCCCAAGTACAGAAAGGAATGCTCCCTCCGATCACCTGTACCCCCTAGTTAGCTTGATCTCATTGCTAACTCACTACCTGTTAACATGATTGTAGGATATCTCCCTGAATCTCTTTCAAGTCCTAGAATGTACAAAGACCATTAAACTAGTGTGGCTGGAAAGGCCGTGTAGAAACCTCTTTACATATAGGATAGAATTTGTGTGGAAGGACGTCAGTGGAGGCTGGACCGTAGGGGCAGGTGAGGTGGTAAATCAAAGGAGGAAAGGTTTGATGTGACACAAAATGTGTCCATCTCCTGTATTAGGAAAAAGGTTCTACCTCTTATATTAAAACATTTACTGGTTTGAGATGGATAGAAACTAACTTTAGTTACATTATTAGGCAATCTTCATTGTGGGTTTTGACAGTGGTATTAAATGAAGGTAACTGTAGAGGCGTCTATGATTTCAGTTGTATGCTGCCACTCTTAAACATTTCAGGAACTTAATGGTTTGGTGCCTCTGCAGGAATTAATTGTTTTAATCACAAAACATGACTCTCATTGCTTCTTGTGTATTAAAGTCATTTTTAAAAAATCTCTAATAAAGCACAACTTGATCTTATGAAAATGTTTCCAGTTTTACTGCTGTTTTCTAGACATGTCCTCTTTAACCCTGTAAAAGATTAGTTTTATAGCAGATCATTAAAAGGATTGCTGTTTAAACTAGATGAGGTTTGTGTAGCAGAAAGTTTGGCAACTATGTATTTCAATATAAGAAACCCTATAATTCATTTCATTGACCATGCAAGTCTCTTCTTGCCTAAAACTTCTTGCAATGTTTTTGTCTATTTCTCAAATCTTGGTTTAATGAACACAAACATTTTCTCTCAGAATAAAAGTACATGGTAACTTTATGTATCTTAAACCGTTCGCGATTGTACAGAGATCAACCCAAATTTATAGAAAGGAAAGGGGGGCGGGCGCTGCATTATAAAATGCAAAACTTAAGTAAAACAAATATTAAGGAGAAAAGGTGTAGTACCTGGCTTAATAATGGCTGGACGTCGAATAGTACAGGACTATCCGAAGTCAGGGTTACAGAAGACAGGATAAACAAGAGAATAGCCAAACAAGAGAATAGCCAAAGGTCAAGGACAACACAAAGTAGCATAGTCAAGGTCGGATAAGCCAGAAATAACAAAAGTATACGCATTCTCGGATTTTACCAAACGGAAACCATAAGGCACCATAGAAAAGATTTAGAGTTTAAATAGTACCGCAAGGGAAAGGATTGGTCAGAATTAACCATGTGAAGCCAAAATGTGCGTGTTAATGACGTGATGGTGCATGCATGTCCGCATCATCAGTGTGAATTCCAGAGCCAGGTCTTATCTAAATCGGCTTGACAGAGCGACCAGCGTTTAATCGAACACCATCTCGGCCGGGAAATGCTGAGCGGAAGGGAATCAGTCTTGAGTTGAGTACAGGAGTGGGGTTTCCCCTAACTTGGGCGCACCGATCGAGCAAATATCTCAAGATGTTCCTGTGTGCTCATAACCTAGCTCTGACTGCTTTCCACAGAGTGGAGAACCGTACATAGACAGAGATACTGATCATTGCACAGACCAGTTTCACTCATCCTTTGTGATGTGTGGGATTCCATCTGGGGGATGAATTACTTATCCCATCTGCCACAGTGGGGGCAGGATTTGTAGGAAAGCTGACTCCATAGACCAGAATGATACTTTCCTGATTAAAGATTCTTCCTTGTCAGTGGTCTGCCTGCTACTGACACTACTGGGTAGGAGATGCTGATTTAAAGAAACACTCTGGGCACTATAACTTAATCTGAATTAAGTTATGGTGCCAGGCGGTAGCTGGCACCAGCTAACCTTTTAGAGGTTAAACTTCTCCTTGTTTAATCACAGTCTTTTATCCAGTGCTGTCTAGCTCTGTCTCTGTCCTGTCACCTCTTAGATATATCAACCAGGAAGCCTTAGACTGGGGCACCACTGATTGGCTGAGCCATCAGCTAATGCTCTAAAATAGGGAAAGGCAACCTTTGGCACTCCAGATGTTGTGGACTACATTCCCCATAATGCTGGCAAAGCATCATGGGAGGTGTAGTCCAAAACATCTGCAGTGCCGTAGGTTGCTTATGCCTGCTCTAAACCAATCAACAGTTCTTCATTCACAAAAATTATTTGAGGGCGAAAATACATGTCTCTCAAGCCGTTTTAAGACTTAGGAGAAGTTTATGCTCTCAACCAATCAGTGGCGCCCCTGTTAGAGGCTTCCTGGTTGAAGAATCTCAGAAGTGGTAGAGCAGAGGCAGAACTAAACGCTGGAGAGAGACCTTGGGATTAAACCATTCATGAACAGTTCAATAGGCCACTGCCAGACCTCCAGGCACCCTAACATCATTCTGATGAAGTTCTTATGGTGCCTAGAGACTCCCTTTAACTTATTTTAATTGTGTTTTTCATTTATAGTTTGACTTTTCTTCTTTGCGTTTAGGAAAAGCTGCCTTACCTCTTTACATTGTGGTCTAGTTTCATACCTGACCTTATAAATCCGTGTCTGGTACCTTTCATACTGTAGGTGCTCCCAGAATGCCCTCAGCATTATTTGCTTACGGACGGTAAATAGACACGGACTGCGCCACTTGGAGAAAGATTAGAATATCCCTCAACATTTTGTTAATACATTTTCTAAAAACTGCATTAAGACAAAGTTCTGTTTAATACTGTCAGAATGGAGAGATGCTCCTAGATCCACACTCCCTCTCTATCATTATATTCGTAATTAAATAGGAGGAGGAAAACGTCTGTGCAATTCATCCTTTCACACGTTCCTGCTATTCATCTAAAATTAGGGGAAAAGGCAACGTGAGATAATCCAGCTGTGAAGAAGAATTGTATTTATTTTTTTGCTACAATTGTCAATGCTTGTCAATGCCCGTATTGCTAATTGTATCCAATATACACCCGTTTCCTGCTATGGCCATTCAGGTAATGGGGTGGGAAAAAGTATTAAGGTTGAAAGAACCAAGGCATGACGGCAGCCTCAGTGACGAAGCATCTTCAGTGGTGACAAGTTGACTTTAAGAGCCAGTGTTGTGAAACAATCAGTTCAGGAAAAGGAAATAATTTCACACAATTGTGATTAATGTGTCAATGCTACCGAAGGTGCTTTCTGCACTTGTGCAATAGGGATTTTAATTCTGAAGAAATTTCCTTTTTATGATTGCAGTTTCCTTTAACCGGCTTAAAGAAGCAGTCAGGGCACCATAACTACAATACTACCAATTTTAGTGGTTTTGGTGTCATTGTGCTGCAAGAACATGTCTTTTTCCCCCTTTCCCCATTCAAAGTAATATATATTTTTAATGAAAACTATTTCAGAAAAACAAAGTCCATGAGGTACCTGAGCCCTAGCACCATGCTCACCTGTTGCTAATACAGGTGTTTCACTTTCATACTGGCGAATTAGATCTTTCTTAAATGCCTCTGATTTGGAGTGTTTTCCCCGATGGGCTAAAAGACCCAAACAGAAAATGACTGACTTTGATGTTGGATTACCGCCCATCCCACCCTCTCCCCCAATTATATTTGCCTCAGGTTTTGAATTTATTTTTAATTCCTAAATGTTCATATGATTATTGACTGAACACGAAACTTGACAAAACTAAATCCAAATGGCAAAGTTGAGGCTGAAATTATGAACTTAGAAAAATGACCCCACTATTGTCAGTTAGTTTGAATAATTTTAGTCTCAATTTTTCTGTTTAGATTAACTTTGCTAAAATTCAGTGTTTTGGGGGGTAGTCCTGTGTGACATCACTTACAGCTAACTTCCTGGGCAGCGAAAGTGTTTAACATTGTGTGAGACTTTTTATATAAATGTATGAAATAATAAACCTCACACAAGTCTAACTTAATTTCAGCTTTAACACAAATTACTTGCCTCAGGTAAGGTCTCAGAGGTTAGTCTCTCCCCTATGCAAAACATGCCAAGCCCCATATGATGTATATCTTTACAAATGGAGCAAAGCTAAGATTTTATAAGGTTTTATATTCTAAAACAAAGTTGTCAACACTCGACAAGGAAACTTTAGGCCCATTAAAAGAATGGGGCTGTATTTCCATCTCCACTATTAGAGGTAGCTCACCAGTCTGTTTGCGTTGCCTCTCCTGTTATAAGGCGTAGCTATTTAAAGGTTGTATATATTGCATTTGTGTTGTCGATACATCTCGCTGACAATGGTAGCACTTGTTAGCAGCGTGCTTACATAAAACATAGTAACTGAGGGAATTGGCAGATATTCATTATCCTGTGTAATCTGCATTGTTTGGCGTATTTGTCATGAGACTAATGTGACCAGAAATTGACAAGTGTTAATGTGTCACTTCATGTATCACCACTGACATAACCCGTTCTTAGTTTGAAGGTAGTCACTGCTTTGTTTAACCCCTTAAGGACACATGACATGTGTGACATGTCATGATTCCCCTTTATTCCAGAAGTTTGGTCCTTAAGGGGTTAAAGGAGTGGCTGCCTGCTTATAAAAGGTTCCTGGGAAGAGAACCTGTTCATATTTTCATGTTTTAATGAGACATTAGAGGCTGTGATTTAATAAAAAGCACTCGTAGAATAGAGAGGGGTAAACTTGCCCCCAGTATGTTTATGAAGTCATAGAGTGCGACAATAAATGCACCATTTTGTAGTATGGCCAGGTTTAGAAATTCTTCACTCTGTCAAGCAGGGATTGTTAGTACTGCCTAGCAGAATGTAAAATACCTGTGTTTCAGGTGTAAAACAAATTCATGGATTATAATGACTGTATTTCATAGCTGAATTGTGGCCATTATTAAAGACTTTCAGTTATTGCCAGGGCAGGTAGCACGTTGAAGCTCTGCCTGGCAGAATGTAGAATTCGTAGAAGGGAAGTAAATACTGCAGTCGTAGCCATAGCTGCTGTGTTTGTGCCTCGGGGTAGATTGAAATGTAAACCTGCTCCATCACATTCCCTGTTTTCTGTATTTGGTTTTGTCTCTTTGGAAAACAAGCAAAGCAATGAAAAATGAAACTTTCAGTAAAGCACCTTATCGTCCCCTCAGAGGTTTATCTACTGAAAACAGCCCCTGTGGCAAGCACCGAAATTGTGCCCCTGTCCAAACATCTGACATCCATCTTAGATAATGTTAGCCTAAAATCAGCTCCGAAAGACCAGCTGTATGTGATGGCTGTATATAATATGTATGGTGGTGATCTGTCTAGCCCCCTCCAACATGGCTTTATTTAAAGAAGGGGGGTTATGATCCCTGGTGGACCAATGGGAGGGGGGTCATTCCCACTGCTGTCCAGCAGGGGTTAACTCTGCCTAGTGGTTAAGTGGGGTCCTGAGTGTCTTATGGCCCAGCAGGGCAGCGTGAGGTTTGCAGCATATATTCAGAAAAATACTTCTTGCTCTGAGATATATTTACCTCAGTGTTTACATCCAGCTTGAAATGTATGATTGCCTCCAGTCCATTGCTCTGTAACCCTCCAATGTAATCTGCCGGATACCTCAAGTGTATTGTCCCTGTACCTCTCCTTGTGCACTCCATTTATATCACTGGCGCATGGAGGCTTCCGTAGTCATCGAAACAGAGTGCAAACTGGGAACATCGGGCAACTGCAACCTGACTCACACGATAGTGCTGGATTGGAAGTGCAAACCTCACGCTACCAGCTCTGATCCACCTCACCGAGGCAGCCATACCACTTGCCTGCGGCAGGGCTAAAAGAATTAAGAAAACTGCCGGAACTGGGCATTGGGCAATATGATTTAAAAAAACTTCCCAGTGGAGCCCGCTTCAAGTGGCACCCAGGGCATTTACCATACCTGCCATAATCTAGGTAATCCATTGCTTCCCAATCAGTGCTGATCTTTACTTAGTGGTGACTAGTATCTCTCTGGGGTCTAGTAAATCTGTAACACTCAAGGAGACTAAATTCTGTTCCCCCCACCTGAGCAGTGCAGGAGCCTGAATGACTCAAATATGTAAGGCTGCATTCTAGCAGAATAGTGCATGGTTATGAGGAGGGCTTCCATCAGAATTCATGGAGACTTGTGACAGATCAAATAGCTGCGGATACCTCATCATACGTTCCACAAACACACACACAGGTATGCATTACCACAGACTCAAATAATAATAGACTATCATGGCTATTAAAACTTCCCCTAGCCATTGGTGAGTGAAAATGTTGCCCTGGCAAGTAGAAATTCACCTATGAGAAGTTCATGGCATGCAGTGGTGAGTAACTTGCCAGGCTGGGCTACCAGCATATGACTACAAATTTTAAGCCCTGAAATTTAATTTATAAAATGTATATAATCACATATTTGCTTGTATAGCTGTCTTGTTTTACACGAGAAGGATGTGGGAATTGTTATAGACAACAAACTAGGCAACAATGTGCAATGTGAATGAGCAATGGCTAAGGCCAGTAAGGTATTGCCATGTATAAAAGGGGCATTCATTCTCGGGATGCAATTTTGGGCACCTGTTCTAAAGAAGGATATTATGGCACTAGAAAAAGTGCAGAGACAGGCTACAAAATTAATAAAAGGAAGCATTTTAGTTATAAAGAAAGGTTAACAAATTTAAACCTCTTTAGTTAAGAAAAATGGTGTCTCACATGGGATATGATAATATAAAAATATATTTGGGGCCAATACAAACCATAGTTTAGAAATCTATGTACAAGCAGGACTATACATGGGACACAAGGTCACGAGTTTAGACTGGAAGAAATTAGATTTAGTCTAAGGCAAATGAAAGATTTTTTTTTAAGGATGTGGAATTCTCTGCCTGAATAAGTGGATTTATCAGAGTCTGTACAAATATTTAAACAGCAACTGGATGTATACTTGCAAAAACATTATATTCCAAGATATAATTATTAAATTGTGGGGTAATTGCTTCTTGATTCAAAGATAAATCTAACTGCCATTCTGGGGCCAAAAATGAATTTGTTCCTAGTTTTGTAAGTGCTTTAACCCCTTAAGGACACACGACATGTGTGACATGTCATGATTACCTTTTATTCCAGAAGTTTGGTCCTTAAGGGGTTAAACAGGTTTTTTTTTTTGCATTCTTTTGTACCTACAGCAAAAAAACAGATGTGAAGAAGGCTGAGCTTAATGGACACATGTCTCTTTTCAGCCTATGTAACTATGTGCTATTTATTATATCTTATTTTAAAAGTTTCGGCAGGGGGGTGGCTTTCATAGGTTCGTGTACAAACTGAATTGTTTCAGTGTCTCAACTTCTTCTTTTACTTATTTTTCTCAAGTCGTTTTGAATGGGGAACTACTGACTGGCTTAGAATGTAAGCTGACACTCTTAGCCAATTTGCGACACCCCTGTCTGTGGCAGTCCAAGGCTTCCTATTTAAAGAATTTGAGAGCAGCGGAAGGACAAGGGCAGAGCTAAATGGTTCTGGACAGTAGACTTTGGGGTTAACTCATTCGTGAACAGTTTATCCCATAAAGGAAAGCCGTCACCAAGCTCCCTGGTACCATAACAACTTAATTTCAATTACGTTGTTATGGTACCTTGACGTTCTCTAAAACGCAACACTTTAAATAAAGATATTAGTTTTCTTAACTAATTTAGCTCCTACTACAAATGTATTTTTTGGGGTGATAGGAAAAGAGTAGGTTTGAAGTTTTGTTGCTGCAATGTCTTGAGATGACACTAGGGGGTGCAAAAGTATTAGATTAAACATGTTTTTCACTATGTATTTCTTGCAAAGATACACCCTTCTCCTCTAAATGTGTTAACCAAGGTCTATTGTTTGCACAGATCTGTCACAGGTCCCTTCTCAGTGTTAAAAGCCTTAGATTGCAGAACATCCTGGCATTTGATGAATGCAAGGAGAGCTTGACCACATATCACCAATATGTTTATAGACATTGTACAAGTAGAGTTATTTTATATTTAATGCACAGTGCATTTGTGTTTAAGTTAAAATGAGAATTATGGCTACTTTCAACCAAGACAGAAACAAATGGTGAGAATGTGCCCCCTATTCTTGTGCAGGTCGTGACCACCGAGAATCTGCAGATTGGAAAGATCCCACAATCTGTTAGCTGGGTATCTTGGATTTAAAAAAGTGATGCTAAATATAAGGCCAAAAAAACTAAAGAATAAACACTTGGCTGTGCGGTAGGTGTGTGCGATGTAATTTTTGCAAAGATCAGTTTGTATAACCTGTTCTTGAAAATGAACACATGTTCCTTTATTTTATTTTTAATCTCTTAACTGGTGCTTTTATTTAGGAAAGTTACATAAAATGTTGATTTCAGTCACAGAAACACATATCAGACAAAAACAAATTAAACGGAACAATAACTCTCTTCCTTTCCCCTCCAGAACTACTGATCAAGTGAGAGAAAATGCTTTGAGTAGATTGCTGTCCAGGGATACCTAAATATTATGTAAATTTACAAAATACATTATTTGTTTTGTTTTATTCCCCATTATTCCTCCCAATGAAGAGCTTTTGGAGGATTAAAACGTGTGTATAATATACATAAAATACAGTTTTGCGATGGCAACTTCACAGAAGTTGTAGATTGTCAAATGGAAATTCTATGAATATAAAATAGTTTAAGAAATAAAACTGCCCAGATGATGGGTATTTGAAAATAGTCTGCGGGTATTTTTGGAATGGCAGATACCTTCAATGCCAGTTATATCCAAACAGTATGATTGTATATATAGCAATTTCTATTAAATCTATCTGCCTGACTAAAACCACAGATCTGTATTACAAAGTATAGTAAACGCTGTAATTGCATCCTGAATTTGTATCTTGATGTGCTGAGAGTCAACTCTAACTGCTTATTCCTCGTGACTTCCATTCAGGTCTACTGTAGGAACTCTCTGGTTTAGTTTATTATACAATGTATCTTATTTACACAGACTGAAATCTGGACACATTACTGGGAGTATTATTGCTGTGGAGCTCGGTTATACACGCAGACACACCAACAATATGGAGCTCCTAGAAAAGAGGGACAGATGGATTTGGATCCAAACTAGGGACTGTCTCTCCAAAGTAGGGACACTTGGAAGGTACATAGGAGTCTGTTACACTTCACCCTTGAGAGCTGAAATGCTGTCAGTGTTTTATTATTTGTGACTTACATGTAACTGCACCAAGCCAGGTGTAAATCTGACAACTAGGGTACAGGGACACCCTGGAACTAGGCTTCACCACCCTTATTTAACAGGTTATATTGGTAAAGTGAGTTATTCCATGTTTGATAAATAAAGCTCACCTCAAACCTGAAACATTTTTCACTCATGTTCTATGAGCCTGTTTAGCAAGAAGAATTTAAAGCAGTTTTGTAGACATTCTGTTGAATTACCAATATTTTTCGTTTTCATGTTTTTTCGTTGCCTCGCCATCATGTTCCACAAAGAGATGGTTAAAAAGCATGGCCGTCACCCTTAGACACATGACATCGCTATTACCTCTGTCAGGCAGTGACAACCTGTGAGAACGTGAACTTTTAGTCCGGACGCTCGCACGGAGAGGGGGAGAAACTCTTGAAAATATAATTGCTGACAGGTTTAGGCAGCATAATTTGGGATTAGTGTAAATGGCTGCCGATTTCCTTAAGCGTTCATGTTATCCTGTCTGCAGGTCCTATGTTTTGCCTTTGTTGGATACGTTGAATTATTGTGGGTTTAGCAGTCACAGAGCTCATTTACTGTGGACACTTACAAACAGTCCTGTCAAAAGCAATCATTTGTTCCATAGTAATAATCACAGAAAGGTTTATTCACAAAATACTGAAATA
Source organism: Pelobates cultripes (assembly GCA_933207985.1). NCBI lineage: Eukaryota > Metazoa > Chordata > Amphibia > Anura > Pelobatidae > Pelobates > Pelobates cultripes. Next base: position 136,138,808 of record OW240918.1, on the reverse strand, counting down.
TATTAAACTGAAAAGTCCTGTCTAAAATAGCCAGAGGAAGACAATAGCGAAATCTGTTGCTGTTGCCTAAATATAGCAATTTCATTTTGAATTCACTACAGTTCGGTATTTATCCTCTAAAGCAGTGTTTCCCAACCTTTTCCCCTCATATTAGAGAAATGTTTGCAATTAAAGGAACATTATAGTCACCTAAATTACTTTAGCTAAATAAAGCAGTTTTAGTCTATAGATCATTCCCTTGCAATTTCACTGCTCAATTCACTGTCATTTAGGAGTTAAATCACTTTGTTTCTGTTTATGCAGCCCTAGCCACACCTCCACTGGCTATGATTGACAGAGCCTGCATGAAAACAAAAACTGGTTTCACTTTCAAACAGATGTAATTTACCTTAAATAATTGTATCTCAATCTCTAAATTGAACTTTAATCACATACAGGAGGCTCTTGCAGGGTCTAGCAAGCTATTAACATAGCAGGGGGATAAGAAAATCTTAATTAAACAGAACTTGCAATAAAGAAAGCCTAAATAGGGCTCTCTTTACAGGAAGTGTTTATGGAAGGCTGTGCAAGTCACATGCAGGAGGTGTGACTAGGGTTCATAAACAAAGGGATTTAACTCCTAAATGGCAGAGCAGTGAGGCTGCAGGGGCATGTTCTATACACCAAAACTGCTTCATTAAGCTAAAGTTGTTTTCTCACGGTGCAGATACACACACTGACACACATAGAGATAAATATACAGATACACACACACACACAGAAAGACACACAGACAGATACACATACTGATACACACACTGACACACATAGAGATACACACACTGACACACATACAGTTACACACTCTGGCGCATACAGATACACACGCATACCGATACACAGACATACAGATACATACACTGACACACACTGACACACATACAGATACAAACATGTTGGTGCTTTATAAATAATAGAAATAATAATAATAATTTAGTGAATAAAACCCCTGTAACGTTATCACAGAGATTGTTATATCAGTTTAGAGCATGGATGACTAAAAAGTAAGTCCCCAACTGTTTTAAAATTGCAAATTGCTTTGCCAGCCTTAAATGATCCTCTATCACTGGGTGAGTAAGGGTAAGAGATTCTAAACAACATATATATATATATATATGGAAAGCTGTAATTGTCTATCTGTGCTGTCATGGCTTAACTCATCAGTGACGAGCTCATGCTCTCAGCCACTCAGCAGGCTGAATGGCTGATGAGAGCTAATTGTAGCCCCTGCATAAAATTGTTCGGATCCCTATAGGAAGTAGTATGTGTGGGGGGAGGGGGAGGCAGGGCACTCATGTCATCAGAACCCCTACCTATTAGTTATGGTGCTCTGAGTCTTCCTAAAACTAAAGTCTCAACACAATATTCCAGCAGTGGTAAACAAGGTTTCAGTAAATCTATGCATTTACATCAGCTCACGTACCCACATTGAATTTTATGTGAAGGCCTCCTCCTAACACCGACGTGCAGAAACAATGAGACCAGTGCTTTATTCAAATTAAAATATGATTACAGTGTTCATTTTCTACAAGCCTGGGCGCCTCACGCAGATGGCGTCCAGGAGACAGGTCAGACACAGTGCGCCGTCAAAGTGGTAATTTCCTTAAAACTGTTTTAACCCTGTAAGTATAGATTGAAAATGAGTTATTAGACCTTAGGTATTTATTCTGATGTGGGTATATAGGCTGCCAGAGTAAATGCAGTGTTTACATTGCTGCCTAGGAACACCTCTACTAGCAGGCACTCAGATGGCCACTAGTGGTGCTACCTGAACGTTGAATGTCCTCATAGAGATACATTGATTTAATTAATCTCTATGAGGAGATGCTGTTTGGTGCAGTGCAGCGTTTTGCTGCGCATGTGCAATATCCTAACTTTCCTATGGAAAGTATTTGATTGTCTGAGATCACCTAAATATTTATTCCAGCACTCTAAGTTAATCAACCAAAAATATTTACTCAATGTTCCCATGTTACTTGGGGTAAAAGCTAATCTTTCCTCTCTGTTATTTGGCTTCTATCAGTGCTATGTAGATATGGAGGATTTTTTTTGTGTCAGTAAGTTGGTTCTAGTTGATTAAAGGAACACTATAGAATAAGAAATACAAATCTGTATTTCTAACACAATAGATATTAAATAACTTTGCTACACCTTCCCCCTCCCCCCAGCTGTCAGTTAGACATTAGGTCCTGTTACTTCCTGGTTTGGTAAGCTCAGTGGAGCTAACCTCTAGAGACAGCAATTGCCCAGAGCACCTGCCTTACAAAGGCTTCTCATTGAGCTGCATTGGGAAGCCTGTGATTGGACAGCAACAGAAAAACTGGGCGGGGTTAGAATGTGAGGGCTTGCAAAGGCTGCAGACAAGAGAACTGCAGGTTTTGTAAGTTGGTTTTATATATAACTCCAATTAAAAAATGCATAATTAACAGCATGCAAGTTTCTATTGGAGTAGATCAGTTCAATATGATTTATTTATTGATTTATTTTCATTGACG
>OW240918.1:136071563-136136174 GCA_933207985.1 Pelobates cultripes | reverse complement strand
GCGCAAAAGCATGACCTCCTTCCCAATCCTCCGTACTGATGTGTATTTCGACATTATACCCTTGGTTCAATCATGGTTAAATTATGAACAAATCTCGGCTATTTCTTGACCAGTTGACTTGGAAACCAATGGAATGTTTGTTGGAACCAAATGTAGAAAAATGTAAATTTTAGGAAACATTATATGGCAAAAATACAAATGTAATATTTTTTTCATTTACCCCAGGGAGGAGCCCCCGGAGAAGCGGGGCCTTATTATATAAATGTACGTGTAGTTATATGTACACAGAATTGCTTCAATTAAATTATAAACAAATAGGACTTGGTTGTGAAGGAGTAAAGCCCAGTCAATGACCTTTGCCTTTTTCATCTTTTTCATCAAAAGTCAAGCCCCAGTGGCCTAATGGATAAGGCACTGGCCTCCTAAGCCAGGGATTGTGGGTTCAAGTCTCATCTGGGGTGCACCAAGGTGGGGTTGTACTTGAGCATGGCACTCAAATTTAGCAGCCCCCAAATATACAGTTTTAGTGGGGAAAGTGATGGAAACCATGTTAAAGGATAGGATTGATGAACATCTAAAAACACATGGATTTCAAGATCAGAGACAACATGGGTTTACTTCATGGAGATCATGCCAAACTAATCTTATTGATTTTTTTGATTGGGTAACTAAAATTATAGATCAGGGTGGTGCAGTAGACATTGCTTACCTAGATTTCAGTAAGGCTTTTGACACTGTTGCACATAGAAGGCTTATCAATAAACTGCAATCTTTAAGTTTGGATTCAAATATTGCTGAATGGGTAAGGCAGTGGCTGAGTGACAGGCAACAGAGGGTTGTAGTTAATGGAATATATTCGAAGCTTGGACTTGTCACCAGTGGGGTACCTCAGGGATCTGTACTTGGACCCATTCTCTTTAATATTTTTATTAGTGATATTGCAGAAGGTCTTGATGGTAAGGCAGGCCCGGACTGGCCATCGGGCACACCGGGCAAATGCCCGGTGTGCCGCGATGGCCGTGGGGCCGAGGCCGGCAGGGGATCTCCCCGGCCGGCCCCTGCAGGGTCAGCGCTATCCGAGCGCCGGCCCTGCTGTGTGCCTCCATGGGCCAGTGGGGAGATCAAAGATCTCCCTCACCGGCCCACAGGCAGGGAGATGCGGCCGCCGGCTGGGTGAGGGAGGGAGGGAGGACCCGGCGGAGCTCTAACAAGCAGCTCCGCCGGGTCCTCTCGCGAGATTCTGAGCGTTGCCGCGGCAACGCTCAGATCTCGCGAGAGTGAACTCTAACCTACAGGTTAGAGTTCACTCTCACCACTGGACCACCAGGGAAGGCAGCATGGCTCCCCCTCCCAGGCAGAACGGCTCCCCTCCTCCCTCCCCCCCTCCCAGGCTAAAGGTAAGAAGGGAGGGGGGGGGAGACATAACTTTAAAAAAAAAAATTATTAATAAAAAAATATATATATATTTAAAATTAATTCCCAAACAGCACCCCCAGACACACACAGCCCCCTCACACACAGCACCCCCAGACACACACACACAGCACCCCCAGACACACACTGCACCCCAGACACACACAGCACCCTCAGACACACACACACACAGCACCCCAGACACACACTGCACCCCAGACACACACAGCACCCCAGACACACACTGCACCCCAGACACACACAAAGCAACCCCAGACACACACACAGCACCTCAGATACACACAGCACCTAAACACACACAGCACCCCCAAACACACACAGCACCCCCAGACACACACACAGCACCCCAGATACACACACAGCACCCCAGACACACACTGCACCCCAGACACACACACACACAGCACCCCAGACACACACACACCCCAAACACACACACAGCTTACACACACACAGCACCCCCAGACACACACACAGCACCCCCAGATACACACAGCACCCCCAGATACACACACACACACAGCACCCCAGACACACAGCACCCCAAACACACACAGCACCCCAGACACACACAGCACCCCCCCAGACACACACACACACAGCACCCCAGATACACACACAGCACCACCAGACACACACACAGCACACCCAGACACACACACAGCACACCCAGACACACACAGCACCCCCAGACACACACACAGCACCCCCAGAGACACATATACATATATATATATATATATATATATATATATTATATAAAATAACCCTCAGTGAGTTAACAGACAAAGAAAATTAGAAACCTAGAATGTGACGGCAGATAAAAACACCCTAACACACAGCACCCCTCTTACACAAACACACTGCGCACCTCACACATACAATACGTCCAAATATATATATATATATATATATATACACACACACACACACACACACTGCACCACCACACACATTACACTCCAAATACACGCTAGATCCCTTACCCTATATGCACTCTTAATCCTCTACACACACACACACACACAATCTTCTATACACACTCTGGGTCCTTTACACACTAGATCTCTTACACACACAGTGCACCACCTACACACACACTACATTCCTTGTAAGGAAACACATACAACATTCTCTAAACACACCCTCTCTACAACCCCTACACACACTACACCTATACACACACACTACTGCCCATATGCACACACTCGCTACATCCCCTATAACACTATGCCCCTATACACGCACTCTCTACAGCCCCTAGCCACACATATTACACCACAAAATCGACCTATTTACACAATACCACACCACACTCTACACACAGGCAATCCCACAAGCAGGCGCCAAACACATGCACCATACACTTTCCTGGCCCTTTTGTCCTCTGGTATCCCACTTGTGGAGACACCAGAGACAATTTAAAAGCAAACACAGTGCAAGCATGTTATTACATTTGCTTGCGCTGCGCAGAACAAATACAGGGCCTTTTTCTAATGCCAGAGCTCTTCAGCGGGGCTCTGCGCATTGAACCAACATGCTCACTTTGAGAGGGGCGTTCTTCATTAGTGATGACAAAACACACCCTCTCGGCCCCGCCCCCTTCTTGGGGGGCCGCTCTAATTGAAAAATGCCCGGGCCTAATTTTTTTCCCAGTCCGGCCCTGGTAAGGTATGTCTTTTTGCTGATGATACTAAGATATGTAACAGGGTTGATGTTCCAGGAGGATAAGCCAAATGACAAATGATTTAGGTAAACTAGAAAAATGGTCAGAATTGTGGCAACTGACATTTAATGTGGATAAGTGCAAGATAATGCATCTTGGACGTAAAAACCCAAGGGCAGAGTACAGAATATTTGATAGAGTTCTAACCTCAACATCTGAGGAAAGGGATTTAGGGGTGATTATTTCTGATGACTTAAAGGTAGGCAGACAATGTAATAGAGCAGCAGGAAATGCTAGCAGAATGCTTGGTTGTATAGGGAGAGGTATTAGCAGTAGAAAGAGGGAAGTGATCATGCCATTATACAGAACACTGGTGAGACCTCACTTGGAGTATTGTACACAGTACTGGAGACCGTATCTTCAGAAGGATATTGATACCTTAGAGAGGGTTCAGAGAAGGGCTACTAAACTGGTTCATGGATTGCGGATAAAACTTACCAGGAAAGGTTAAAGGATCTTAACATGTATAGCTTGGAGGAAAGACGAGACAGGGGGGATATGATAGAAACATTTAAATATATAAAGGAATCAACACTGTAAAGGAGGAGACTATATTTAAAAGAAGAAAAACTACCACAACAAGAGGACATAGTCTTAAATTAGAGGGTCAAAGGTTTAAAAATAATATCTGGAAGTATTACTTTACTGAGAGGGTAGTGGATGCATGGAATAGCCTTCCAGCTGAAGTGGTAGAGGTTAACACAGTAAAGGAGTTTAAGCATGCATGGGATAGGCATAAGGCTATCCTAACTATAAGATAAGGCTAGGGACTAATTAAAGTATTTAGAAAACTGGGCAGACTAGATGGGCCGAATGGTTCTTATCTGCCGTCACATTCTATGTTTCTATGTTTCTATCTAAAATCATTTGACGCTTTAATTCATTGATATCTAGAACAGTTGTAACAGATTGCAGATTAGCTGACACAATCAACAAGTAGATCTGATTTTTTTATCTTCCCACTAACTGTAACATCCAACGTGTCTTATCTGCACTAATTAATGAATGTATGTCTGATAGACACCTCATGTCTATATGTTGTTTTAACATTTTGCTTTTGACTGTTAATCAGCTTCCAATGGATTTTGAATAATACTTTTAAAACCCATTCAATCTACTGTGTCCTATACTGTACCTGAATCTGTTTCTAAAACAACTTTAAAAGATTTAAAAAGATATTGTGAGATACCTTTTGATGGCAAGTGATTGCTGGAACCAAGATGTAGAGAGGTGTACTCAAAGTATTTAACTATTATAATGGGAGGATAGTACTTCGCTGCCATGTTTAGTAGCACAGAGTGTGTTGGTTGGGTACCAACTAGACAAGACTAGACAATGTTGGCAAATATAACCAGGAGGTCAGGGCAGCCAACTTGTATATTCAAATAAACAATGGTTAAACACAATTGCACCCACCAAGTAAAGACTTTGCGTTTCCCAATAATTGGTTTCTTGAGTGTGATGACACAACCGATGCAATACGAAATATTGAAACACTGAGACTTCTGATGAAAACATTGAATACTAGAAAAGAGAAGTGAGAACTCGTGAAGGTACGTTAAAATGTATCAATTTATTCTCTGGAAAGAAAATACAGCACTATAGCATTACTACTTCAAAATATATTACAATAGGAAGCATAAGGACTAAAAATCAGCTTAACTTGTTTTGTGCAGACCTTATCTGTCAGTAATTCAGTCCAAGACTTTAGAATATAGAGTCACCTAACGCAGTAGTTTGGATAGGTAGATTTTTGGGCATTCCTGATTATGCCAGCTGGTGCCAAGGTCTTCATCAATAGGAACGGACAGCCATTTAAGAGTAGGATATCTGTGTTCTATGATCCACAGAATATTATTGAATCCAAAATCAGGGATTAAATGTTCAAGTCCTACGCAACTGGCTATGCCTTAAATGTTATTTACCAATACAAGGCTGGATGACTAAGTCACACTCACCATGGCTACATTTTCATTCATCAATGATTAGAGGGAAGAAGCCATTTTAAGCCCTGCCAAAATAGATTTAAAAATAACCATTTTATAACATGTTCATACAACACATGTACAACTCAAAAAGGTATATAAGTGTTGGACGTTCCATTTTGGAATAGGATCCTTATAGTCTATGTTGATGGAACAGACTCTCATTGGTCTGTGAGAGTTGGCAATCATTGTGTTTAGCATGGATTACTTAAAGATCTACAGTCTTTTACCACTATATAATTATTTAAACAAAAGGTTTATATTATTATACACTGTTTTTATAGCAATCCTGCAATTACGCTACCTCCATGACAGTGACAAGTCAAATCACTGTCATGGAAGTAGCACACGGTTTCCTAACAGTCCTCTGTGGCAAAAGTAACCTCGCCACTGGTTTTTGGAAGGGCCTGTTTGCCAGCCTCCTGCCCTGCGACTATGGCCCTGGGATGTATTGCCCTTCTAGGAACTGATTTGGGCATAATGGATTTTTATATTGCTGTTCCTGGCCCTTTAACTCCCAGAGTATTTGTACTGTTAAACTGGCACTTCGGATGCAGTCGAAGTGCCGAAGTCGTTGAAGTGGCCGCCATTCGAAAACCGAACACGTGGCGGCGGCCATTTTAACTTATTCGAACGCGGTCAGCGGTGTGTGCAGCCAAATCTATGGAACTGTTTTCGGCTACCCAATTGCACGAACACCGCTGACCCGTACCTTCTACTCTACTTCGACACTGTGGCTGGAGACTAAGTCTCGTTTGAAGATTCGAACACTCGTTTGAATGGGACTTAGTTATTTTCTCAGTGTAAAATAAACCGACCGCACAGCCCAAATCTATGGAACTGTTTTGGGCATGAAAATGTGCTTGCGGTCGGTCAAAAGTGACATATCTATCTCCCGAACGGCTGAACGGATTCAAATGATTTTTGGGTATGTTTGTATTTGAAATGTGCTGATTAAAAAATATGTGACTTTTAGTAATATTGGATGTATAGTTTTAGAGTTATGAAAGTTGGGTAAAAAATATGTTTTAAACTGTACGGCTAATTGTGTTACCTCTCAGGCTAAGGGGAGGAGATGTGTGGGATGTAACCAGTGTGTGATTGGGTAATGTATAATTGTCTGTGGGCGTCTCCCTTGCATGGGAGAATTGCATAAAAGCAGAGTGTGTGTCATTAAACCAGAGTTCTACTTCACCCTCAACCCAGAGTCCTGTCTCTTATTGGGGGAATTGCTATATCACCACAAGGGATTGCTATGCTCTGCATACTCCCTTAGCTAATCACTACTAAGCTCTTTTAAGGAAAGGTTGTCGTAGGTCCAGGGTGGGTAGGAGACGGCGAGACCCCAACCAAGCTGCGGCGGTTAGTGGGGTCTGCGGTGGTTGTGGTGTCTGCGGAGCGCTTGGAGCCCTCTGTAGGCGCTAGGAGCATCCTTTAATTGAGGTACCCAGTCGGTGTGCCAGGTGATCCGTTACATCCTCCACAGCACCCAACAGGACATCTGTGTCACATGGTGTTGGGAGGTCATTGTACAGTACATAAAGAGTACATCTTTAAACACACTCATGCCACATTTGCTATGGATGAAATACAGGGCATTTAACGCCACATGTGAGCTGTTCAAATCTCGGTGCGTCCGCTGAACACGACAGTACTCTACGCCAGGTTCTGCTACATTTTGCGTTCAGGTGTACCTAGTAATGAACGTTGATAATCCTATGATTCTAACTATCCTTCTCACTCACATTAACTATATATACCTTTTCACCCTAGTGGTGATATTAAAACTTGTATCATTATTACCCTTTAATGACCATGTGGTAGACTTCTGACAGGGGCTCCGACTCCACCTGCTAATTTATTCCTTTGTTTATTTTTTATTCATTCATTAATTTTCTGTTATCTTCTCCTCTTCTCTCTTCCCCTCTTTCTGCTTTTCCTTTCTGATATCTTCCTTTGTTTTTTTCCCCTTTTGCTGCCCATAGTTACACACCTCCATGTACCTGTGTGTTATTGGTTTATACTGTCTTATACTGTCACAACAAAATAATAAAATCTTTAACTGCAAAAAATGGTGTCATTATTAAATAAACTACAATACAAATGAATCTGTGTATATATATTTTTTCTACACTTCTTGCTTTTATGATGTGAATTATTTTACCAAATTGCGTTGATCATAATTTCTCTGTTTATTTTTTATTAAGTCACAACGCTTTGTATTTCTGTTGCTAATTCTCTACCTGATTTACACACATGGTGATTTTTTTTATCCCAAATATGTTAAGTTTGGCAGAGCACAGAGACACCTTTTTACGGCTCTCATTTATCTGTTTCCAATCACTCCACGCATCATTTAATCTCCAGTGGTAAAAGAGCACCCAGACATGGACGGACCAATACCACATCGAGACAATCGCATGTTTTCCGACCTTTAGACACTTTCCGTACAATCCATTTTTTAAAATTTGACATGATTACATTTTCTCCAATACACTAATTGCTAAAATTGATTAGAAAATAGTCAATAAATTTGTAGAGGTGAACAAACACTGTTAATACCATATCAATAGGTCAACAGGTTAGGTATGTCAGAAATTAGAATTTTACCACTCCAAACATGTTTGAGTAAAACGGGACTTCCTTTCATCACTTGGAGGGATACGTTATTACTTTATAATGATGGCATGTGTTCAGGCTATCTTACTATTGAAGCATGTTGATGAGGTGACGACAGTTTAATTAATCACGCAAAGGAAAAACAGATAGAAAGTAAGCTCTTCAGGGCAGAATATGAGCTCTCATACTGTCTCCAGGCATACTCTAATGCCAACTAAACTCAGAGCATACTCTGTGCATGAGTGAGGCTGCCTCCCACTGCGCTACCAATAAACGCATGGCGTCATTGACACACCTCCTACTGGCCTGTCACTCCTTCCTATCCCGCATTCATAGCTCACAATGTTGGGAGGTATGAGTGTATATACTTTGCCCATCAGTTTACTTTTGCATCAGAGCTACTCTAAGCACCATAACCACTACAGCTTCCAGTACTGCATGGCACTTTCCCTTGGTTCTATAGCAAACTATTTTTGAGCTCTTTGACTGAAGCCAAAGGGTCATGGAGAACACGTGATCTGCTTGCTCGCTAAGCATGTTGCTATTAGAAGACCCTTGGTTTATGTCAAAGCGCTTGAAAATAGTTTGGCACAGAGGAAGGAGAAACTGCTGGGGTCAACCTGGCACCATAACCACCATGTTGGACTTTAGTACTGGTAATAATTCTTAGAGGGGTCCTATAAAATTAGATTCACAAATCTGAAATAGAATATAGATTGGCCAAAACTAAGCTAGTGTTTTCCCAATTTCAAGCACAGAGGTTAATCAGAAGAGGAAATAGGACAAATAATGTATCGTGTTCCTAAGTCTGGATTTTAAAAGAACACTATAGGGTCAAGAACACAAACGTGTATTTCGGATCCTACAGTGTTAAACTATTTATTTAGACCCCCTACACCCCATTTCTAATTTTTTATTTAATTCATTAACATCTTAAAGTTTTATTGAATAACCTTAAATGTACTAGTAGGAACGTTAGATGGGCACAATGTGTGATAGGGCCTGAAGCCGAACACATACTATAATCGCAGAAATAAAACATCCAGGGTTAGCGACCAATCATTTTTCGAGATACGCTTGGGAGTCAGACGCTGGCTTTAATGAAATCTGTATATCACAGGAGCCGCAAACTCTCCGCAAAACACAATAAAACTAAACCAGGCACCAATGAGACAAGCCATGATAACAAATTATTAAATCCTTTGACAGTAATGCTAAATTACCCAACACGTCAGTCTCCCTTTATACCCTGCCCTCATGCTCTCCAAATCTGTGTCTTATTTCTCCTGGTAGGTACTTTAGACATCTAAAGCTGTGTAGATACTGGACAGTCCAGAAAATGTGAGGTTTAGGATAAGTGCTTCATGCTGCTGTGAACGCTAACTCCTATGATTCCCAGGCAGGTGATGTACCTGTATTAGTGTATTCTAATAGCGAGGTTGTTAATATGTTCGTCCTTGCCTATTGCTTTGGACCCAGGATGTCCAGTTAGTTCTCCAGCTTTTGTTGGATCTGCTAAGCTCCCTTTAGAGGGAGCAAAGAATTAACTCACTGAATTTACAAATTATGTTACATTATAGATCCCACTTGTTTCTGACTCCCCAGTGGCCATGTGTGGAATTGCAAGTAAAATAATCATGAAAGTGCAGCTGTTATTGTCTGACATTCTTCAGAGCAGCTGAGTATCACTACTTTCATAAATTACTCCAGACAGACAGGAAAATCAGTCTTAAAGGAAAAATGTGATCATTAGATATTATTATAAAAAATAACACAACATGATCTACTAATCCTAGATATGACCCTGCTGGCAGCCCATATTCAGATGGCATGAATACTTGTAAAACAATCCTTACATGTGATACATGTGTCCGTGAATCAGAGGAGAGGTCACGTTTATATTAGATTTCATAAATAATCACCTTATGGAAACCCAGGGGTGTATCTTTAAACAGGGAGGTCAGGACACTTTCTGATCAATTTGCTAATTTTTGCCAAACTTGGGGAAAAAATAAAATTTAGATTTTTTTGCTGTAAAAGTTCAAACACGGATTGGTTGATTTGATTACATTTTGGGAGATGTACCAGTACAGAGTCACTGTGGAATGATGCTACCTGTTTCATCAGTTACATTGTAGCAATGTTTGAGCCCTGTGAATCTTTATGGAGCCATGTAAGCTTGGTAAAAGGCTAGTGGGCCCAGACGTTGGCAGATTTGTACATGATGGGATAAATTGGATTAATCTAGAGAGCAGCTGTCCCAGTGTCTGTTGCATTCAGATTCGGCTATTTCCAGAAGCCATTAGAACATCTTAGGTTACTAACTGCTTTTAAAAACTGATGGGACCAACGAGAGCAATTTGTTCGGCATCAACCCAAGTCAGTTTTGATAAAGTGTTTCGGTATCCATGTGGCACTTTTCCATAATGGGACACTCTAAGCATTACACAAACATGTGCTCCTTGTACAGATTAAATGAACACTCCACTGCCCAAATACAAAATAAATATAAATCACTGTTTAGTAGATATACCCACAATAAAAACCTACATGTATTTAATTGTGCATTTTTTAAATTTGGGGGTATAACTAAAAACAGCTTGCAAAACTTGTAGATATCTTGTCTGCAGCCTTTGTAAGCCCTCTCCTTCTAACCCCGCCCAGTCTTTCTGTTGCTGTCCAATCACAGACTTCCCAATGCAGCTCAATGAGAAGTCTTTGCAAGGCAGGTGCTCTGAGCAACTGCTGCCTCTAGAGTTTAGCTCCACTGAGCTAAACAAACCAGGAAGTAACAGGAATTGTTGTCTGATTGACAGCCAGGAGGGTGTAACAACGTTAATTTATAAATGTGTCGATTTCTATTGAAATCTGTACATTGTGCAAAATAAAAAATAGTACACACTCTTCACACATAAATCCTTAATGTGTCTGAAAGATTCGCCTCTCCATTTTTTTCCTTTTTGAATCCACTACGGATTCACAGTTTAGTAAAAGACCCTTGTCAGTACCATCTATTTCTCCATCCTCGAAATCCATGGCTGGTGCTGTCAGTAAGTTGTGCACATGCTACCATTTTGGGCAGAACCTCCATCTGCATTTTCCAATAAATAGGATTGGTACTGAGTCCTGAACTATATCTCCAAAAAACTCCTGCTCGGGATATTGTGGTGAAAATAAGGGGAGATAGGGTTGTCAGACAGGTGTCAGCGACTTTTTAGTAAGGCTACAGCACCTTGCATTTGTAAATCCTGGGGATTTGAACCAAACACAAGAACTTCAAAAGTGAGTATCTTTTTATTTTTTATTTTTTTAAACATGTTTTGAATGCATTATCTATAAAATCCATAAAAAATATAGGTCATTTTCAGCTTGAAGTCCTCTTGTGTACCCACTGCTAAAAAAACAATAAGCAGATGACAAGATAAATAGGTGCTTTGGAGCGACACTTAAGCAGGTATCCAGAACATTAATGAGGGACAGTAAGGCTAAGGGAATTGGGAGTGTTCTGGACACCAGACAAAGAGATGGCCTTTTGTTTTTTTGCGAATAATCCCTGAATCCCAGGACTGATCAGGTGCCAGAATCTCCTCACCTGAAATTTTGCAAAAGACAGGTGTCCACCATAGAGCATTAATCACTGGGATCAGGAGGGGCTGAAATAGGAGCAGAAGGTCAAGGAAGAGGAGAACAGCTGTTAGGTCACCCATGGGACTGAATTATCTGGGTGGGATTCAAAGTGATGAATAAGGAGCGACCTGTTCATCCATTCACTTAATTATGACACTGCTGAGCACAACACACAATGCCCGCTGGTCATCATAATTATTTATAGGCTTTTCCAAGAGAGAGACGTATAAATAATCTGAAATATAACAGGGGCTGGGCAAGGGGATTAAATTCATCGGGACTGGGAAGAGAACATACTGTTAAAAAAAGAAAAGAAAACTATTTTAGAAGAAAATGTGTGAATTATTGAATATGTTGCATACCTGCGATTGTAGGCAACGTTACAAAGTGTCAGTGACAAACTTTACTTTAGCCATTTTGTTAACACCCTTTGGGCTGTCGCTGACCGGAATGGGTGAGGGATTTGGAAAATTTAGGTCAAAATAATTAACCTCACAAAAGAAAACAGAGTTTGAGAATTGTTCCAGTATCCCTGTTTTGACCCATAATGCGCAGTTTTTCGGTTAGTGTCAAGTTTAGCGAATGTCCATTTCTGTTATCACAACATTTAAAATATAAATATATTTCTCCTAAGTGAATTTACCATTAACACAATCATTTATGAAGAAAATATCAGTCTTTCCTCTGTTCTCTTTTTGTAGTTCCAATGAATAATTAATATTTGTCTCTGAATCAAAGGCCCACCAAGGGTTAATATGATCACTATAACTAGAAATATATACGTTTTGCTGCAAATGTTTAGACTTTTTATGACGTTAACTACTGAACTCCACTTTTTTCTTTTTTTAAAATACACTTAAATGTGTTTGGTGCAATATGTAACTTGGGTAACTGTTATCATATAGAAAGTTAAGTGAGCGTCATGAGCTCACTGAAGCAGCTGCAAAGCCTGGAGTTTTGCAGCAAATGTGAGAATACATTTTTAAATATTATTTTTATTTTATTTATTGTTTAGCTACGAATGTCCATTTACATTGAACAGTCTTTTTACATTAATTGAGGAATATGAAAAGCTCTTTTCCTCCTCTTTGTTATGTGAATTGTATTTTATCGAGGTTTTTGAACATAAAAAACAGGTGTATTTAACATATTATCAAGGTGTCATGTTACCAAAATACATACTGTATTTTTGGGAAGGGGACACAGTAAACGAATAATAACAACTATTGTTTGACTACATTTACCATAGTTCCCTGCAAGCCAAAGCTGATGGAGAATTATAGTGAATACATTTTAACAATATCTTGAGAACCAACGTTGGAGAATGCTAGTCTATCAGGATGATTTACTAAAGTGAGAATTCAAAGTGAATTTAAAATTTAAGACCTGAACATTGTTAGGCCACAATCCCTGACTCTGAGAATTTTTGCAGCCCCACTACATTGACATAAATATGAAAATTCAACAAAAATTCCTAACAGAAATAATTAGTGGTTTATTCAATAAACAATGAATATAAGAGAATTGACAACTGGATCGCAAAAAAGTAGCCAAGATGTGACTAGAGCTGTTTTGAAGTATTTTTTTGCCAATGTTTTTGCAATTCAGCTTTCAATCCAGTACTACTGGCTGTTTCATTAATAAACCCAGATGTAAGCAGCCAAATTTATATTTTAACTGGTTATCGTGAATGTTACTTCATGAAGTGTGAAAGGATTTAAAAAAGATTTGCAAACTCACAGGTTTTATTCACTAATCTCTGAATTGTAGCGAATTAAAACGTGAATTGCATAATTTTTTATAAAGTCTATGAACTGGGTAAATTAATCAGCGCTGCGGAATCTGTTGGCGCTTTATAAATAGCAGTAATAAATAAACTAGACTAGTAGCTTGGTTATTTTAAGATCAGCTTTGAAATTTAGATTTTGAATCACTGCAATACGGGGTTCAGTGAATAACTCTGCCAGACTATTGTGATCTGGAACGCTATTAAAAAATGTATTGTTAATAATCCAATTTACATTTTACCCCAAATTGCCCTGAATTGTGCATTTTATAAAAAATAAATAAATATTAAAACAATATTTCAGAGACTAAAAAAATGGAGGCCATTTTGAATGTACTACAGCTTTGGGTTTATGTGTTCCCATCACAGACACTTGCACCTCTCCAATATGTCCTAATATTTCCAAGAGACAGCTGCCCCCTATAACCTCCATCCTCCCCTTGGTGTGTATGATGTATAGAGGTCATGAAAAGTTTAGTCTCCCCAGCCTTAATGGAGGCAAATGGCTGACTCTTATTGCAACAGCAAATCATGTTTCTTTAAGACCAGTGGCACCAGACGATGAATGTGGCTCTTCTCCAGACTCATGTGTTAATGAGAGTCGCTCGTTTATTACAGACACAGCAGATGAGTTCCTCTGAACAGGACAGGGAGAAAACAAAACACTCGCTTGCAATAATTAGACAGGCTTGTTTGATATAAAACTGCCATGACTCTCAGGCAGCCTCCTGGCTGCCTGAGTATTGTGGGATTCATAGTTTCTCCTGAAAATGTCAGATTTTCCCCAAGAAAAGGGTGATAGTTTTTACAATGTGGGGTATGAGGATTGCCCTGAACCCCTGGTTAAGAAATTTGGATGACTAATGATGGACTGGATTCAAAGACCAAATGTGATTTATTGTAATATATGATGTTTGCAATTGCATTTGGTCATACACACTGATGAATAAATACATTGTCACAACGTTGGTGAATGAGGATGTCTTAAAGAGGGCGGCGAAAAAACATTTTAATGGAACATTCCAAGCACCATAACCATTTCAGCACTTTATAATGGTGATGGGGCCCTTGCACACCCCACATTGTAAGTAGTCAAACCATTTTAGAACAGTTTGACTTGGCACCTGGAGGGCCACTGCCACCTCCACTACTTCTGACAGATAGCTCTGGCTGAGAGTGATTAGTTGATGCTCTCAGCCAGTGAGCTAGCTCTGCATGAGAGCTAATGGAAGCCCCTTCTTAGGCTTTCTCAGCACAAAGATATTGAATCTCAAATGCCAAAATATCCTTGTTAGAATCGCACAATATGTGTTCTATGCCAGCAGGCTCACGCATCATAACAAACCATGTGCCATATTTTTTTTTTCTGGTTTCATAGTGTTGGACTCAAAAGCGTTATTAATTACATACAATGAATGAAAATTTTTTTTAACACAACATGTATACATTTTTATTATGTATTAATAAATTAAATGAGTTCTTAAATGAACAAATGTATTTTAAAGTGAGTTTTACATATGGACTAGTAAATATAATTTGCTCTCAACACCCTTGGCTGAATTTAAATGTGTTTTTAAAAATAAGGTTTACATTTAATATGTGATCAGATGTCTTATTCACAAAAATATATATATATTCAGAATACACATTTGTTATTTACTGTAGCTTTTTTTGGTCAAATAACACAGAATTGTATCAGTTTCTGAGCAGAATTTAGATGTAGAGATTGGGGAACAGCAGGAATACTAACAAGGAAAAATAAATTAAAAAACAAGTAGGCAGAGCAATCACAGTCAGAACAAACAAACTGCAGAAAAAATGTTTATTTTAGTATTTCGCTTACAATAGGTAAATTTTTAAATGGTTTAATAACACTTCCCTATAGACAAGGCGAGGAGTAACAGAAATGCAATAAAAATGATTATAAATCGATTAAAGAGAAAAGTGTATTTACTGTGATTTCTTTCTCTGTTTGCAAATTATGATGTCTGGTCACATGTGGGGATATTCCATTGATTTTGCTCACTTTAAAACTGTTTAGTAGACATACTCGCAAAAAAAAACAAAACAGTCCTGTAGCCTTTGCAAGTCCTCCCCTCTTTCTCCTGCACAGACCTTCAGAATATAGCAATCAGAGACTTCTCGTATGAATTTGTGTGCATGCAATCGCGACTTTCCAATGCTTATCAATAGTGATGTCCCAAACGGTTCGCCGAACAGTTCGCCATGGACGGCGAACATATGCGCTGTTCGATCCGCCCCCTATTCGTCATCATTGAGTAAACTTTGACCCTGTACCTCACAGTCAGCAGACACATTCCAGCCAATCAGCAGCAGACCCTCCCTCCCAGGCACCGAGGGCAGACTTAGAGCTGCAATGTAACATTGCTGTTTCTCTGGAACTGCAGTGTTTTACATTGCAGCACTAAGTGCAATATGGAAACAGCACCCAGACTACTTCAATTAACTGAAGTGGTCTGGGTGCCTACAGTGTCACTTTAAGGTCAAAGTAGCCCAGCTGGAAGCTTTGGCAAACTTTTCCATTTGGCTATTTTGCATTTAAATATGAAATTGCCTTTGAATTTCCAATGATTCTTATTTAGTAAATAACACTACAGATCTTATATGCTGATGAATCAGTTGGGAATATTTATAAAAGTGTTCTGGAAAGTGACAGTTAAAATCCAGTTATACTTAGATCGTATTTATTAGAGTGTTCTAAAAGTGATATAAAAAGAAGACCGCTTTCTTCATAGCAGATTCTGAAAGTTTTAGTGAAATTTCTGATTTCAAAAGACTATGAATTTTAATGGTGTATATTAACAAATTGTGATTAAGGCCTAAAAGAAGGAACAAATGACAAAACAGATTCAATTAATTGCACCAAATGTTCGCCAAAAATTAGATGTAAAAAAGAATCAATGATATAAATCTCTCCCAGAGTATGTATGCAGACATGTGTTACGTTGTGGAATACTGCAAAACATGAAATGCTACAAAACATGATTTGAAACCCATAAAAGCCGTAGTGCGATTGAAATGTCCCCTTTATAAACCAACCTCTCCAGGGAGAGAATTCCACATCTTTATTGTTCTTAGTATAAAGCATTGTTTAATTTCTTGCAGGTGAAATCTCCTTTCCTCAAGTCTGAGTGGAAGGCCTCTTTTCCTCTTAGTTGCTATCAAGCTGTGAAGGTTATTTACAAAACTGTGAAATCTGTGAAAAACAAACCACGCAATGAGAAGTCTTAATCAAAAATAAGCTACATACAGGATTTTTCCAAGCGCTGCAATTTTTGGACTAAAATTTCAAATTCCGCTGTTAGTTCCTGACTTTTCCTGGTTTACACAACTCCTTTTTAAAACTAAACTATTATTTAGAAAACACATTCAGAAACTTGTGTATTTCGGAGGAGGAATTAGATCACATCCCTCTACTACTGATATCCGTGAGGCGTCCAGCGAGGACAAAGGTTTTGTGTGGATAAAGATCCGTCAGGAAACTTCGAGGAATGAAACTGATACCAAAGGAAGATAAGATGTCCGCTTCCAGAAACCGTATCCCATAGACTCTGAGCCTGGCTGACAAGGGCTGACATCTCAGCCTCTCTTAGACACATTTTCCTTATCAGCCTCATCTCTTCCAACTTAATACAGCATTAAAGAAAACGTCAAGCAGCTGGGCAGCCAACTAAACCAAGAGTCTTTAGTCGGAGGGTCTTTTCCGATATCTGCCTTTGTAGATGGAATACGAGCTGCTCCAGTGAATAATAAAGACTGTTTATTCTGTAGATAAGTGGACGTTGACCATATTTGTTTCATTTACAAGGAATTCTAAAATATACCAGCTGTTTTGACACCTCAGTTATTTGCCATTATAGGCATATCTTTTATATTAGTATTTAATTTTTCTAGACGTAATTCCTCGCAGGTAAATTGAGATACAGGTTAGAACAGGAATGTCAATCAATAGGTTTTAATATCACTCAGCGTGTTCTCAAACATGGGTATTACACAATGCAAGGAGGATGGGGGCTTTAAGGGACCGCAGATCAGTTTCCCATCATGTTGCATAGGTGTCGATCTCCTCCGGTCCATCGTGTAATTGGTTATTGTGGTCAGTCTATTAGTGACGCAGAGGTGTGGATATCATATGTTGGCGCACTGTGTCTCACTTATAGACTGATCATTGGGCACTTCTGGGTGACTTGTGCAGGGAGATCTGTTTATAAGAAATTCTGCGTTCACTTACTAGTTGACTAGAGGTGAGATCATCCTGTTTGCATATTTAAACTAGCATTTGGATAGTCAGGATACGTATGTGGGAGCCTCTCAAAAGATTTTCTCGATGACCTCACAGACTTTTCTATACTGCCATTGTTGAGTAAAACAACGTATTTCTTTAATTGAATTCTGTAAAGGATGAACAAACAGATGAAAACAAGAAAAGAAAATAGTGTACATTTGTGTATATACATATATATATATATATATATAGATATAAAATATCCCGAAACATCAGTCTATAAACAAAATTGTTGTTTTATGCTATCAATGCTTATGTGCTAGCTATGCACCCTCAGTTTAATAAAAGTTACTCTAATATTCTTTTTATACTTTAAACAAAAATAAAGTGTTTTTTTTTGTAGCGTAGGAGGTTAAACGTTTGCATTCGCCCTCCTGTGGCCACATGTGGAATAGCAGGTATAAAGTAAAAATTTAATTTCTGGTAGTGGTTCAAATTTGTAAAATCTAAGCAGCTCAGAAGACATCAATCCCTTGCTCCACGTGTACCTTTGCTGTCCCAGCCTGTCTCTTTTCATGGATATTGGTCTGAAACCATTACAACTGCTCTATATTTATCTGATACACCTTCAATGTATAAATCTTGCATTCATAGTACAGACTTTTCCTTATTTCTCATGGCAAAGAGTTCAACTACATTATACTTTTCTCTCCTGTTGCAACTATGATAGTTTCTATTCTCTTAAAGAAAATGTACATTCAATAGATTTACAATATATAACATGTGTTTTTACCAATAGCTTGAGACTTTTTAGGAAGCATTTACCCTGGGGGTTGGTTCATTAAACACTGACACGTGGTGATTTGACAACACAATTCATGAGATTTTGGTCAAATTAAGTCAGAAAATAACCTAAAAGAATAAGAGAACAACCCACCTCCTCCCCCACAATTAGTGTACTCGTTTCACCTTGTACAGCGCTACTGGATTTGTTGCTGCTTTATAAATAATAATAATAATATTTTGCTAGTACTTAAAGTGTTCAGATCTGTTCAGTGACTTCTCCCATTGCACCTTTGATTAATTTTCCCTATTATTAGAGCCAAGAAACCTTCTGCCGGTGCCAAGGTCGTTTTTAATACTCTCCGGCCAGCGACCAGCGGAAGATGTAATAAATTTGATAAGTTTGTTACATGTCATGCAGATGCTGCAGAAAACGATGCTACGCACATAGAAATAATCTGTTTGCTCTTCTAACAGTCAATGATTAAAGTGTAATTCACATTCACAAGCTGTATCGAAAAATGGCTAACTTCATCCCTTTCAGCTGTTATGGTTTCAAATCCTACCAGCCCCCTCCCGCGTGCAATTTAAAAACTGGCTGAGGCTGATGTGAGTTACACTCCACCCACCCTGGTATTCCATGTACTCATCTGTGTGACCAATCACTTTTTTACAGGAAGCAGATACATCCTGTGGAGTTGATCGAATTAGATCTCAACATTCTAATGTGTGGTTTTAAAGGCCCACTATGTACACTATAGAAACAAGTTCATTTCAGGAAATATTTTATTAGATTCTAATAAAAAATGCTGAATATTTGAGTCTCATGTCTTGTTCTGTTTCTGTTCTAGTGCATATTTTATGAAGTATTGACTATATACTATAATATATTTAACGGTCTTCTTCCATTGCTGAGGAATTCGGAGTACATTTTGTGCTGTAAAACAGAATGTCCTCTGTCTGTAAATGTTGTGGAGCCAAGTCCTCTCACAGCTTCAGCCCCAACAGGTGCAGGCCTCACAAATTTGCTGCTACAGGACAGGGGCTGACAGTGACGCCAACACAACATGACCTCACTATGCTTGACACAAAGACCCACATGCCAGTCTAATAAAACTCTGAAAGGGAAACTACTCTTTTGGAATTTCTGAAAGGCTACGCATAGCTGAGACTGGTATTTTATTATTGGAGCCGAAATTTCTGTTCACATACGCTGAATGTGCTGTCTTTTCTCTACCCGATATCGCTAATTTTGCAAAGCATAATATTTCAGCTGTTGCACTACAATTCCCATCATCACCTAGGGTAGTGGTGGTGGAGGCGGAAGGCAGGGGGTCAGAGACATTTTGGATCTATGTCAGTGGCAAAATAGCTTTGGATATGGTGCAGAAATCTTTCTGGACCTCTCACCCACCTTGGCAATACCCATGCCAGCAATTGTACCACCATCCTACTAACCTACAGTCATGAAATCTCAGTTCATTGATTGGTGTATGTATCACTGCACACCATTTATTTAGCCATGTGCAGAATTCAGTGTTCTGCAGAATGTTCTTGCTAGGTAGAAATGCCCTGCAATGATTTATGCAATAGGCTTCACATTGTGCATGGGCTTCTCATTACTCTGCCTTCAAATCTTGCAGTGTCCATCTACTTTGGACTCCACCAGTGAGCAGGACCTTCTAACTATCCAGTTGTCAATAAACTGGAGAGAGAGAAAAGGGTGGTGCAGTGGATGAATAAACGCACACTCTCACATTGATACAATCTAGACATTAAACAACACATGGTTACCATACATGCTTCCAGTAGTGACAGATCTGATGATTAAGTGTGATCATATATAACAGATTAATAAAGATACAGCCCCATCCCGCATGCGATAGTTTGATAAACTATTTCAACAGCAGTATCTCTCTATCTCGGCAAACTATCTCAACTGCTGTATCTATGTTTCCTGAGAAACCGTCTCATTGACAGTATCTGTGTTTCTCAAAAAAGCAGCTCAACATCCGAATTAGATTGTAAGCTCATTTGAGCAGGGTCCTCATCAACCTATTGTACCTGTAATATGTCGTAATTGTTTAATTTTCCCCTTTGTAATGTTGTAAGGCACTGCTGAATAAGTCGACGCTATATAAATGCAAAAGTAATAATAATTATGACAGAAAGATTGGACGATGAGGTCTGTGCTCAGCTGGCAAAAAAGTTCAATAAAAATCAGAGATACATACATAAAATCAGCCATGATTTAAGATATATATGAAGGTGCTAAGAGGGATATGTTAGCTGTAGCCCAAAAAATAAACGGAGGACTGTAGGACTAATTTGTCTACAATTATTCTGCTCTGTCATTACATCGTAAACATCAATTCAAATTAATTCCTGCAAGGGACATGATACTGGTATACATTGCAGTTAGACATCGGAGCAGACATAGCCCCCCATGAAAATTCATGAAAAAACTGACTGTGATTTTCTCAAATGGATGATAAAAATCCACAAAACATTGTAATTGCCTGCATTAAAACTGGGGTTCCATAAGTGGTATATCACTTTCTGCAAGCAGGAAGAAGCCTCCTCAACTTACAAATATAAGGAAAATTCTGAGGTAAAAAAAGGAAGATTTGCAGTGTATAAGATGTATAAAATCCTGCAAAGCATAATGGGAGTTTTCTTTTCCCATGCATTATTAGAGATGAGGTCACTCATTGCACAGCACAGGCTGCATGATGATCCATCCACTTCAACCTCAGATATATTTTTCTGTAGAGAAAGCATTGGCAAACTGCAATAAAACTCAAACTGAGGGGTTGAATATAGGTGTAAACAAGGGGTGTACCAGGTGACATCAGGGCCTCAAAGTCCTCCCAATAGCCAGCCGCTGCGACATTGTCCATCACTTCAGACACATGTGTTGCGGCCCCGGCCGCACGGTGTAACCACCGGGGCTGCATTGTGGGGGCACATCGAGCCACCCGATGGAAATGAATTGTGCTACTTTAACAGCGCGACCGGGCCCCCTCTGATGATGTCAGGTGCTGGAAGGAAGTGACTGCCCCGGTGTATATGTATGTGTGTATGTGTGTGTGCGTCTGTATGTATGTGTCTGTGTGTATATGTCTCTGTCTGTATGTCTGTGTGTTTGTGTGTATGTGTCTCTGTCTGTGCCTGTATGTATGTATGTTTGTCGGTGTGTATGTATCTGTGTGTATGTGTGTATGTCTGTATGTATGTGTCTCTGTCTGTGCCTGTATCTATGTATGTTTGTCTGTGTGTATGTCTGTATGTATGTGTCTCTGTCTGTAAGTGTCTCTGTATGTGTGTATGTGCCTGTATGTATGTATGTTTGTCTGTGTGTATGTGCCTGTATGTATGGGGGGCCCAAGGGCAATTTTCGCACTGGGCCCCGTGGTTTCTAGTTACTCCTCTGCCTATACCATATTAAAATTTTTATGGACACTGAAATTGTTTTTCTTTCAAATCTTTACTGTCTTTGTACTTAGTATTTTACCCTTTTTTGATGTGTATTGCTTAAAGGGACACTATAGTCACTATAATAATTTTAACTCATTGAATTGGTTATCATGCCTGGGGTCCCCTAGCACTATTCCTCAGTTCAGTGCAGTTTAACATTAAATAAGGCTGCCCACAGCCACAGCCCCCTACTGTAGATGTCGCTTAGTAAGAGATTACACATTTCCTTCTAGCTATACCAATTCATACCAGCTATGACTACTTGATGTGCTGAAAACAGTCAGCTGACACTCTCAGCCAACCTCAGCTGCCCACTGCTACTCAGACTAATGCTACCTCATTAACCCAAGCAGCACAGAGGGGATGGACTGAGGACTCTTGTTTAGCATTAAAATGGTTTATCGCTCAATGGAAGGTCAGCACCAAGGATTGCAGACACTACAACCACTTTAATGCCTGCAGTGTCCCGTTACATAGTTACATAGTTACATAGCTGAAAAGAGACTTGCGTCCATCAAGTTCAGCCTACCTCACATTTGTTTTTTGCTGTTGATCCAAAAGAAGGCAAAAAAACCCAGTTTGAAGCACAATTTTGCAACAAACTAGGAAAAAAATTCCTTCTTGACCCCAGAATGGCAGTCAGATTTATCCTTGGATCAAGCAGTTATTACCCTACATTGAAGATTATATCCTTGAATATTCTGTTCTTGCAAGTATGCATCTAGTAGCCGTTTGAACATCTGTATGGACTCTGATAAAACCACTTCCTCAGGCAGAGAATTCCACATCCTGATTGTTCTTACAGTAAAAAAACCTTTCCTTTGCCTTAGACGAAATCTTCTTTCTTCCAGTCTAAACACATGGCCTCGTGTCCTATGTAAAGTCCGGTTTGTGAATAGATTTCCACACAATGGTTTGTATTGGCCACGAATATATTTGTATAATGTTATCATATCCCCTCTCAGGCGACGTTTTTCTAAACTAAATAGGTTTAAATTTGTTAACCTTTCTTCATAGCCGATATGTTCCATTCCTTTTATTAATTTTGTAGCCGCCTCTGCACTTTTTCTAGTGCCATAATATCCTTCTTTAGAACAGGTGCCCAAAATTGCACAGCATATTCAATATGGGGTCTTACCAGTGATTTATAAAGAGGCAAAATTATATTCTTGTCCCAAGAATGAATGCCCTTTTTCATGCATGACAATACCTTACTGGCCTTGGCCACTGCTGATTGACATTGCACATTGTTGCATAGCTTGTTGTCTATAACAATTCCCAAGTCCTTTTCATGTGTTGTTATCCCTAATTCGCTTCCATTAAGGGTATACGTTGCTTGTGTATTCTTTATGCCGAAGTGCATAACTTTGCATTTTTCAACATTAAATTTCATCTTCCATTTGAGTGCCCAGTCCCCCAGTCTATCTAAATCCCTCTGCAGCAAAGTAATATCTTGCTCACATTGTATTGTTTTACAAAGTTTGTGTCATCTGCAAACACTGAAACATGACTTTCAATGCTCTTCAAGATCATTTATAAACATGTTAAATAGAAGGGGTCCCAGAACAGACCCCTGAGGGACACCACTTGCCACCTCTGTCCAGCTTGAAAATGTACCATTAATGACAACTCTTTGTACTCTGTTTTTAAGCCAATGTTCTACCCAAGAACAAGCATTTTCATCTAGACCGATTTCCTTGAGTTTGAACACTAATCTATTGTGTGGAACTGTATCAAATGCCTTGGCAAAATCCAAATAGATCACATCCACGGCAACACCCTGATCTATACTTCTACTTACTTCTTCGTAGAACGCAATCAAGTTAGTTTGACATGACCTGTGCTTCATAAAACCATGCTGATTTTTGCTGATAACCATGTTCTTCTCAAGGAATTCTTGAATATTATCCCTTAATAACCTTTCAAATATTTTACCAGCCACAGAAGTTAAGCTCACAGGTCTATAATTTCCAGGCAAGGATTTTGAACCCTTTTTGAATATAGGAACCACATCTGCCTTCCTCCAATCCTCCGGAACACTTCCTGAAAGAAAAGAATCTTGAAAGATTAAAAACAGAGGTTCACTTATTTCTGCACTTAGTTCCTTAAGTACACGTGGATGGATACCGTCAGGCCCTGGAGCTTTGTTTATATTAACTTTCTTTAGTTGCTGCAGCACCTTGTCTTGAGTTAACCAATTACAATTATTCTGCAAGTTTTTAGTAGCAATCATTTGCACATCTATTGCCATGGGTTCTTCCTTAATATATACGGAGGAGAAATAGTTATTTAAAATTCCTGCCTTTTCCTGGTCTTCATTAATTAACACCCCCGTTTCAGTTTTTAGTGTACCTACACTTTCATTTTGTTTTTTTTTAGAATTTATGTACTTAAAAAATGCTTTGGGGTTGGTTTTGCTCTCTTCAGCTATCATTATTTCATTTTGAAGTTTAGCAAGTCTAATTGCCTTTTTGCACGCATTATTTGCATCCTTATATCTTTTATAAGATGCATCTGATTTGTCCGATTTAAATGCTTTAAATGCCCTTCTCTTAGTTGTAATCTCTTGTTTTACTTCTCTACTAAGCCACATTGGTTTTAATTTGTTTCTTTTATATTTATTTCCCAACGGTACATACTGAGAAATGTACCTTTGTAATATTTGTTGGAAGATGATCCATTTATCCTCAGTGTTCTTTTCACTAAAGAGTTTATGCCAGTCAATATATTGTAAAGCTTCCCTTAACTTATTGAAATTAGCCTTTTTAAAATGATATGTTTTAGTATTCCCCATGTGCTTTTGTTTTTTTGAGTTTATTTCAAAGGACACTATATTGTGATCACTATTTCCCAAGTGCTCACCTACTTGAATGTTGGTCAAAAGATCAACGTTGTTTGTTAAAACCAGGTCCAGACAAGCATCCATTCTAGTTGGTGCTTGCACAAGTTGTGACATGAAGGTGTCATTAAAGCGTTAAAGCGGTTCTGTCACTGTCTGGGGATATTGCATGATTTGCAAAGACCCCGATGGTGATGTCATTGATGGGGGTCCGGCTGGAGGTGGGGGCAGGCTAAGCTGTGTTCTACTTCGCAGGTACCGCCATCCTCTTCTGGCGGGTCCTTTTTGGCTGCCAGGAGCCAATGTTACTGCTGTACTCTTGCGCATCACTGGTCACAGCTGGGGGATTAACACTTCTTAATGGCAGTAGCTCTGCCCAGTGTCAAGAAGTGTCAGGCGTAGGAAAAATACTGAGACAAAGTAGTCCCTTCAGTGAAATTCCAACCCAGTAAATATGAGCATTTCATAAAGACTATATCTTTTGCTGGGAAGGATGACAGTGCTCCTTCAAGTAAAGTTAACATGGTGATTTTAACAGGCTGCAAACTCTAATGCAACGTGCTGTGCAAGACTATGTAGATGACTTAAATAATTGGGGTATATTCACTAAACAGTGAAGTGTGACAAATTGAAATTCAAATTTGCACAATTAGCTGAACTGAAAAAATCTCCAACTCAACATTACTCCCTGCTTGATTATCTTGATCTAAACTTTGCAAATTTGTTATTCCGGTCACAAGTCGTTACTTATTTTATAAGCCCTTTGGTCTCCTGTGTCTTCACTGTGTCACATTAACCCACCAAGGTTGAATAAATCACGTGCACGTATATAAATACACAAGCCACATCTCACTTTATTATAACAAAATGGAACTTCAAGCATGTATATGCTTTATAGTAATTTATATTCCAATGCAAATGTAAATATTGCTGTGAATTCGAGACATATGGAACGCTGTGGTCATACACATGGTTTTAATATATTTTTTTTCATGTGCCAGATTTGCAGATTGTCCTATATTATTCCTTACTCTGGCTTAACACTTTGATATATATTGCTCCTTGTACTTCATCTCAAAGGGGGATTAACCAGTAAAAAAGTTGATGAGTGGCAAACTCATGAGTAAATTGCAAAATTTAGGCTAAAATACCCAAGTTCAAAAAAATAGCAACATTGATTTTTTTTTTCTCCAAGGTTCGATTATTTGGAGAATATTTTCAGAGTAGGTTGGCGAACGCAAATTACAACTTATTTTTAATGTACGAACCGCAATGAGTTAAGTCTATTAATACTGCACACAGCGATATGAATGTATATTAGAACTACTAATTAATGCAAATCTGAGTATTTTAATCGTCACTTGCTTTCGCTAACTGAATTCCTAGAAGATGAGAATAGTTATTTATATATAGAATAAAACAGATCTTTGTCTCAGATGTAGTTCCTGTCTATTTTCCTGATTGAAAAAAGGTTATTTATTAACCCTATATTGAAATGATTAAAGGACCACTATAGTGCCAGGAAAACATACTCGTTTTCCTGGCACTATAGTGCCCTGAGGGTGCCCCCACCCTCAGGGTCCCCCTCCCGCCCGGCTCTGGAAGGGGGAAAGGGGTAAAAACTTACCTTTTTCCAGCGCTGGGCGGGGAGCTCTCCTCCTCCGATCCTCCTTCTCTCCTCCCCGTCGGCTGAATGCGCATGCGCAGCAAGAGCTGTGCGCGCATTCAGCTGGTCGCATAGGAAAGCACAGTGAGAAGCATACAAGCGCCTCTAGCGGCTGTCAGTGAGACAGCCGCTAGAGGGAATGGGGGAAGGCTTAACCCATTCATAAACATAGCAGTTTCTGTGAAGCTGCTATGTCTATAAAAAAATGGGTTAACCCTAGCTGGACCAGGCACCCTGACCACTTCATTAAGCTGAAGTGGTCTGGGTGCCTAGAGCGGTCCTTTAAATCACGTTGATTATTTTTTGTGTGTGTGTCTAATTTAAATGGCTCAGATCTCCTCTGAAAGAATTGTATTTAATAAACAGTTAAAATTAAAATCAGAACATTTTTTTTCCTATTAAAAGGCTTTAGAGTCAATGTTTACAGAAAGAAAGGACTGCACTTTTTAAGCCAAATCTTATAAAACTCTCAATTGGCAGAGCTACGGTATTATAAATATTCACTCTTCTCTGCAGTAGTAAAAACCAGAAATCTCCATAGATTATTTCTCCTAATACGTTACTTTTCGGCATTCCAAGTGTGGTCTGAGTAATACCCCTGACTTAACAGATCTGGAATAGAAAATTATTATACAACATATTTTTATTATTATTTATATCGGATACTGGAATTCAGGCACGTTTGCAAACCGTTTCTGCGGGATTTGCGGAATTGTTTTTTTAACCCTTTCATTTCCAGAATGCCTGCAAATACTGGTACAAAAAATAAATAAATTCTGTGTGTGTATATATATATACATGAAACCAAGAGGCTGCACTCACCTGAACACACATGCATTATATTAATATAAGATGAAAATTCCGAAACATTTTAACAATTTATTTGCCAGACGCATTGTCAATGTTTTTGCACCTCTGGCATTTACACAGTTAAAAGGAGTATTGCTGTTCCCTTTAAAAGTTTCTATAATCCATCTCTGTATCACCTATAAGCACTGTACTTCTGGAGGAGATAGATAGATAGACAGAGAGACAGACAGACAACCATACAAAAAAAAACATAATGGCCAGACAGACAAACAGGGAGACAGACAGACTGATTGATTGGTAGATGCAACATACATTAGAAAGTAATATAACAGACAGACAGGTAGGTCATTTCTCTGACTGATTATCTCCCATACACTAAGAGGGAGGATTTGCAAATCTCAGGCACCCACCTCCCACCCCCTTCTCCTGACACTCCCCTTAGCAGAGCCCAAACCACGTTTGAATGCAGGCATGACAATAAAAGGATTGCAAGTTGGAAGCCTGTGCTGAAAGGCTGACATTTCTCCTGTCACTGTGGGTGGACGTTCACGCGTGGGGATCCCCTGAATGCTCTCACTGGGAGCTCACAGAGAGGCATTTTGAGGAGACATTCTGCTGACAGCTGGGATTAGACAAGATGCTGCTAATGGACTTGCAGTGCCTGTCCTGGAACTTTATTAGACAGCCCGCAGAGAGGGAGCAGGGTCTGTCCTGCCCATGGTCACACACTTTGACACTGTTTCTCTAGAAAGGCACGTACCGCAGGGCACTGAGGGCAGGTGGTTGTGCCATGTCTGCCCCGATGTGCCCTGGCTCCCAGCCCCACTCATGGGATGTGGATTTATAAAGCCTCGGATTCTATGTGGGCACCTGGGAGTACTGAGGGTGCAGCCCAAAGTCTCGCTTCTTCTGACTATGATCTTCCTCTTTACCTACGTATTCTACTGCCTGACCGGCTCCTGCTGTGAGTCTCAGCCTGGCATCCCTTCTGTGCCAGCGGGGCTGACTGTGGCCCCTGGGCAAATAGACGGTGAGGACTCGCTTCCCTCTGGTTCTGCATTCGGAAGGCTCATACGCATTGGTTCTCTTTTAGGGGGGCTGGTAAGCTCTGGCTCAGTTTTAGGGGACTCAATGGGCGCTGATGACTCTGTTTTTAGGGGACCACTAGGCTCTATCTCAACTCCTTCAGATCCCATACCCTCAGCCTCTACTCTTGAGAGTTCTCTGATCCCTTATCACATTCCACAAGGTACACAACTCTCTGCATCAACACAAGAGGACGCATTGCGCAAAGACTCCGCTGGGGCTGAGGACACCATGCGCACTCCCCCCGCGGAACCAATAGGTTCTATTTCCAGTGACTCTGCATTCCATGGGACATTGAAGAGCCCACCTCCCATCACCAGTTCTGCGAACATAGTGACTCAACGTCCCCGTGCTTTCCCTATCCCAAACAGAACTGGTACCAAGAAGTTCCCCCAGGCTATCATTGTAGGTGTGAAGAAGGGAGGCACGAGGGCACTCCTGGAATATCTTAGGGTACACCCAGATGTCAGGGCATTGGGGGCTGAACCCCACTTTTTTGACAGGTTCTATGACAAGGGACTGGAATGGTACAGGTAAGATAATTGTTCACTGTATATCCTAATGTGGCTCAGCCATGGTGGGACTGGGAGAGACAACTTTAAAAAAAAAAATGCAGACCGTTAAATCACAGCTGACAATAGTTTAAAATAAGGGGTTCATTCACTAAAAGTTAGATTTGGAAAGTGAATAAATACCCGTAATTTAATGGCAAGATCACTTGGTATACTACATGGTATGATGTAGTATCTTAAAAACCATCATGAGGCTGTGGTAACTTGGGAACTAATTTGGCAAAATTTAGGCTAAACGCTCACATTTATTCACATTAGTAACATTTTACATGTTTAGCATGTTTAGATTGTGCAGCCTTTGCCAGGACATACTTGGAAACAGAGAAATCTCAATGTATGTTTCCTGGTAAAATATTTTATAAATAAATAAATAACCTTAGACCGCTGTCTAGAAAACAGGTCTCCCAAATAAGAGAACATCTTCTCTTTGGACCTTCCAGTTACTCAGCTTTTAACAAATCTCTGTCCATTTCATGGTCCACCCTACTAGACACATTAAATAGTAGCATATTTTACATATATACATTTAGCAGATCTAGTTAGTTCTTGCCTCTCTGCATTCTTTTTTTTGTGTAACTTATCACTTTGTGTTTAGTGTTTTTAAATTTGCCTTAAAATGTTTGATAACCACAAGGAACACTGTTTTTAATTATCTTATTCATTCATTATATTACAGTTTTAGAAGTAGCTATTAGAAAGTTGATGATATTTTTGCACCAGTTTTATCCCAAGTAAATAATTTTTGCTTGTCTGTTCAGTATTTGGTTTATGTACACAAATAAATTATCAAATTATCAAGGTTTAAGTTGATCTTATAATTTGTACACCTACGTAAACACAAGAAAATATAAAGTAATACTTTTAGTGATGTACCCGTAAATGTGTCACACTACCTCTCCCGAAATATACTTTCTAAGGTTTTTCTCCTGATAACATACACCTAAAAGATGTTCATTAATTTATAGTAAACTGTTTATTGTGGTTTATCAACCAGAAATCATAGACATAACATATTTTAATAAGGTAAACATAAAGTGTGTTAAACACGTTAATATTGACAGGGAAATATAAAACATAAATTACATTTGACCACTGAAAATTTGTGGATGCTTAGAAAAAAAAAACATATTTATTTAACAATATAATCTCAGTTTTCTTATAGTTTGTCAATGTAAAATATTTTATAGCTCAATGTTTGTTATCTATGTGTCTATTAGATATTCTGTAGATTATTTTATTATTATTATTTTATTATTTATATAGTGCCATCAGATTCTGTAGCGCTGTACAATAGATGCAACAGAAATTTATTATTTAAAATGATATATCTATTAATAAACTGCTATCACACAGTACAGTTAATTGGTTTTATCTATGACAGGGGAGACTAGAATGGTGAAAAAAATGAGTGTTGCAAAATCTAAATAATATACATATATTTTAATTAATACTGCAACAGAGTAGGACGAGGGTTAAATAATAAACACAGTGTTCTGTTCACTAATTGGGAAGCTGTGGTGAGTTCAGAGATGTTTGGAAAACGTTAGGTCAAAAAAAAGGGGGAGATGGACAAAATCTCCACCTCGGCTAAACTGGAAACATTTCGCATTTAATTAATTTTTACCAAAATATTGAAAGTCTGTGCTCAGCATAATTCTCTTATTAGTGAATAGATCTTAACATTAAATACATGGAGCATCTTATTTACAGAAAGGGGTTGGTTAAATCGTCTCCAATTAGTTTTATTTATAATTAATTAATATATGCCAACGTATTCTCCAGTGTTGTAAAATGGAAAAATTAGACAAATATTTTTCATAAAACCAGTTTGAAATGGAAAAACCGGACACATTGAGGGTCTGGGTTAAAAATGTTTACGTTCAGAAGAAAACTGCATATAAATGAGAGGGGAAACTTTATTGCCAGTACTCGGAATTACTGTTTTAAAGAAAAGACTGTGCCTCTATGTCTATGGACTTGTCTTCCAGCAAATGTGGTGGACGGAGCTTATTTAAATGTCTAGTAGTCTATCAGTGTTCCACTGTAGCACTAGTGATAAATGATTGTGGTACCAGTTATTTACTCAACAGCAAACTGACAGCTTTTAGGACTATTCACTAGACTAGGGGTAGGCAACCTTCAGCACCCCAGATGTTGTGGACTACAGCCCCGATAATGCTCTTACATCCATAATGCATCATAGGCGATGTAGCCAAAAACATCTGGAGTGCCGAAGGTTGCCTATGCCTGCACTAGACTGTGAATTGCCAGACAGAATTTCCAGTATTTGACTAAATTAACCAAGTTTTAAAGATTTTTAATTCTGGATATTTAACATTTTAATTCTGGATATTGTGGCCTTAGATTTGGAGTTCTCTTTGAACTCCTGAAAGGAGTTTACTCACGGAAGTAAGAAATGTAGCAAATAAAACAGATGGAAAAATTTAGGTGGGAAAAGTGGATTTTGAACACTTTTTAGAGTCTAGTGAATAACTGATCATGAGTACGACATTTTGACCAAATGACCAAAGTGGAAAGAATAATCTACAAATTCCCCCAGAATTGCAGCTTTCTCCAGTTTGTCAGTTTTGGAGGTTTGGCCTAAATATTGAAACACAACCGTAGTACAAATTTGTAGTTTATTGTGTAACCCCCCTGCCCCCCACCTCCCCTGACATGCTTCAACGAGCTGAGATTTAGAATAGGCAGATAAAATTAGTAATTTATTCTTGTACATTCTGTTTCAAAGCTGCAATTCATCCAAATTATGGCCAATTGGTTCACTGTCCAAATTCCACAAAGCATCAACAACAACAACATGGACAAACAGGTTTCTTGACTTGATTTGGAGTTCCGTCAGGCAAAAAAAGAGATGATTGATGGGTAAAAAGATGATTGATAGCTAGGTGACAACCATTAAATGTTAATTTTATTCACAGATCAAGTGAGGCGAGAACCTGGAGTTGTGGGAGGGGCTAGCCCGGCTATTTACAGATCTCCCCTCCTTTCACCAGCAACCGCATCGTAGTCTGTTTATCACGTATCCCATCCTCCACTCCAATTTTCAGAACGTATTTTTTTTTTAAATTTTCCTTGGCGGTTTTTATTTTACAGGCCTACCAGTACGTCAGTTTTGGCACACCTACTACTTCTGTGTTATGTTATGTTGTATTACTTCTATGTTACGCCCTTTTGTGCCCTTACCACAAATAGATATTATATGTTTAATAACTAGATAATATAAAAATATAGATTGTTTTCGTGCTCCTGTTTTATTTCCTTCTCTTGGTTACTTCTTCTCACTTGTTCCGTGAACCAAATGGCTGGAAAATGCTCCAACAGTGTCCTGCAAAATATATACATAATATTTATATCTTGTAGTGCTCTGGTCCATTTTCTTCATCCTTTTGATTTATCCGAACCATTTTCCGGAAGCATTTACATGGACAATATTCTGATGAACCAAACCATCATCGACAAAATCCGGGTTGTCCAAATGAAAAAAAAGTTTTTAATCCAAACCAAATGATGTGCACAACTCTATTTATTTGCTATTTCGGTCTGCATGCTATTTTGTAAACTGTTGAAAACCTTTTTTGTGCCCTAAAAATCCTTGCACAATAGCCGTAGATACATGTCTTAACGTCGTATGTTGCAGCCTGTCCCCTTACAGATGTTGTACAAGGAGCCTGTTTTAAGTTTTCCGAGAGCCAGCTGTTCCGTATTGAAAATAAATCTCGGTTTAAAAGTGTCTGCAAAAATCAAACGTTTCCCGTAGTATTGTAATAATTAATATTGTTTGATCTTCTTTGTGTGTTCTTGCCAAATAGCCATAGACGTCTTAAAAAAAAATGGAGAAATTGCAGATACAAATGTGAATGGTTAGTTAGGGCTTTGACAGGAAGTATTTTAATGCTGCACAAGTGGTTTTATTTGACCATTATATGGAAGGAAACTTGTGTTTGATCTCTAAGGACCCAAACTACCCATGTTTCCTCCTTTTTTCACTGACAAAAATCTGATCACAATACATTTCTTTATAGTTACATAAAGAAGGCAACTGCTGTTGGATAAGCTATCTTTTCACTAAATGCAGTTTAACATTTCACGTTGCGATAGTGACTATAGAGTAGTGTTTGTTTTACGAACGTTCCGTGGCAGAATGGTGTGCTTAAAGCCATGGACGCGTTGAATTCAGGATGAAAACAGGTTGAATGCAGTCCTTAAAATATGCTTTTTGACAAACATCGCCATGTAGACTGGAATCTCCATATAGCAATTAATTAAAACTAATAAGCCAATTTAGACATATGGTATGGATATCTCTCCAGTAAGGGTTCAAATACATTTATATGCTGCTAATTGCTTTAAAAAAATAAAAATAAAGCAGGTGTGCCTTGGGAATAGTACTCATTGAAGTGTGCCGCCATTGAGGGTTGGGAAACACAGCAAAAGCCTTGGTCTTGTTAGAGGCCAATTATTGTCTTACTTTTTAAAGTGAAGGGCTGGATAGCTATCTGGAGTATAGGGTATGGGGAGAGCACTATTACATGAAAGTTGAAAAAATCATTTAAAAAAATGTTGTCATATAAAATCAACTGTTTCGTAAACAACACAATGCCTGGATTGGGGGATAGTCTCACTAAACTAAAAACTAGATCTACATATTACATATCTCAGTTAAAGGTGTAAGAAGAACACAGGAGACAGGTTGCAGCTGCACACCTGTCGACCAGTACCTGTTGGTATACAATTAAAAATCACCATCAGGATTATATAATTACATATAGGAACATAGTCATATAGGCTGAAAAAAGACTTGTGTCCATCAAGTTCCGCCTTTCTCACATCTGGATTTGTTGTTGATACGAAACAGGGCAAAAAAAATAATAGTTTGAAGTACTTTCCAAATTTGGAACAAACTAGTTAAAATTCCTTCTCGACCCCAGAATGGCAGTCAGATTTCTTCTTGGATCAAGAAGCTGTTAACCCGTACATTAAATATTATATCACCGAATGTAATGTTTTTGCAATAATTCATCCAGTTGCTGTTGCTGTTGTGTTGAGTCTGATAAAACAACCTTTTCAGGCAGAGAATTCTACATTCTTGTTGTTGTTATTGTAAATTACTCTTTCCTTTGTCTTAGACCAAGGCTAATTTAAAGGGACACTATAGTCACCAGTGAAACTACATGTATTCCTGACCCTATAGTGTTAACACGACCATCTAGCCCCCCTGGGCCCCTCATGCCTCCATAAATATAGTAAAAATCTTACTGTATTCAAGCCAGAAGCTGTAACTCTGCATGCTGTTAGACTCAGGAAAAACAAGCAGTCTGCTGACATGTGGTAGCCTGATCCAATCACAGTGCTTCCCCATAGGATTGGCTGAGACTGACAAGGAGGCAGATCAGGGGCAGAGCCAGCATGATTCAAACACAGCCCTGGCCAATCAGCATCTCCTCATAGAGATTAATTGAATCAATGAAGCTCTATGAGGAAAGTTCAGTGTCTGCATGCAGAGGGAGGAGACACTGAATCACAGGATGCTCCTGCACAGCAGATCTGAGTGGATGGAGGCAACTCAGAAGTCCCTCTGGTTCACTCTGAGTGACTGCAACTGGAGGTGTTCCTAGCTTTCAATGTAAACACTGTATTTTCTCTGCAGGGAGCTATAGTTCTCACCTGAACAACCTCATTAAGCTGAAGTTGTTCAGGTGACTATAGTGTCCCTTTAAAGTTATTTAAAGTGAGAATGCAAAGGGAATTTCAACTTTAGATGGACACCCTCTTAAAACACTTGCTTGCTGCAATGCTTTATGTGCAAAGAGTGTGATTTCTTTTTCCATTTTAAAAAAGTACAGATTTCAATAGAAAATTGAACATTTATAAATGAACCTTGTTAACACCCCCAGCCATCAATCAGACATTCAGTCCTGTTACTGTTTTTTTTAGCTCAGTGGAGCTATACTAAAGAGGCAGCAATTGCTCAGGGCATCTGCATTGGGAGGTATGTGATTGGAGAGCCACAGAAAGTCTGGGCGGGGTTAGAAGGGGAGGTACTTAAAGGCTACAGACCAGTGATAACATTTGGAGTGCCGAATTTTGCCTACCCCTTTTCTAGTGAATGAAGCACCTGGAGCTGGGAGACAGAACCATCAAGAATATGGCGGTTCCCACTAGGGAGAGCATCAGGCAAGTATATCTTATTTTAGCTACTTCCCCAGACTCCAGAAAATCACATATGAGAGGTCAGGGTATAGCCAAATGCCAAGATATTCATTGGATTTAACTGGGTTCCAATATTAATAACATTTTGATAATTATTTCTTACTTAGCTCTGACAATTTATTCTTTATTCCAAACACATTTTGTCAATATTCAGGAGCAGTTTGTTTTTGAATATTCATCTTTCGACTCAGCCTCAAGATGTCTTGTTTGTTCTTTGTTTCCCGCTACTCTGTGCTGTACAGAATCTTTCAGGCCTTCAATAACCAATTGGTCTAGCATGCTGTGTTATTGGGAAGATGAAATGAAGTCCGGACATAGTGTAGTAAGGAGTTATTTCGGCTTAGAAGAATCCATGATTTCCATAAACAGTTTTGAGATCCAATCAGTGGTTTTATATTGCGTTTCTCATTAGTAACAACAGGGGTCGTTAGAATCACAATATCTTCCTACAGACTTGTCATTTACAGATATTGATGGGCAAAAAAAACCCCCAAAGATATGAGTTACTTGCGCACTATCCCAAATCCCTCTGCACATTTAAATAACTGGAGGTTTTTTAGTATCACTCCAAAGGCCATTTAAGTGTAAGCTCACCTGCCACAGTGAAAGATGCTGACCTACAATATGTATTATTCAAATGATGCAAGTAAGAAATCTATTTATTTATCCAAGAAGAATCCTGCAGCCGATGCTGCACTCTACAAGCTTAGCCCAAACCAGCTGGTCTACAATAAACTACAGATGAATAGCTTTGAAGCGCTGTGGAATCTGTTGGCGCTATATAAATGGCAATAATAATAATAACCAGATATTTCTAGTAAGTTATCAATGTACAAGTCACTGTTTGACAAATGTGTTTTTCTGGTGACCACAAAATAGGGAAAATATTGAGATCCGCTTTATATTTAATTGAAACTGGTGTCTATAATTGTACAGCGCTATGGAATTTGTTGGCGCTTTATAACTAATAAAATAATAATAATAATAAGGATAAACTTGTTTTTCAATCTATATATTTTGTGGATTTCAACTGTTTGTATCCTTGAGTTAAAAATATAGCACACTGTGGTAAAGTGGTCCACAAAACAGAAATCCTAGCTATATTTTCATTGAAATGGGAAATTTTGTGTGAGTTTTTGGCATAAAATTTAAAACTCACTTTGAATTCCCGGAAATTCACAATCTATCAAATAACTGTGAAAGCATGTTTTCAGCACAGATACAAAAAATCATGTTATAGGGTTACTCCAAGTACCATGACCACTTCCATGATTTAAAGTGGTCATGGTGCTTGGAGTCTGTATGTGTAGAATTTTGCTTTGAAACACTGCACATACCGTGTTAAACCCTTTTACTGACAGAGGTGGAGCTCCAGCTACATCAGCATCATGGGGGAGTCATCAGCCAACCTTCGAAGTAGAATTCTGTGCAACTTTCCATGCACAGTGTACCATTCATTGGCTGAGAGTGGTCAGCTGACATCAATCCATGATAATGAATAACAACTTCCATAATTCTGTTCCAGCCTGTGTCAGATAATTATGAAAGTTAAAGTACAAAAATAAAAATATTCTTCTTTTAAAGAGACAGTACACCTAAAATACAAGTATTTCTAATGTAAACAGAGATTTGAAATGGTCGCAAAATGAAAACTCTTTTGCAGTTATTCTCGTGAGTGGGGAGACACAGCTGCAATTGACAAGTACAAAGAATAAAATCAGAGCCCCTAGTACTCATTTCAAGTGGACCTGTCGCTTGCGTGCTGTTTCAAGTGGAACTGTCAGTGACTCAATGAACAGAGATCACAAACTTCTAACTTGTGTTTATACTTTCAAATCGTGTAACCAGTCAATTGCCAGGAACTTAAAGTAAATTCTAAATGATTTATAATTTTAAGGCCAAAGTAACTTAAAAGAAAGCCAACTTGGAATTAGTTTATTTTTTAATCTAAAATCTCAAATTCACTTTAAATTTGTATCAATTCACCAATTCGTGATGAACTCTGTCTTTGTGATCTATCATGCTGAAGGCATTGTATTAAAAAATAAATACAATTCCAGCTTTCAAAGGTTGCATTGCGTAACCACACGCCGAATAGAGATTTGTATTAAAATAAAATATTGCCGACGTAGCCCCCCAAAAATTCTGTATCACTAAATATATGTGTTCCCTACTAGAATGCTTGTAGGGTTTTTTATGCTGTGACTTCAGAATAAACGAGTAATCGTGTTGATACGCTAAAAAATATACAGATTTCATTTTCTGACAAACGGTTTATACAAATAATAGTTTGGGATTTGTTGAATGAAGCAGAGATGTATGGAAGTGACAGATCTGCCATTGAAATAAAACTCCACAAGTCCTATTATTTTTGGCAAACCAATACGTCAAGAATGCGGGGACAATCTGAGAGTATCGTGACTCATCTCGTTCTGCAGTTAATTAATGTCAATCAAGTTGTTCTAAGTAAGAATGGATGAACTTTGATAGCATTGTATGTATCAATCTACGTCAATCAGCATAAACGTGGATTTACATTTATATACGTACTGTAAGGCTGACTGCTCTCTAAGGGACAGCGTGTTGCTTTTAAGACAAATTAGGAAGTGATTACTATGCAGTAAAAACAGCTTTCAAACAGCTAAGATAAACTAGATGGGATCTAATTAATGCTTATTTATTACATTGTATACATTGGGGATATGTAATAGATAGAATGTGTGGGTTGGCTACCACTTTATTGCAGGAGCAAATACATGCATTGGGGTTTATTTTTTGAACCATTAAGCTCTAAAAATGGAGCAATTGTATTGGAAACCAATTGAACCTTTCTGTTAATTGATCTTCTTGTAGTTCTTTTCCCCAATACTGCTAATTTCTTGTAGAGCATCATACAATGTGACACATGACTTCCACTCAAAAATAATTAGAATATTCTTATTTAAAAAGCACCAACATAGTCTGTAGAGCTGTACAGTTGATTGAGCGTGTTGTTTTAACTTTGGTAGTGAATATTTTTTATCAAATTACATTTTTAGGTAATCCTCAACGTGATTTTCGTGCAAATAATGTCAGAACAGTAAGATATCAAATTTTAGCACAGATACCTTAATTTTGTTGAGTAATATTATTTTATAGTAAACACAGATTTGTTATAAACTGAAAACTCAATGACAGAATTGAGGCTAAAATATCCAGATTGTGATTATGGCCAAGTTAGAGAATTCTTTTCAAATCAGCACTTTTTGTCTAAATTTTGCGATTTTGTTTGCACTGCAATATAATTTGGTATTTAGTGAATAAACTGATATGTGCCTCATGGTATGGTGTATTACAAGAAATAAACACTAGCCCGGCTGCCCGGACTCTTAATGTCATGTTCCCTAAGCTTCGGGCAGTTGTTATTTTGGTTAAAGCTTTCTAATAGAGCTAACAAGAGGGTCATAGCCTTTGTAACCTGAGATTCAGTTCAGTCCTAAATACTTGGAGTCATGACCCTCACAGAGTGCCATGATAACCTCTGGGTGTCTATATATATGTTCAGTCTGTGGAACCCCTGCTAGTCAATCAGCTGCACATTTCCCAGAATCCTCTCCTTTGAGAACACTCAGTGATTGACCCTAAGTTAAAGGTTCTATTTTCTAATCTCAGGGTCCCAGCGTGAATGGTCAGTTTCTCATGAACACACAGGCCTGAGCTACCCTTACATGTTCTCCCTTGATTTAGTGCTTTCACACTTTTGTTATTCTGGAAATATTAAACCTAAGGCCCTGCTTGAACACAGGTGACTCATAAGCCAGTTGCTCTGGATATCTTAAATAATAGATCTATAACCAGAGTCTTAACACGTGCCAAATAATTGTATAAAAATCCTCTTTGATAGGTTGTGTAAGGAATGATATTAAAACATTTGGGGGGGAAAACCTCACAGGTTATTATACAGTTTACAGGTGTGAATAATAGAATTTTAAAACATTGTAAATCAAACTAACCCAACCTCTCTGCAAAATATTTTTTAACAAGGGAACTCCCTATGTTCCTCTCCCACCTTCATACACTTTGTTACTTAGCCTTTTATAGACTTTGTAGGCTAACTTTAGATGGTAAACATTTTGTATGTAGATTGCTACTTTGTATAGCTTAATCTTCCTGTGTAATAACATAGAATTATCTGTAATCTTATGAGTTTGACCCGCCTCCCAGCTGCAGATGACATCAGTGACTGGATCCTGTGCTTAAACACAGTTTTCATTATAGACATAGATAAGAGGTGACACAACTTAATTCTTAGCATGTTGCATTGTGATAATTGGTTTGGTAGCCACTGTTTTAATACATAGTGTAAGTCATACCAGTCAATCTTTGTAATATAATATGTGATAAGAGGAATAGACCTTCAAGATGGTAACACAGGCTTTGGTGAAATGGAACTGGGTTTTTTTTTTCAATATATTTTTTGATTGACGCTCAGCAATTTTAAACAGCTTGGGGCATGTATTTCCCACTGTTACACCAAAACTGATGGACTCTACAATTTCCACATTTGTGTCATCCTCTCTCTCTCTATATATATAT
The DNA here is from genome assembly GCA_933207985.1 of Pelobates cultripes. NCBI lineage: Eukaryota > Metazoa > Chordata > Amphibia > Anura > Pelobatidae > Pelobates > Pelobates cultripes. The sequence continues at coordinate 136,096,712 of OW240918.1, read as the reverse complement.
ATTTGTTGTTTTTCATTGCAAACTGTTTACTATAATATGATTCAAAGAACAACTTCTCTATCTGCTGTTCGTTAAAGTGTTACTCCAAGCACCATGACAACCTCAGTGATTTGAAGTGGTTGTGGTGCCTGAAATCTGTATGTACAGAGTTTTGCTATAAAACCCTGCACATACAGAGTGTAACCCTTCTGAGGTAGAGTTACACCTCTGACAGCGTCATTGGGGTGTCGTAGGCCAGACCGGAACAAGACCTCCCGCTTGGCTAAGACATTCATTGGATTTAGAATGTTGGCTCTTTTGAAAAAGAAATCAGATCTCCTTTATTTCATATTCTTGGATAAGCTTTTCAAATGATCTAATTATCTAATATATTTGGATAAACTTTTCAAATTATTTTTTACAAAATATTAAAAAACATTATAATGTATTAAAAAAATCAAAAAATATAAAAATATTATAAAATTTTAATGTTTTTCATAATATCAAATCATTGAAAATATTTATCCAAAAATATAAAATTATTTGATAAGCTTATCCAACAATATTAAATCGTGGCCTCAGTTACTGCTGCAGCGATTCCTTTAACAACCCATGATGCCTTGAGAACCAGGAATATAGCAGACTAAAACCGTATGCAAGTGTGCATGCTCGCCATTTTCTCCAGCAGTGCTATATGTGCGCATTCACAGCGCTATGGAATTTGATGGCGCGATATAAATAATAAAATAATAATAATAATAACGTGTACGGCACTGCAAGAGTTAGCTTATTTAAATACTTTGCCCGGCTTTGAAAATAAAATAAATTATAAAGAATTTTTAAATAATTTTAAGTTGTGCTCAAACCATAGAAGTGGCATTTCCTCTTTAAAAATCAACATGTTTGTAAACGTCATAAAATAATGTTTAATGTATGTGACATTTTAATTATTAAACCTACCCAAATATTTATAGTTTACTGTCTGTAATCTACAGGGTTTTCTCACTAAGCAGTGTGTTGTTGTGGTGAATTATAAACACAGCTGAGCTATACAATTTTTCCAGTACGGCTGTTTGGCATACAATTTTTTAGGTTAATGGTCATTTCTTTTTACAGTACTCCGAATCTTTCTAAAAAATTATATTTTCACAAAAATGCACTATTTTTTTTTTTTTTTATCTCTTTCTGCTAAGCTGCTTTTAAAATTGTCCTAATGATTTAAGAGGCTACTCTCCTTTAATCCTTTGAAGATTAGTGGTTCTGTGTAATGTTGTATGTATCTTTATACCCAAGGAAGAAACTAGGCTCTGCTAATGTTCTTAGTGTTAGACTGTCTATAAATGGAATTAGGTTACTCAAAAATACCATTGAGTCCCAGTTTTCCATCTCAATATGTGAGCGAGTCTGACTGCTCTTGGCAATTCTGGACACTAAGCAAATACCCCCAGGACTCCTGTCAATGTATTTAAGACTGTTTGACTTCGCCTGAAATCTGATCTGTAAATTTTAATCAGAGTTTACACAGTAAAAAAAAAAATATATAATCCTCAAAGTATCATGACATGTGGCAACCAGAACAGATTATGGAGAATTTGTGGGTAAAAAAACAAATTTTATATTTAGAAACTACTTGGGATAATTTTTTTGATCCGAAACAAAGGGTGTCACGTAACAAGGCAGATTACACGGAATTCTACAGCTTAATGCTATTATAGAGGATGACTCGAGTTATCCTTTGATTTCTTTTTTTGTAGGTAGTTGATTACAAATTATGTAACAGATTTTGGAGAGTTTATTTTAGAGTTATTCAAGATTGTTGACAAGTCAAAGAGAATTTCAATTAAAGGAACACTCTAGGATTAAAAATAAAAATACTTATTATTAGTGTTACTTGTTTAATGTAAATTACTGGGTCCTACTTTAAGAGGGGAAAAAAAGGTTTTAAATAAAAAATTAAATTTACCTGTAATTATTATTATTATTATTTTATTACTTATATAGCGCCATCACATTCTGTAGTGCTGTACATTGAGTCTGGAACCAAGACACATTCCTCTCTTTTACTGTGAAATCGTCAATCATGATGATCTCTGTGCAATCCAATTGTGGACACACAGAACATGTGCGGCAATCACCGATCTCTGCCAATCCAATAGTTCTCATAGAGAAGCATTTCATTTAAATTCTTCTGTAATCAGCACATTAACGATAACGTTTGGCATGGCATGATAATGCTAAGTGTGAAGATCTTTTGAAAGTCTTATGGATTGAGTGACTCTAGTAGCTGTCTGTTTGACAATTCTAGAGGCATGTATCCGGAAGCATGTAAACACTGCTATTACCTAGAAAAAGCAATGTTTTACATTGTCCGAGAAGAGCAACACGATTCATGCACCAATACATTTTAGCAGATGTCACTGTAGCTGAGTTTATTTTTTATGTTGAATCCCAGATGTTTTAGACCTACAACATCCACGTTGCTTTGCTATTCCATGCTAACAAAACATCATGGTACTTACAGCTCTGTGTATCTAACTTATGGACACCCTGGTCTAGAGGTCAAGGGCCACAGCTTATGGCTACATTACTTAATTACCATGACCCGCAATAGGTGGGGTGGGATAGAGACTTCAACTGTAGTAGACTAAGAAACCATGATGGCTGCTTCCAACACCCATCCGTTAATTTGTATAAAATACATCTGAAAAATGAAAATTGTCTACAACCTTAACATGGTTTTAGAAGAACCTGCCCTTTTTCGTAGAGCACAATCCTAGCTCTGGCTATAGTTTATGCCTTTAAACGATGACGGATTGTCAATATCTCAGAGTCGCATTATAGCAGAATACATCTTCTTAACCTCAAATGATGTGATTATACAATGTAAAAGAACAACCTGTCCTGGCTTATGAAGAGAGTTTGATGTGATCTGATTAATTAACGGTAAGAACTCTGCACTTTTCTTTCCTGCCATTCATTACTGAAGCCTGCCAATAATTTCGATGTGAGTAACTGGCAGTGTGGTTAGCCACTGTCAATATACTTCCGCACATTGACAGTACAATGCTAAGTGCAAGAACCGGACTCCCTTTGGAGTTTTTAGATTCACAAAGCTATTACAAGAAATTAAAGAAACAGTCTGTATTAGAAATAAAACCAATTACTTTTAAAATGGCGTTAGGAATACGCAACAATCCTATATTTGCCAAGTTTTTATTGCTTTTAAAAGAGACAGCTACCAACTGAGGAACCCTGTTAGTCTCTTAGGAAAGCAAGGATAGAAACACAGTACAAGGCTAGTGAGCAGGTAGGAAGCCTACTACTTGGTAGACATATTAGGATGCCACCTACAGGCCCATGAATCCTAGGTGCACTTACTGATTAAACATGTGTATTTTTTTCTCTTTTAGATATATTTTGATATACGTGCATCCTTTAAATCAGGGTTAGGAAACATTCATCACTCCAGATATTCTGGACTTCATCTCCCCTGATGCTTTGCCAGCATTATGGCTGTTAGACAATTATGGGAGATGTAGTCAGGGCCGGATTTACCCTACTTGCTGCTCTAGGCCACCCCCGCTTGCCTGCTGCCCAGAGGCCGTAGGCTAGGTGGCCTTTTGGCAAATCCAGGCCTGGATGTAGTCCACATCACCTGGAGTGCTGAAGGTTGCCTATTCCTTCTCTAAATCATGGAGCAAGCAGTAGAGAGATCTGGAGGGGTGGGGTACGGTAACATCAGAAATCTACATCTGCAGGAAACTAAGTAAATCCAGCCTTGAGCCTGACAGTAAACAAGCCACAGCAAATCTGCGTTTTCCAGTTCTTTAATAACCGCAGTAAAATCAACATTGCTAATTGGAAGATGAACTCACAGGATGCATAATTATGCCAAAATACTCTGAAGTATCAAAGAAAGACATTGTCACATAAGTCCTGTTGAAACTTTGCCCTTATTGAACTAGTTAGAAAGAGGCACAATAAAGACTACCTACCATGTACACGAAAGAAACATACAAATATCAGCTGTAGTTGCACTGAAATTGGTATGTGCTGGGTAGGAGAACCTTCCTTCTCTAGCCCTTTGTTATGGATTTCCATGTATTCCACCTTGATACAGAGATCTATATTGATAACAGATCTAAACATGGATCGATAGCCTTGGAAACAATGGAATCGTCCTGCCAATTGCTCCAGAATTACTCTTTTATTGCATGATCCATAGAAACCTGAGAGCCTCTTGTATGCCACCCTAGACTACAACCACATTGTTTCTTAGTCTTGTATCTCACTGATCTCTCTGTCACTCCTTGTCCGAGCTTTCTTTAAATGAAGTCGTTGGCTGGTTTGCTACCAGCAGTTCCAGAGCCCTGGGCAGTGTCTTGCTGTTGGGTTTACATTGATGGGCAGAGATGGGCATGCATTCTGTTTTGTGTGCACTGGAGATGAGTTTCCCTGATACCATATGCGCTGTGGAAGCACAGGAGCTACACTGTACTATATTTGTATCACATTTTATTGCTTACCATCTGTTTGATTCCTTGTAATTAATGTAGTGACAGCCAGCATCCTTACATTGACGCCATCACTTCCCGTTTGTGTATTTAACCAGTTGGCCTGCATTATTTATCTTGTAGAGTGTGAGTGATCAGAAATTAATTTCATGCATTTTGTAGGTTCCTATACCGACACAAATATGTGAACATAAGACAGAAGGGTTTATTTACTAAAATGAGAATGTTGGAGATTTGTCAAGGAATTCACATTTGAGGCTAAATAGCTGAGCTGGAAAATAACTTTATTGGGGAAATCTTTGTGATTCAGCTGTGTATGTCTAAAAATTTCAATCCCTTATTTAGTAAATAAATTGTCCTATGCCACTCTTTGGTCTGATTTGAATTGTTACCTACTTATACAGTTTGAAGGATGAGTGCACAAAAGAATAAAACAACATACAGGCTGTCCAAAAATTATTTGCATTAGGAAAGGGACTCTCTAAGCACCAAAACCACACATCTTGTACTATGTAGTGGTTCTGCTGCAAAGACCCTATTCCTGCACTTTGAGAAAATATATGTTTTGCCGTTTCTGAGAAATGGCAATGTTTAGGTTTGTCACTAAGGGTGCCTCTAGTGGCTGTCTGGTTGACGGTCTTCATGTTCAGCACTGTAACATGCTTTGAATGCGTCTCTATGAGAAGCATCGGATTGGCTGAGCTCAGTAGGTCCACAATATGAGGAGCACTAGATTTGACTAGAAATCATGTGTCAAGACGATCTCAGAAGAGGACATGTGACTGTCTGATGGGGGCCGCTAGATGTTGGATTACTGCTGAGTAAAACAGTGTTTTTTTATTTTATTTTCATTTTACGGGGTGGGAACAAGAATCTTAATCCCTAACATTAAAAAGAAATACATTTATTTGTATGAGAGAGTGTTCCTTTAATACATGTGTTATATTTGGAGCTATATTAATACAGTTTGCGCTAATAAATCCCATCATTCTAGACATTTTTAAATTAAGCAGACTACATTGCTAAAAGGACGCAATTATATTCTCAAGCTGAGATGCAGCGTATGAGTTAATCACAGCTGGTAATACAAGCACACTGCATTCTCACATTGTCACTGTGCTTTTAGTATATAGTATGAGAAATAAACTGGTGTCAATAATAACAGAGTTGTGTTATAATTTACAGCAAACCATTCTGAGACAGCTCCTATAATGAAGGATTTGTTAAGTCTAGTAATTTCTGGACACTCTCTATTAAAGATTCAATATATGTCTGTACGCGCGGACTCATATATCCTCCCCCTTCCCTGCTGTTATCCTACCTTCAGCAGGTTTATCTAAACCCGAGGGATTATTCAGATCGATAACATTTCCTGCATTGGTTTTAGATATGTTTTATTTTAACATTTTGATGTTACTTCTAGTAGACAACCTTCTCTTATTCACGGGCACTCAGAGTATCTAGATAGTTTCCGTAGTGGTAAATATGGCACTTTGTTACCAAGGCCATTTTTAAGTGCTTATTGATTGCTGTGTTGGGCTGCGTGACCCCCTACTCAAATAGTTTACTGCCTACATCTTCCATTGCCTAACAAGGTTTTTAGGCTACGAGATAATTTGCAGGTTCTAAATGTTTATTCTTTAAACTGTGTAAAACTTTTAGATTTGTCTCTATTGCGTGATTTTATTGAGTGGAATACTTTGTTACTGGTGCAAAAATCAGGAGGGAGTAATGGGTTTGATGTGGGTTATATTACGTCTATTAATGCCAATGGCAAAACGAAGTCCAGGGTGCGAAGATAGAAATACGATACAAATGTTGTAAGAGCTGCAAAACAATTTGTACAGACTGCTAAAAGTACTATTTATTATACTTTAGTTATTAGTGCGAGGATTATATTTTGTAGGTTTTAATGCCAGCATTGGCACTGAAGAAACTGCCAAGGAATTTGAATTAAAGTGACACTGTCACTTCTTCCCCTGAAAAATTTGTATTTTATAAAGATAGAATTTTTATGAAATGCTCACTATGACTGTGATGGAATTTCACTGAAATTCCAAACCAGTCAAGAGATATACAGAGACAAAGGAGGGACGTCAATTCTGTACTCTGGTGCATGCGCGTAAATACAGCAGTGAATCGGCGCCAATGAGGACCCCATCAGATTATGACGACGACACCCGCTAGGGACTGGTTCAGGTAAGTTAACTCACTTTTACCTTCCCTAAATCAGCTACCGATCCACCAGCGGCGATGTTACTGTCATGGAACTTTGTGAATTCGGCAAAGTCCCCAGACGGTGACAATGCCGCTTTAGAGGTCATTACAGTGCAGTGTAGTGGCTATTGGTTATGCTGCCAGGAGTCCTCTTGTTATGTCCCCTAGTAATAGTCAAACTGTTTTCATGATACATTAATCCATCGGGCACCTACAGCCCAGCTCCCCGTCCCCTCCCCCCCCCCAAAGTGGAAGTTGCCCTTCTGCATGACATACAGCAATTTCATCTAAATATTCGTAATACCTGCTGCATTTATTTAAATGGACTCACACTGAAAGTAGATTAATTCCAAGCACTGCTGGGCAGCACTTTCAGGCTCTGCCCAGCCGAGTGTAGAATTCAGTATTGTCATGGCAAGCTGGCAATCCTGTTACCATATATAGAAGGAATATTTTGCTTTATATTACTTAGATCGCCCTGAAAATAAAATATTTTCTTGATGTAATAGCCTTTATTACATAAAGGGTAACTAAAGGTAAACGTATATGTCAAAACACCAGCAACAACACAGGGCAGAAGCTGCAAAGCAAAACATTTTAACAAGCCTCACCTTTAAAGTTCACATATCTTCCCTGACAGGTGATGTGAGATCTCCCTATATCGCACTAGTTAGCCCCATCCTTTTGGGAAAGCGTGCACTGCGATGGTATGCGTCAAGTCAGATTAAATAACAGGCTAACAGTGGCTGTGTGCAACTCATATTAAATAACCGCGAACGCTCATGGTTTCCTTAATGGAAGAGTGTGTGGTTTATTTTTTTTTTTACTAAACTGAGAATTGAGAAGAATAACCAAATCCCTTTTATTTTTACATGGATCGGATTCGAGCTACTGCAGATGCTTACAAAAATAACTCAGTGGAATTACTATTAAATTGTAACCAAATTGCAGATGAATTCCTATGTTACAAAAAATAAAGATGGTGTTAAGGAAATAACAGGTTTTATTGGAATGGGGTATTTATATAGGGTAAATGAGGAGGGGCTGGGTGTAGTGTTAAGGTGAATAAGTGTTTGGGTGGCTTAGAGTTATAGGTACAATTCCCCAGGTGTTTATCAGGGGATTTGAAATAGCCAAATGAAGCGAGTTCAGTTATATTTACAAGTTAAATCAAATGACTATTCTTCCCCTTAAGGATTTTATTCAGAATAATTGTGCAACTAAAGCATAGTTTGGGATTTCCATGAATCAAAAAGTCTGTCCATAGTTTATAACAGTACTATACTTTCATAGGGCGGATGGTTTACATGCTACGTGGCTGGATCTGTTCACATTAATGATGTAATACTCTAAGGCAGTGGTTCCCAAACTTCTTAGGTTCAAGGCGCCCTTAATTATTATTATTATTATTGCCATTTATATAGCGCCAACAGATTCCGTAGCGCTTTACAATATGCCCTTCATAATTCAATATTCTTCCAAGGCACCCAAGGCAAAAAAAATTCTAGGTTGTATATATGTACAGCGCTGCGGCATATACTGGGCCCCTAATCTTGTGAGTGGCACTTGTAGATTATTTAAAGAAACAATCCAGGCACAATAACCACTACATTGCGTTATAGTGGTTATGGTGCCAGTAGTGCCCTCCCAGGGTAAGTAGTCAAAATGTTTAAAAGGTGTTGCAGTGTGCATGTGTGAGGGGTGCGTGTGTGTGTGTGTGTGTGTGTGTGTGTGTGTGTGAGGGGTACAGTGTGTGTACAGGGGTGCATTGTGTTTGTGAATAATGTAGTTTGTGTATGTGTGTGTGTGTGTGTAAGGGGGGTACAGTGTGTGTGTGTGTGTGTGAGGGGTACAGTATGTGTGTGTATGGGGGGACAATGTGTGTGTAAGGAGGGTACTGTGTGTGTGTATGGGTGCAGTGTGTCTGAATGGGGGGTATATGTGTGTATGGGGGGTAGTGTGTGTGTATGGGGGATAGTGTGTGTATGGAAGTAGTGGTTGTGTGTATGGGGGTAATTGTGTGTATGGGGAATAATTGTGTGTATGGGGTAGTGTGTGTGTGTGTGGGGATAATGTGTGTGTATGGGGGGCAGTGTGTGTGTATGGGGGATAATGTGTGTGTATGGGGGATATGAGTGTGTGTATGGGAGGTGTGTGTGTGTGTATGGGGGATAATGTGTGTGTATGGGGGGTTAGTGTGTGTGTGTATGGGGGATAATGTGTGTGTGTATGGGGGATAATGTGTGTGTATGGGGGCCAGTGTGTGTGTATGGGGGCAGTTATTGTGTGGTGTGGAATCTGTGGGGGTAGGAGGGAAAATTATTAAATATATACTTTGTTTTTTTTAATAAAAAATAAAAAAGAGTGGATGCAGAATACTCATACGCTTTACAGTGATGCAAAGTTGTTATGGTGCCAAGATTTGGCAGTTTACATTAAATTATATGATTTTAAGTATCTTAATAAAATTCTATAATTAAAAAGTTATTTTTAACATGCTGCCAGTAAAAGCTCCTAAAAGCATCCTGTCTTTTTGTGTATAAATAATAAGTTAATATTGGCTCTTTGGTCTATGTATTTTTAAAGACAGTTTAGTTTGAACCATTGAGTTGTAGAACTATGTTAGCAATTATTGCTATTAATTCTAAAATAATTATATTACCATGGCTACTATAAATGTTTTTACTGCTCTAGGCAAAATTCCAGTTTATCACCCATTTTGCATCGCACAACTTTCATAAAAAATAGCTGTCAGTTCTCTGGAAATGACACCATTAAAAAAATATATTTAATATTGAAAATAACCAATTAATCCAGTTAATCTTTTTTTTTTATATTTTGCTACGTTTTCTTTTAAAATGGTTTCAAGATTTCAAGTGTTGCCGCTATCCAGTTCAGTCTTGGCACAGCCAGGGCACACAATGCAAATGAGAAGGAGATCAGAATCATTGTTGCAGGATTTCCTCAACCAAGATGGAGACCCACTGCCACCCAGTTCCAGAAAAATGTGTGGATTCCTACATTTAATTGTAGCCTCCAGACCTCACGGGGACATATTTACTAAATATATGGGATAAGTAAACAGAATATTAGACATCCTTTTCCACTTCAAATTTTCCTCAATATAAATGTTTTTTTCCCCAAAATATTTTCTATTTGCTAGACTCCATTCCTGTTGTTTATTTAACATTTTCCTTTCTTTATTGTTACCCTATCCCAGTATTATGCTGCACTTGCTACTGTTCAACAGTTTCCAAAATCTTTTCTAAACTCTGTCGCTCCTCACTCTCTGTGTGCGTTGTGTGTGCATGCAGCCATGTAACAAGATTTGTATATGGAGCTAGCATGTGTCTGTGTGAGATTGTGTTGGTGAGTGTATATGTGTATATTGGAGGGTGGTTGCATTTGCTTGATGGGAGTTATGTGATATGAGTGCATGAGTATCTGCATGTATTGTGGGAGATGTGGGTGTGGCTACATCTGCAAGAACGAGAAGTTGAGGGAGCTCTACACCTGCAGTGTTATTAACTAATGTGAGAATTCATAGTGAATTCAAAGCGAATACATTTAAAAGGAAGTCACTGTAACCACTACTTACACAGCTTAATGGAAAAGGCAGAGTGTACATCTCTAGTGGCAGTCGCAGGTGCTTCATGTGTCCGTGCTGCACAGTGTGCAGCACTGACGTTCAGCGTCTCCACACACTACATAGAGGCACTGAACGTCCCCCACAGAGATGCATTGATTCAATGTATCTATATGAGGAGATGCTGACTGGCTCAGGACGGCGTTTGTCTGGGTATGCATAATAGTCTCCTAGTGCTTTCTTATGGGAAAGCTTTGGATAGGCCAAGATCATCAAGAGACTGGCTTGGCGAGGGAGAAAAGGTAATTTTAAAGGCCTTATTTCTCCACAGAAAGGGGGGCCAGGGACCCCCTCTCTGTGTTCTAAAATCTGTAAATCGGCAATGCTTTCTGTGTTGTCCTTAAATTTTAAATTTGCTGTGACTTCACCTTGACTTCTCACTTTAGTAAATAACTAGAGGTACAAACTGTCTGATCAAGGGGCATGCAATGTGTCAAGGAGTTCTTCGGAATACCTAATATATGGTCACAGATCCTGATACAGCTGACACGGATAAAAGGAATACAGGTACTCCTCACTTATCGACCAAGTTCCGTTCCTACGACTCGGTTGTAGAACGTATTGGTCGGTAAGTGAGGAGTTAAGGGATTTACTGCATATATCCCCGAAATAGAAATATCCACGAACATAGAAGAACGCAGCAGAGCAGGGAATCCCTCTAATTCCAACTACGGGTCACACTTACCACCCCACGAGAGAGCTGGTCATAAGTGCGAGCCGTCATTAAACAGGTAGGTCGCAAAACGAGGACCACCTGTACCAATAAATACTATTAATCAGCTACTGGTTAATCCACATTGTAAAAATTATATAAATGCAGGGCTTCCGAAAGTTAATGGTTGATTAGAAAGTATGTTCAATGGCAGTGAATAATTACAAATAATCAAGGCTGTTTTTTGAAGAATCAGGCTGGTAATTGAGGGAAGTATGGTTACACGTTTCTCTGGTCCTTGCAATCTACTGCTAAACTTCAAAGCATTTCATATTTTCCCTTTGGCATAGCAGATGATCTTGTCTGTTCTTTTATGACAGATATTTGGGCAGATGGGATTCATTTTCCGTGCCTCACAGCCCTTTGCATAAACAGTGCTGGTCTGAAAGGGTTTTCATAGCTAATCAAAGACATGGCTGGGTCCACACAGAACACGATCCTAGATTAACCTTCATTGTTAAATGTAAATTCCATGAGACTGTCTTAAGCCACTACTTTATGAGAATAAAACACAGCCTGTTATAAAGGTTGGACAAGTATGAGACATTTCACCCCAGTATAAAAAAAAACATAATATTTACAGAGCACAGGTCTCCACAAAGGAACTAGAGCTGAATACCCTCTTAAACGGATATTATAAGCACAAAAACAACTTTAGCTTAATTAGGCAGTTTTGTTGTAAAGATCATGCCTTGCAGTCTAACTGGTCAATTCTCTGCCATTTAGGATTTAAATCACTTTGTTTATGCAGCTCTAGCCACACCCCCTCCATGTGACCTACACAGTCTCCCTACATATTTCCTGTAAAGATAGATCTAATGATTAAACTTCCTTTGTGGCACAGAGTCTGTTTAATTAGAATTATGCTCATGCTCTGTTTAGAACCTGGACTAGCAGCCTGTGTGGGATTAAAGTTCAATTGACAGAGTAGGAAATTAAAATGTCCAAATTAAACACACTGTGCTGTACAGAGGCGTAACTAGTAACCACAGGGCCACGGTGCGAAAATTACTCTTGTCCCCCCCCCCCATGTGACTCATTCGCACCCCCAGCCTCTCCATGTGTCTCATCCACCTTCTAGTCCCTCCATGTCTCTTTTTACCCCCCAGCCCCTCCATGTGTCTCTCCCTCATATCCCTCCCCTCCTATACCTGCTCCATACCTCTATGTAGCGTGGCTGAGGTCGTTGCTTTCAGTGAGTACTTCCTGTCAGACCGCAGTACGCTCGGCCATGCTACATGCAGTGACTATCAGGAGGGGGAGTGCTGTGTATGAAGTTATGCCGGCCAACAAGTCACAGTCGATAAGGCTCCCCATGGAGTGATGGACCCGGTTGCAGCTGCAACCCTGCAACCATTATAATTAGGCCACTGGTGCTGTAAGATCTGATTGAAAATGAACCTCTTTTTTCATGTAGGCTCTGTGAGCCACAGAAACAAAAGGGATTTAACTCCTACATGGCAGATAACTGAACAGGGAGACTACAGGGACACTATGTACGAACTAAAACTGCTTCATTAAACTAAAGTTGTTTAGTTGCTTGGAGCATTCCTTTAACAGCTAATTAATATATTCTATTGCCCTATTAAAAGTTACTTGTAGTCATCTCAGAAAAATAAAAGTTGACTGTTATGACTAGAACTTTTTATTCTGAGGCCTGAGCAGTTACAGCAGTTGGTGCATGAACCAACTGAACTCCCTTCTAAACTCTAGTTCTTGATTTATGTTGTTTTTGTTTTATATTGTTAAATCCAATGCTTAACACATAAGTTTGATTTTAACTTTGTACTCATGTTGAATTTCTCCTTTTAGCGAATAACTCCAGATGTTTTTGACTACATCTCCCCTGATGCTTTGCCAGCATTATGGGAGATGTAGTCTTGAAAGTAGAAGATTGCCTACCCCTTGTTTAGACAACATGGCTTTTTAAATTATTTTCGGTTGTGTTTCTTAATATTTTTTCCGATTATTCTTCATTTTTGCTTTTCTCCTCATGGGGTATTTAAGAATCCTTAAAGAGAGTATCACACACGAAAGTATAATTTGTATCAGATAAATGACGGTCCTAAGGGATATGGAACACTGAGAACCAACTAGTCTTTTAGTCTTTGGAAATCACAGCGAAATGTAATAAACCGGGGCCAGAGGAATTTAAAAATCACCTGTAACAAACGCATTTTTCTTTTTCAAACAAGCATTTCAAACCCATAAAGTGTATCAGCCAGTACAGCCAGCTAGTATCATATTTTCCTTGGTTCCATTTGAAGCATGTAAACTGCGAGGCTCAAATACTTTAGTTTTTGTTAGTTTTTATATTGTTGTTCCCCAGAGGGCACTTTATTTTGCTGCTCTGTATAAACCTGTGGCATTCCCTTTGAAAGAATTCGCTAGGAAACATTATCGGCTGTGCAATTCTTTTCTATAGCCCGAGAAAAGATCTCTTCTCTTTCTCTCAGGTGACTCTAAGGTTTCATTCGAGCTTGAAAGGCAGAGATCTCAGCGAGTTTAATGTTTTATGTCATCTGATATTCCTAAAAGACAACATCTGGTATGTTGAGAACTCGTGTAGAAATCTCAGGTTATGTTCATTGTTTGCAAACTGAAAAACGTGCCAAACAGAAATATTTCAATATAATTGTCATTATTTAGGCCTTTGTTTTTAGCTCTTAGCAAGATGATTGTGTGTTATCATGTAGAATATAGAAATATGATGGGTAAAGGAATGCAGGGGCAAACCGATAATGTTAAATAGGTTATTTTGACCTAGGGAGCTTACACTCTACAATGAAGGGGCAGGAAGACATCTGGTATCATTTGTAGGATACGTTTGTATTGTTTTTTTGTTGGTTTTTTTTTTTTAAGAATGAAAAGTAATAAAAAGTGTTTGTCAAATCTTAAGCAGAAGCGTTTGGAGAGTACAAATGAGAGGAGAAAAGATAGATGTTAAGAATTGTATAGTTACTCCACGCAACTTTCTTAACAAACTCATGTCTAGACTCCATAGAATGACATTAGCGATTTAATTTTCCAGGTATTCTGCTCTTGTTTAATCCTCCGTTTAACGAGTCAAGGCTTGAAGGCCACAAAGCGGTTTAATTGGTGAACCAAGAGTTGTGCTGAGTTGAACGTAGAGTTGCACAACTGAGGCCAACAGTTGAAAAAAAAATCTCTGCTACTTTGTTCTTAATTCTAATACTAACATTATTAGCATTTCCCTGTATCCGTGTCACCTTTCTGGCATTAACACCAATCAATTCAATATTTCAAGTCAACTGTAAATTGTCTTAACCTTATTTTCAGTAGATGCTATATATTCTTTTAATTTTTTTATTTTTTTTAATTAAATAGCAAATTACATCATAATCTAGTTCAGACAAGGCACAGCCAGGGCACACAATGCAAATTAGAAATAGTAATATTGTTTCCCCTCTTCTCTTTCTCTATGCTGACTGCCAGGTGCAGAAGGCAGTGCTTCAAACAATGATTGGCAGAGAGCTAAGATGGAGGCGCCCAGTTGCAGGATAAAGAGCTGCGGATTTCTACTTTTAAATTTATTTTTCATACCACACAATACATATTTGCTAAATATGGGGATAAATAAACAAAATAATAAATCCGGGGAAGTTATCCTTCTGTGGGCAAAAAATAATGTTCCCATTGAGTGACTTGGTTAGAACTCATAAAGATAAAACCTTTTAGCTGTGTACACATTAATTTTTTTTATGTTTGGCTCTGTCTTGTTATTCAAAATTTTATTTAGCCTTTAAAACCCAGCTTAATTTTCCCACCTTAAAGCATTCTGTTGGCTTTGGTACCTTGCATACATTGTAATGTGTGGTGTATATTCACTAATTGATGAATCATGGTGGATCTAATACCAACTTGCATAATTTATACCAAAATTGCAAAGCTAGAAAAACGTCTGATTAATCCAGTGTAGTCCAAATTGTGGCACGTGGATTTAAATTTTGTATCACAGACACAACTTTCCACACAACTCCACCATCTCATCACCATGACCCTCTCTGACCCAAACCACTTCCTGTCCACATCCTGCCCCGATCCCCCCAAAGCTGTGAGATATGAATATGAGAGAGAATTGACATTACTTACAGTCAATTGGTCACTTCCTCTTTCGTCTTCCCAAGATGGTACATCTCAACTGGATTTATCTGCAGATCTACCTCCATCTCTTCTTACTGTATCACTGTAAAGCTAGAGAGGTACATAATAGTGCAGATATCTCAATATATAATACGTCGAATAGATATTACTCAAATACACTCACCAAGAAAGAGCCATATACTCGACCTGGCTCTGGTATGAATCTCCTTAGGATCTCTTTTGGGTGATCCAAACCCCTTTGGTGGTGTTTAAAAGATGTTTGGTACTTCTTTCCCAAGGATAGGCAGCAGAGATGAAGTTAATTCCAAAGATAAATTAATTAAATAAAACACTGGATAAAATAAATGCAAATAAAAAGTCTACTAGTGTCCAAATTATTGCCAAAATGCGTTTCGCACATATGTGGCTTCCTCAGTTGACATCAGTTCCATTTATCTTTGGAATTAACTTCATCTCTGCTGCCTATCCTTGGGAAAGAAGTACCAAACATCTTTTAAACACCACCAAAGGGGTTTGGATCACCCAAAAGAGATCCTAAGGAGATTCATACAAGAGCCAGGTCCAGTATATGGCTCTTTCTTGGTGAGTGTGTTTGAGTAATATCTATTCAACGTATTATATATTGAGATATCTGCACTATTATGTACCTCTCTATCTTTACAGTGATACAGTAAGAAGAGAAGGAAGTATATCTTTATTTGCCACAACTTGCTCCACCTATTTTTTTGTGTGTTATATATGATTTAAGGTGAAGGTGTAGGGGATACCTCACAGGTGTTAAGAGCCAGTATCACTTTCGTAGACATACCATTCTTTGTGTTTCACATTATCTGCAGATCTACCTGCTGGGCCACCACTGTTCTAGAAACCACTCCAAAAAGACTGGTGTTGTGGGTTGTTTCCTACAAACAGATGGGATTTACAATTCTATTAGAACTTTGATATTATGGTAATATATTTGTTGTGCAAAAGAAATGCACATTGTTCCCAATAAAGGGACTAATTTTAAAATAAATGATTAGTTAGTAAATCAAAGATTAAAAAAAGAAACATATATTCTGCTATCACTCAAATTGTGAAGTTTACTTCTAACTAATACGTCTCTGAAAGCACTAGCAGATGTGTAAATACATATATTAAAAATCACTACTGTGCTGCGCATACTTTGTAGCAATGCGAGAGGCTACTGAATCTTTATGGGCACAAAACTAGGAATGTTGAATTCTTTATAAATAGTTCAAACAGATTTTCCTAAGAGTCTGGCCTAGAGTAAAATAAATATCTCCATTTAAAGTTTCTTTGACAGATCTCCCACTGCAGACACAATACCTTGGCCTCCTGTATTCATTCTTGGGATATCCGTAAAACCACCGGGTCTTGAAACGATTATTCTAAACACAGCTTCAAGCAAACTGATCTGGGCTTAATCTGCAGAGGCCGATATACTACTTGATATTTTTATATATGCAATGCACCGTATAGTGCTGTAGAATATGTGAAAACATACTATAATTAATAATAGAAATTCCTTTCCATTTCTTTGTTTTCCCACAAAATTTACATTTTGTTTTAATTCTAAAGATATGGATTTTTGTATTGCTCTCTGTCTCCATCCCAAAAATCTTTCCCCTCTGATAACTTATATGCGAACTGTTTGGAACGAATAACTGACAAGCAGAACTTTATAACAATCACAACCTTCAGTGTGAATTGCATTATATTCCTTTGTACACTGAATGTTGTGATTATCTTAAAGTGTCCTTTCTTTACTGTTTAAGCGCTTGAACAGCAAGAGGCTAATTTGAATAATGAATCTCTCCTGCGCCTTTAAAAATTATACAAGCCGCTACAGGCCTGTTTTAACCACGTAAAACTATTTGGTTGCCAACATTAGAAGAAGCGGGCAGACGTCTTTCAAAGTGATTAACATGTCACCTAAAAAAATTTTTTGCGATGGAATAAAATTCTCCCAAAGAACTTTGTGTTAGAAAAGGCACTTAGCAGATTTAACCACTTTAAAGTAAGATTAAGAAGCGGAATAGACTTTAAAATCCTGTCTTCCTGTAAAGCCTAAACCGTAATCTGCTCTCTCTGCAAATATGTGGATGAAATATGCGGATGGGACGTAACACAAAGTAACTTTTCATCTCATTAATGGATCTCTTACAAAAAATACTTTTCAAATTGTTTCTATGATTTTCTAATACTTCAAAACGAAGGCTTAGTAGATCAATTGCGATTCCTAAACATATAAAACCCATTAGCCTTATCCCTGAGATTATATTAAAATGGCGCAACATGCCCGACTCTTGCATTTGCTAGAAGTTATACAACTACAAGTCAGCGCAATGCAGAGTTACTAAGATCTATTTTCCTTTAATAAAGGCTGTTATTTCTAAAAAGCATTACCCACAGCACTTATAAACTGCTGGCAGGGCTTAGTACGGCAGCCCACACTCCGAAAAGCAATTTGAATTGGGATCAAATAAATACAGATATAGTGAAATTATTCATCTCTCTAGGGGTTTATGTCAAGTCTCTCATAGCATCTGCTGATTGAGGAAGAGACAGGAATTATTGTAGCTGTCAGCATGTTTGATTGCGATTTATTCTAACAGAGGGAACCTGTGCTGGAAGCCAGCAATCCATAATAAACGGCAGGCTCCCTGAGAGTCTATTAAGACAGATCTTTGTTATTACGGAATTAATTTAATCTTTTTAAAGTGCTTGAGATTCTAAATGATTAGGAAGCAATGATTGTCAGTATTAATCAAGGGTGCTTGTTGACTAAGAGTTTATATCAGGGTGATCAGCATTCTCCAGCTGTTGTGGGACTACGTCCCCCATAATGCTTTTCTACTTGAAAATCAATATAAGCCTAACACTGAAATATACGTCATGCACAGATGAATTACTATTAACCCATTAACTACTAAGTTCTTCAGATTTTTTACATATTCTATGCAGATTGCCCTGGGATATGGCATAAATTTAAAGGGTTACTCCAAGCACCATGAGCACCTCAGTGATTTGGAGTGGCCATAGTGTCTGGAGTCTCAATGTGCAATGTTTGCTGTGAAACTCTGCACATACGGAGATGATTCCTGTAGGTGTAACTTTATCTCCAGGCGTGTCATTGGGGTGTCAATCCGGAACAAGAGTTCTGGGTGGCTAATGTCAATTCTGTTCAAATTTGTCATCTGTTGTCATCACGCACATCATGCTGGTTACAGGCGTCCAATGGTGGCATATCCCCTCCTTGATGCCCATGTGGTCCTGTCAGCCCACCCTCCACGATGTCTGTTCAAGGAACAAAGTCAACTTAAAATCAGACTGAGGGAGAACTGGGCCTTGGTGTTGGAACAGAGGTGCGTTTTAGCATTTTTTGAACACAAAAAACAAACAGTTTTCTTCAAATACTGATATTTGATTGGAGTAACCGTAACCCTTTAATTTTTTATATTAACACAATTTAAAAATGTAATTCACTCATTTTTTGCAGACATATTGTGGGAATAAAATGTTTTAAATATTTTGATACTTATATTGTTTTATACGTTGAAAAAGCCCGTTAAATTCAACCATCCGCACAGCACTACTTTTGCTGTTGATCCAAAAGTGAAAAACACAACATGAATCGATTTGAAATGACTTCAAATCTTCTGCAAAAAATAAATAAAATACTATTTTATTTTTTTAACATTTGTTTTTATTGCAAGGTAGTCACATATATCACATTGGGACAGGTCAAACAGTAATCGTCCCATAGGTGAAACATCAATTTACATACTAATTGTCAGACAGGTGCATACAGTTAAGGTACATGTTACATAAATCTTATGTGTCCAAAACATGACATAGACTGGTATAAGGAGCACAAGATGCTGCGACATCTGTGGTCAGCCAGCGTTTCACCGACAAGTAGGAACATGCTCCGGTTATTTTTTAACTCCTGTATGTGTGTCTTCAGCTATTGGTCGGTGGCGATAGAGCTTAACATTTAGTCACCCGTCTTAGTCACACCATGCGTTTTTCTGTTATTGGGAAGGTAGGTATGTCTTAGGGTATGAAATGTGTGCTGGAACAGTAGCAACACTTATACAGAAATAAATTACGGAATATGTGAACATAGAAAATGAGATACTGGCTCTATCGAAATTTGTTTACTTTAGTCAGAGTACAGACTCTGCATCTACCAACCACTTCAACAATCAATTATTTAGGGAATTTGTCGGGCTGGTGTCTCCCTCTGGTCCAGGACGCAGGAAGGCAGCATGGGTGAAGCTCTACGGCTCCTTCAGGTCAGCAGGAAAAGCTTTAATGCCATTTAGACCATGTTCGGTCATACACCTCCGTAGCAACAGAGGTGGTGTGCACTATCTTTTCGTATTGTTGTGTGCGGTTTATTTTGTCTATAACTAAAGTTAACTGTGGTATCTTAGTTGTTTTCCATAATGTGGCTATGCAGGTCTTTGCTTCTAGCGTGATATGGGTGATCGGTGAATTTACTTTTGCTGTTTCTTGGCTTTATCGGTCTCTTGGCGGAAAGCAAAACTATGTCCATGTTAATTGTGGCAAATGTTTGTGGAAATTAAGTAAAGTAAGTTCAGCTTTTGACCTAAGTATAAGCTGTTTTTTTACTGAGTAACATGTTTAAAACTATGTTCCTTGAAAACAGCAGGATACAAATTTACCACCAGGGAAGAACAAAGTGGAAAATAGTTTCTAGAAACAGTGATTTTTGGTCAAGATTATTCTGAAACTGCAAATGTATTTTGGTCATATAACAACTGTAATCATGCCTTAAAAACATTCCAAGCACTATAACCATTGCAGCTTCTTATTTGCTTGGTTTTGCTGCTTACAATGGGTAAGGACACCATAGTGGTTAGTGGTGTAGTGGTTATGGTCCTTGGAGTGCTCTTTAGGAACCTGGCAGTGCATTATGCGAGCTGTAATTGTTCATCAGCAGGTCTAACTCTTGCTCCAGTTGTGGCTTTCCCAATTTACTCGTCAGCTAATCTTGCAAATCAACACAAAGCTTACCCATGTTTGGGCAAGATAGTAAATAGTTAACCACACGCTTCCTACACTGCACACACACACTACATCCACTACACACACAGACTGCATCCATTGCATACACACACACACACCTCTTCCACTACACAAATATTGCATTCACTACACACAAACTACATACACTGTGTCCACTACACACCCTTATCCTCTACACACACTATAGCCACTACACACACACTGCACCCACTACACACACACAGACTTCTTCCACTACACACACATACATACACTGCACCCACTACAAACACACCACATCCACTACACACACACTGCATGCACTACATACAGCACAGTAATTACACACACTGTATTCACTAAACACACGCACACTGCATCCCTTGTGGATGGACATGGGTATGTGTCCTGTGGATGGACTCCTGTAGACAGACTCTGTGCCATCCCCCGAGTGCCTAAGCCTTGAGCTGATTAAGTTTAAATTTCCGATGACAGCCCTGCATGCATAAAATGATTGATACATAGGGCTCAATGCCTGCCTACTGTAACTCTTAACGTTTTTATTGTAAGAGCTATGCCCACTACCATACTGAGTTGTGGTGCACTGACAACAGAATTGCAAGATGAAGAACAAAATAGCTCAACTACAATCATTTCTTCTACTCTACCTCGACTCCATTACCATTTAATGAATAAACACAAGACATGGGCTGCCAGACTGCTTCACAAAAACACAGGCAGTAACACTGCTTTAGAATGTTGGAAGATAGAAAACTGAAGGCACCATTATCCATTCACTGAGCTCCCAGCCTCAGCATCACCTAATTCTACCCTTATCCCTCTGAGTGTTTCTGGCATCACAATCCAAGCTCTGTGATTCAAACGAGCTTTATAGGCCTTTGGTTGAAGAATGAAACATCCGTCATTGCTCCAGAACTAAGCCAGTTTAAACTATTCCAGTCTCCCTGGCACAGCTCACTTCTGATCAGCAATGTAATTAGGCTGCTGGGGCAAAGGGCAAATGTTATGGAAATGGTTTAAATCAGCCCCCTCTGTTACTAATTGAAAATGCCTCGGAGTCAGCGGGAGTATTTTTGATTTCGGATGGATCATATCCTCATTAAGCAAGGACATTAGCATACGCATCTTGTGCTTAAAGGCAATTAAATTTCAACCTTGGTGCTTGCAATGGTTTGAGGCAGACTTGAAATTTGGCTGGCAGTCTCAAAACGAAGACGAAAAAAAAACCCCACGAATAAACAAAGAAAGGGGCACAGTTTGGAATGGATCAGAAAAAAAACCCTGCTGTGTTTTTAAGTGCATTGACTAAAAAACAGAGAACAGTATGAAGAGGGGCGGAAAAAAACAATCATTGAAGAATTGAAAAACTTTAGAGATTTCCTGTTGCCAGCCTGACGAGAAACTTGGCAGTACTTTCCATTTGAGATATTAGCAGAGCTGGGTTTGTCTGTACGAACAGAAAGTCGAAGCCACATGATATGTAACAGATGCCTTTTCCAATTTCTCAGGGAGAGGACACTAATCTGGCAGGTCTACAGGCTGCTTTTAGGCCCCATTAGGCGAGTCCTTATGGCTGGCCCTGGGAACACTTTGCGTGAGTGATGGTGTCTCTCTGGTACTGACTTGGCAGCAGCAGAAGCCTGGATGACCCGTTTGAGGTTAATTTTTCTATTAGCGCTTATTTGTGCTCAGTACGCAACCGCTGACAATACCCGACAGCTTGAAGCACATCAAAGTAAAATTGTAGCTCTCCAACTAGTAAGACGCAGTTAAAACATTAAAAGATATTTATTTGTGCAAATAACATAGTTTCCAGTAGGCTGACCCATTTTCTTTTGATAAATAGGATGTGTTAAAGGTTGTAATAATTGCAGTTGTACTGAGCAGTGATACACACTAATTTATTTATTGTATTACACTGTAATTCAGTCTAGGGTAGTGGTAATTAAAGGGACACTCTATAACATTAAAGTTTAGCTTGCTGAACTGCTTTATCTGTGCAAAGTGTGTTCTCTTTTTCATTTTACAAATAGTGAAGATTTCAACAGAAATTGACACTTTTATAAATTAACCTTGTTACACCCACCTGGCTGTCAATCAGACAACTGGTCCTGCTACTTCCTGGTTGTTTAGCTCAGTAGAGTTAAACTAAAGAGGCAGCAATTGCCCAGAGCACCTGCATGGCAATGACTTCGCATTAAGCTGCATTGGGAAGTACAATGCCTCACACATATGATCTGCCATATGGGCCAACGCCAGTTCTGCACACAGTGTCTTTTCTCTGAAAAGGCAGTGTGTTTACATTAAAAAGCCTGCAGGCACAGACTCTAGATACCAGAACCACTATATTAAGTTGTAGTGGTTCTGGTGACTATAGTGGCCCTTTAATATGAGGTAAATTAGAGATTAGTGTCACTAATAATATATTGGATTGTCTACTTACCACCAGATGAGGACAAGAGGATGATGATGGGCTCAGGCTGCAGTCTGGCTCCACGGGTCTGGTGTAGAAGAGGCTCTCTGGAGACTGTTTGTAACAGTGCTCACAACAAGTAATGAAGGAAGCAGCTCCATTTTTTTGGGCCCCTTACACAGCTCAAAGTCTGGACCCCCAGGGCCTGACCATGAGTATGCCCATAAGTCCACCTACATGGCCCACCCATGAGTTTGCTCACAGGGAGTGGAGTGTATGTGTGTATTGAATATGTTATGTGTTATTGTAGAGGATGTAATGTGTGTGTGTTCTTATGGCATGTCATGTATAGCGATACCAATTTGTGTAAGGGATGTAGTGTGTGTATAGGGGATGCAGTGTGTGTTTATGTGTATGTAATTTAATGCAGTGTGTGTCTGTAAGGGGCGCATTGAGTGTGTGTAAGATATGCATTTTGTTTCTGTATGTGTAAGAGAACCTGTGTGTGCGTAAGGGATGCATTGTGTGTTTCGATGTGTCTCTGTATGAGTAGGGATGCATTGTATGTTTCTGTGTGTGTGTGTAGGGATGCATTGTGTGTTTCTATGTATGTGTAAGGATGCATTGTGTATGTGTGTAGTATAAAAGAGAGGGTTTGTGGGGTAGGTTAGGGGCTGAGAGGGGAGCAGCTAATTCTTTTTTATATAGTGCTCTCCCCTCCTATTAATTAGTTATCTCCTCTCCCCTCCAGACCCTTAGTGCTCTCTCTTGGCCCCCTGTCCCTTAGTGATATTCTCTCCCACCAGTCCATTAGTGCTCTCCTCACTTGTCCTGTTCCTTAGTGATCTTCCCTGTTCCTTAGTGATCTCCCCTAACCCTCCATCCTCAGAGCTCTCAACTGTCCCTTAGTGGTCTCTCCCCTCTCTTCCCTGTCCCTCAATGTTCCTCTCCTCTCCCTGTCCTTTAGTGGTCTCCCCCCCCCCCACTTAGTGGTCCTCTCCAGTCCCCCCTTGGTGGTCCTCTCACTCCCCCCTCTCCCCCTTAGTGGTCCGCTCACTCCCCCCTCTCCCACCTTAGTGGTCCTCTTACTTCCCCCCAAACGTAAGACCCTTAGTGGTACTCTCCCTTCCCCCCCCCTTAGTGGTCCTTCCTCTCCCCCTCTCTTAGTGGTCCTCCCTCTCCCCCCCTCTTAATGGTCCTCCCTCTCTTCCCTTTAATTTACATCTCTCAGTTCCCTCTCCCCTTAGTGGTCCCCCCCTTAGTGGTCTCCTCTCCCCCCACCCCATAGTGGTCCCCTCTCTCCCCTCTCCCAAACCCCTTAGTCATCTCCAGTCCTCCCTCACCCCCTTGGTGGTCCTCTCACTACCCCCCCCTTAGTGGTCCTCCCTTCCTTAGTAGCTCCCCCCCCCTTATTGGTCCTCCCTCCCTGTTGTGCCTCCTACCTATGTAGCGTGGTCGGGCGGCGCAGACCGTGGTAAAGGAACGTCTGTTTCCTGTACACTAGATGCCGGCGGACTGACAAGAAGTGCTCACTCAGTGAGCACTTGTTGTTAGTCTGCTGGCAGCCGGGTACAGGAAGCAGAAGCTCCTGTACCGTGGTCCGCCCCGTCCGGCCACGCTACATTGAGTGACTGGCAGGAGGGAGTGATGTGCGCTTCCCTCCTGATGGTCACTTAAATCTGGCGCCCCTCGGGGCCGTGCACCCTAGGCAACTGCCTACGTCGCCTATAGGATGCGCCGGCCCTGGTCTGGGTGGGGTTGGAAGAGGAGGGCTTGCAAAGACTTCAGACAGGAGAACTGCAACTTTTGCAAACTGTGTTTAGATACCCCCAATGAAAGAAATGCATAATGCTTTAACCCAAATGTGAGTCCACATGCTATTTCAGTGTGTACCTAATGTTTGGAACAGCTACATCAAATTCATCAACCAACTTCGAACAATAAACTTATTTTGTCTTTCTGTAGCAGCAGGAGCGGACTGACCGGTCGGGCACTTCGGACATGGTCCGAGGGCCGGCCGGGAGGGGGGCCGCCGCCAGGGCCGCCTTCAGGGGGCCCGGCGGCAGGGCTGGATTGGGGGTGGCATCTGGGGACTTCAGAGGAAGGTGCCACCGGGTGGCGGGTCCGGTGGCACACTGTGAGGGGGCCGGCCACGTTTCATGCTGGAGCCGCCGGACCGGGTGGCAGCCTCGCCGGTCCGGCGGCATTCCTCTCACTAACGCTGAAGGAGGAGGAGCATGTCTCTCTATCATGCTCCCTGCAGTTCCCACAATTCCCAGCACAGGATGTGGGAACCACAAAGGAGCATGACAGAGAGACATGCTCCTCCTCCTTCAGTGTTAGTGAGAGGAATGCCGCCGGACCGGCGAGGCTGCCACCCGGTCCGGCGGCTCCAGCATGAAACGTGGCCGGCCCCCGGCCCCCTCAGGCTTGAGTAAGAGGGGGCAATAGAGAGATAGGGAGGGGGGAACAGAGATATGGGGAG
>OW240918.1:135947326-136071463 GCA_933207985.1 Pelobates cultripes | reverse complement strand
GGGGGAGAAAGAGACATAGAGGGAAGAATGAGACACAGGGAGAGAAAGAGATGGGGAGGGGGAGAAAGAGACAGAGAGGAAGAGAGATGTGGGGGAGAGAGAGACAGGGAAAGGGGGGAGAAAAACAGTGGAAGAGAGGGAGAAAGAGGCAGAGGGGTAAGAGAGACTGGGAAGGAGGGGGGAGAAAGAAACATACAGAGGGACGTGGGGAGACAAAAAGGCACACAGAAGGGCTGTATATATCACTGGTGGATCCAGGGGGGCAACGGGGCAATTGCCCCCCCTCCCCTGTCCGCAGGCACCGTGCGGGCAGGGGAGGAAGGAAGAGAGGACCTGGGAGCTCACCCTGCAGCTCCTCTGGGTCCTTCTTGCACGAGCACAGAGCGTTGCAGCGATTACCATGGCAACGTTACCGCTCTTGCGAGAGTCAACTCTAGCCCTGGAGCTACGGTCTAGTGTTCACTCTCAACACTGTGACCCCCAGGGATTCCTTGTGGTCGCAGTGGTGAGAGTGAACTCTAGCCCCATAAACACACTGCCCCCACACACACACCATACACATTCACACACTGCCCCATACACATTTACACACATTGCCTCACACACACACATACACACATTGCCTCACACACACACATACACTGCCCACCCATATACACACAGACCCCCATACACAGCCCCCCATACTAACATTGCCACACACATACACAGCCCACACACCCTACACATTCACACACTACACCCCCACACACACACTGAACCTTTCACACACATTGCACCACTGCTCCTATTCCCTACTACAGCCCCATATCCCAGCAGATCCCAGGTAAGTTGTCAAACTGTTCTTAAATGGTTTGACTACTTACTCTGGAGCAGTAGTGGTTATTGTGCATGGATAATTTTTTTTAAATAATCTACAAGTGCCCCAGTAGCCAGCCAGCCAACCCACAGGCTGGCCAGTAGCCAGCCAGTTAGCCAGCCCACAGGCCTACAGCAAGCCACAGGCTTACAGCCAGCAAGCCCACAGCCTGCCAGTCGCAGCCAGCAAGCCCACAGCCTGCCAGTCGCAGCCGCAGTCAGCAAGCCCACAGCCTGCCGGCAGTAGCCAGCAAGCCCACAGCCTGCCAGCCGCAGCAAGCAAGCCCACAGACTGCCAGCCAGCAACAGTAATTAAGGTAAGAGGAGCCAACTTGGCCTAGGTATCAGCGAGCTATGTTGTGTTGCTTTATTGTGAATAGGAACCAGAGTGTTGGAGAGACCACTCTCCAGGCCCCATTAGACTCCATTGTAGTCTCTAATGGGGCTTGGAGGGGATTCTTTCTAACACACTCTCTAAAGGACACTGAGATAGCCTCCGCTAGAAAGACCCCCCTCCATGGCCCATTAGCCCTCAATTGTAGTCTCTGCTGGGGCCTCGAAGGGCTTATTGCCCTTTTGTTCCTTGTGTCTAAAGATTGTGTAGGGTGTGGCTGGAGGCGGTGCATGGAGGCGGAACAAGGGTGGCGCTTGCTGCAGAGTATGGGTGGGGCCTGTAAGGGGGCCCTTGATTTATTTTGCCCGGTCCGCCCCTGTGTAGCAGATATGTACTTTGTGTACTTAATGGAAACACAGAGTGGATTTTAATATTGTCACACCCCACTTGATGTGCAAACGATTTTACAGTATTTTTGTCCTTTTTAGTCGAAAAAGAACAATATATAATTACGCAAAAAGGTACAAACCCATATAAAGAGAATTTAGTAATATGGGTAGGTCTGTTGTCTGGAGATTTTAGGAGAAAGCTGATATTTGGGCAGGGCCCTCTTCACCGACTGTTCCCATATGTCATACATGTTTTATTAGAATTAAATGTTTGTCTTATTTACTTATTATACTGCGTTACGGAATTGTTGTGTAGCCTCAGAGGGAATCGGTAAGTACTTAATATTATTTAATTACGGTAATATTAAAAATAATATAACAACCTGATTTTCCTTTGTTGGCTCTTTACTAGTAGTCTTTTCATATATTTTGACTTCCTGTTGCTCTTAGTAAGGGGGAAAATGTGCATTATATTCAGATAAGCCATTGTTCTCAGAAACCCATTAAGAATCGCTGTAACAGGGTTTCTGTGCAAGCATTAATGAGATTTTCTGATGAGAAATCAATTTTTTTGTGTAATGGATAAAATCATAGCTTTGGAAAATCTATTCAGGTGCATTTATAAAAAATAAATTGAACACTGCCTTAATAATTAATAGGTTGCATTTCTCAGTTTTGTAACAGATATATACACAAAAAACGAAAATGACAATGAAATATATTTACAGTTGTTTAAAAAATGTATTTGTTTCTTGCAATCCTTTTTATGATAAAAAAAAAACAGAAAAATAGGATTATTTTTTTCTCCTGCGTTAATGTTAATGTACTGTGTGGGATAATTCCATTTGCCATTTATATTAAATAATTCTACTTTAGTTTTGGCAGAAATTACGAAATAAACTACAAAAGTATCCAGAACAGCAAGCTGGAAATCAGACAATGATGATTTATTGCTTTTAAATTTCACCTATATACAAAGTATACATATATACCCCTGCATCTTCCACCACTCTTTGCTGATCTGGTCACCTTAACATAAGAGTTACAGTTATTTGCTAAAACAAGGTTATCATAGTTTTTCTAAACTAGAAAAGCTACAATTTCTGGGGAAATTGTGTGAAGTGTTCTTGCCTCCACCTGTAGTCTACAACTGGAGTGGGCGGAGTAACTGTTATCATTTACATAGCACATTTAATTGCAAGGTTGTTGCACAGTTACATTAAACCATACATTTATAAAAACATTAGCAGGTGTTCAAAAGGCCCTGTCTATGACATCACTTGCTGCTGCAGCTTGACACAGGTCAGAGTATTTTGGTGGTTGCCATCTTCAAACGGTCATATCTTAAAAACTATAAATCCTACAGTGAAGAGCTTTATATTGTGAGAATCACAAGACCCAGACCTACATTTTGATGCATAGTATGTCTCTGAAGTATTAAAATTGAAGGCACAGTCGCAGTTTAGAAATTGCACTTCAAATTTGAGCTTTGCAGAGTGAAGTTTCAATGAAAGTCAATGGACGGCGTTAGTTGCAAACAAATGATTATATTGTGAAAACTATCAGGACTATGGCTTAGCCGTTGACATGTTTAGTGGCAGCAGGGATAGCTGAACGTTTTGATATAAGATTTGTGTAGGTGGGCCTGAAAATAAGGGAGTGGTGGCAGTTTAGAAATCATGTCCTGATTTTTCAGCTTTTGCCAGCTCCCACTCTAGCTTTGCCATTCATTCCTATGGGACAAATTTCGCCACAAGAATGACGATATTCCGTGAACCATTCGGCGAAACGTTCCACAAAGTAATAGCAATCCGATCGGGAACAATCTGCACGTTTTGGTAAATTTTTGTCTATGTAGTGTAAAAACTGTGGGAGGAGTTAGGGTGGCAAATTTGCTATAATAAGAATAATAATAACTAGAAAAGCTACAATTTCTGGGGAAATTGTGTGAAGTGTTCTTGCCTCCACCAGTAGTGCTACAACTGGAGTGGGCTGAGTAACTGTTATCATTTACATAGCATTTAATTGCAACGTTGTTGCACAGTTACATTAAACCATATACATTTATAAAACATTAGCAGGTGTTCAAAAGGCCCTGTCTATGACATCACTTGCTGCTGCAGCCTGACACAGGTCAGAGTATTTTGGCGGTTGCCATCTTCAAACGGTCGTATTTTTAAAAACTATAAATCCTACAGTGAAGAGCTTTATATTGTGAGAATCACAAGACCCAGACCTACATTTTGATGCATAGTATGTCTCTGAAGTATTAAAAATTGAAGGCACAGTCGCAGTTTAGAAATTGCACTTCAAATTTGAGCTTTGCAGAGTGAAGTTTCAATGAATGTCAATGGACGGCGTTGTTGCAAACAAATGATATATTGTGAAAACTATCAGGACTACGGCTTAGCCGTTGACATGTTTAGTGGCAGCAGGGATAGCTGAACGTTTTGATATAAGATTTGTGTAGGTGGGCCTGAAAATAAGGGAGTGGTGGCAGTTTAGAAATCATGTCCTGATTTTTCAGCTTTTGCCAGCTCCCACTCTAGCTTTGCCATTCATTCCTATGGGACAAATTTCGCCACAAGAACGACGATATTCCGTGAACCATTCGGCGAAACGCTCCACAAAGTAATAGCAATCCGATCGGGAACAATCTGCACGTTTTGGTAAATTTTGGTCTATGTAGTGTAAAAACTGTGGGAGGAGTTAGGGTGGCAAATTTTGCTATAATAATAATAAGAATAATAATAATAATATATATGTGAGATAACATTAAGTGGTCTTGCTATGCAAGAACACTTAATAATGTGCAGTATACACTAGATAGAACTTAAAGGATCACTATAGTGCTAGGAAAAAAAATAAAAATAAAATAAAAAATGAATAGGTTCCCCCCACCCTCATGGCCCCCCTCTCGCCAGGCTGAAGGAGGAGGAAGGGGATAAAATCTCACCTTTCTTAGCAGCTGTGGTCTACAAAAATACTCACTGACTTCCCAATGCTTTCCTTGCCTTTCGTCACAGCTAGAATTAACGGCTAATCTTTTAGAATTAATGGCCAATCTGAAAAGTGCCTTAAACTTGCACGAGTGCTATTAACTTATAAGAGGAAGAAGATGTCCTTCATGATGGTCAACAAACTGCAATGCTGGGGAACGTCCACTGGCACAGAGGACAGTAGGCTCTATGAGATGAATAGGCAACCTTCGGCACACAAAGTATTTGGGCTACAGCATTATGGCTGAAAGAGCATTATGGCAGATCCACCAAATCTGGTGTGCTAGAGGTTACCTACCCCTGTAGGATGAGCTACAAAAGGCTGCATTATTGGGATGGCCACTTACAACACAGAGACAGCAAGGGGACAAGAGGATAGAGATCAGGATTTGTTAAAATTAGTTCAGTTTTTTTGTCTTAGGGGTAGTTTTTAATTGACCAATTCAACTTTATGTCAAGGTTTGATTCAGTCCAATATTCACAGGATGATAACTTGGGGGATTGAAACCATCTGTGATAATCTGAATTATACAGTAGTCTAGCATGTCATATTGTGATTAAGAATACAGTTCTTTTAACACAATGTGCTGATCCATTTAATGCTCTACAACCCGTTCTCTTGTTTTAAATCTACCACATTTGTAGATTTAAATTAGCTCAGATTGCTTTGTTAATTAAGTTTGATGAATCAAGTTTTATTGCAAAGAAAGAAACAGGCGATTTTGTTATCTGGCTAAAAATTCACGCCGGCTCCATCTGTGTGTTAATCCATCCATCTATTTTCCCAAAGGGTCTGTAGGACATTACCATCAAACGGATTCTTACTTTACTGGTAATGCAAGATTTAATGTCAGCGTGCTTTATCACAGGTTGTGTGTAGCACTTGGAATTACCATGAAACACCTCGAGGCCCTGCTTAGCATTCCAAAGATAGAATTCTCTTAAGGTCATCCAGTATTAGCTGTAATTTTAATTAAAGTTACGAGAATGCACAGAAAAGTGAAGCCTAATGCAAACTCAATGTTTAGTATCCGTTTTATATCAGATACAAATGGACATTATCAATAATTAACTAAGGCAATTTAGACAAAAGCATGACAGACCTTAATGGAAATTGGCTTTGAAAAGGTTACGAATCAGTGCAATAAGCTGTTTTTCAACTTTGAGAAAAGATAGGAAGAAAATCAGTAATGTGGGTCATGTAAAGGTATTGCAGTCAACACAGACAGTCACAGGGTTAATTAGGTATAAACTCTATAAGGGGGCAGGAGAGGAAGTAAATTAATATTCATAGAAAGTTCATATGGAATAAAAAAGGACAGTATCCCACGTTAATCAAGGTAAATTTAAAACACTCCAAATACTGTATTACTAACTGTAGCAGTTATGGTGCCAGAAGTGCCCTGGCACCATCCCCTTATGTAAGTAGTTAAATGGTGTGACCTATTAACTGTGGTCTGCCGGGCACCGCTCCTCATCTCTACTACATCAGTCAAACAGCCGGAAGTTCATAAGCAGCTTTAGTGGTTATGGTACTTGAAGTCTTCCTTTAATGTTTGTTAATTATTATTACCATTATCAACCATTAGTTAGTGTAGTGAATAAACACTAAATGTATTGCTAAACTTTTGTTTTTACCATAGATTATGCAAACAATAGCTGTAGTGGTAGTGAGTCGTTGATGATACTAAGTAGCATAATGTGCATGTAGGATACTTAATAAGATTTTAGTGTGGAAAGTAAATCATTGCTGTAATAGACTTATTATATTTCCATTTCTCATTTCTACAGGAATTTAATGCCACGGACTCTAGGGGGACAAATTACCATGGAGAAGACACCAAGTTACTTTGTTACCACTGAGGTTCCAAAACGGATTTACAACATGTCCAAGGATACCAAGCTTATCGTAGTAGTCAGAGACCCAGTGACCAGAGCCATCTCTGACTATACACAGACACTGTCTAAAAATCAGAACTTGTCCAGTTTCGAAGCATTAGCATTTAAAAACATAAGCACAGGGACAATCAACACTTCATGGAGTGCCATCCGCATTGGGATCTATGCCAAACATTTGGAAAACTGGCTTCAGTATTTCCCCCTTTCTAAATTCCTCTTTGTCAGTGGAGAAAAGCTGGTCAGTAACCCATCGGAGGAGATGGGACGTGTTCAGGATTTTCTAGGACTCAAGAGAATAATCACAGATAAACATTTCCATTTTAATGAAACTAAGGGTTTTCCCTGCTTGAAGAAACCAAATGGTAGTAGTAGTAGCATGCCAAGGTGCTTGGGCAAATCCAAAGGTCGGCTGCACCCTAATATTGACAAAGAACTTTTGAGGCACCTTCAAGCTTTTTATAGACCTTACAACATGAAATTTTATCAGATGACTGAACAGAACTTTGGCTGGGACTGACTTTGTATCAGAAAACTAGCCCGAGAACTTGAGTAGATAATGGATGATTGTTTAGGCAACATCAAATACTTCTTCCATTATTGCATTTTGGTTTGGGGCTGTAACAGTATACCAGAGAACTCATTTGAAAAATCAATTATATATAAAGATGTGTAATTAACTCATCTTTAAAGATGACCTGCTTCTGAATTTTGAGTTGAAGATATTTAAATGTTGAAAATATGATCAATCGAAGAGTAAAATGCTCTATAATCTTGCCACTCCTTTGAGTGTATCTGTACAGCTCAGATATCTGGGAGTATCCTAACCGCTTTCTATTATTGTAATAATTATTTATATCAGAGAAAGTGGGCACAATGTATGGTACAGGAGCAAACGTGAACTGTTCAAGCACAAGGGGGGGAAATAAAATGTATAGCACATTTGACATTAAACTGTTACCTGTTAAGTTTGTTAAATTGTACTCAGTCTCAGTATGCAAAGGCTATGGTTCTGTTCCATTTTTATTTTATTTTTGAATAAGCTTCTCAAATTATTTAATATTTTGTGACAAACATTTTAAATTAAATTTAAAAAACAAATTTAATTAAATTTAAAATTCTGAAAAATATTTTAATTTTTTTTATACGATATATTTTGAATATTTTTAAATAATATTTTTTTTCAAAAAAAATCAGTTTATCCAAAAATATTAAATTGTGGCCTATATTAAACAGAAAATGACTTGACAGGCTTCTGGCTTATTTGAGTCAAGTGCAGGTGAATCACAAACATACATTTTAGTCTCTAAATTGAGCATGGACCTTAGCAGGTCATGATGCCCTAAATACTGTGTACAGAGAGACCCCATTCTCTCACAAAACAATCAAATCTCTGCAACCTAGTTGTTATTTATAAAATTGTCAATTTCTATTGAAATCTGCACTTCTTGCAAAAATAAAGAGGACACACTCGTCACACATAAAGTTATCCAGCAAGTTTAAGTGCTTTAGAGGTCTGAAAAGCCCCTTTAATTTCTTAACATTACATTCTATCACTGCTCGATTAATGCATAACAGCAGGTTTCAGATTGTATTCATGTTAAAACAGTATCGGTGATAGAAAATTAGAAAAGTCTGGCGTGGGCATCCACATATGATGAGGTGATGGAAAATAATCAAAACATTAACTGTGAATATGAGCAGAGCGTACTTAGGTTATGTGGCACCCAGGGCAAAATTGTCTGTTGGCACCCCCCAAGACTGGTAAACTGTTTTGAGTGTTTTGCCTTCTTTGTGTCTTTTTGCACCCCCTCATTCCCTTATGTCTACTTTCCAGCTGCCATCACACTTGTGTATCTCCTGGCCCTTTACCCCATGTGAGTATCTCCTGATTTCACTTACTCCCTTGTGTGTCTCTCCATTGCTCCAACAACCCATAACCACTTCTGTGTCTCTCCTAAACCACCTGACCCAACACCCACTACGTCCTGTCTTCCCAATATTACCAATGTGGCCAAGCAAGTCCACAGCTGATGATCTGCATTTAGCTCTGCTCGGTCTATGAATGAGGCATCAAGTGGCATGCAGTGTGAGTGGTCACAGAGGTAGAATATGGCATTCAATCCCTGCGCCCTCCACTTACCTGTGCAATGCTTGGAGTACCAGTGACAGACCAATCAGAAGATCACGTCGATCATTTCACCATCCTGCTACGTCACTTTACGATTAATACGTTTGTGGGGAGGGGGCCCTGTGTGCTCCCACTCATGGATTTTACCCAAGCTAGATCACTCTTAGTTTGATACTGAATATGAGTGCCAAGGAGGAACCATTTAAAACCCACAGATTTAGGCTGGTACTGGAACACATCTATCCAGAACTAAGTGTAATTTATGTGATATTTTAGTAAAGTAATAAATTAATTATTTAGAAGTGTTTCCAAAATGATATCCACCACGGGTAAATGTCACTCTTAGTCAAGAAAAAACATTATTGTAAACAAATGCAAGATTGCATATTACCGTTGATCTCTCATGACCATATCTGTTATGTATGACATGGCTGACCTAGTAACCCTAATTAGACATAACAGAAATACTCCTCTAGTTTTACAACGATACAATTCACAAAAGGTTGAGTCTGCCAATATAAACCTAAAAGCTAATGTATTTCTGAAAGATCCACTCAAGATCAATTTACATGTTCTAACAAGGTTAAAGCTGACCTTTCGTAATGTGCTCAAAAGAAACATTGGTAATTTTGGCAGAACATCCAAGAAGGTTGTGTTTCTTAACCCATCTCCTTGTTACTTATCTGCAAACCAACAAAAACCAGAACATATTTGTGTCTTTGAAACAAAAATAAAAAAAACATTCTAAAGCTGGTGCCGTACAGAGCTGCCTTTCAGGAGACAAGTCATAGCAGAAAAACAAAAGCTCTTGTCTGGTCAATAAAACTACTTTGAAATACAATCACTCCAAAAAGTGAGTGAAAAAGGAGAAAAGCGTCCACCTTGTAAAAATGAGTAAAGTAAAAATAAAGCTGTTATAGAATAACAATAAGTAATCTCCTTACGAGAGAGGGAGATTTTGAAATGCTTGTAAATACCATTCAAATATACAATTTCAATATTTTTTCCCATTGAGACACAAAAGAGTTGATGTTGGTTAAACATCGGTGTTCATTGCATCATGGGTAAAGCATTTTTAGTTGTTTTTTTTTTTTTAAACGATTAAAGGGACAGTAACAGTTATATAGAATATGATAATATTTCTCAGGCAACCTGGTTAGAATAAGAACACAGAGCTGTGTTTTAACTTGTGGTCTCCTTGGTACTGTGCAACAAAGTGCTCACTGGAGAAGGAAATTAGAAAGAGCATTTTGTTCCGTGTATGGACCCTGAAGATGTTACATTTGAGGGTCAAATAAAAATGAGCTTTTAGGAAATGTCTAAATGAGGAGCAGTCACCAATGAAACAGTCACCATTTTATAAATGACTCCCTTTTCATTCAATATATATGAGTTTCTACAGAGCAAAATTAAGATATTCAGTGTTAACAAAGGTTCTGCCAAATGACCAACAAAATGAAGATATTCAGTGTTGACAAAGGTTCTGCCAAGTGGCCAATAAATTAGAGGAGCTTTGTGTTAGGGATTCTGCGATACACAAACTTTCTCTTCTGTTGAGATCGTATGTTTGCTGTGCAAGCAACTCATACGGGGCCGAATAAAACTCTGTAACTGGCCAGTGGATTATTTTACTTTACATACTGCAGTCCAACACCTATTTATATCTTGCTTATCAGTGTTGCTATCTGTGTTGAGAAAAATTAGGTTGATCTGGCAATGGAGAGAGCAAGCAGGAAATAGTATCTCCTTTTGGCTGAGGAGGGAAAAAAGATCAACAGAGGCTGGATTATATTAGGATTAAGCTCATTTATATTAGAATTGTATGGTCATTTAAAGAGCTAAAGTACATTTAAAACTATTTTAGCTTTGTGGAGCAGATTTGGTATATAGATCATGTCCCTGCAATCTCTCTGCTCAATTCTCTGCCATTTAGAAGTTATATCACTTTGTTTATATAGCCCTAGTCACACCTCCCTGCCTGTGACTTGCATAACCTTCCTAAACACTTCCTGTAAAAGAACCTAAATATTCTAGGTTCCAATATTGCACAGTCTGTTCAATCTAGAATGTCTTTTCTCCTGTCTGTTAATAGCCTTCTGAGTATTTCCTCCTTTGTTAACAGCCTCATGTGTGGGATCAGGGCCGCCACCAGACATTTTGGGGCCCCTGACAAAGCACAAGGTCTGGGCCCCTCACCCCCACCCCCTTCCCTCGGCCCACCCGGCTAGCCCGGCCCTCCCACAGGACTCCTACCTAGTCCGCTGACAATGATGCTGGACTGAATGTGGTGTGTATAGTGGAAGTGAATTAGAATGTGTGTAATGCATGTAGTGTTTGTGTGTATTAGATACCGTTTGTGCAGTGAATGCAGAGTGTGTGTTTGTGTAGCGGATGCAGTGTGTTTAGTGAATGCAGAGTGTGTTTGAGTAGTGGATGTAGTGTGTGTTTGTGTAGTGGATGTAGTTTTTGTGTGTACTAGATGCAATGTGTTTAGTGGATGCAGTGTCTGTAGTGGATGTAGTGTGTATTAGACGCAGTGTCTCTGTATAGTGAATGCAGAATGTTTGAATGTATGGTGGATGTAGTGTGTGTACTGTGAATACAAGATGTTTGTGTAGTGGATGCTGTGTGTTTGGTTAATGCAGAGTGTGTGTCAGTGTAGCCAATGCAGAGTGTTTGTCAGTGGAGTGGATGCAGAGTGTGTCAGTGGAGTGGATGCAATGTGTGTGTCAGTGGAGTGGATGCAGAGTGTGTGTTAGTGTAGTGAATGCAGAGTGTATGTCAGTGTAGTGAATGCAGTGTGTGTCAGTGTAGTGGATGCAGAGTGTGTATGTCAGTGTAGTGAATGCAGAGTGTGTGTGTGTTAGGGTAATGAATGCAGAGTGTGTGTCAGTGTAGTGAATGCAGTGTGTGTCAGTGTAGTGGATGCAGGGTGTGTGTGTCAGTGTAGTGAATGCAGAGTGTGTGTTAGTGCAGTGAATGCAGTGTGTGTGTGTTAGGGTAATGAATGCAGAGTGTGTGTCAGTGTAGTGAATGCAGAGTGTGTGTTAGTGTAATGAATGCAGAGTGTGTGTCAGTGTAGTGGATGCAGAGTGTGTGTTAGTGTAGTGAATGCAGAGTGTGTGTTGGTGTAGTAAATGCAGAGTGTGTGTTAGTGTAGTGAATGCAGTGTGTGTGTTAGTGTAATCAATGCAGAGTGTGTGTTAGTGTAATGAATGCAGAGTGTGTATCAGTGTAATGAATGCAGAGTGTGTGTTTACTAGTGTATGCATGTAATGTAATGAAAGTTATTCCCCCCTCCCTGTTTCTTACCTGGTCCAGGGAAGGGGGGAAGATTCCATGATCCCTGGTGGTCCGGTGGCATGGTGGGGCCCCCAGCTCTCTGTATTTGCAGAGGCGGCCCAGCGGACTGCAGGAGTACATTACAGCTCTTCTTTTCTTCTCTCTAACTCCTGCGAGATGTGGTGTGCGTGCCGCGCAGAGCGTTGCCATGGTAACCCGGACGTCTCGCGGGAGTTAGAGACAGGGAAGATCTGTAAAGTGCTCCTGCAGTCCGCTGGGCCCCCTCTGCAAATACAGAGAGCTGGGGGCCCCACCATGCCATCGGACCACCTTGGATCATGGAATCTTCCCCCCTTCCTGGACCAGGTAAGAAACGGGGAGTGTTAGTGTTTAGCAACTCCTATTAACCTCTACCAGGGACATTAAAACTTTTGGCAGTCACTAATTACCAGTCATTAAATTAAAAATTTTACAAGCATGGAAAAAGACGGTAATGGGTATCAACACCGACAGCCAATTTGGCATTTAATAGTTAGTCCCCAATGATTTGAAAAGGCATGGAAATGTGTCCATTATTGATAAGCATGCAACTGAAGTGCTTATCTAAGGGCAAAGACAACCAATAGCATTACAATTTATCTGGACTACTCATCAAGCACCCTCGGCATTAGGTATCATTTATCACTACTCTTGCGGTGGGTTACAACTCCCATGAAGCCTAGTCAATCCATGGTTTACTGATCAGAAACGTACACATAGTACACAGTCACTGAGGTTGCCTGTCATGTGTAAAAAAAAAATTGTTCATTCCAAGACAGGAATCTGATATAGTTGCTGCAAAATAAAGGGCGCGTATGACATGAAATCAATTGATCCATTAAATGTTACATGTACTACGAAGTCTGCTTGTTAATTGTGTTTGAGGATATTTTGAGAGTGTCAGATAATAAAAAAAATAAGTTACAGAAGTGAACAGGAGGAGGACAGCAGCAACAATAGACATTCTGCTATGCAGAGAACAATGTAGTTGACAGGGTGTTTTATTTTATCAATTTTAGATTTATTAATTTTTACATATTTTATAACTAACTTTTTATTCTTCATATTTTCTTCTTTTATTTTTTTCCACCACAAAGCAAAATGTGAGGTTAAAAAGAATAATTAACAAAATAATAGGTTCTTCTTCAACTGAAAAAAAAAGCATTACCGTAATTGAACTTGTGAGTCAAGTGAATGTACTTGACTGTCCATGTGAGCATTTTGCCTTCAGCAGATGTTCTATTTTTTTTTTAAATTGCATTTCACAAAATGCAATTAGATGTGACTGCATACAGTGAGTAAACAAGGCAAATTGTGATGTCAGTACATTTAAGAATTACTCCGAGCACCATGACAACTTCAGCGCTGTGAAATGGTTATGGTGCCTTGAGTCTGATTGCACAGCGTTCCACTATGAAACGCTGCACATGCAGAGTTTAACGTCTTTGCTGTTAGAGGTGTAACTCCACCTCTAGCAGCATTATTGAGGTGTCAAAAGCCAACCGGGGAACAAGATTTCCATGCTGGCTAGTATGAATTCTTTGCATATTGAAAATCTGACGCTAGCACTCACAGCATGTTGGCGACAGATGTCTAATGACGGCAAGCCTCCACTCTGTGCTGCCCATAGCCTGTCCTTCCCCTACACCACCTATGGTGAGAGGGAATGACATCAGTCAAGGAGGACGAGGCTGATGGGAGAACTTGGCCTCATGCTGGAACAGAAGTACGTTTTAGTGTATATGAAAACGCTGTTGTATGGTTAGAGTAACTCTTAAATGGGTTAATTTACTAAACTGAATAGTAATGAAGTGAAATCCAAATTGCAAAATTTAGGTGAAAATATATGATGTGGAATTTTTTTTTAAAATTGGCTAGTCACGGTTTTGCTGCTTTGGCCTACATTTTACAGCTCGCTTTTTAGTTCCCTATAATTTGGTATATAGTGAATAATCTAAAATCATTTTTTTTAGAATGCAATCTAGACAATAAATATCATTCGATATATTGCAAATACCCCTAATGTACAATGATTTAAATTCTGTGAACAACAGGTTCCCATGGTTTAAGAAAGCCTATGCCAGTTTCATTCTGGAAAAGTATTGGCAACAAAGAGTTTAACAAATATAGGCCATGATTTAATATTGTCGGATAAGATTTTCATATGATTTAATATTTGTGGATACACTTTTAAAATGATCTAATGTTGTGAAAAATATTTTAATTTGTAACATGTTGATATTTTAATATATAGATTTCTTTTCTTATATATGATTTTTTTTTATATATTTAAATATTATGTAAACATTATTTTAAAAGTTTATTCAAAAATATGAAATCATTTCAAAAGCTTATGCAACAATATTAAATCAAGGTCATAGTTTATTCTTTAATTCCGTCCGGTCTGATATATTCACACAGACGACGCAAGGTGTCCTGCAATGCACTGTTATTTCAAATTTCACATAAGAAGGAAAGAAACCAATCATTTTATTATGTCTTTGTTCAAGGTGGGTACACGAAGTCAAGAGAACATTACGTGAAGGGTGACTTCTTCCAGAAGCTACTATACTATGTAAGAGTACAAGTGCAAGTAATAGTTTAACTATTAAACTAACCTTGTTCTCGCCGCATGTTCACTACCAATTTCTTAATGTTTCATTTGAATACTTCATGAAAACATGTGCAGTCCCACAATGGGGATAGATTACTCAGCGAGGTCCCTGTGCCCTGTGGTCTATGACCCTCTGAGTGTGGGATGTCAACTACAATGTGCCTTGTTGTCACATTTGCTGACGTCCCCGAGTGATGGACTGTGTTCCGCTTTCACGTTTTGTTCCTAGGTAAAGACATCCAACCAAATTATTCTCCTCCAACTCTTTTAAAGTTTCCCAAGTGCCTATAAGACCCTGGAATTTAGATAGTGATCCTATTTATCAGCTGAGTGACCGCATTCAGACACAATTCCATTCATATGTAAAATCCCAGAGTCCAGCTTCCAAACAGCTTGAGAATAGAAGCAACACTTATATCTTAGTAGGGATCTTTTCTGCGGCCTCACAATACCATATAGACCATGCTATTAAAAGCATGTGAAACTGCCCTGGAAAGTATTGAAAATGGTGTCTTTGCAGTGTCATTAAAGAGACTGAATAGGCTTTAGCAGAAAATGGGCTGAAGTACGGAATCGGGATTAAGACTTCTGAAGTGTTACACAAACCCTTTACTGAAAACTAATTGCTGCCCTTTTACCCAGGCTGGTCAGCTATTGCTATTCATTGCATTTGAGTGGAACCACTTATTGGATTGTTCAACTTAGTCCCCCTACTTCATTACCCTGGGACAAAGCGTAAACCTCTTACAGGGAAGTAAATTAGTCAAAAAAAGGAAATCAGCTATTGACTTCTTTATCATTAATTTTAAATGTAATTGCCCGGCCTGTTGGTGAATGTATTTATGTTAAATGGATTCACAGAAATATTTCTGAAATTTTTTTTGCCAGATATTTAGGGAAAAAAAATATTTTCCAAGCACAAAATAAAACATACAAAAATACCTTCAAACAAATAACAGCTTTTAAGAAATGGATAGACAATTGGACATACTAGCTTTCCTGAAGATTTCAATTCATAAATGTATCAGTGAAATGACCTAAATTCAAATCACATTTTTTTTTTAAATGATTTGTGAATAGTTTAATACATGAAATTGCGGTTTCTACCTTTGTAGCAGTAAATGTGTTTGTCTGCATGCACTCAACACTTTTTACTTCTGTAACAACCTACCTATTGGCTTATGTGACTCCTATATCTATCCTCTTCCAGCGGTTCTTAACTCAGTCACCAGAGTAATCTTTATTTTACTTTAGAACTGCAGTCACTGTAAAAAAGATTACCGTTGATATTCTCTTTTTTATTATCGACGCCCCACACATCTGTTCTGCAGCCTAGAGTTAATCATTATACGCCCAAAGCCCCACGTATTCTTTACGTAAAAATCTCACTGTAGCCACCACGTATGAATCTGGAAAATGCTAGCTGTATCTGTTCCTTTTTGAAAAGTAAAGGGACACTATAGGGAGCCAGACCACTTCGTCTCATTGAAGAGGTCTGGGTGCAGTGTCCCAATCTCTTTAGATTTACAGAGTTTTAGAGAAACTGCAATGTTTATATTGCAGTGTTAAGACCAGACAGTAAAGGAACCTCCTGCTGTTTCACGCAGTTTAACTTTGTGAAATGATGCTGGGCATTCTCACACTTTGCATGAGGATGTCCAGTATTTTCAAATCTCCCATAGGAAAGGCCCAATGCATGTGCTGGAATCGGGTAAGTGTTTAAAGGGTTGCTAACCCTTTAATTGCCACATGAGTGGGGGTGGGGTCAGAGGATAATATAGTGTTAGGAAGACTATGGACCTTATCCCTGAAAGGGGCTATGATGGTAGCAATTAAAAAGCAAACTATTCATTGTTACTTGATAACTCTGCAGCGCCCTCTGCTGACTGAATGGAAGTGTGTACATTTACATAATGCTGGTATGCTAATTAGGGCCACCAAATACGTAGTTAGGTGTATGTATTATTGCTTTTTCTTGTGTTTGAAAATGTTACTTGTATTATATAGTTCATTAATTATAAATGCTCTTTCTCCTATGTTCTTTATATTTGTATTTTAAAAGTTTGTCACTATGTATTTAAGGAGTAGTTCCCAAAGGTTTATTTTGTCCAAAATAAAGCTGTGTGTGTTAGTTCCTTTTGGAACCGTGTGTACTGGTTGATTTGTTCAGGGATCCAAGTAATAGAGTCTTCAAAACTTTTGGCTGCCTGCTTGTTCTTTGGATCCTGGGACGAGTCAAAAAGTGATCTAGGCCTGAGAGCCACAAGTGCCTTAGTAAATGCAGTAGCTGATAACAGTCTAGGCGGAGGTGTTAATACCTGTCTGGGAGTGGAGAGGGGACGATACCTGCCTGGAAGAAGAGAGCTACAGCCTGGTCTGGTGGAAGAGTTCCTGGGAGTCAAGCTTTGGCAACTGAGGCTGAAGTATTCCAGAGTCCCCAGTGGGAAAGAAAGTAGATAAGTTCCTAATTTGGTACCTTTCTTTGGCACCAAATTAGGGAGCGAACTGTGTTTACTAAATAGCTCCCTATTTTGTATTCCTTAAATATGTCAATCCTACATAAAGATTTCAAATGAGGGAGCTATCTACTAAGCAGCTGTTAGATCAAAATAAAGAAAAGAGCTTTTCTGAATTTTGACATTGATGCTGTTTAATAGATAACTCGCAGGGCCATTGGGGAACTCTGGGCATCCCAGAAAATCCAGCCAGACGATATACAACAAGATTCAAGACAGCCTTGACTTAGACAAACTAACAACGGAGGTCAGAGACACCGCGAACACCTTTCACAAATTGTGGGAGCCATGGATTGAAGTTAACACATCCCTACCAAGGTAACCACCCCACACAACTAGACCCTGCTCTTGTACCAGCCAGTTGAACTCTCAGCACACCCTGCCCATACACCACACACCCCTCTCCCTCCTCTTTCCTCCTCATTTCCCCATCCACCCATGCGAGGGGAAGGGAGGCTGGCGCCCGAACTACCCTTCCCCAATTTCTGCTTTTTCTCTTCTCACACCCCCTTAAATCTACTTTGTCCTTTGCCAATCCAACAAGATGGAAAAAGACTACCAGGAACACATGCACAAGACATCTATGAACCTACACGGGAATAGCACAAACCTCCACTAACATAGCTCTCCCTGACATTAACACCACTAGACCTCCAATGAAGCACAGGTTAGGGGAAACATCCCCTACACAAGACAGAGACCTAATCACTACACTACTTTTGACGAACGCCTTGCCCCTAGGGGCCCATTAGCAACACACAAGTCAAAGTATTGGTTTTCAGAACTACCCTTTCATCTCCACGTCAATCTGTCATGGTGCAACCCACAGCCCCGTGAAGGTACCACGGCTGATCCTCCATGTTTGACAAGAATATACAACCTGTGTTCTTTTTGGATTGTGTAAGGTCTAACCTCCCCACACTTTGTTCTTATTTCTGTATTTCCTTTACAAAATTGACACCTTTAAAGTCAAAATAAAGAATTTTGAAGAAAAATAAATAAATAACTCCCTAAATAAAAGTGGCACCCTCATGTAGGATTGCCATATTTAAGGATACCAAATTAGAGAGGGCGCTTTGTTTAGTAGATAGCTCTCCATTTTGATATCACTAAACATGCCAATCCCACATAAAGCTACCAAGTTTGTACATGTTCTGGGTTTAGCTTTCTATCCTTCTCTGGTTCTGGGTTCTCCTAGTTTTGTCTTGTTTTCTTGTCTGGTGCCTATTCTAGCCTTGTTTCTAGTACTGGATACATTTCAGCATTCATCTGCTCTGGCTTCTGCCGCACAAACGCTGGTGCTCAAC
Source organism: Pelobates cultripes (assembly GCA_933207985.1). Classification (NCBI taxonomy): domain Eukaryota; kingdom Metazoa; phylum Chordata; class Amphibia; order Anura; family Pelobatidae; genus Pelobates; species Pelobates cultripes. Next base: position 136,053,098 of record OW240918.1, on the reverse strand, counting down.
ACCGAGAGGCGTGTTGTTACCCTGCTAATCCACTTCCACGCTGAAGACTCCCAACTTCTCATCAGGCACTCAAGGGTCCCGGTTTCCGTACCGCCACCAGTGACAGATTCATAAACATACATGCATATTTCATAAAACACATTTTAAAGCAAATTACATCATTTTATTCTTCATCAGTAAAAATGATGTCAAAAGTCAAAGCAAAATGAATGGATTATATATTGTACCATTTTTTATTAAAGGACCACTATAGTGCCAGGAAAACATACTTGTTTTCCTGTCACTATAGTGCCCTGAGGGTGCCCCCACCCTCAGGGTCCCACTCCCGCCCGGCTCTGGAAGGGGGAAAGGGGTTAAAACGTACCTTTTTCCAGAGCTGGGCGGAGAGCTGTCCTCCTCCGATCCTCCTCTTCTCCTCCCCGTCGGCTGAATGCGCACGCGAGGCAAGAGCTGCGCGCGCATTCAGCTGGTCACATAGGAAAGCATTCATAATGCTTTCCTATGGACGCTGGCGTGCTCTCACTGTGAAAATCACAGTGAGAAGCACGCAAGCGCCTCTAGTGGCTGTCAATGAGACAGCCACTAGAGGATTAGGGGGAAGGCTTAACCCATTCATAACATAGCAGTTTCTCTGAAACTGCTATGTTTATGAAAAAATGGGTTAACCCTAGCTGGACCTGGCACCCAGACCACTTCATTAAGCTGAAGTGGTCTGGGTGCCTAGAATGGTCCTTTAATTCACACAAGTTATTTCAAAAGAAAACAAGTTTGTGTATCTAACCAAATATGGCCTAGATTTATTTATTTTATTTAAATATGTACAATCAGTAAATCTAGTGCCATCTAAATTAGAACTGTGCTTTGTATGTTAAAGTATCGCTGACGGTGCTACTCTTGTTTTCTTAATAAGAAAAGAATGCAGCGATCCCTAAGGTGGTTTTGCAAGCCTTGCCGTTTAGTGATCTGCCGATTACAGGCACTTCTCTTGGCAGCAGGGCCGCCATCAGGGCATGACAACCATAACGGTTGTCATGGGCCCGGTGGTCCTGGGGGGCCCGGACTGCCACTGTGGCCAGCCTCTTCTCCTGGGGGGCCCAGAAGCTGGTCACCTCAGGGCCCCCCATACAGTTTCTCCGAAACTGCTATGTTTTCAGCTGCAGGGTTAAAACTAGAGGGACCTAGCACCCAGACCACTTCATTGAGCTGATGTGATCTGGGTGTCTGTAGTGGTCCTTTAAGTGTATCTGCATGCACTGGCGTACATACCGCAGTCGCAGGGGTCGCAGCCCTGCGACCAGGTGCCCGCCACCATGTGTTGCGGCCCCAGCCCGCGCAGAGTAAGCGTGCGTGGGGGGGGCCCACGGATCAGTTTTCCCACCGGGGCCCCATGGGTTGTATGTATGCCACTGCCCACATTAGCATTAGATTAACGCTATATATGTGTGCACTGCGGGCCCCCAGCTACCAGTATTCTGCAGGGGGTCCAGCACACTTGAAATATACTGCCCAGATGCTCTGCTTTGTCGAAGTCTCGCGAGCGACGTGATCTTCAGAGCATTACCATGACAACGCTCTGCACGGCTCGCGATACTTCGACAGAGCAGAGCATCTGGGCAGTATATTTCAAGTGTGCTGGGCCCCTTGCAGAATACAGGTAGCGGGGGCTGCACCATTCCTCAGGACCTCCGGCTCCAGGGCTCCAGCCAATGTGATCTCCCCCCTCCATGGCCACAGGTGAGATACAGGGAGGGGGGAATAAAACAATAAAATTAATGGATGGAAAAAAAAATGTAGGCTTTTCCCTCCCACATTTTGCAGCCCCATACATTTACACACACTATTCACTAACATTTACACACACTATTCACTAACATTTACACACACTATACTCTAACATTTACACACAGTATACACTAGCATTTACACACACTATTCACTAACATTTATACAAACTATACACTAACATATACACACAATATTCACTAACATTTACACACACTACATCCTTACACAAACACACACTCTGGAGTCACTACACAAACACACACACACACTCTGCAGTCACTACACACACTACTTCCTAACACAAACACACACTCTGCAGTACCTACACAAACACACACTTTGTAGTCACTACACACACTACATCCACTACACAAACACACAGTCTGCAGTCACTATACACACATTAAATACTTACACAAACACACACTATGTAGTCACTGTACATACACTACATCGACTACACAAAGACACACTCTGCATCCACACATGTTATACACTAAACACTACATCCACTACACACACTCTGCATTCACTACACACACACACTACATCCACTACACAAACACACACTCTGCATTCACTATACACATCGCATTTAATACACACAAACACTACATCCACTACACAAACACACATACACACTCTGCATTCACTATAAACACACACTACATCCACTACACACACACTCTGCATCTAATATACACCTCATACATTACACAAATGTACAATCTGAATCCACTATACACACTGCATCCGTTAAACACACACGGCATCCACTTAACACACAAACTCTGCATCCACTACACACATTCTACATCCACTATACACACCAGAATCAGTACAGACACTGCATGCCTGTGGGCGGACTCGGGGGGGGCAGCACTTTGGGCTGTGTCAGGGGCCCCAAAATTTCTGATGGCAGCCCTGCTTGGCAGGGTCATACAACTGTGTCATTCTCAGACTTTGTTACGAGTGTCTAACTCTCCTGAAATACGACCTTGTCAGAATATTAGACAGAGGGCAACAAACACTTGTTTACCAGCATTAGATCAGTTACAAGTGTACATTTGGCTTTTATAACCCAAATCTTTGGTTTACTTGTAACTGTCTCTGTAAAAACAACACCAATGTGAATTGAGTTGGTTGTTTTATTATGGCAGCTGGCTACGCTCCCAAATGCAGAAGGGTGACACAATTGTGTGGTTCTGTAAATGTTATCAGAGTAGATGGAATGCTGTAGCGGATTTAGTAATTTGATGGGATTCAATATGGTAGAGTGCAGTCAATAACAAATACGTGCATTCAAAATCACAATTTTTTGTTAAATGTAATGTAAATATAAATAATTGTGTTAAAAATATAAATAACTGTTGACGTCAGCAAATATAATTTTATTTTTGCAAGAATAACTTTACGAAAAAGACATTTTAAAGAGTTATAACCCATCCATGATAAAGGTTAGGTAAATCCCAATTCATTCTAATAGTCTTCATAGATCATTAGTCACAATTGAGTTAACTTTTGAACTCTTGGTTCCGTAATTGTCTCCCTCTCTCCAGAAACTCTCTTGGAATATCATCAATGAGAGGGAGAAAATTAATGACTGCAACAAGATAGGGAGACCCAATTGTGTGAATGTGTGTGTGTCTGAGTGTGTGCGTAACTTGAAAATAAAAACTATAGAAGCATGTAATATAAGATATACTTAACAATAGAACAGTGTTATGGGATAATAATTAAATTTTCTTCATATAATATTCTTTGAATATATCTCTGACTATTGAACCTATTCTAAATCTTATCCAGAATAGTACTGAAAACATGTCCGTTGGAGCTGTATCCAAGCAGAAAATCGAAACGAACAAAACACGCTTTGGAAAGAAAATAACAAACATTCCCTGATTTCACATATTTAGGCCATTCTGTTGTTTAGAATACTTTATTATTTTCCAGAGGTATTTAGCGCACACTGTCTGTTCCAAAGCTGAACACACAGATATTTGTATTGCGAAGCAGATGCTTTTTTTCAACTAAAACACGACCACCCATTTGTTCTATTTTTATAGTATGTTAGGAAGTAGCTAAAATTATCCAGGATATTAAAAAAATAAAAGTAGAAAAGGAGAGAGTCTGGTTTTCTGCATGATTACATTCGTACGTTTTGGAGGAACACATTCATTCCCACATAATGTGCATATTGGTTTAATTAGTTCATTCTCTTGTTTTTGGCGGAGGTCAGGAACTCTCCAGTTCACATATGAGAAAACAAATTCATTACTCACCAATAAAATAAGTCTCACACTGATTTAAATGGCTGGTCTCTTAGGGGAACTAGTGTATATTTACAAGTAAATACTGAAAGTTCAGTTTTGTGGGAATGAAATAGAAACATTATTGAGAATTAGAAGAGATTTAAATTGAAGACAAAACATTAAAGCAATTTCTACATATGTCCACAATTAACCTGGGCACGGAGCAAATGAAAACGTCCTTGAGTAGATCGTAACTTTTTGTAATGTCACCATTTACAAGGCAATATTTCTAAGGTGAGTTAGTACATTCGAGTGCTTGGATCAGATAAATATTCTAAGACAGAGACATACAAATGTGCCCTAACCCCATAACAAAGTTAGTGTGTCCTTTCCCCAACAAACTGTTACTATTCAGATGGAATAAAAAATGAAAATTGGAATAAAACGTGAAACTGACCAAAAGATACTCTTTTAACCCCTTAAGGACCAAACTTCTGGAATAAAAGGGAATCATGACATGTCACACATGTCATGTGTCCTTAAGGGGTTAAAAGAAACAGGACCTTTGGACAAGTTAGGGATGAAGTACATGTATTCAGGTTTACATCTGTCGGTCAATTTCCTGCTCGATTTTTTTTTTTGTCCTTTCTGGATCTTAATATTTAGATTGTAAGAAGGGTCTTATCCTTCTATCATCAGGGCAGCTGAGCAGTAGGATCAATACTCATCGTTCTGCCCACCCTCCCACAGTCTTTGTAAATATCATCGGCATGTTTTGTATACTAATACTGTTTATTTTTATTTGTGGGTTCTCTCTTTTATTGTCACAATGTGAGAGAGCCTTGCCAGAGAGAAAAGTATCAAGATATGTACATGTTTGGGTGAGAATACTGGAGAGAGGAGCCCTTTGTCTGATGGAGTTGGTGATGAATGCTAGAGCTTATCAATTGAAGAATTGGAGGTTACAGGTACAGTGAATAATGTAGCTCAGTTCTGCTATATAGTGTATATTATAATGGTCTGTTCTCTTAAAGCTATAGCCAACGCACAAACTTATGTTGTTCATGCTTTATTTGGCTTGACATTGGTTAGTTAAAAAGACCATTATGGACAAATCCCATGCAGTCTTTAAAAGTACCTAATCAAAATGAATTTAATCTTACCCACGGGTAGCCTATTTACTGCCAAATAATGAGTTGTCTATGAATAACTAGAAAGACGTGATATTTAAAGGGGCATGCCTATATTCGTCTAGTTTTATTTCCGTTCTATTAAATTGCCATTAATACCAAGACAAGCTGAAATCTCTTTTGTTCAAACCATTTATTTTTCTTTCATGTTGCTGCGCTAGTTAATTTAGAAAATTCCCATTAGATCTCTAAAACGTAAGGTTAAACCAATATGTCCAATTCAAGCTCTATCATGTCTTGTGAAGACCTAAATCGATAAATTGCTTTCCCTAAATGTGTTTTAATCTTGTTCTTGACTTACATATATAGATTGATATGGTGACTTTTAAATGAAGGGTGTTGCTCTTAATGTGAACCTGACAAAACCAACATGGAACATGAATAACTGAGAAATCAATTGCAGATTACTGACCTGAAAAAATAAAATATTGATAAAACTACGCTTAAACTGCACCCCTGGCACCTTTTATTCACAATCACTTTTGCTACAGGTCATTTATTAAAGCTAATACCTACAAACAAACGGTAATCGAACAATAATAATATTGTATTTGTTAGAAACATCCATCTTTTTAAGTAAATGACAGAAATCTAAGAGATTATTTGTTTTTTTGTAAATATGATTTTAATTGAAGTGACAGTTCTACTCACCCACCTCTCCCCATCCCCCCCCCCACACACAGTAATTCATAAAAATAAAATATAAAGATAAAATTAAATACTTAATTTACCTAACATAGTCAAAAGATATACTAACAGAGACTAGTTTGTCTTCAGCATTTTTCCTACGCCTCACAAAACTTGACATTACACAAGTAATGTGGATAGCATATATATTTAAAAAAGATTCACATATCAGTCCTGATTGTAAAATGCCTCATATGTCTAGAATCTACAATATTTTTGGTAGCTAACACTAACCCTATATCAACCCTATCCCTAACCCTATGCTTACAGTAACTCAAACCATATACCTACCCAGTGGCATATGATGGGGTGCCAGAGCAAGTATTGCGCCCCTTTACCATGGACCATTAGCATTCCCTGAGCGTCTTAAAGGATGCCTAGATAGCCTTGCTTCTCCTCCCCTACCCGCCATGTCTCCGTGATGTGTGTGTTGCGTAATTTAAAAAATCCACCTCACGCCTAAAGTCATGTGTATAGTCTATACATATTACTTTAGGAAGCCCTTTCAGTGTCCTCTCAGACTTTGGGGGTTTCCCTCTGTCTAAGGGCAGGCTAAGAATCAGTGCGGCGGAATGTGATCGCTCAACCACTGCAACTTACAGGGATTTAAACGGCTACATGCAGCACTCACTTATAGAGCTGCATACAGTTCATCTGTCAGTCTAAGACCACAACATATGACTGAGATTGGAGCCCCAGATATTGATTGATACCCGTGATATCCCCGGTGTGAGTAGGGATTTAACCTGCAAGGACATTAAAATGCAAGGACATTCCATGCCTTCCTAAGGACAGCATGGAACATCCTAGCATTCTGTAGGGGTTAATGCGGAATTTAGTTGTGTGTTATGCTCTGGTTTTCATAGTCTGAAAACTTTATCATACAGATTGCATGGGGCCGACCGATCTCACTTACACAAGAGGTTATCAATGACGTTAGGACAAAGCCTGAAGAGTTTGCCAAGAATGTAGCCCATGGAGCAGCGTAGCTAAGGGGAGTGGACCTTGACATTGCTAGGGGTCAGGCACCTAGTTACAGTTAGCTGGGGATTGCCAAAGAAAATGAAAGTGGGGTGGAGTTATAAGGGGAGTATAAGAAGGGGCCATTTTAAGTCTAAGGGACATTTTAATCTAAGTTGCACTTACCTGTTGTTGTCCCACCCACCACCCTTTGCTTTCAGGTGTTTCCCGTTTGGTCACAGCGGCTGGGAATGGAGAGTAAAGTTGGGGGGAGAAATGAGTGAGATGGGGTAAAATTGGAGTTCAGGGCTAATAGGTAGGCCTTTGGACTGGTTTGGTAGGTTCGAGCTTGTCGGTAGCTCCGAACCTGGGTGTGTATGGGTGTCTTGGTATGCCCCTACACTCGTGGTGCCCTTTGGTGGCAATGGGTGGTGCCCTTTGGTGGCAATGACGATGTTCAATGTTAAGTTCATGGTGTTACAATGTTTTGGGTATTATGTTTATGTAGGAGTGGGTCATTGTCAGGGGGTTTAAATAGTAAAATGCAAGATGGAAATTGTGCAGGCCAATGTTGGCATGCTGTTGACAATGACCTTTAAATTTACGGTTAACAATTAATAAAGCTGTGATATACATTTGCCAAAATTATGGTGTCAGTGTTTTATTGGGAAATGGGTAAAGGTGGGGTTATGCATGTGCCGGTAAGGCGACTATGCAAATGTCAAGCTTTCTGTGGTCATTGTAGAAATTACACAATAGCAAATGATTGTCATATGCTTTCTTCCCCTGGGAGAAATAGAATGCTCAACATAGAATGTACGCATTAACCGATCTGGTTATACATAATATAAGGCAGAGGCATGGTATGAGCTATTAAGAATAGCTTATGATTCAGTACTCTACCAGGCATGAAGAGTGTTAAGCATGGTACTTTGGGGTTTATGCACCAAATCACAAATTCCTTATAGCAGTCAGTTCTATTCAACTCAATTCTATTCAGTTCAGCTGATAAAAAAATTCTGGATTCTTCACTATCAACTGAATTGAAACTGTATTAAACTGTAAAGGTCTCTGCTGATGTCAGATGGGCCTAAATGCTGTGATTCCTTAAACAAAATAATATTTTTTTAAACATTCTTTTGTTATATGACGCAGATGAATTCTATAGCACTAGGTACATTAAATCGGGGGTTTTCAGTTTGCCTATTGGCTATGGCCCTCATAATTCCTGCCATCCAAGAAATGTAGATCAGCCTGAAACAGACATATTGAGTAGGCCTTGATCTCTACCAAGATTAGGGATTTACAAGCTTTAATGTTAACCACTTTAAGACTGAACAGTAAGGATATACTCACCTTTCAGTCCTAAATGTCTTATATTTCCTTTTAACACCTATTTTTTCGAAATATAAACTTAACTCACCTTTTAGCAGGACATAGTCCTGAACATGGTCTTTAAAACCCTACTGCAAGCAAACATTTTTAGTACACGGAAAATGTTTCAGAAGACAACCATAGTGGACCACCAACACCTTGAGAGACATTATGCATTATGGTCTCATACTTTGCCTAGTGTGTCTAGTTTTGAGAAATAATGTGTTTTTCATGCATTGCCTTCAATTCCCAGGCTTTCTATGAAGATCAGTGGTTTAGGTGGTTAGTTTCCTTGGCAAAGGACATTGCAAAAAGGAAAGGTTTCTAATAATGGACACAAGAGGGGAATCAGTATTGCCAATGCCATTTGGATGAGAAACGTTTATGGATTTTAGAGATTTAATTACCTTGTTGTCTTGCATAGGAGTGTACAAGTCCAAAAGGTGAGTATCAGACGAAAGACGGTAGGACAAGAAATTTTGTGTTGAAGAGCACAATGAGATGTCATATGACCTAGGACTAGGATATAGTTATAAAGTGAATGAAAATATTCAATAAATATTTGGCAATACGAGATGAACAATGGTTAGAATTCCATGCACAGTTCATCAAACTGAGTGGATAACAGATTTGGGTTTAATAGTTGTAGCTAAGAAAATTGTTATTGACTTGTCATAGAAGGTCCATTTGGTCCATCGGAGAAATCTTATTTTTTTTATTTTTTATAAAATTTTGTGATGGATGTTAAAGCCTTGTATGTAAGTGCGTGCGCTGAACTATCCTTCGTGCATGTGGCTTAGTTAAAAACAAACATCTTATCAACATTTCAATGTTAAGCACTTTCCTTTCTCTCTTACTTCCTGTTTAAGGAACTTTGTCAGTTCAAAGGTAACGGCATCATAACATCCTAGCATTGAGTTTGACTTGCTGGGCTACAAGTTATCCATGTGTGCTTGTTATTCCTTTAAAGAATAAATACGACATTTTATTTGCCTCTGCACATGCAAAACATCTGCAGGAATAACAACTGATCATGTACTTCAGATGTACAAAACATCTGTCTCCTAAAGTTTAGCTGTGTAATTAAAGGAAAGATTTTAGTGTGTTCAAAAACATGAGGGTTTTGTTTTTCAAGTTGCAATGTCCACTTTTCTGTTTGGTCGTTTGACTCCTTAAAAATTACAGTGTAATAGAAATTAACAGTGCCATCTATTCTCTAAACAGAAATTTCTGAAGACTTTTAAACTGACTGTCCATGCAGACAGAGACTAACTGTAGGACTCAAACACTGTCTGACTCAAGGTGCATGTATATGGCTGAAGGATCTTGTCCATAAAAGGATTATTATATTTAAAAAATAGTTTTGAGGTGACAGATGTCCTTTACTTATGGATGATATTTAGTCTCCTAACAATTACAGCGATAATACAGAATTCACCACTGTTGGTGATTTACTATAAAACACAATAAATGCTTTTGTGTTTGTGGGGCAGTGTTTGTGGGGCAAATATATGGGTGCAATTTGTTCTAATTTGTCAAATAAGGAGTTTTATTTTACCATATGCATTACAAAGACCATTATTGGACAGAAACTTTATCAGGAACATCAAACACTTTGGTGTATGTTCCATTAGTTTTGGAGCTGTATTTAATTACCTGCACCCAACAGCCTGTTAAGGTAAGTCTATTCTCCACATTACTATTTGCTGAACTCTATATAAGTGTGTATTAGACATGTGCAATTCGTTTAGTTCCGAATGTAAATTCGAATGAATTACGGCAAATCGGACATTTGGATGCTTCTGAATATATGAAACGCCGCATTTCGGAAGTGCTGAACCGAAATGAATTGCCAAAGTGCCAAACCGACCTAAATTGCCGAAGTGCCTAATTTCAGAAGTACCGAAGTGCATTGGATTTCTGAAAAGTGCAAAACAAGATAGGGAGGGAAAATGACGTGAATGATGACAGGAATCTGTGATCCAGATCTGTGATATGCTATCCTTTATCCTGATTACTACCTCTATCCTTCTACCTGTTTCATGCAATATTTCATATTCCTGTCTTTTTGTTCATTGAATTACTCATTCATATTTGGACTTGTGATGCATGTCCCGAATTACAAAAATAATTCTGTGCCCCCCAATAATAATGAATAAAAATCACTGTTTAGCAGACACAACCCCAATGAAAAATTTAAATTACGCATTTTTCTCATTGGGTGTATATCTAAATCCATTTAACAAAAACTGCAGATCTCTTGTCTGCAGCCTTTGCAAGCCCTCCCCTTCTAACCCCGCCCAGACTTTCATTGTGTTCCCAATACAGCTCAATGAGAAGGTAGGTCTTTGTAAGGTAAGTGACTGGTCAGTTGCTGCCTCTTGAATTTAGCTCCAATGAGCTAACCGAACCAGGAAGTAACAGGAAGGTTATCTGATTGATAGCCAGAGAATTTAACAAGGTTAATTTATAAAAATTACAATTTCCAATCAATTCTGCTCTTTGTAAAATTAAGAAAAGAGAGGACACACTCTTCACACATAGAGGACTTCAGCAAGCTAAGCTGCTTCAGGGGTTTGAAGTGACTCTTTAAGCAGAAATGGTGTAGACACAAACTTTAGTCGGCATATGTTAAACCATTCATGGAAAGTACACCTTAGTTTGGTTTGGTTAGGGACGTTTTTTCTCTACAATGATCCAGTTCATTGTTAGTTTTGTACTTGACTTCTCATAGTACAAGCATATACACATATGATATGATGGCTCACAAACATATTTGCAGGAATCTGGCTGGCCCCAGGCCATTAACTCAGCAAATAGTACCACAGTAAAATTAAACATTAATTTTATTTTTCTATGCGTACATCTGCCATTCTTTAGGCAAATTAAAACAAGTTCATAAATAATGCGTGTGCAATGAATAATGGGTGTTTACATTACACTTCTTAAAGCAAATAATCTAACCGAAACAACGTATTCATTGCCATCTGTGCGAGGCAATCAGGAATGATCATCAAATGGGCTGTCAGAGAAAGGTCGCTCCTTATTGCCCGTCTTGTCACATTTTAACAATTAAAAGCAGGTTACAAATGGACGAATGAAGACAAATAGATGATATAGCATGGAGTTTCACTCATTTGTTTCAACACGTTATTTCCTTTCTTGGTTTTTTTGGACAGCACAGGTTTCTTAAATCTTTGTTCACTTTTTTCTTTGCGTTTTAGCATTGCAACTAAAAAACATGTATGCACAATGTGTAAAATGCAATGACCTATGATGTAATAGAGAACAGCAGGCTCAGTGACAGACAGCTTGTCCTCGCAATTAACATCATGAAAATACTTGTAAAATGGTCGACGTGTCAAACTAATGAATAGTATAGGAATCACATGTAAAATGGTTGGAACAATTTTCAGTCAGCACCAATTTAATGACTCATGTTCCTGCCTCAAATATACAAGACAATTTTTAAAAAAATACAGCTAATATAAAATAATAATAATTTTTAAAAATACTTCATTATTATTTTTTTAATTCATACCACCAAGTTTTATATAAATAAGGCCAAATAAATTAATTTTTTAAATTTAATTTAAATTTTTTTTTTCATTAGTCTCTGCATGTTTTTTTTCTTTCAATGATTACATTTTTTTAATTTTAGAGCCACCCCAATGACAAATTATATTTTCTCTTGCATACAATAGTATGTATGATCAATATGTGTGTCAAGTCATTATGAGCCGCCAACAGCAATTTTAGGGCCCCTTAAAAACAATATTGGCGGGGCCCCCTCACCTAGATACACACCGCTTGTCAAACATACACACATAAACGGTCATACACTCATACACATTGCCAGACACAAAAACACGATGTCATGCACACACACAGTCACATACACAAGTACACAATGTTAGCAATACACACACAGATTTCCACTGTCAGACACACATGCCACACACAGTTGGATATACACACACAGTCAAACTCACTCTTATATACTGTAAGACACACGCATAGCCAGAGACTCGTGCACATTTTAAAACAGACACAAAGCCAGACAAACACACACACTCACACACATCTTTAGACACATACACTTTCAAACATATACAAACTCACACACATAGTTAGATGCACACGCAATGTCAAACAGATACACAGCCAGACATACATACTCACATACAATAGATACACATACACTGTTAAGGTGACATACAGCCAGAGACACACACACACAAATACAAATTCCCAACCTCTTTTCTCCACAGTAAGTAGCCACCCTTTTCTCCCCCCATGTATTGCAGCTTGGGCTGTAGTGCAATCTGAGAGACACAGTGCAGTGATATAACATGCAATATCCCAGTCTCCTTGGCACCGTGTCTGATCCTCAGCTGCCAGTTACAGCAGCTCCATGGTAACACTGGAAGGAAGTGATATATATGATATCACATCTTCCAGTACTGCCATCTCCGAGGGAGCTTTGCAGGCTCTCGTATAATAAAGAGTTTAAGATTATTTTATCTCCAACGTCTGTTTTACATTGTCTTATTCATCTCAATTATTTTATATAGACTCTTCTGAACCAAGGAATATGAAGAAGCAAACGATGACAGTACGACTTACTGAATTCCAACTGCGGGATGAAATTAGTCCACAGCTTTTTAAAAATAGCTCCACTAGCAAGTGGAAGAGTAAGTTATATGAGTTTAACCCCTTAAGGACACAGCTTCTGGAATAAAAGGGAAACATGACGGAATATTTCCGTCATGTGTCATTAAGGGGTTAAAATGATATCATACACATTTATCAATAGTCACATGGCGTTTATTTACTCTTTGGGTATACTTGCTGTCCTGAAATAGAAAATTGCTAATTATTCTGTCATATCATGTAGAAAACCCAAGAATTGTCATCTCATGTACTTGTGGAAGTTCCAATAGTGGTAATATCACAGCACCTGGCCAATCAGTATCTCCTCCATGCAGAGCATTGAGACGCTGAACATTAGTGCCGAACATAAGCTGTAGTTGTTCTGGTGACTATCGTGTCCCTTTAAGATTGTTGGATAAGCTTTTCAAATTATTTTATACTGTTGGATACATTTTTAAAATGTTTTAATATTGTGAAAATAATCATAAACTACAGAATGCACACTATAATCACTGCAAGTAAAAAAAATGCAATTTATTAAGTACAAAAACAGTACCACATAGGAATAATACAAAAACAATTAAACAAAAAATAACAATAACAAGGGCAAATATAATATTAAATAGTAATAAATAGTAAACTACTATTTAATATTATATGTGCCCTTGTTATTGTTATTTTGTTTAATTGTTATTGTATTATTCCTAAGTGGTACTGTTTTTGTATTTAATAAATTGCATTTTTTTACTTGCAGTGATTATAGTGTGCATTCTGTAGTTTACGATTATTTGGATACTTCGTGAGGGAGTGTTTATATGGTTTGCACATCGCTCTTTTTTTGTGTATTTTGTCTCTCCATGTGCTTCTTTTTTATTAATATTGTGAAAAAAATGAAATGTAGTAATATTTTGATTTTATTTTAATATATTTATTTTTGTATATATGATTTTTTTTTTATATTTTAATATTTGGAAAATAAGAATTTTAAAAGTATATCCAAAAATACTAAATTATTTGAAACACTTATCTAAAAAAGATTAAATCGAGGCCTAAGGCCTCAATTTAATTAGCTTTCCAAATGATTCCATATTGTCAGAAAATCCTTTAAAATTATTTAAAATGATTTATCAAAAAACATTTCTATATATGTTAATGGTAACTTCTGTAGATAAATCCTTTGGAAAGGTTTTCTTAGAGCTTTGAATCATTTTGAAAGCTTATTAAATCGGGACTTTAGTCGTCTTAACACCAAATTATAAAGAGATTTTGAATGGAGACACTGAACGCTCCCCACAGAGACGCATTGAGTCAATGCATCTCTATGAGGAGATGCTGATTGGTGCACTGGGCTACTTGTTACTCATGGCAAAAGTCTCTCCTTGCTTTCCTATGGGACTTGATGATCCCAGCCAGATGAGGCGAGGTTGGGAAATAAAATTAACGTAAATGCTTTTTTTTTTTTTGCTTAAATTGGGGGAACGAACATCTAAATAGGAAGATTGTGAAATTTGAACTACGATCGTTTAAAAAACTGCCCTAAAGTCAAAATATTTTATCAATCTGTTACCGATGCTGGATTGTAATGTAGGACTACATTAGCAAGCATCAATTTTATAAGATTTTATGTTAAAACCTGCTTTACTTGGAAGTTCATGTCTCAGCAACAAGCATGTGGTAGGTGTTTTGTAGTCTTGTCATTTATTGTCTATAAATTGTCACTTTGTTAATCTGTCTGAAACTGTATTTCTACTTGGATGAGACTTGTGGTTCCATGCTTTTTTCCAGCATTGAACGCACACTCCAATGAGCTAGGTGTGAAAAACAAATGGAGACTGTCATCAGCAAACCTGACTACCGTTTATGGACAAAACGAGGATGGAATATATAACCAAGTATGAAAATATCATGGAATAGTTAATGTTGACATTCCAAGATATTAGTGAAGACCATATAAAAACCAAAAACAGATTACAGAAAAAAAAGAGATAAATATGTACACACCAACAAAACAGAACAAAAAAACTGAATGTATTTTTTTCTTTGAACTTCTAAAGAGGACACTTTCCGTAGCGTATAGATCAAAGACTATTTATGCATTTCAGAAGGCAAAACATTAATTTAAAATACAAAAATGAGTTTAGTAGATTATCTTCAATTGTCACTGTTTATCCAACCTAACTGTAGTGGTATACTGTATTAAAATGTAAGAGAATTAGTTATTTTCTCTGTAATTTTTAATGTATATGAGGACATGACTTCACTTCAGAGCGACCCTGATTAACTCTAAACAATATTGCCCAAGTGTCGTCTTAAGCTCCTCCAGCTTGCTATGTTCCAAATAAGTATTTGTCTAAAAACAGACATTTATTCAAATAACCATGTAATGAACAATCTAAAAGTCTACAGAAAGTCAAAAGATTAAATGTATTCTTCACATATGGTAAAGTTCAATGGGAAAATGTTTTTTTACACTTTTTCCTGTGAAATAATTTTGGCAATATTTGCTGTTTTTTGTGCTCAAATGCTGTGTAGGGTACTTGAGTATCCTGTGACATTGCAAGAAGGGTTGCTCTAGTAAAACCTTATTTAAAACAGACATTCTGGGCACCATAACCATTAAAATGCATGCTTATGGTGCCAGGAATCCCTGCGAGAGTTTCGGTTAATTCTTTGCTTTCTGGCAATGAATGCTGTTTAAAGGGTACTGTGTAAGTGTTAACTTCTGCTTTATTAGACCGACTCAGACCATGAGCACTCAGCACGTTAACAGTCAAACCATCTGTCTATAAACAGTCTATAAGTGGTTATTATATTTTGGGGGTCTAGTAACTTGAACAGTGACTTATAGTGAACTGTGAGCCTATTGCAAAAATAAGGCCAAATAAGTAAAAAAAAAAAAAAGTCCAACTTTGAGAATTTTTCTAACATGGTTATTTTAACTTAAAGGGACACCATAAGCACCAAAATAACATTGGCTTAATATAGTGGTTTCTTAGTTTCCATGCCATTTCCTCTGCCATTTGGGAGTGAAATCACTTTGTTTACGCAGCTCTAGCCACACCTCCCTGAATGTGACCAACACTGTCCCCCTACACATTTCCTGTAAAGAGAGGAATAATGTTAAAACTTGCTTTATTGCATAATGTGTTTAATTTAGAATTTCTTAACTCCTGCTCTGTTAATAGCCTGCTAGAAACAGGGAGTCTGGAGAGGCATGATCTATACCAGGGGTAGGCATCCTTCCGCACTCCAGATGTTGTGGACTACATCTTCCATAACACTCTTACAGGCATAATGCAGGGAAAGTATTAGAGGGCATGTAATTCACAACATCTGGAGTGCTAAAGGTTGCCTATGCCTGATCTATTCAATAAAATTGCTTCATTAAGTTTCAGTTTCAGTGGCTTTAAGCTGTGATTCCAAGCCTTCTTATTAGAAAAATAAAGAGTTTTGGATGGTTAGGAGAGGTTGGCAGGACTGCAGCCTCTATAACAACTTCAAGAAGTGTCTACAGTGTCCCTTTAAAAAAATTTCAGTTGTGGGACGTGTTCAAGTAGAGCAGACTGAAGTGAGCGCACTGTAAAAGAGAGTGGATACTGTGGAGGAGAGGGAAGAAGCCAGAGTCACTCAAACCCAAGACAACACAAAACAAATCACAACCCTCACTACCCAAATCCAACAGCTACAGAAATCAGTGGCCTCGTTGGAGACTCGCCATAGACGCCAGAACCTTCGTTTACGCGGCATCCCAGAGAGGATAGCGGAGGGGTGATGTGCCTGATGATGGCACATGTGGGCCTTACTGGAGACGCAGATCCACCACTCATCATGTCCTCCTGCCGGGTGCGGAAATCAGTAATGGCACCGGAGGAGGTCCCTAGAGATACTATCGCCATTACAAGGTACATAGTGATGAGAGCCGCAATTATGAACAAGTCCAGATCAATGGGAAACATTACCATTGAAAATTGCACAGTGTCCATATACAACGACCTCCCATATACAGTCCTGGTGGAGAGAAGAAAACTGGCACCAGTAGCCAAAAAACTCAGAGACCACTCCATGAGGTACAGATTCACCCCGGGGGGAACACTTGAAATCTCCCATATGGATAAGACACTCACCTTCTCCTCATCGGAAGACCAAGAGACCCTGTACCATGAACTGGGAATACCAGCCTCCTCCACAGGCGATAATCCAGCAAGAGGTCCCACCCCATCAGGGGAGGACAATACAGGAGGAGGAGACACCAGGGGCAAGAAGAGCCAAATTGACCGTCCAACTGTAGTAAAGAAACCACGGGCGTGAATAGGTGCCAACTCCGACGCATTGGAGCAGCCCACCCCACCTGGCACTACCCACAGCACAGATGAAGCACTAAGCTCAGCAGAGGAGAAGCACATCCCAGACAGACATGGAAACAAAAATCACACACATTGGAACTACCAAATGTTAAAGACTGCTATGAATATGGTCTGCGACCCATTCTTCTCTCCCTGCCCTTCGCTTACCTACTTTCTCCCTCCCTTCTTTCTACACTATGCCTGATCCCTGTGCACCGAAACTGTATATTGAGCCTCGAGATCGCAGCAACAAAACAGTGACGACTTAAGTTATATGTATTTACTATACCCCTCATACTATTGCACAGTTGTATACTGAAAGAAAACTTTCAATAAAAAAAGCATAAAAACGCAGAACGAAAACAGTTATTTTTTGTTTCTTCCATTTGCGAATAATCGCACCAACTGTTGTCACCTTCTCACCAAGCTGCTTGGCGATGGTCTTGTAGCCCATTCCAGCATTGTACAGGACTACAATCTTGTCCCTGACATCCTTGGACAGCTCTTTGGTCTTGGCCATGGTGGAGAGTTTGTAATGTGATTGATTGACTGATTGCTTCTGTGGACAGGTGTCTTTTATACAGGTAACAAGCTGAGATTAGGGGCACTCCCTTTAAGAGACACCTGGGAGCCAGAAATCTTGATGATTAATAGGGGATAAAATACTTATTTCACATATTGACATGCAAATCAATTTATTACTTTTAGACATGCTGTTATTCTGTCTCTCACTGTTAAAATACACCAACCATTAAAATTATAGACTGATCATTTCTTTGTCAGTGGGAAAACGTTCAAAATCAGCAGTGGATCAAATACACTACTCAAAAAAATAAAGGGAACACAAACATAACACATCCTAGATCTGAATGAATTAAATATTTTTCTGAAATACTTTGTTCTTTCCATAGTTGAATGTGCTGACAACAAAATCACACAAAAATTAAAAAATGGAAATCAAATTTTTCAACCCATGGAGGTCTGGATTTGGAGTCACACTCAAAATTAAAGTGGAAAAACACACTACAGGCAGATCCAACTTTGATGTAATGTCCTTAAAACAAGTCAAAATGAGGCTTAGTAGTGTGTGTGGCCTCCAGGTGCCTGTATGACCTCCCTACAATGCCTGTGCATGCTCCTGATGAGGTGGCAGATGGTCTCCTGAGGGATCTCCTCCCAGACCTGGACTAAAGCATCTGCCAACTCCTGGACAGTCTGTGGTGCAATGTGACGTTGGTGGATGGAGCGAGACATGACGTCTCAGATGTGCTCAATTGGATTCAGGTCTGGGGAACGGGCGGGCCAGCCCATAGTATCAATGCCTTCGTCTTGCAGGAACTGCTGACACACTCCAGCCACGTGAGGTCTAGCATTGTCTTGCATTAGGAGGAACCCAGGGCCATCCGCACCAGCATATGGTCTCGCAAGTGGTCTGAGGATCTCATCTCGGTACCTAATGGCAGTCAGGCTACCTCTGGCGAGCACATGGAGGGCTGTGCGACCCCAAAGAAATGCCACCCCACACCATTACTGACCCACTGCCAAACCGGTCATGCTGGAGGATGTTGCAGGAAGCAGAATGTTCTCCACAGCGTCTCCAGACTCTGTCACGTCTGTCACATGTGCTCAGTGTGAACCTGCTTTCATCTGTGAAGAGCACAGGGCGCCAGTGGCGAATTTGACAATCTTGGTGTTCTCTGGCAAATGCCAAACGTCCTGCACGGTGTTGGGCTGTAAGCACAACCTCCACCTGTGGACGCTGTGCCCTCATACCACCTTTATGGAGTCTGTTTCTGACCATTTGAGCAGACACATGCACATTTGTGGCATGCTGGAGGTCATTTTGCAGGGCTCTGGCAGTGCTCCTCCTGTCCCTCCTTGCACAAAGGCGGAGATAGCGGTCCTGCTGCTGGGTTGTTGCCCTCCTACGGCCTGCTCCACATCTCCTGTCTCCTGGTAGTGCCTCCATGCTCTGGACACTACGCTGACAGACACAGCAAACCTTTTGCCACAGCTTGCATTGATATGCCATCCTGGATGAGCTGCACTACCTGAGCCACTTGTGTGGGTTGTAGACTCCGTCTCATGCTACCACTAGAGTGAAAACACCGCCAGCATTCAAAAGTGACCAAAACATCAGCCAGGAAGCATAGGAACTGAGAGATGGTCTGTGGTCACCACCTGCAGAACCACTCCTTTATTGGGGGTGTCTTGCTAATTGCCTATAATTTCAACCTGTTGTCTATCCCATTTTTACAACCACATGTGAAATTGATTGTCACTCAGTGTTGCTTCTTAAGTGGACAGTTTGATTTCACAGAAGTGTGATTGACTTGGAGTTACATTGTGTTGTTTAACCCCTTAAGGACGGAGGGCGTACTATTACGCCCTGCAGGAGCCGGCTCTAAACGCCGGCGGGCGTAATAGTACGCCCTCACTTTAATGGCCGCCCATGTGGCCGGCACTATTCGCCCGCTGCAGATCGCGGTCGGGGGGGATGCCCGGCCCCCCAGGCAACCCCCCCTGTGGCCGGTGACCTCGATCTGCAGTCACTGATCGCAGTGACAGGCTGTCACTGCGATCAGTTTTTTAACGTGTGTCAGCCGATTTCAAATCGGCTGACACACGTGGCCAGCGGCTACCCCGTGCAGATCGCGGTCGGGGGACTTACCTGGCCCCCCAGGCAGTCCCCCTGGGGTCAGTGACCGCGATCTGCTAAGTCTGAGATCGCAGTGACAGCCTGTCACTGCGATCAGTGTTACATGTGTCAGCCTATTGGCACAAAGATCCCCCTGCAGATTGGAAGGGGGGAGTGCTTGTACCACCAGGCACTCCCCCCTGTGGCCAATTACCCAATCTGCAGGAGGTGATCACAGTGACAGGCAGTCACTGTGATCACTGATCCTGTGTGTCAGCCAGTGATGTAAAATCACTGGCTGACACTGTCTCTGCCCCCTGTCCTGTAAAAAAAAAAAAATATTAGTAAAAAAAAAATTACAGTTAAAAATATAAAATATGCTTAGATCATATATATTATATATATATGATCTAAGTATATATATATATATATACACACACACACACACACACACACACACACACATTTACACATACACGAAGTGTATTTAAATATTAACATATATAATTATTTATATATATATTACTATCAAATTACACGTAGACTAATACTGATTAAATATATATATATATATAATTATTGTTATATATATATATTTATATATAATATAAAAAATGTAAATACGTAAAAAAAATAAAATTAAAAAAATAATTAAAAATAAATAATAAAAAAATATATAGATGTTTGTTATTTCATTCTAACTGTATTGTGATATTAATATATATATATTTATATCAAAATACACGTAGAACAAAATAATATATATATCTACATACATAAATATATACATATATATCACTAAATATACCTATATATAAATAAAAATATTTTTAAAAATTATATATATACACATATAGATTCACATACGTATATATATATACATATATTAATTCTACATATATATTTATGTAATATTTTTACATAATTAGGTATCTTAATTAATTACAATTAGCGGGACCTGCCTGACAACCCATACCGAAAGTAAAGGGAATTTAATTTGCTAGCACTATATTTAACCCTATAACTTTCCAAGACACCATAAAACCTGTAAATTAGGGGTACTGTTTTACTCGGGAGACTTCGCTGAACACAAATATTAGTGTTTCAAAACAGTAAAATGTATTACAACAATGATATCGCCAGTAAAAGTGAAGTTTTTTGCAATTTTCACGCACAAACAGCACTTACACGGATGATATTATTGCTGCAATACTTTTTACTGTTTTGAAACACAAATATTTGTGTTCAGCTAAGTCTCCCGAGTACAACAGTACCCCTCATGTACAGGTTTTATGGTGTTTTCAAAAGTTACAGCGTCAAATATAAGGCTTGTGTTTCATTTTTTTTTCACATTAAAATTCGCCAGATTGGTTACGTTGCCTTTGAGACCCTATGGTAGCCCAAGAATGAAAATTACCCTATGATGGCATACCATTTGCAGTAGTAGACAACCCAAGGTATTGCAAACAGGGTATGTCCAGTCTTTTTTAGTAGCCACTTAGTCACAAACACTGGCCAAAATTGGCGTTTTTTTGCATTTTTCACACAAACAGATACTAACGCTAACTTTGGCCAGTGTTTGTGACCAAATGGCTACTAAAAAAGACTGGACATACCCCATTTGCAATACCTTGGGTTGTCTACTATTGCAAATGGTATGCCATTATGGGTGTACATTTCATTCCTGGGCTACTACACAGTCTCAAAGGCAACGTAACCAATCTGGCGAATTTCAATTTCAAATGTAATGTGCTATATTTGACCCTATAAATTCCCAAAACGCCATAAAACCTGTACATAGGGGTACTGTTTTACATGTGAGACTTTGCTGAATACAAATATGTGTATATTATTGCAGTAAAAGCAAACAGTATTATGACATTGACCGTTAAAATGTCATGTAGAACTGAAATTTTTTTAAAAAATCGTTTTTTCTCCCATTTTTTTCATATTAAATTATGTTTCTTAGCTAAATATTTGATATTAAATGAAAGCCCTGTTTCCCCTGAATAAAATGATATATAATAAGGGTGGGTGCATTTACTATGAAAGAGGTGAATTACGGTTGGACAGACATGTAGCGCAAATGCCAGGTTTTGTTTACATTTTGTTTCGTTCACAACGTGTACATTTGGCTCCGTCCTTAAGGGGTTAAGTGTTCCCTTTATTTTTTTGAGCAGTGTACTTCCCCCCACCCCCCTCACAGTAATGATATAAAACCGAAATGTATTTTTTTCGGTTATTTGGTTCTTCTATGTGACAGTGCAGGGTACAATAGGTTTCATTTTAACTGGGGAATTCCATTGTCCTTTAGATGTAATTTAACCATCTGCCTGCTGCTCACAGGGATATAACTAAATCCAGAAAGAAACTGTTTTTAGGCGTTACCATATTTATTAGCAAGACATACTGCAAGAAGATTCTAAAGTCCTAAACAAAATGATGCCCACACCTTCTTTTTGAGGCTGCAAGTATACAGAGGATGCTGAATATTTTATGTACTTTTTAAATGTTTTTTTGGGAGGTAGGTATAAAGCTGTGCCTTTGTTTACTGTTTTACATTGTCTCCAATGATTAAACAATCTTGCTATCAATTAATCGTGATTAATAAGAGGACAAGGTCATCTGTGGCCAATAGAAAGGTTAATAAGTATTGTGGTGAGCTGAAATTTGAAAGGTCATTGCTTCATTTTCAAATGTCAGTTTGCGCACTGACCGTTAAAACAAACATGGCCAGGTTAACCCCTTAGGGATGGCGGCAGTTGTACAAGTGCGTAACCAAAATAAAACCTAGAATTTGAGCTATATGTCTGTTCAACCATTCTGTACCTCTTTCATAGTAAGTGCATCTACACTTATTATATATTTTGTTCAGGAGAAATAGGGCTTTCATTTCACATCAAATATTTATATATGGAACATAATTTAATGTGAATAAAATCTAAAAACAAATGTGTGGGGAATTAAGAAATGTCATTATTTTTCAAGTTCTGCCTGGCCTTTTAACTGTGAATGTCATAATACTGTTAGCTCTTACTGCAATAAAATACACATATTTGTATGCTGTGATATCTCGCAAGTAGAATGATGCCCCCCATTTTAACGGTTTAATGGTATTTTGGAAACCTATGGGGTCAAATACAGGACTTGTCCATTTCAGTTTATACATGTTGAAATTTGACAGATTGGTTTGTTGGGCCTATGTTGCCTTTGAGGTCGTATGACAACCAAGGAATGAAAATTATCCCCATCATATATTTTTGTTCAGTGATTTCTCACGAGAACAACTGTATCCCCATTTACAGGTTTAATGGGGTTGTGGAAAGTTACAAGGATATATATCAAGCTGATCTGAGTCATGTTCTCCCGCTTGGAGTTGGCTAGGTAAGTATAGTAATTCAGTAAGATTTCAGGATTCAAAACCAAGTATTTTTCAACACTTCACTAAAAAAATTATACAATCTGTCTCATTATATAAAACTTGGTGATAAAAACATGACGAAAAAAATTCTTTCATTTGTCGCATGTATCTTTTTTAAAGGTATTTGTGTTCTGAGAGTAAATCATTTTTTGTTACATTAGCAGGTATTTAAGAAATACAAATGACTACTTTTCCACAAAAAACCCTGAGTAAATTACTATCTAACAGACATAGTAGCACAAATGTATCCTTTATGAGCAGGTACACTGTCAGTCAAACTAATTGTGTTGTCTATGAGGCTAATCCTTTTAAATTGTTTCTTTTTTCATTTATTTTTTTTTTTGTGGAAGTTAAATACAAACGAAGAATCATTAGAAGGTTAACAAGCACCTAGTCCTACCTGACGGTGATATTTTCTACTCAACTTTTTGAACTCAAGTTTTTACATGTATATGGGTGTTAACGTACTTAAGATGCATCAGGGAAATGATATTTTCAGGTGAGCAAGTCATCACCTTTGACGAGGGAACATCCAATGAACAAAAATGAGAGCACCCATAGTGGAAACTAAATACAAGAGAAGCTTCTCCAGAGTCACATATTTTTAAGAATCAGAAAGAATTGAGTAACAGAGAAAGAGGGAGAACTGTGCATGATAAATATTTCTTCTATACTTTTCTATTTTTTTTTCCCGTCACATATTTTTCCAGTTATGACACAGATGGTTGTTGGATAATTTATTTCTGCAGAAATAAAATTGATCATTTGCCCTTTGAGATTGAACATTTGACAAAAATGTACGAAAAAACAGAATACAGATTGTGAATGGCCATAAATCTACTGTATTTATTTACGTTACCTGCTTTTTTCTGCATTCCTATTGGTTGCTAACCATACAAAAACGAAAAACAGACACTTTTTGAAAAGCCACCTTTTCAAACAATTGTTCAAAATAATTTGTTGCTGCCAAATTTTCAAAAAGAAATAGATCTGCTCATTGCCATCTCCATTAAAAAAAAATATCGGATTTCTGGATTTGACATTTTATGTATTAACATGTTTGCCAGTATAGAATGCCACTTTATTATGAATCAGTCAAGCCTGTTAAAAATGTTAGCCCAAAAAAAAAAAAGGAGTAATTGTGAATAAAATCATTGTTTCTCAATGGTCCTCCGATCAAAGTTGGGAGAATAAGTGTTGTGTAGACTGAATGTGTGTCTTCTTACAGTGAATAGAATGAGAAATTTACTAACACAAAGGTTGTATCTCGGCTTGAAACTACAAAGCATGTCAGTTCCAATCTCATGGCTAGACCCAGGAGTTATCCAGTAAAATTACTGTCTTTTGTCTTGTTTTTAAAATAGCTTAAATAAAGACCCAAGTGCTTTACAGTACTCCATACATCTACATATTGCATATTTGTTGGATGGTCATGATTCATTACATATAAATCTTCTATACCTGTTTACAAGTAGGGCAGAGCATTGCTATTTAATCCCTTAGCTGCTCAAGTCATTTTTAGACTTGTGCACTCATTTTAAACAACATTGGTGATTTGTAAGTAACTATCACAAATTGTAGATTGTTTTATTCAGCAGGTAAAACTCTTTTAGCAAATAACTTTAGATCGCAACGAAAAATCTCAATATTGACGCCACCCCAAACAAAATCCTATATATAATATGTTTTCGTTTTCTTTTTCAATAAAAAAATGGCAATTGAAAATGAAAAGATAAAATGTATTATTAACCTTATTAATTGCAATTTAAAGGTAATTTATGCAGAGAATAGATTAGAATAAAAATATCTACATGGAAAAATACTGCATAATACACCGATAACACCCTGATTTTACAGAGAATACGATGACATATAATAAAATATTCATTATCCTACCCTTGTTCAAACTCACTTAGTATAGTAAAATAATTTAAAAAAAAAGATTAAAATGACATCTTATACAGATAAGATCACTTACTTCATACTTTCATAATCACCTATATATTTTGGTGACAACAGGAAGTTACCCCATCCAAAACAAAGGAGTAGAAAGAGGCTCTTTAAGAGCACCCATCTCCCTCCCCCCAAAAAAAATTCCCTGATGGACAGTAAGATAGGTAATTAATATTTGCAAAGTTGGTCACCTGCATGCCAGGGTGCAAGATATTCTGCCCTTTCAAATTAAGGGGTAGTTTGTCCCCTTGGCTTAAACAGAGGTGAAGATTAGTGTCCCCACTCCCTTAGGCAAAAATGACTGTAAGACTTGCGGCAAGTGACCACCACTTTTGCTGTGATCCCCTGCAACATAGGGGGACAAGAGACCACTCATCTGAAAATACAGACTCTGCTCTTTAAAACAAGGCCTCTCAGGCCAAGTGAATTCTGCACATGTGGTGCAAAAACCCCTAGAAAACTGCTGAAACAGAACCTAGAGACAGCGCAAGAATATAGTCTGTAGTTGTTATGGTGCTTTGAGTGCCTTTTTAAATATAGCAAGAAGTAAAATGAAATGCACTGAGCTCAATTATAATTATTTCTTTAAAAAAAAATTTACTATACTTTCTGGACATTATGTGTACATTTTTATTTTTTTTATTGACCTTTTATCTATACACTTCAAAATTATTAATTGCTGATGTTAGCTAGTTATATCAAAAATATTTTAATTGGTTTTATCTATGAATCACACAGCCCAATAATGGTTCTTAGGTTGACCTCTAGTGGTCAGAATTTTATGAACAGCTGATGATTGTGAAAGAATGTTTAAATGACAAATATCAAGCAATATACATATAGTTGGTGAGGATATATGTCTAGACCAGGGGTAGTCAACCTTTTTCTACCTACCGCCCACTAATGCATCTTTCTTGATGGAAAAATTTCCTTACCGCCCACCAGTTTTCGCGCAAGTGCAGAATATTTTTTAGAAAGGAGGGTGTTTTAAAAAAAAAAAAAAAAAATGTACATACATTTATCTTTTTATTTCTACTTTATGCATGTTTATAATGTTAACTTTATAAAATATAATGAGAAAATAAAGTAAATTTAAATTACCTTTACTAGTGATTAATGAGATATTTGAGGTTGATGCTGCGAGACTAAATATTTGATATCTGGTTCGATTTTCATAAGGAACAAGCAAAGGTCTCTCTCTTTCGGTGATATTCAAACGATTTCACTGTTTGCGCGTAATATGATTTCTCATCTGTGCATCAGCTCCCCTTCTCTCCCTCCTCAATTCACCTCTCCACCTTTTTTTTCCCCCTTTTCCCTAATTTTTAACCTTCGTTATAGCAATGCCCAGCAGGAAGGCTGAGCTAGGTAGCCCACTTATTATTATTATTATTATTATTATTATTATATTAGCCAACAACAATTTTCTCCTTTTTCTTTTTCTTCTTTCTCCTTTTTTACAAGTACTCTGCTCTTTCTCCAATGCTACAAGTACTCTGTTCCTTCTTTCTCCAATGCTACAAGTACTCTGCTCCTTCGTTCTCCTTTTTTTACAAGTACTCTCCTCCTTTATTTTATCCCCTTTTTTTCTATTTTTCTTCCTTCCTTTTTTTTTTTTATCTTTTCCTTTTTATCTCCTTTTTTATGCTTTTCTTTTACATTCCAATGAACAAAAGTAAGGCTGATGTATAGTGGGTAGGGGGTCTGTGAGGTTGGTAGGGGGGCTCTATAATGGGTGGGGGGCTGTGAGGTGGGTAGGGGGGCTCTATAGTGGCTAGGGGGGCTCTATAGTGGGATGGGGCAGTGAGGTGGGTAGGGGGGCTCTATAGTGGGTAGGGGGCAGTATAGTGGGTAGGGGGCAGGGGGGCTGTGAGGTGGGTAGGCGGCAATATAGTGGGGTAGGGGCCTCTAGTGGGTGGGGCTGTAGATGGGCAGGGGCTGTGGAGGTGGTGTGAGGTGGGGTATGGGGCTGAATAGTGGCTAGGGGGGCTGTGAGGTGGCTAGGGGGCTGTATATGGGTAGGGTATAGTGGGAAGGGGGCTGTAGGTGGGTAGGGGGCGTATAGTGGTAGGGAGGCTGCAGGCAGGGCAGTAGAAGTGGGCAGGGGTCTGTGAGGTAGGGGGCTCTATGTAGGTGGTGGTGGGCTGTGAGGTGGGTGCTCTATAGTGGCTGGGGCAGCAGGTGGGTAGGGGCTCATAGTGGGTAGGGCAGTATAGTGTAGGGGGGCAGGGGGGCTGTGAGGTGGGTAGGGGGCAGTATAGTGGGTAGGGGGGCAGTGAGGTGGGTAAGGGGGCTGTATAGTGGGTAGGGGGTCTGTGAGGTGGGTAGGGGGCTGTGAGGTGGGTAGGGGGCTGAATAGTGGCTAGGGGGGCTGTGAGGTGGCTAGGGGGGCTCTATAGTGGGTTAGGGGGCAATATAGTGGGTAGGGGGGCTGTAAAAAAGTAAATACCTTTCGTGTCCTCTTGGTCCGGTGGGCAGCTTCCCAGTAACGTGCATGGGGGCGGAGCTTTGAGCGGGAGGCGGAGTATGCGGCTATAATGATTTCAGACTGTGCAGGGAGACTGACAGGTCTCCCTGCAGCTGCTGGCAGCCACACCAGCCCCCAGCTCCTCCCTCCTTCCTCCCCTCGGACTGACAGGCTGGCACAGTCCGAGGGGAGGATTTATCAGAATGATCATTAAGGCGGTCAGCCCAGCCCCAGCTGGGCCAGTCCGGGCCTGCCACCCACTCTCTCAAACGGGGGATTTAGCTGTCCAAATCCCTACCGCCCACCAGGAATCCTGAAACGCCCACTAGTGGGCGGTAGGGACCAGGTTGACGACCCATGGTCTAGACAGATTGCAAAAATTTATCTTGCTCATAGCTCACTCTGAGCTGAGTGCACAAAAGTGCCAGCAACGCTACATCTGTTTAGAGATTACAATGTATCAGTTTAATTTTAGCAAAGGGGTACTCAGAGTATAATTGCTATCTTGTAATTATCCATTTTGATTTGTCTTTAGTACACATCAGTCAAAATTTCCGCAGAAGAGAATCCCTTGTGTGAGCACCCAGTCACACCAGCAGTCCAAATTTTTTGGTATCCCTATAGCAGGGCTAGGGAACCTTCAGCTTTCCAGATGTTGTGGACTACATCTTCCTTGATGCTTTGCGAGCATTGTGGCTGTAACAGCATTATGGGAGATGTAGTCCAAAACATTTGGAGGGCAGCCGAAGGTTTCTCACCCCTGCCCTAAAGCAACAGAATTAGGAAATTCCTGAATCCTCCTCTGTTGGTGTGACTTGAGGATTTAGTTAGGAAACCACTAAATTAGATCATTGTTAGGCATGGCCCGTTGCTCTTGATATGTTCATTTTTGTTGATAATGTGTCATTTCCAAACTTACTCTATGCAGTGTACCAGCAAAAACAGAAATTAAATGTTGTGCTTTATTGATTTTAATTCTGGATGTGGATCTTTACTGGGTAGTTCTGTGCTCTCCCAGAATGCTGAGCGTTTTATCTCACATTGTCAACACATAGTCACACGCATGTCCGCCTTGTGAATGCCATAACGCTTACTATACCAGCGAATCAGTGCCTAAGCACATATAGTGACCAATAAAATACAGATACTATACAGATATAAGCTAATGTTTAAAAAAAAAGAAAAAAAGCTGTATTTATACATTTTGTAGCTATTTGGGACAATATATGGATGTATCGTATATTTAAAAAAAAAAAATGATAACATTCTATATTTTCCCAAAAGCTGCACTTTAAATCCTTTGATTGAAGTGTGCATTTTTAGTATTTAAACTACATCAGCCTCAGTCCTTTCTCCAAGCAATATGCACACAATACAAGGCTTGTAATATTCCTATATCTTTCACTATATGCAGTATTTCTTTAGGGTTTGGACGTTTAGCTGTTATTGCATTGAACTGTTGAGAGATTTCAACAATGGCTTCCTCAGCGGGTCAGTAGAAAGTCTCCTGAAACAAAATAGCCTCAAACACAATGTGGATTTCTTTCAGTGCCTCACCACCTGTAGCATCGCTGTTTAAAATATCTTCATTACTCAGTCATCGCTGCGTATTTCCCACCAAGCTCGTGTGTCAGCGATGGACATTAAATGCTCGCAATATCTGAATAGCTCATGTCAGGTTAATGACATAAAATTACAGTGATGTTTAAGCTATTTAGCCCTTCATTCGGCTATAATTAAGAAGAGATGGAAGACAGTTTTGCATTCTATTCAAAGGCCTAAACTAACCCGAATATCTTTTGCACTCTGTCTACCTTGCATCACAACTCCTATCATCCGAAAGAAAAGTATGTGTTTTTTTCCAGCACTTCAGCTATTGCATCATGTAATTCAGTGAATTGACAGGCAAATTACAGTGCTCGAACAACTGTAATAGCACATCTGCCACTGTCCCCACACAAGACCTAATAAATTATGACAAGTTAGTAAATTAGGTGGACAGCGCTAAGAATTATTATAATAAAATCATACATACACAGGTAGCAGCAGGTTTCGCAATTATGTGTCTTACTCTTAAAAAAAAAGGAAATAAAAGTACAATGATAGTGCAGTATGTTATGAATAATATGGTGATAATCATGGTGGAATCACACTCACTTTTGAGAAAGCTGTAAGCGCAACATGTCTAGTGGAGATTAAGGATTGCATACAAGGACTGGTTTTATTTATAGTTCTTTTTACTATATAGTTCACTTTTAAATAGTTTTATTTCATTCTGTTTATTAATAAAGATTCTGTTTTAATACCCAGTCACTCTTGAGCACCTTATACTCTCACCATCACTCTGCTGTTCCGGATCTACATATATCCCTAGGTGGGGATTGTTCCACCTAAAGCTCCATACTCTAGAGCAGGTCATTGCTCTCGCAAATGTAAGTAGGTCAAATATTATTTACTTTTCCTACTTTTACATACGTACTGTACCATTGGTATACATCCTTATTTTTTTTCATATGATGAACCGCACTACCTTGGAAATATGATACCAGCAAAAAGAAATCCTTAGACGGGGATTGTTCCATCCAGGCTCCTAAAATAGAGCTTTTTAAGCTCTGGAAAACGTGAGTGCCCCTTTGGAATATATCTTTATCACCATATTATTCATAACATACTGCACTATCATTGTACTTTTTATTTCCTTTTTTTTAAGAGTAAGACACATAATTGCGAAATCTGCTGCTACCTGTGTATTTATGATTTTATTATAATAATTCTTAGCGCTGTCCACCTAATTTACTAGCTTGTTTTGTTCTATTGTTCACAAGGTAAAAGGAACTCCTTGTTGGTGAATAGCTGCTTTATTGGATAGAGAGCACTTATCACTTTTTTCACTATCTAATAAATTATGAACACGCTTTGATGTGAGGTAAATGGGTAACATTTAAAACTCTCCTACAGTTTGTCTATACTCTCTAGGTTTTAGTCATCCAAATTTCTAAATAGACTGCACTGTCAAAAAAACAAACAATTCCAGTGAGGTGGATCCTTATAATTACTTAACTTATTTGTGCAATGTGCAATATAATAGAAAAGATAGCCTCTTTGTGCATCTGTTTCTGCCCCAATCCCTTTGTGTGTATCTTTTTCCCCTTCCCCTTGGTATATCTATTTTTACCCTTTACCTCTGTGTATCTCTTCCCTACAGCCCTTCTGTGTGTCTCTTTGCCCCCCCTCAGCCCCTCTGTGTCTCTCTTTGTGCCTTCTCATCCCCTCTGTGTGTTTATTTACCCTAGCCCCTTTGTGTGTCTTTTTGTGCCCCCTCCTCTACTGTGCCTTTCTTTTGCTCACCCTCCCCTCCTGTCTCCTCACATCCTGTGCCCTTCTTCTGTCCTTCTCCTCTTTTGTGCCCTTCTTCTGCCCTCCCTACCCTTCAGTGCCTGTCTTTTGTCCCCCCTCGCCGCCTTTGCCCTTCCTTGTCCCCTGCCCTGTGCCTGCTCAGCCTCACCTCACCACCCCTACCGGGTCTGACATGAAGCAGTTCGGTGCTCTTCCTGTCAGACCTGTTATGGGAACAGATGCTTTTGTACCATGGTCCGTCTAGTCTTTCACGCTACATGGAGTAACCGGCAGTAGAAGAGCACTGTGAAATGCCCTCCCCTGCCGGTGTGACACCTAATTTGCGTGGCACACTTACTCTGTGCAGCCGACAAACTAGCAGGTTGTGCCACACAGTTTGGAAAGCTGTGGTTTATGTCCTTATCTTCCAAAATCACCAAACCAGAATGTGAAAATTGTTGGTATATCGTGCATTCTCCAGATTAGAACAAAGCGATTTATCTATTTTCACATAGACATACCTTCCAACATTTAAAATGGACAAAGAGGTACACTTTAATTTTAGGGGTGTGAGTGAGGTGTGACCAGGGGTGGGGCTTTTCTGAGAAATTTTAGATGATTTACTAATAATTTATGCAATTAAAATGTAACTTAAAGGAGACTCACTTTGAACCCCGGGTAATCATGTATGGAAACCTATATAAATTTAAATGATGGGAGAGGAGGAGGAAGAGGGGAAAGATGACAATAAGACTATTTTAGGCCACCTTTTATGGCTGTCCACCTATCCTTTCTTCTCCGTTCTTCCTTTCTCTCGCTGGTTTATTTTTTTCCTAAATACAGAGATAAAGGAAAAGTGGACTTTACTCTCTCTCTCCGGGAATAAATGAGCAAATAGTGTAACGGGGTAGGAGGATCACAGGAGGGAGGGATAGAGGGAGGTTGGAAGGGATATAATTTTATCAGGGGTAGCAAATTATAATAAGTAAAGATATAGGTACATTTAGAAGAAATAGTTTTGCGTATTATGAAGGATTATGAATAAGGAGATATCACTTGCATATATGAGGGAGAAATATGGGGGAAAATAAATAAATAAATGATAATAATGGTATCTATGCCAACCCAGATAGTAGCATGGTCAACAGACAAAATTTGAGACGATACCTATCTGATATTTAAAAAACAAACAAAAAATTTAACTTAGCGAGGGGGAAAGCTTGTCTGCCATACTAGGCAGAAGCATGGCTGGCAAGCTTCTCATAGACTCTGGCAAAAAGCTTGTATTTAGCGCACTTATTGCCCAACGAAAGTATCCAGCGGTAGCATCCTTGTACCCAGCAACAGGCAGGCATCTAATTGCGCTTCCCAGAGACGCGTACCGCCAATGATGCGATCTTCTGCAGCCGCGGTATAACGGTGACTCGACTTTGAGTGGCATAGGAGTTCAATTGCCTGGGTGGCTGGAGGTTCCCAAACCCCCCCTTTGGACTGGGTGGGGGTTATCCAGTCCCCAGCGCTGCTGTGCTCTACGCATATCTGAAATCCAGCTCTTCTGCATGAGCCAGAGTGTCTGATCTCAAGATGGCAGCAGTCCTAGTATGCTCCCTGGAGTTAGTGATGGATCCACTGCTAAGTTGGAAGGAGGCCTTTGATTCCAGATCTGATCACATATGTCAGCAGTTTTAGCAAAGGATCCAGACAAAGGCAATGCAAGCTGACAGACATTTGCTCCATGATGACACCAGGGACTGTACCTTCCATTCTGGGCTGGGAACCCAAAGGGGGCCATACCCGAGCCGCCGTTCACACCTGGGAGTTTTCACGCAGCACCCAGGACATTGCCTTGCCAAACTGGGTCAGTGAACACTGTGCTGTAGTTCCCAAGGAGGTTTGGTCCCGGTGGGGCTGGGAACCCAGGAGCAATGTGGGGAGCGGCCTGCCACGGTAATCGTGTCTTCATATAAGAATGCCTTCTAGAGCACCAGTATCAGCTGACTTTCTGGGACATGACCACCTATAGCCTTACCATACAATAGGCCCTAGATTACTTGCCTACCGCAATTTATTTACTCTACTAACTGCTTGATAGTACATGTCAATGTTATTGTTATTAACATGCTGGTTGCATTATTAATCTTTTCTTGTGTTTCACTGTGCCTAGACTGTGGTGGTGGTTCTACAATGTTGCACAACTGTTCCTACTCATCTTTCACATTTTCAGTGAATCCCTGCCTCTCCTCTTAAACTTACTTTCGAGCTTCTCTAACTTTGTCCATGCTACTAATAGCCCTGTTGTGGCTTCAGCGACTGCTTTTAAAATGGAAAAAAAAAAAAATCGAATTTATTTTAATTTAGAAAAAAAACAGTGTATCCTATTTACACAGACTGATATCTAAACACATTGATTGTAGTTTAGACACATTACTGTGAGTATTATCACTGTGGAACTCTTGTGATACACTCAGATGTCTTTATATACTTTTATTTATACCTTCCATGCTGAATGTCAGATAATTCTTTCATTGAGCATTTATAAAACGTAAGCCTTATATTTTATTTAAAAACAGTGTATAATATATAAGATATAAGATGAGTAAGAGGGAAACTATTGAACAAAGACCTTTGTTTTATCAACTATGTAAAACAAAAACAAAAAAGCTTGTGTCCTTAAAATACAAAACAGTCCTTTAGGGGTTTAAAAAAAAGAGACTGGCCCTAAAAATCTAAATATATGTTCCATGTAGCCATAAATACACTGGCTAGCGATTGCAACATTATAACAGTATCTTTTATGACTTATTCAGGTATCCCATTGTACAGCGCTACGGAATCTGATGGCGCTATATAAATAATTAAATAGTAATAATTAAATACCTAAAGTTGCATAGTAATTCAATATGAGAAATATACCTCCAATATGGTGGAAATCAGCTATGTTCCATATTAGATGAGATATTTTTCACATATATGATGGAATATTTTAGACATTATTATTGAATGGGAAAAAAGTACAGGATTAGACCTATATATCCGCCTTAATTTGCAACAAATTGTCACTAAAATCCTTGACGGTAATATACCAAGTGAATGTTACTCTGTTTTTGGTTTGTTTGGATAAGACCAATATTTATTCACGTATTTAAAAGGTGATTTGAAAATACCTTTCACCATCTTAGCATACAGAGTTTGTCATCAGTATACTAATTGCATTAGACTTTTATTGAACGTCAAACATACAGAGGTGCAGGTGGTAGCAATTTTTTTGTGTTTCGAGTGCAATAATAAAAGATCTGTGATGTGGAGATGAAATACAGAATTAATCAAAGCACAATAACCTTTTAACGCAACACAGTCTTTATAAGGTCAAATACTATTAATTTATGAATGAGTGCTTTCTGTATCAATATACATCGTCCCTACACTTAATATAACATAGAAATTTTTAAGCATTTGAATTACATAATAAGTACCTTACATGACAGGATTTACGAGATTATTATTTTTTTTTTGTAACAAAATATGTTTAATCGTTCCTACTATAACCTAATTACTAAGATTATTATAAAAATGTCAGTTAATGGCTGGTCATGTGTACAGGAGGAAACCACGTTTTCAAAGGGCAGTTTCACAATTTAATAAAGTCTACAGAATAGGTAACGCAGAGGTGTAAAAAAAATAAATGTTGGTCATTTATTATTATTCTTATTTATATTCTTATTCATACATATTTGAGATGTTTCATTCTTTAAAAAAATAAATAAATCAAATAATGTCTTATTTATTAAAGTATGTAATGGTGGGCATTTTTTATTATTTATAATATATATATATTTTTTATATATATATACATATATATAAAAATAATAATAAAAATATATATACATTTGAAATAACTGTGAGCATGTAACAAGAGCAGCAGCAGCAGCAGCTGCCATTTTAATGATGCCCTGGCAGTTAGTCACTCTATCTGTTCTAGACATCAACAATCAACTAACTGCTGCAAGGTCGGCTGCTTTCCCGCGCTTTCGATCACGTGACTGTTTAGGACTGCTACAGACCAACAGGCACGCAGTGAGTTAGACAGCCGCGTTCTAGAAACATTTCACCGCGTTCGCGGGGGCCGCTGGGTAAAGGTAAAAGCGCGGGAAATTCGTTCTCCATTTTAGGCGGATGCTCTGAGAGAGCGAGTACTGGGTAACACTTGAACTCTTAAAATGGACAATTAAATCACTGATCAAGTGTCCTGTTTCTCGATGTACATTGACCTATGCTTATTTATATAAGTTAAAAATAAATAAATAAATAAATATATATATATATATATATATTTTTTTTTTTTTTTGTGGAGAAATAATATATGGTTTTGGGGTCTTAAAATAAATTATCTTAAATACAGGAAGAGGAGCATTGAGGCTTAAAACACAGACTTC
The DNA here is from genome assembly GCA_933207985.1 of Pelobates cultripes. NCBI lineage: Eukaryota > Metazoa > Chordata > Amphibia > Anura > Pelobatidae > Pelobates > Pelobates cultripes. Next base: position 136,017,606 of record OW240918.1, on the reverse strand, counting down.
ACACCTACCTAATATGATTTGCAAGTAAAACAATGTGATAAAGCAGGATTTTTTACCCCAGGAAATGGAAATTGGAATTTTCTTTTATTTGATAATGACAATTGTATTGTTTTGAAATGTGAGGGAACAAACATGAAAATTGCCATTTAATAATAAACAAAATAAGTTCATGTTTACTCAAAAAAATGATGGTTTCTTGATTATTACTAATAGTGGTCAGGTGGTTTAATCACTAAATAACCAGTTGTGATAGTTGTTAGATCCACCATGTTTGACCACAAATCATTGCTTAAAAGGACACTAAAGTTTGGTGCGGGTGCAGCGTCCCTGTCCTTTTAATTTAGGTAAATATAACAAAATTGGGGACATTCTGTGAAGGAAACAGAATGAAAAGCAACAATAACTGTGTTTAAAAAGTGAATATATAATTCCAGTTGGCCACTCACACTTTAAAAAACGAATATTGACCCTGATAAATAATATCCAATGGAGACCTTCTGATATCCATTTTACTGTTTCCTGTTTCCCCCTATTTAGTTATACTTATCTGTTTGTTTGTTTGTTTTTATTTTTACACTGTGTGCACTTTAGTTGTGACTGTCACAATATTGTTAATAGCAATTAATTTAGCAACTGCAGTGTTTACTTTGCAAGGTTAAATCCACCTCTAATGGCTGTCATATAGCCAATCGAGGCGCATTCACTGCCCTGAACGAGTCGTGTCTCGGTCAGGGATGTTTCATGTCTCGTGACACGGAAGCTCAATGTAAACAGTTAAGGAGTCTGTTCTGATGGAGCTAGACATCAGTTATTCAACATAATTTTATTATATTATATTATTTATATCTATTTTATTATTAATGGTATTACACTGTAATTTTCAAGAAAAAAAAAAGATTGCAGTAACTTGATAATTCTGAAAAAAATAAACTGTTAACAATGTTTATGCTCTGTGCCATTGCAGGTATCAAGATGGCGTATTCCAGCTTTGATCAGAGTTATGTCAACATTTCCGACTTGCACCCTAATCTTTCCCGCCCTGTGGGTATCAGTTACAATGTTATCATTTTTAAGTTTTGCACTTTGCCATCCTCTTCAGTCATACTCAAATGGCTTCAGCATAGTACGTGTCTGGTACAAAAAGTTTGCCTGGCAATTCAAATGGAGAGCAGAGAAGCCCAATAGGATGGGGCAGAGCCAAAGAGGGTGCAAGTCATCATCAATGACAAGCATGCCAAGATACCCCTTGGTAACGAGGGTTTCCTTGCTTTAAAGCAGGGGTTCTCAACGTTAGTCCTCAGGACCCCCTACCAGTCCAGGGTTTAGGGATTACCTGGGTGTGTCTAAGGTGTTTAGAAAAAGAAAAAAAAAAACACCTTAGAGTCTAAGGTGTTTTTTCCCCTTTTTCTAAACACCTGAGACACACCCAGGTAATCCCCAAATCCTGGACTGGTAGGGGGTCCTGAGGACTGGGTTGAGAACCCCTGCTCTAAAGGGACACTCCAGTCCACTAAAGTACTTTAGCTTGCTGAAATGCTTCAGGTGTGAAGACTGTGACCTCTTTTTAATTTTACAAAAAGTGCAAATTTCAAAAGAAACTGTTACTTTTATAAATTAACCTTCTTACATCCCCTGGCTGTCAATCATACAACCAGACCTGTTAGTTCCTGGTTGTTCACTCAGTGGTGCTAAACTCATGAGGCAGACAAATCATGCAGAGACCTGCCTTGGAAAGACTTCTCATTGAGCTACTTTGGGAACTCTGTGACTGGGCAGTAACAGAAAGTCTAGGCAGGGGGAGGGCTTCATACCAGAGATTTGCAGCTTTTGCAAGCTGTTTTTAGATATACCCCCAATGAACAAATGCATAATTAAAAGTATGAATGTTTTTATTGGGGATATATCTATTAAATAGTGATTTATTTTGTATTTGGGCAGTGGAGTGTCCCTTTAACTTGCGCATCTAAGTGAAAGTGAGTGCCTTTTTACACAGGCCAGGATACCACAGGCTGCTATTGCCTGCAAAAGTCCTTAAGTGTACATACAGGGTTATTCACTGACTAAACTATCTGGCAAATCAAAATCTAAATGGCAAAATAGAGGCTAAATGTTAGTGAAATGCGGATAGTTTTAGCCTCTGTTTTGCCATTTAGTTTTGATTTGATATAATACAAAGTGAATAAATCCATCATTGTGGTTTCCCTCCCCAATCCTCACTAGCTTCTATAATAAAGTATTCAAAAAACGGTCCTAGTGAGAGGTAGGATGGAGCAAAGGGGATGGTAAATGTGACTTTATGGCTAACTTTGTTTTGCAACACAAAATGAAAAATACATGTACAGGGATGGATTTACTTATCAGAAGCCTGTAGGCATAGAACTTTCAGACACCACTCTATCCAGCGCTGTATTTATAGCAAGGCTGACAAGGCATTTGCCTTGGTTGGCACTTTCAGAGGGTAACAAAAAAAGCCACCCCAAATGCCTTGCCAGCCTCTTCGCCTGGGTCACCAAGGAGCTGGCCGGCTGGCCACCTCAGGATTCCCCGAGGCTGGCATGCGCTGATGTGAGTGTTAGTGTGTGTCTGTTAGTGAGGGTGTGTGTGTGTCTGTTAGCGAGTGTTAGTGTGGGTCTGTTAGTGAGAGAGTGTGTGTGTATGTGTGTTAGTGAGTGTGTCTGTTAGTGAGTTTGTGTCTGTTTTTGAGTGTTAGTGTGTGTCTGTAGTGAGAGTGTGCGTCTATTTATGAGAGTGTGTGTGTGTATCTGTTAGTGAGTGTGTGTATCTGTCAAAGAGTGTGTGTGTTTGTCACTGAGAGTGTATATGTGTCTGTCAGTGAGTGTATTTGTCTGTCAGTGTATGTATGCAGTGTGTCAGTTAGTGTGTATCTGTCAGTGTGTGTGTCTGTCAGTGAGTGTGCATGTGTGTCTTGTCAGTGAGTTTGTTTGTATGTGTGTGTGCACGTGTCTGTCAGTGTGAGTGAGCATGCGTCTGTCAGTTAGCGTGTATCTGTCAGTGTGTGTGTCTGTCAGTGAGTGTGCATGTGTGTCTTGTCAGTGAGGTTGTTTGTACGTGTGTCTGTTGGTGAATGTGAGTATGTGTGTAACTGTGAGTGAGTGTTATTGTGAATGTGTGCGTATGTCTGTGAAAGTGTGTGTTTCAGTGAATGTGTGTGTTAGGTTAAACACTGTCTGTGACAATGATTGTGTATCTGTCAGTGTGTGTATGTCATGTGTGTGTGCATGCATCAGCGGGGCATGTGTCTGTCAGGAAGAGAAATTTGGAAGGGGGGGAGGGGTGCCGAATTTTGTCATGCCTAGGGCAGCACAAAACCAGCATACACCACTGCTTCTATCCCATTAAAAAAAAAATAGTCTGCACATTTATAAACTGTATTTCGAAGTGCTAGAGAAGGGTTAAAGTAAATGATATGTTTAGAGTTAGGTTTAGGCTTAGAGAGGGGTAAAATTTTGTTTTATAGAAAAGTGTATTGGATTTGGATAGAAAAAGGTTAACTTTAAGACTTTAAATGTTTAAATAAAGAGGATTTTTACAATTAAAGAGTGGCTAAAGTCAGGATAACATAGATGCTTGGGGCTTAGAAAGGTAGTGGAGAGGTAGTTAGGGTAAATGAGATGCTGAGTGTTAAGGGATTAGGGCTAGTGTGGTTTAAGGGTCATTTGAGTGTACTGTATTGCACTGCAATGAAAATCAGTCCTAATCACCGCCATCTTCAATAACACTGTTTTTAATAAGAGCAGCAGTTGCCACCTGCAGAATTAATAAGGGAAAAATACACTTTTGAAGAAAGATTTTACATGCCAAAGTTAGGTGCTATTACTGTGCATGTACCTGGGAAATGTGGCCCTACTTGTACTGTAAGGGAAGAGCATAAGCAGACAGAATCAGTTAGACAAGAAAATGTTAAATGAAAATGTATCCTGCAGGTTTTTTTTCATCTTTGAACATTTAAGTCATTTCACACCTTCAGTTATGAGTGTTACAATAATAGATCAGTACTTAAGAATTGCCAACACCTCTTAGATAAAAGCTTCTCTTTTATTATTCACATACGATAAATCTATCGCGTGCATATGAATATCAAAAAGTGAAAAAATGCGCACAAACATTACCCTAAAACAAGCTTCCCACACTTTATGCGTTTCATGGTATGCCTGCACTTCTTAGTAGGCACCTATGTCACCAAAAACATTAACCAGGGGCAGTTTATTAAACAAATAACAAAGTTGCATATATATTCTCAACCATCACAGTTTATATGTGATTTAGAAATAAATGTTTGTGGCTCACATTTACAACATTCATAAGGGATATTTACTTGTTTGAAAAACTGCTTAGATTGCTTGCTAAACGCATTACATGTAGCTATAAATTTATGTTGCATTTAAGTTACACAGGAAATTAGAATAGTTAAGGAATCTACAGGCAATGAATGTTAGTTACTTCAACCAATTAAATGATTACATAGAAAAACAGTATGTCGGTATCTTGTTACTTTCTGCACATGTCAGTTTCTGTGCTTGTTGTTTATAATGGTTTCCATAAAATATAATTCTACATGGAACAAATTTACAGGCTCTTGTGGAACAAACTTAGTTACATAATTGCTTTTAAGAAATATGTGTATTTTAACTTGTGGTGTACAAGACCATGAAATCTAATTTTTGCAGTACATCTGTGTTTTATTTGTGTATTCGCATACCATTTTTTATTTTTCAGAGCATAATAGGGATTGTAATTGGCAAAACAGATGTCAAAGGATTTCCAGACAGAAAAAGTTAAGCCTGTTTCATTACTTTTGGAGAGTTTTAAGAAATGCGTGCCACTGTGAATTTTTATTGGCTTCGAGCAATACAAATGGTTAATGTTAATTTGTACCTGCAAATTACTTAATTCTTACAAAAATGTATACTCAGATTTAGTCTTAATTAAGGGATTCTTTAATTAACCCCAAAGAGAATAATTGGACATTTTTGCCATGAGACAAGTTAATTGGAGATTCAGGAATAATAACACATTTATAGCATCCCACTGTGGTAGATATAGAATAGACCATTAAATTAATGTTAATTTATATATCTCAAATTATACTTATGTTTATAGTACTGTTGGCCTACACATTGAACTAAAATTGTAAGACTAAATTCACTTGGGCAAATGGAATATATATGTAGGCATTCGACACTAAGCACAAAATGACTGACCCACTATTCCATGTTCCCGTAGTACCTGGGATTGTTGAGGCACATAAGTCGCATGTACATGCTTGGTGAATTTTTAAGATTAAAAAAAATTTGGATTTTGGGAAGTTAAGAATATACTGTAAGGTAACGTCTACATGAGTCTGATAGAAACAAGAAAAATATATTTCCTTTCAATACTTGATGAATGGATTATTATATTAAAAATATTTTTGAGGTGACAGTTGTCCTTTAAGAATTTTTTATTTTTTTTGTTCCCACTAGGTCTAGTGCAGTTAATTGTTTCCATTCTTATAGGTTTCTATGGGTAAACTTTTTAGCAATTTGTAGGTAGTTTAAGTCAGCAGTCATGACTAGTATAGGGTAGCATTACATAACAAAATTCACAATAATTTTATTAGAATTCCTTTTACGTATACATAAATTCTCACTATACTGAGTGAGTACTAATTGTTTTAAAGGTCTGGTTTGGGTAGTTGTCCACTCAAGTCTTAAATTAGACTTAAAAAAAATAGACTCACTATGGTTATTACTTTGGGGGCCCGTGCAATCAGTATATCAAGATTGGTCCACCCTGGAAAAGTTCAAAGCTGAAATTCAAAGAAGGTCCCATAGCATGAGAAATATAGCATCCCCAGACAATTGTTTTGCTCTCTTGTATGCTTTTTTAGTAAGGTACGGGTGATACCACTTTAGGCACAATAAACAAAGGTTCCAGATAGCCTATCATTTTGTAGTTTTTGGTTTACAGTAAAAAAATTAAATTAAATAAAATTCCCTATGGTTTTTTCAATATTATTTGCATAGATGTTGGATCTGAAAGGTACACATTCAGTTTCACCATAAGGGATTCACCAGACTACTTTATAAATGCATCTTCCTGGGGACGAGGGGAATACATAAAATCTCTTGCTGAAAGTTTCAGAATTGGCGATTGTGGTAAGTTACATTATGTTCCTCAATATTTAATTAATTAATTAAACTTTTGCAGTTTTGTTGTACTGAGATGAACCACACAAAATGAATTTCAAACTAAAAGAAACATAGAGCTTTATCTGTGACTATTATAACATAAATTATTTTATCTATCTATGCTCAATATACAGATAACATCTGCTAACTTATCCTCTCTTTGTAAATGGATTGAAATTAAATCTCTTGCCTGACAATTTTCAGTATAAAAAAATGTCTACTAATTGTTTTAGTTTGAAAGTGATCCCTATCCTCCCATGTAGTGAAGTCTGAACACAATTCAGCAATGCAATAATGCCTGTTTAAGAGTGGGTGTCCTTGTGTGATGGGAACCTTGACCATTAGCTCCATTTGACAGGGGTTGGAAAGGGTAATCCCAGCATTGTTATGATTTAAGCAACTGTTTCAGGATATGGGCAGGAGTATTAATTTTTGACACAAAATAATACAATAATTAAACAATGTATTATTATTGCCTATTAACATTGATATCGCTGTTTCTTAAAAAGACTGTTTGCACCATTTGTATTGAAGTGCTTAAAGATACACTGCAGACACTGAAAGGGGTTTACTGCATGCCTATCTTGTTTCAACTCATAAAAGTGCTGATTCCATGTTTAATAGCAAGGAGAGATTTGATAGGGAAACTTTAAAGAAGCATTCTGTTGGGAAATTGCCTCGACCTTCACATTTGATAAGCGTATGCATAGCAATTGCCATGCATGCGCCAATTTCATCCAGACATAAAAGGGAGACTTTCATCACTGGCAGTCTTGCAGGGAAATTTAGGTTTAAAAAAATTTGTATTAAGGGTGTGCCTAGCATAGATAGGGTTCAAGGAGCACTCCAAACTTTGAAACCAAATATAGTTTTGTAACGTTAGAGTGTTTTTTTAACCCCTTAAGGACACATGACATGTGTGACATGTCATGATTCCCTTTTATTCCAGAAGTTTGGTCCTTAAGCGGTTAAATAAGGATGGTAGAAATATTATATATATATATATATATATATATATATATATTTAAAAAGAAATCTACTTACAGCTACCCAAATGTAGAATATAGCTAGGTGCTACCTGCATTCGAAATATATATATAAAACAAATATCCAGGGTGCACTCACAGAAATTTCACTTGTGCTTTTAATTAAAAAAAAAATAAGTCGATTGGTAGATATAGTTGTCTTTTAATTAAAACCACAAGTGAAGTTTACAAAGTAAGTGCACCCTGGATATTATGTGTGTGTGTGTGTGTGTGTGAGTGCACCCTGGATAGACACAAACACACACTGATACACAGACACACATTGACACACATCTGGATACACAGACACACTGACACAAATACAGATACAAACACTGACATACATACATATAAACAGGTATTGACATGCAGATACACAGACACACAATGACACTCATACAGATACAGATACTGACACACATACAGATACACAGACACACACATATACACAGGGGCACACATTGACACTTAAATTCACATACAGGCACACAGATACATTGACTCACAGATACACATACAGACGACACACAGATAGTTACACGGACACATAGATATACATACAGATAACTACACAGATACACATACAGACACACAGATAGGTACACAGGCACATAGATACGTACATAGCCACAGATAGATACACAGACACGCATGCACAAAAATACATATATATACACACACACACAGACACAGATAAACAGACACAAAAAAATACAAATACAGACACACATGCAAAATGGGCACATATTAAGCCACTTTCCTGTTTCATACCTTTTGGATGCAGGGGGTGTCCTACATGGGGTCTAGTCTGCTGGCTGTTAGGAGTCAAAGGCTCTTGCAATCTGCACCCCCCCCCCACCCCCCCTGTAGTTTGTTAGCTGGGAGGATGTGACCGGTTTTCACTTCCTCCCTGCTATTATTAAAGGAGCCTGTTTGTACCACTAACTAAAGACACTTTGCCATCGGGTGGCCCTACATGCACAGCACACTCGATGAGTGCGCGTGCCCCGGTGCAGCGTTAGTTCCTCCGCTGGGTAATAACAGGACAGTGATTGTCCTGGGTTTAGTGTCAAGTCAGCAGCTCAACTCACACTGACACAACAAATGCAATTAAGTTGTGTTGCTGCCCCAAGAGTTCATTTAATGTTATGGAATAAGTCACAGGGGATGTAATGGAATCAGCCATTACTTCCAGTTTACATTGCGATTTCAGTTTAGTAAAAAACTGAGATTCCCCAGGCCCAACTTTGATTACCGAATGCTCAGAACCAGCACTCTTCAATTGATCTTACCTTTATCTTTTAATTTATTTATTTATGTAATGAATTGTTTATTATTATTTTGAACTAGTGGTTAGTATTGTGATTTGTAAGTGTATATTATACTGTACCAGCCTACCCAACCACTCCATATAATATCTATACATTCAATAGTTTCAAACGTATATCAAAGATCTTCCTTTAAAATCAGTAGGAGATGAGTTTTTTATTGCTGAGGTTGGACTTTGCAGGAAGAGGATCAGAGCATGGTTAAAAATGCAAGATAAATAAATGCCACAGGCATTATGCACTGTAGCATATATGTATGGATGTCAGTTATAGGGTTAATAGTGGGGTTAAAAATCCTGTCAGACTGTTCGGTAGATCTGACGAATGGTGCGGTTGGACCACCTCCTTCCGACTCCATTTTGATTGTTATTTGTTGTGTTGTTTTTGTGTGCAATATAGGGGAAAAAATCCTCAGAGATAAGTTATGAGGATGGACTTGGTGGCAAATGACATGAAAGGCTGTCAGGTCATCTAGGACTGACTGGCTATTTGGTGAGGTTTAATACATAAAGTTTACAAAGTCTTAAGTCTGTTATTTGGTTCATTGTTTTCGTTTCATTTGGTTCATTGTTTTGAAGTTTATGGTTGTTATGCCCCCATGAGCTTCAAATAAAACACCACGGTCTAGCCCATTAACAGTTAACAGTTTGTGTCTGTTTTGATTGTGTGGTCTTTTTATTGAGATATATGCTATTGCCTACCATACATATACATTAACTAAAATATTTTATCTGTGTTAAATATTATGTTAATGGTGATGATCAGCCAACAGCAATCAAAAAACAGACATCAATGTTACTTTGTTGTTTAATGATGGAAATATGTGTCCTTGTGCTTTTCTGTGTTGGAAAAGAAAAGTGCTTGGACTATAGATTCTTTGTTTAAATGTGAATATTCACATAAGCATGTTATAATAATTGTGTGTGTGCCATTATTTTCTTAAAATAAGTACTGTTTGAAGATCATATAAATAAATACACTAATTACTATATAGATATAAACAATCCAGAAAAGTTGAAATAAATAAATTATATTTTAAAGTATATCTTATTTTTCTGAAATTTGTTTTGGTAAATATTTACTGGCTTTCTAAGCACAGAATGCATCAAGTACAATATTTACAATTACATGCAGATATGAAGATATTTCACAAAACGTTCAAAGGGTACACGACAGCCTGATTTGTACTCTGCAGTTCAATTTTACTTTGTTTAGACTGTAATAAGTAAATTTGTTTCATTTGTGAATGGTGTGGTTTAATTATGTCTATTTATCATTTCTGAGCATGCAAACTATTCTGAATCATATCCACTTTCTCTTAGTTATAATTGAAAATCCTCTTGTGCAAACAAAAGACGTAGAAAGAGAAGAAAAATTTAATCCTTCGACACCAAGGTAAATTATAAGGTCCTTGCTCCTGGCTCTCATAGGGACAGTAAATGTTTCCGTTCACTTAACTTCATTTGAAAAAAAAATATTTTAGATTGAAAACATATGAAATCTGTCCATTGAGTGTAACATGCTTATAACAATGTTTAAACAACATCAGGAATGATAGATCACATCATATGTAATGTGCTTTTACAGACTCTGATCAGACAGTTTGTATAACATTTTGATTGCACTATTTTGACAGAATACATTGGTTACTTTTGTTATAAGAGACAGCTTAGAAAAAGTCACTATTTTGTTTTAGTTACTACAGGTTACTTATAAGTGAAGTTCATTCCTTGGTGAAGATTTGTTCCAAACATGAAGTGGATAGCAATCTTCTGTCCTTATTGCACATACCTACGAAGGAGCCACAAGATTATTATTCTTTGGGTGACATTGTTGCCAATGGTCAGGGTCTAAATGGGAAAATTATTAATATTCTTGCAGCAGTTAGAGCGGTAGGTTCAAATTCACTTTAGATATAACAGTCAATAGCAATTTCATCTCTCATTCAGCAGTTTATTTTGAACAAACATTTGAATATACTAAATAGGGTTCCAGGTACCAAGGTATCCAATGAGATTTTAATGAGTACTAAGATTTACGCTTTGCATGAGGATGTCTAAAGTCTTGCAAACCCATATGGAAAAGCATTGATTTAATGCTATCCTATGGGGAAGGCATAATGTGCTCTCCGTGCATGCATATTAGGTTCCCCCCTTGCTGTGATGTCTCTGTAGGAGGAGAGTGATCCAGCACTGATGGACCTCGATGCTGGAATCACATAGGTCTAAAAAGGGTTTTTAACGCTTTCGTTGACTGGAGGGCATTGACATAGGGACACTGTAATGTTAGGAATACAGTTTTGTATAGTTTGCAAATCCTTTACATATAGGAAAGCATAATAGCTATATTTTGAAGAACATATGTTATAAAAGGATATCATTATATATTTTAAAGTAAATGGAAACTATTGCTAAAATACAGCTTACTCCTATCCCACTGTAAAGGCCAATCACAGGGTTAACAATCTAGGATGCCAGGCTGTAGAGGGATTATATGAGCACATCTATTAGTGAGGGAATAGGAACTGTAGTGAGGGCACATGCTACTGCAGTTTTCTGTGACTGCTTGTGCCACTGATGACCCTGGATACACATTGCCAGTGGTACATGGAAACATTCTTGTATAGGTCAAACTGACACATATATGAACAAGATTACTTAGCTCTTTATATTGTTTATTATAATGGCAGATTTAACTGCAAACTAGCATTAGAACATTGTCTAATGATATGTCAACTTTAATATCAGTTTTAAAATGCATGTATACGTATATCATTTGTTAACTAATTAGGTTGGAGAAATAAAGAATTTTATTACATCTGATAAAAGAAGAGGTCAGAGATGTGAAGTGAAGCTGTTTGACGAGTTTGTGGTTTCATTTGCAATGATATGGTAAGCTGTATTATATATAGCATTACAGGCAGTCTACGTACAATGGCATGATAAAGCGTGTGCATTATGGAGCTTTTGCCCTGAGTGTTGCCAACAATATAAAGTATTCACATACTGATATAGTAGCACATTGTCGACCCTTCACATATGGACAATATAATTAGCAATGTGAGAAATTATTGAAAACGTGTGAATTTGTACACATGTAAGGGATATGTAAATTCCTTTGTCTACCCCACTCATAAAACACACAATTTTAGAGTTAGTTAGCTAAAACAGCTTGAGTGAAACACAATTATATGTCAACAAACTTGATTTTTTAATCTGATATTTAATTGATTAATTAAAGTGCCTCTGTCACATTGCAGGATTATATTAATCCTTTTTGTTCCTCTGTTTCTCCTTCAGGTTTTTCAATTCACCGTAGATTTTCAGTTACACATAATGTTTTTTGACAATATTTTAGTGATGTTAGGAGCTCAAGCAAAGTTCATTTTAGCTGATAAGCTAATTTACCCACAATCCATCAGTCAAAAGACCTCCACAGAAGGGCAAAATGTAGACATTATGGACAGAGGAGAACAAAATGGAGTTGCCAGTATTGAGATTCAGCATCAGCAGGAAAAGATATCAATGTGAATAAAGGCAATTGGAATTGGAGAGAGTACGATCATTAAAAAACAAAGGGCATAAGGAAAGGAAAATTTAAAGAAAATCAAACACGACAGTGATTTGAAGTGGTCATGGTGCCTGGAGTCTCTATGTGCAGCGTTTCACTTTGAAACACTGCACATACGTAGACTAACCCTGTTAGTTAGCCCACTACTAAGACTGAGCACCTACCTTTAAATACAATTCTAGCTGGAAAAAAATTGCTCTTCAGTGATTATAGCCCTTTCCCAAACACTAGACGACTCATAGTGTAGGGTACAACAATAACAACTGTTTATTGTTACGAAGCAATAACAAAAGGAGGTCATCAACAGGCACCTATGTGTCTGGGGGATGATTCAACTAAATTCTGCTGACTTTATTAAATCCCTAGACATCAGGACGCCGTATACATAAATGATACATTCCCGAACAGATCTCGTTCCCCCCAGTAATGTGTCCAAAAATATATACTTAGCCTGAGAAATCATCAAGTGAAGTTTGACTGGGCTGAAGCTACACCCTGATATGGTGCAAAGTTCCAGGCTACCACTACTAAGTGCTAGTCTTTGAAAATGTCCTGTTATGTCTTAGGAAAAGGGGGCTCCCCTGATGCAGCCTCTGCCACAAACCCCTTAGATGCCAGAAGTGTAACTCCACCTCCGGTAGAGTCATAGAGGTGTGATCAGCTCTAGCCTGGCTAATGCCAAGTCTGTGCAATTTTCATTGTACAAAAATTCAGTCATTGGCTGAAAGCTGTCAGCTGAAACTCTCAGCCCAAGAATGCCAACAGCAGCAGCATCTAGCTTTTGCCAGATGAGTGTCACAGGACTACCAGGGAGCACTGGAGCCTGTTAAGGAAGAAAACCAGTTGTAGTGGTTATGATGATGCTTGGAGTAACACTTTAAGTTATTTTCCACAATACCAATGTCACCTAAAATTCTTGGAATCCATAGTCCAAATTGTTTGCAAATATTATTTACATTTTGCTGGATTCTGTTATTAGAGTAATTTTTCCATCACTGACAATCTAGATGTCAAGACTGACTCATAGAATTACTATTTTTATCATTATTTTCCATTTTCTATCTTCAAATTAGCTGGGATAATGAATCCATCCAAATGGCTCAGTCTTGGATCCCACGAGAAACTGGTATGCTGTGCTTTATTTGGTATTTCCATATATTTAAATATTGTTAAAATTAAATTCTTGAGTTTGTATATTAATAACTTGACATGAATGAGTTCTTAAACCAGAATGTATGATATGATATAGAATGTATGATATAGAATGTATGAAAAAGGTACTAAAAATAATACTTCACCTGTAATAAAACTCATTATGAAGACTCTCATACAAAATAACATCCAAACATAAGAGATTTGCCCTTAAAAAATAAATGAAATGCTTGTATGAAATGTATATTTAGCTTCAGATCGTTATCCATGGATCATATACATAAAGTAGAGAAAAATAAAACAAAAACATAGTGAAATAATATTTTGGAACTCAAACATATATTAAGGATACAAGACCTATAGAGGGATAAGCTGAGCTATATGTTTCTGATACAATTGGAATAATTAAATAAATGTTACAGATAGTGAGACAATGCTTGATTAGCTCACCATATACCATTTTTACATAATAAAGTGTGTAATAAATTTGAATGATTTTAAAGGATCACTATAGGGTCAGGAACACAAACATGTATTCTAGGCCCTATAGTGTTAACACCACCATCTAGCCTCCCTGGCCCCCTCATGCCTCCATAAATATAGCGAAATCTTACTGTATTCAAGCCTGAAGCTGTAACTCTGCATGCTGTTAGACTCAGAAAAACAAGCAGTCTCCTGACATCATTAGAAGTGGTGGCCTGATCCAATCACAGTGCTTTCCCATAGGATTGGTTGAGACTGACAAAGAGGCAGATCAGGGGCAGAGCCAGCACAATTCAAACACAGTCCTGGCCAATCAGCATCTCCTCATAGAGATGAATTGAATCAATGAATCTCTATGAGGAAAGTTCAGTGTCTGTGTGCAGAGGGAGGAGATACTGAATGTTTGGATGCATTTTATGCAGCCATGACCCAGGAAGGATCTCTAACAGCCACTGAGTAGTGGCCAGTGAAGTTATCACTAGGATGTAATGTAAACACTGCATTTTTCTCTGAAAAGACAGTGTTTACAGCAAAAAGCCTGAAGGTAATGATTCTCCTCACCAGAACGAATTCAATAAGCTGTAGTTGTTCTGGTGACTATAGTGTCCCTTTAAGTTATCTGTAGTGCTGTGGGGAATATCTGAATTGTGAGAGGGCTCCAACTCCTAGCAAGTTTGGACAGCAAGGCTATTATACTGAGGGTAATAACATGCTGGGAAGCGGCTCCTGAGATTGTGAGTGGAAGATTGAATTATATTCACATTTTTGCAGATTAAAATCAAATGGCAAAACTGAGGCAAGCGTAACCTTGTTGTGACTATGGCTAAACTAGAGAATTTTTTTCAAATCAGCTATTTTTACCTTTATTTTTCCATTCAGCTTTAATTCGCAAAAGATTTTGTGAATAACCCTGACCGATTATCATACATTATTGCATTGTATTTATTATGTTTTTCTCTTTCGTAGCTACACGATCAGTGGAAAAATTTCTGAAGCAAAATCTATATTGAATATAAGTAGTTCATTAATTTTAAAGAGCACAAGTTGCGTTCGTTTTAATTTATATGATTGGTGTTTTATTTAAATTAGCAGAATAATTTTTGTCTGTTAAGCATTTTATTGCCATAAGAAGCACTGTGGTCTGGAGAATGAAATTAATAAGAAATACAAGACACATGTAGAGAATGAATTAAATGTCCAACTCATTTGAATTATAAGCTGGTTTTGATTGGCTGCTTGGAGTGTCACCCAGCAAAAATACAGCTAGAAATCTGAGTGAGTTGGTATTGTACACGTATTATGGAAAACTAATATCAACTATCAGGATAATTTACTAAAGTGAGAATACAAAGTGAATTCAAATTTAATGCCAGAGTAGCCAATGGATGGTAGTCAAGACTTACTGTATATCGTTTCTATTAACTTAGGTCAGATTCTATTTCTAATCTGTAATTAAAGGTTAGTAAGGTAAAGATTAATTTGTAACTGATGGTACGAACTAAAGGTTATGTAACAGCGCTTAAAAATTGTTCAGTGATTAATATTATGAATTGTTTCTTCATCTCCAGTCATATTTGCAGCCGACATAAGAATAAATTATGACACCTTCCGAAATGCTATGGTTGCAACAGTTGTGTCAAAAACTATTTTCACGACAAATCCATGTAAGTTATGGCAGATATTTTTTCGATTTATAGATTTTTACTTTACTGATTGGCACATGCATTTAAAGCTACAATCCAGCATTATAAATAAATACATTTGTTTATGATACTGGAGTCTTAAGGAGTTTCCTGGGCTCCTTATAGTTCCATTCCATTCCTGTAAATAAAAGGTTACTTACCTGTAACCCAGTTGCAAGATGGTCTCCTCGCAGCTGCTCCTTTCTGCCCACTAGGAGATCAACAGTGGAAGGCTTTGCTATGTTCATGCCCATGGGGCTTCTCTTGAGAAAAAGGATGAAGTTATATGGGATAACATCCTCCCAGTGCTGCTCCACAGGACTTGAAAAGGATCAGACAGTGCAGTTTGGCAAGGGTCTCACCGCAATTTCAGGTTGCTGTTAGAGCAGATATTTATATCTCCCCAATTTGATCATAAAGTTAACATGTGAGCACCTGTTCATGGCTAGGTCCCTTAATGGAGAGCTGGCTGAACCCTACTGATGACAACTCTTCTTGTAGATATTTGCATCTTTACGTGTTCATTTACATTGTTTCCTAAAGTATTTACCTTATATATCTTTTACAAGATACACCAGAAGGAAATGCACTATTATGCTATACAAGAGACTGCACAGAAATGGGAATTTTTAATGAAGAAAATGAAGACTTCTCAAAAGATTCAGTAAACTGTGAGTGGGAGTGTTTAATTGGGCTATAGGAAATGCTAAAAAAAATACAGACTTATTTATATAGTTAAAACTATGTTTATATAGAGGTTTTAAACCTGTGTATGTGTATGTGTATCTTACACTGTTTGTGTTTAGTTTGTGCCGAGGCTATATATAATGTGTGTGACTGGATTTGTGAAGGTTGAGTGTGTGTGCCACATCAGAGCATTACCATGGCAACCTGCAGCAATGGCTGTGTCTTGCGAGAGGATACTGTTGGAGGTGAAATGTGGAGTCTCCTGGGTGTCCTCTTCACTAGAGAAGCCAGCAGGGCATATATATTTATATAGCGTTACTAGCTAGATAAATATATATAGGCTATACAGTTGTACTGGCTGGTCCATGCCACAGCCTATCAGAGCTGCTTTGGAAGCATGAGAGGGAACCATGCGATATTAGGCAGGTAGTTTTATTGTTGTGGCTGATCAGTGTATATGGCTAAAGGATCCTGTCATATACTAAAGGTAGTGATGTGTTTTTCTAATTTTTTTACACATACTGCAATTTAAAAATCCATTTACTTTTATAACTTGATAAAAAGATTATTATATTAATATATGCTTGAGATAACAGTTGTCTTATAGGGCCAAAGTAGACAAACTGGAAAAATTCTGTTACTTTCACCTTATATTTGAAATTCAATTTGTATTCACTTATAATACCAAGCAATTCTTACTTTTGTAAATAACCCTGTAAGTATATGACAGTCACTACCTTTGTTAAAGTAAGAAAGAGATCCTCATAGTAGACAAACTTTTGGATCATTAGTCAACATTAAAAGCCTCATGGCATTTATGCAATATCAGGGTTATTTACTAAAGTGAAAATTCAAAGTGAATTAATTACACATTTAATGCCAGAGTAGCCAAACTGACAGCATAGCTGACTTAGAGAATTTTTCTAGTTCGGCTTTTTTGGTATTCAAAGCTGTTTATTGAGCAAGGCAAAACACTCAAAAGTATGCTTGAAAACGCAACAAACAGATTTGACACGCAGGTCCTAACGTCAGTGCGAACATCTAAACAGTGCGATACAGCTATATAGTTTTCTGTAATGCAGGCTAAATATCAGTGTAATGTGCATCGTTGTACCGTGATAGCAGAGAAAGTGTCTTGACCAACTCATTGAAACAGGAGGCAAGGTTGTTGCTGACATGCAACAAAACATTAACCAGTAAACATTACCTAACAGGTATAGAGCGGACAATATGATCCTCGTACGGCAATAGGTATGCGGAGTATCTGTTAGCCATGGTGTCTGTGAGTGGATAAATTCCAGCCCTCCAATCTGTGTGGGGGCAATTGTAGGAGCTTAGAAAGGGAAAAATAAAGGATGAAGTCGTAGCAGGGAAAATGAATGGGTCAATGGAAAAGAGAAAGATGGGAACACTTGTGGTGAAGTATGAATAAGTTTGGCTATTTTGACCTTAAATTTGAAATTCACTTTAAATTATCACTTTAATGAATAACCCTGTTTATATTATGTCTTTGCATGTTTATTAACATTTCAGTACTCCGTAAGTGCTGTGTAAATTGTTGTTGTTTACATAAATAAATGCTAATCACAAAAAAAAAAACTTCTATCTCTAGTGGAGTCAATACAGGATGTATACACAGTTCAGCAGATTAAAGAAAGAGCTTCTCTGGGTTTGGAAAAAAACGACACTTTGTATGGGATAGTTTTTGCTTACATATCCACATTGAATATTGATTCTGATTCTGACAAGCTAATTCGTAGTAGATGGTGAGTCTGCTGTATTTCTTGCGTATTAGAGTTTCAGTACTTAATGATAACATATACTAAAAATATTTAGAATTTGATACAATGCCAGCATGTTTAACAAAAATGTACTTCCAGATAATCAAATGCCAAGGAAACTGTGACTTGTAATACCAGTTGTTGGGGTTCTTGTTCCCACGATGCATGCAGACTACCAATATGATGTGCGGTTTATCTATTAATTAAAGAAAATTCAAATAAAACACACACACACTCTCTCTTTAGATTTGTTTCTTATTCTTTTTTTTAAAACATCATTAGAAAGGCTCTTAAAACTACCTTTATCCAGTGCTGGGACAAACTCCAAACTGCAGCTCTTACAGCCTATGGTGAAATGATGAGTGATGATTTTTGTCCAATCAAATGCTTCTGAGGTCACGGTGCATGTAAGATATTTACTATGATTGGTCAATAATAGAGAAGCATTGAACACGCGTAGTGTCCAGCGTCAACATACTTCATGCTGATCCGTAATGTCAAATAGAATTAATAACTTAATGTATTTTAGTCTGAAGCCCAAGATGGCTGTCTATCTGTGGAAATTGCAAAATGTCAACAGTGCCATTTCTCAGAAAAGCTTCATGGACACCACCTATACCCCCAAATCACTAAATTAAGATGATTTTGGCGTGTAGACTATCCCTTTAAATTCCACTTGTCAGTAGAATGTGTTAGGTTCATCTGTTTCAAATAAACATATGTCATATTTGCACTTCAATTTGGCTCTCATTTAGATAGGTGAATGAATCTAATGCATATACAGGTTTTCTAATTCAGCTAATTACAAACAGCTAAACTACAACTGAATCCCATTAATGTGATGCAATAACTCTATGTTTACCTAATATCACCTGCAACCCATTTACCCTATAAGCATACCCTAACCCTAACACCCCATTCTCTCAAACCTGACTCTTACAGGGAAGCTACAACTCCAGGCCTGGATTAAAAAAAATCCAGAATGTTTGCCTATTGGCAGCACTAGCCAGCCACCACATTAAAAAAGTTAAAAAAAATAATTTATTGAACAAATACAAATGCTATGGGGATCAATAACCTCTATATTGCTATAACCTTGTCGCTAGTAAAAGCCCCATCCCATGGAGATAGGGCCTGTGAAATAAAGGGGGGTGGAATCATGGTCATCATGTGGGGGCTACTTTAAATATTACGGGGAGGACCTAAGGTAATGGATTCAAGTGCAAAATGCTGTCCATGTGCCACCCACTAATCTGAACATCAGAGCAGGATTAACCATAAAGCAATCCTACAGAGTCGCCTAGGGCCCAGGGATTAGATAGGCCCTGAAAACATGAATTTGTTTTTCCCCATGACTTAATTAGCACCACACTCATACACACTTTCTCAAATACAGAGATACAGTATACACACAAACATTATTGAAGTTACTGGGTGTCAGACAGCCAGAGTTTAACGCTCTCCCCAGGGCCGGATTAACACAGGGGCTGATGGAGCTGCAGCTCCAGGCCCAGGCCCAGGCCCAGGCCCATGGAATAGGCCCATTTAAAAAAAAAAAAAAAAGTTACTTTTTTTTTTTACACGCTACTCTTAGGTTTGCCACCTGACTGGTATTTTACTGGCACAGCTGGTATTTGAGGCTGCCTGGCCAGGTCCAGTGTTGCAGTTATACAGTTGGGGACACTGAGGCACTTGAGGACTTTGGAAAACGGGGGACACTGAGAGAAATGGGTACACTGAGACACCTGGGGACACTGTGAGACATAGGGACATTGGGAGACACTGAGACATTGGGACACGGAGACACTGAGACATTGGGACACGGAGACACTAGGGACACAGTGTCCCCATGTCTCCCAGTGTCTGTGTCCCTAGTGTCTCAGTGTCCCCTAGTCTCCCAGTGTCTGTGCCCCCATGTCTCCCAGTGTCCCTAGTGACTCAGTGTCTCCATGTCTCCCAGTGTCCCCAAGTGTCTCAGTGCCCCATGTCTCCCAGTGTCCCCAAGTGTTTCAGTGTCCCCGGGTCTCTCAGTGACATGGGGACACAGTGAGACATGGGGACACTGGGAGAAATGGGAACACCGAGACACTGGGAGACTAGGGGACTGGGC
Organism: Pelobates cultripes; assembly: GCA_933207985.1. Lineage (NCBI taxonomy): Eukaryota > Metazoa > Chordata > Amphibia > Anura > Pelobatidae > Pelobates > Pelobates cultripes. The sequence continues at coordinate 135,997,597 of OW240918.1, read as the reverse complement.
GACATGGGGACACTGACACTGTGATACAGAGGGACACTGAGAGACTGGGTGACTTACAAACCTGAGACACTGGGAGACACTGGGAGCAATCCATCTATATAGCAGAATCAAACTGTGAGTAGTTTGTTGGTGATTTTACAGAATTTTCTCTTGGGTCACTCCTTGTGATTTACATCATGTGATGTCATGCATAACTAATTAATTATTCAAATGTATAAGGCTGGTATTTTTTTCCAAGAAAGGTGGCAACCCTAACTACTCTTCACATACTCTTGCTTAAAGGAACACTAGAGGGTCAGGAACACAATCATGTATTTCTGACCTTATTATGTTAAAACCACAATTTAGCCCCCCTGGCCTCCTCAAATATAGTAAACTCTTACTTGTATTCAATGATGCAGCTGCTGGCTCTGTCCCTGTTTGCCTCTAAACTGACTCTGTCTGCTGACATCATCAGAAGTGGTGGTCTGCGCAAATTACAATGCTTCCCCATAGGATTGGCTGAGACTGTCAACTAGATCAGGGGCAGAGCCAGCACAAGTCAAACATAGCCCTGGTCAATCAGCACCTCCTCACGAAGATAAACTGTCTCAATGCATCTCTATGAGGAAAGTTCAGTGTCTGCATGCCGAGGGTGGAGACACTGAATGGCGGTGCTGCACACTAGGCAGTACTGCCCCAGGAGGCACATCTAGCAGCCATCTAAGGAGTGGCCATCAGAGTTATTTTCTCTGAAAAGACAGTGTTTACTACAAAAAGCCCGGAGGGAATGATTCTGCTTACCAGAACAAATACAAAAAGCTGTAGTTGTTCTGGTGACTATAGTGTCCCTTTAAGTTTGGAAGCTTAAGAGGGATGCATGAGAACAAAACCTGTGTGGACTGGCTAACAATAAAATAAGTTTAGATAATGCAGACTTTGGTCTCTCTAACACTGTGGCATGTCCCCTTTCTTCTACACTCACTACACACATTTTCTCTGTCTCAGACTATATACCAGGAACTTCTGCCTGCTAGTAAGATGATAAGGAGACAAGTGGACATGTGAGTGCTAGGGGACAGTCCTTAGAAAGTGTGTAGGCACATCATTTGATGCATTTATGTCAAGCTCAGGGTGCTGCCTGCATAGTAGGCCCTTAGTTGGACAGCCTGCATGATTGGCAGGCAGTCTGGCATGCATTCATGCCAGGCTGGCCTTCCATTTCTTTGGACAAACATGCCCCCTTTTTGGGCATGTTCACCCCTTTTGGCAGGTCTGGTCACGTGATTCGCGCCAGTGGCACACTCTTTTACCCTGCACATTGACTTCCTGCTTCACTGGACACTGCTGTTAGGGGATATGGATTTACTTGAAAGATGAAAGCATAAATTAGAGAGAGATTAGCCAGGGCCGTCTTTAACGCTGGGCAAACGGGTCAGCTGCCCCGGGCCCAGTTGCTCCTGGGGGCCCAGAGCAGCTGCCTCGTGGACCCCGCGATTTGCGCAGGCCCTGCGGTGCGGCTCCCGCACACTGAGGAGGCTCCCCGGGTGGCCCATGCACTAAGGGCCACCCGGGGAGCATGTGTCAGCAGGGGCCCGGTCGGGCGCTGTGGCGCTTAAACAGCGCGACCGGGCCCCTCTTCCAGTTCTGCAGTCGGCTGGGAGGAAGTGACGTCACTTTCTCCCACCGGAGATAGCCGCACGGGAGGAGGAAGGCAGGGAGGAGGGGAGTTCCAGAGGAGAACTCCCATCTGCCTCAGCCTGCCACTGGACCAGGGAAACCACCCTCCAGGAAAAGGTAAGAACCTGGAGGGTGGCTAAATGTATGTCAGTAGGTCTGTGTGTGTGTGTCTGTGTGTGTGTCAGTATGTCTGTGTGTATGCTAGTATGTCTGTGTGTGTGTGTCAGTATGTCTGTGTGTATGCCAGTATGTCTGTGTGTGTGTGTGTGTGTCAGTATGTCTGTGTGTGTGTGTATGTAGGTATGTCTCTGTGTGTGTGTGTACGTGTGTGTCAGTATGTCTGCCAGGATATATTTGTGTGTCAGTGTATGTGTGTGTCAGTATGTATCTGTGAATATTTTAATGTCTGTCTGTGTGTATGTCAGTATGTCTGTGTGTGTGTCAGCATGTCTTTGTGTGTCAGTATGTCTGTGTGTGTATGTAAGTATGTCTGTGTGTGTATGTGTGTGTCAGTCAGTATGTCTGTCAGTGTATGTGTCTGTGTGTGTATGTATGTATGTCTGTGTGTGTGTGTGTGTGTGTGTGTGTGTCAGTATGTCTGCCAGGATATATTTGTATGTCAGTGTATGTGTGTGTCAGTATATATCTGTGAATGTTTAATGTCTGTCTGTATCAGCCATTACGTCTGTCTCTGTATATGTCAGTATGCGTGTGTGTGTGTGTATATGTCAGTATGCCTGTGTGTGTGTGTGTGTCAATATGTCTGTCAGTGTATGTGTCTGTGTGTTTTAGTATATCTGTCAGTGTGTTTGTGTGTGTGTCAGTATATCTGTTAATGTATGTGTCTGTGTATGTATGTATGTCTGTGTGTGTGTCAGTATGTCTGCCAGTATATATTTGTGTGTAGTGACTTTGTGTGTCAGTATGTATCTGTGAATATTTTAATGTCTGTCTGTGTGTGTATGTGCTAGTACGTCTGTCAGTGTGATTGCGGGTTGGACGTAATTGGGGGGTGAGGCAGTGGCAGGGACAGGGCCCATGGGGCCCAAGAAAATGCATTGCCCAGGGTCCTAATCATATTATAGACGGCCCTGAGATTAGCATAGAGTATGTGTTTTCGTATAGCTGCGTCCTTTGAGTTTCCCTCCAACACCATCTCCATCAGATACATGATGCTTGGGAGGTATGATCGTTTTAGTGTTTTTGGTCGATAAGATTCTGTAAATAGGCCCATCATAATTGTCAGCACCAGGCCCACTGGGCTCTTAAAGGACCACTCTAGGCACCCAGACCACTTCAGCTTAATGAAGTGGTCTGGGTGCCAGGTCCTTCTAGGGTTAACCCATTTTTTCATAATTATAGCAGTTTCAGAGAAACTGCTATAATTATGAATGGGTTAAGCCTTCCCCCTAATCCTCTAGTAGCTGTCTCATTGACAGCCACTAGAGGCGCTTGCGTGCTTCTCACTGTGAAAATCACAGTGAGAGCACGCCAGCGTCCATAGGAAAGCATTGTAAATGCTTTCCTATGAGACCGGCTGAATGCGCGCGCAGCTCTTGCCGCGCGTGTGCATTCAGCCGGCGGGGCGTAACGGAGGCGGAGAGGAGGAGGAGAGCTCTCCGCCCAGCGCTGGAAAAAGGTAAGTTATTACCCCTTTCCCCTTTCCAGAGCCGGGCGGGAGGGGGTCCCTGAGGGTGGGGACACCCTCAGGGCACTATAGTGCCAGGAAAACGAGTATGTTTTCCTGGCACTATAGTGGTCCTTTAATCTGGCCCTGGCTCTCCCCAACACTTAGAGGTGTTACTGATCTCCCTGGCTAGCTGGCTGCACTTTAATTTGTTGTTGGGTAGCCAGCATTTAAATGATTACTCAAAACCTTTTTAACATTTTGTTGTTTTAACTTACTTATTTGAAACTTGTCACTAGCACTTGTTGTCGTCCCCCCTGTAATTTGTTACCAAAATCCTGTAAAATAAGCTTTACACTTACCTTGAATCCAGTTTTCTCTGTTTCTGTGCCTTCTCTGTCACTGCTACCCTTTCCAAAGTCCAATCAAATGGTTCTCATTTGATTGAACCTTTGTTGAACCTTGGATACATGCATGCAAGTGAATCAGCTTCTTCTGATAGAGAAGCATCGAATCAATACATCTTGTCACTAAAGCCCACCCACCTCATGATTCCAGATTCCATACAGGCCCCAATGCAGCGACTAGCAGCCAGCACAGATACTTCTTGTACACTTCTGAGTCGAGGAGGGTAGCATGTTTCGGGTGGATAAAAGGAGGAGATAAATAAAAAAATAAGGACAATTGAAAGATTGGGCATGGGTGCAAGGAGAGTTTTTATAAGAGTGGTAGTGGGGGAAAAAAAGACAACTGAAAGATCATATGCGGAGGCAGGGAGGGCTTGCATAGGAAGGGAGGGGAAAAAACATGGAGATTGAGAGATTATGTAGGGAGGTAGTGAAGGATGGGACAAATTTTATTGTAGACATTTAGTTGGCTTCTACTTGCAGACTTGCTCACCATTTAAGACTGCCCAATACCAATACCAATAAATTGATTATATTGTTGAATCAGATTTGGGTGGCAGGCTACATGACATGGATAGAACTGTTTGGGTCATTTTAACCCGCAGTAACCAATGGTAGTTAATGATTTCTTATACCTCCCCTTAAAGGACCACTATAGTGCCAGGAAAACATACTTGTTTTCCTGGCACTATAGTGCCATGAGGGTGCCCTCACCTTCAGGGTCCCTCTCCCGACGGGCTCTGGAAGGGGGAAAGGGGTAAAAACTTACCTTTTTCCGGCGCTGGGCGGGGAGCTCTCCTCCTCCGATCCTCCTCTTCTCCTCCCATGCGGCTGAATGCGCACGCGCGGCAAGAGCTGCGCGCGCATTCAGCCAGTCACATAGGAAAGCATTAGGAATGCTTTCCTATGGACGCTTGCGTGCTCTCACTGTGATTTTCACAGTGAGAAGCACGCAAGCGCCTCTAGCGGCTGTCAATGAGACAGCCGCTAGAGGAATTGGGGGAAGGCTTAACCCATTCATAAACATAGCAGTTTCTCTGAAACTGCTATGTTTATAAAATAATGGATTAAGCCTAGCTGGACCTGGCACCCAGACCACTTCATTAAGCTGAAGTGGTCTGGGTGCCTAGAGTGGTCCTTTAAATATGTAACTTTTTTCTTATCTTAGGGCTCTTTATCTGCATCCTAGAATGTGGAGTGCCAAGCAGCTGGTTGACAACCCTGTACAGTTCAACACAAAAAAAATATTTGTCTTAAATAGTACAACTTGTAAGTAATAAGAAATATACATGTGTGATTCTTATGCAGCTCAAGATGCCGTTACCTTATGACTGATACATTAGTGGGGTGCACGTATGCTTTCTGCAATGAAAGGTCTTCTGACCCAAAAACTGTGATTCCAAGCTTGGATTTAAAAGTGGACATAACTGATCATACTGGAACCTTGTCTTGTAACCTGTCTGATAGTGCTGCTGAGGAAACACTCTCATGCACGGTAAAGTTTAAATGTTTCCTGATTTTCATTATATCTAGTATTAATATCCATCTAACAAAATGGAAAAACAAGGTCTTGCAGTTTTTTACTATAGTTAAACATAATTATTTCTATTGAGTCAGCATGTCAAAACATTTGGCATGTATTGTTAATACATTTAAATGTAGTTAACGCCTAAGACTTATTAAGCAAAACAAAAAGAACTTTCTCAGGCATGTGAATTACTTTAAGCAATATCTTGATTTGCTGTTTATTTAAAAAAATAAAGATATTTTGCAAGCTTGTGATATTGTTTAGTATATCTGAGGGCTTCCTTAAAAGCGGCACTGTCATGCCGAACTTACCTTTCCCTACTCGCTTCCTCTTCTCTTCATTTCTTCCTGTCTGCTCTAGTTTTCTTTAAAACATAAGACAAAGTAGGGACTATTTTGTCTTATATATATTTTCTACGCCTGACCAGCTATGACCAGCGGAGGAGCAAAGTGTGCTCCATTTCCTGTGGTCAGATATATTTTTCCACAATTCTCACCTTTCCTCTGATCTTGCGATGTCTCCTTTCACTTTTCTCAAAATGTCATCTCATTTAGACAGAACACCGACGAAACTACCAATTTTCGTCCTAACAGAATGAGAACAGTTTGTTAATTCATGTTAGGACGACAATCTGTACTTTTAGGTCGGACCTATTGTCCTCCCTCCGACTCCCACCCATAAGTGGCGGGTGGGGGCACTAAAAGATAATGTGGGGACCTATTGTCCTCCCCCCGGCCCCACCCATGAGCAGTGGGTGGGGGCTTGGGGACCCCTAGTTACCCCATGGGGGGTATTTTTACATTTAGCCCACACCCGTCGCCCATGTGTGGGGGTCAGGGTGAGGACAATAGGTCCCCGCCCTTTTCATTTAGGGCCCTCACCCGCTGCTCATGGGTGGGGGCCATGGGGAGGACAATAGGTTCCCCCCCCTTTTCATTTAGGGCCCCCACCCGCTGCTCATGGGTGGTGGGCAGGGGGGAGGACAATAGTTCCTCCCTTTCCTATTGTCTTTTAGGGCCCCCACCAGCCGCTCATGTGGGTGGGCCGGGGGGAGGACAATAGGTCCACCACATTTTCATTTAGGGCCCCCACCCGCCGGTCATTTAGGGCCCCCAGCCGCCGGTCATGGGTGGGGACCGTGGGGAGGGCAATAGGTTCACCCCCCCTTTTCATTTAGGGCCCCCAACCGCCGCTCATTTAACCAAGCTTGCTTTTATATTTAAAATGGATTGGTTGGACACACTAACTAACAAAGAACTTCTAGCCAAAAAATTTCTCTTGACCTGGAGAGATATACTCACTAGACAAATCTTTCAAGACCAAGGTGAAAACCACTTTGGCATACACGGCATGGTTCTCGGCTGAGGTGGTGGCGGTTCGAGAGATGGGCCTAACTCACCATATTCTTGAGCACTTGCTTACATTTGTGTTAAAGAGTGGGGGGCTAAGGCAAACCCCGCAACTAGTTTAGTTTGTTCTGTTTGATTTATTTTGATCTCTAAATTCACGCTTTGATAATGGTGTAACGGATCACTTGATCCGTGGACCTCCTTTGCTGTACCTTCTCCTGCTGTTATCTGTTGAAATGCAAACTAGTGCATATCCAATGTATGTTTCATTGTCCCGAACAACAACAGATCATGCAAGGGGTATCATGGGGGAATAGGCAGTGGTTGAGCATGTCGGCCACCCACACCTAAAAGGTTATGATGTTCCTCTGATCTCCTACTGGTAACTGTTAAAGCTCAACCTCTTATTAACAATGGTTTTGTAAATCTTATTTAGTTTTGTTGTTTTGTTTATGTTGAGAAATCTACAAAATAGTGAATGTAACTGATTGAATATCATTTTCCAACTGTCAAGACTGCTTTCAAACTGTTGATGTCATTCGTGCCCTATTTTTGTATCATGCATTCACAATAAAAATTGTTTTTGAAAAAACCCCGAAAAATACCTGGGAATATGTACTCCCCCCCACTCATCCCCCTAAAAAAGCAGAGTGACAAAAGTATGTTGACAATACATTGTTTAATTTATAACAACTAAGAAATAAACTATATTTAGGCAAAACCAAGTTGGAAAAACAGATGAACAGAATTCTGCCAAGTCAATTTCATTAAAATGTACCAATTATGTGAATACATAATTTACTATATAATTTATATAACCAATACCAATCTCTCTCTTTCTCTATATATAAATGGTATAAAGTACAGCACTATTATGACCTTTAAAAGTGTAGAAGAAAAATGGTCTGATTCATCAACATTTCAGTTTAGGATAACATTTTCTTTGGACAATTTTTTTTTAAAATTAGACATCAACTTCATATAAAAAGAACCAAGCAACTGGAAGAACCCCTCAAATCAATCACCACTGGATACCACCCATGTCTGCAATATACATGGTGGGTTAAGTTTAGAACTTAAAGGGAAAATCTAAGCACCAAAACAACTTTAGCTTAATGCAGCTGTTTTGGTGTATAGATCATGCCCCTGCAGTCTCACTGCTTAAGTCTCTTGTTATTTAGGAATTAAATCACTTTTGTTTTTGTAAATGCAGCCGTAGCCACACAGCCACCTTAAAAATATATATTTTTTCCCCCAATCAGATCTTACAGCACAGTGTGTTTACGTTAGAAGTTATTGTCTCCTGGTATGTTAATTGAACCTAACCAACTACAGCTTAATGTAGGTGTTCTGGTGTCTACTGCCTGTCAGGTCTTTTAATGTAAACACTGCTTTTCCAGGAACACCTTTAGTGGCATTCACAGCCACTAGAGGTGCTTCCATGGTCAAATGTACCAAGGGGACCTGCCAATGTTCCCCCTTGCCACCACCCATGGTCGGTGGGTAACACTAAATAGGTCATGGTGGAAACTGTCTCTCGTCCTCCCCAGCCACCACGCACTGCGAAAAGTCAGAATGTCTGGATTGCATTTAAGGTAGTTTTGATGCTACTTTACACAATCCAGATATGGATAGATTTTTATTTAATGTCTGAATTTTGCATTCTAAATGCCCCTGTATTAAATTTAATTATCTGTAACAATCTTGGCCTGTGAATTCAGTGAATATCCTTATGTGTGTGCACATACATGCTCACATATGAGTATAAATATATGCTAAAGCAAATGTTTTACAAACTGTCCATGGAGTTAGCTATACCATATTAGTATACATTTAAGGGCCATCTGTCTAGCGTTCTCAATATTATTTTAGTACTTAATTGCTATTTGTATATGTCAAAATAACAAGTGATTTTGCTGAGCCCATTGTCATATATTTCCTGTAGGTAGATAGGTTTCTCAATTTAACTGAAGACCAGAAGACATCTTTAAAATGGAATTTTCTTTTGGAGCGCTGCAAAATCCATTTAAAGGTTAGAATGCTTTAATAAAATAGACATTAGTAAATAGCCATTTTATTTTAATTCTTCTGTCCATAACACTATATGACCACAGGAAAATTTTTATTATATGTCCTAACGTCCTTGCAGTGAACTTAGATTATCTTCACAAGTTACATAAATGACACTACAGTTAAAACAGTTTCCATGGAAATGTGAGGTAAATACCATAAAAAATACATTTGATGTGGAATGTTTATGGAGGTGTCTGAGCAGTTTAATTACAGATTAAAGGTTAAATATAATCTACACCAGTTAACAAAATAAAAAAAAACATGTTACCAGTTTTAACACAGCTGCATGCACTTGATATTTGACGTTACACCTGGGTAAAACATCCTAGTTTTGGTGGTTTAAATAATAAACTTCATCTATAATTGCTATATTTAATCAAAAGAAAGGCCATTTGTAGCCCATTGTATAGTTCAAACTTTGCTGAAGTGTAAAGGTTATTCTGCTTAGTTATTCACTAAACACCTATTTGTACTGAACTGTAAAACAAATGGGATAATTTAGGATGAATTAGCCAAGCTGTATCTTTACAGACATACATCAGCTACATTTTGCCATTCGGTTTTCAATTCACTGCAGTCCATTGTTTGCTGAAACCCCCCTCCTTGTGGAAATCTGCATGTGATGTGTTATGACAGTGCTTCCCAAACTTTAAAGGTACACTTAATATTTCAATTTGTTTCCAAGGCACTCCAAGTCAAAACAAAGTTCTAGGTTGTATGTCTGCGGCAAATACTGGCACTATAGTATAACGTATAATGTTGGTGTTTGGTTGAAAGGGTGTTTGTATATAATTTTAGTGTATTAATACAAATGCGTGTTTGTATGTAGTATTTTCATTTGATGTAGGGGTGTGTTTGTATGTAATGTTTTCTTTTAAATGCAGATGCACATGTGTGTAGTATTGGTGTTTGAGTAAAGGGGTGTGTTTGTACATAATTTTGGAGTTTTAATGCAGGGGTGTGTTTGTATATAATATTTATGTTAGATTGCACAAGTGTGTTTACATGTTGAACTGGTGTGTGATTGCTTGGATGTATGCACATACATACATACATACACAGATACATATAAATACACTGACACACACACACAAATTCATATAGTTATACGGAATCTGTTGGCGCTATATAAATGGCAATAATAATAATAATAACACATACACACACCTTGACACATACACACACCTTGACACATGCACACACCTTGACACATGCACACAAACGCGCACCCTGACACACACAAACACTGACACATGCGCACACCATGGCACAGATACACACACTGACGTATATATTGGGGAATATTGCATATTTCATGTTGATTATGTATGGATGTCTGGATTGACATAAGTAACAGATGGTATCACAGTTACAAGACTTACTTTGTCTGAGAACTATGGAATGTGGATTGGGGGTCTTGTCCTAATATGGCTAGGATTATACTCTGACGTCATTATGGTTATATCTATATAGAATAGGTGACAAAGGACCACGAGGTCTTGCTGTTGCCTGCTGCACGAGGTTCATCTTCTTGTCCATCTGTCTAACTATGTAGACTAACTCTCCCTTCAGGAGTCCAGCAATTACCATCTGCTGTTGAATATCCATTATCCTGAAACATATTTTGTTGTTTTATTATATATCCGTAACTGTAAGAATAACCTTGAAGTCAGATTGCGTATTAGTAAGTTTGGTTAATATAGACGTATATTAACATGGCAAGCCTTTTACCCAATAAGAAATATATATAAAATAATTATGCCAATCAACCTGGAGAAACACGCAGAAAGAACAAAATGTATTACATATATACACACACACACACACATACAGACGCACACCCTGTCACATAGATGCACACACTGACACATACACACACCCTGTCACACAGATGCATACACTGACTCATACAGACGCCTTGACACATGCACACAAACGCACACCCTGACACACACAAACACTGACACATGCGCACACCATGACACATAGATACACACACTGACATATATATATATATATATATATATATACACATACACACACTGATATATATACACACACACAGATGCACACCCTGACAAACAGATGCATACACACAGATACACACATACAGAAGCACACCCTGTCACATAGATGCACACACTGACACATACACACACCCTGTCACACAGATGCACACACTGACACATACACACACCTTGACACAGATGCACACACAATCTGACATACATACTAAAGGTAAGCTAACAGGAGGGTGACTGTAGATATAAAAACATGTAAATGTATTTATATCTGCAGCCACCCTCCTGTTAGCTTACCTTTACTGTCTGTGAGTGTGGCTTGCTTGGGGCCCTAGCAGGAGTGAGAGGTCTGGAGCAGCTCTTTGTGCTCCTCTCCTCTCATGCTATCTCTGTCTGTGCAGCCAGTAAGAAGCTGGAAGAAAGTGACAGGGTGTCACTTCATCCCAGCCGGCCGACACTACAGAGGCTTGGTCACGCTCAGGGACGGTGCAAAGATTTTTGGGTACATAGGCAAAGATGATTTTGGACCCCACCCCTTTTTTTCCCTCTTGTGTATCTTACAACCCTCCTTTGTATGTCTAACTCCCCACAGCCCCTCTGTGTCTCTTTTTCCTCTTCTCCAGCCCCTCCGTGTCTCTTTCACCCCTATCCCCTTTGTATTTCCATCTCCAGGCCCTTTTGTGTGTCTCTTTCATCCCCAGCCCCTCTGTGCATCTTTCTCACCCCCATGACACCATCTGTGTGTCTTTCTCCCCCCTCATGTCTCTCTGTGTGTCTTTCTCCCCACTCAGCCCTCCCCCCCCGTGTTCCACTCTCCCCTCTATGTCCCTTAGTGTTTCTCCCTCCCCATCCCTTAGTGGCCCCCTCCCTGTCCCTTAGTGGTCCTCTCCCCTCAGGCTGCGGTACAGGATCTTCAGTTTCCTCTCAGTGAGCACTTCCTTTGAGTCTGGCCTGGTACAGGAAACAGACCCTCCTGTACTGGGGTCCGCTCGGCCACGCTACACTGAGTACGCTGTGCGCTTCCCTCCTGCCGGGTCACACAAATCTAGCGCCGCCTGTGCCGCCTTATGGACGTGCAGGCCCTGGTCGCGCTCTTAAAAGGGTCTTGGCTTCTGACTGGGCCATTGTTCAGCAGAAATGTTTCCCCGGTGATATGATCATAGACCCGGGGAAACATTTTGGCACACAGTTTGGGAACCTCTATGTTATGATAAATCAAGTGGGAGCTTACATCTGTATAGATATCTCTAGATATTTTTTTTTTTTTTATTAAATTCTTTATTTTTTGTGCAAAGAAATGATACAGGTGAGTGCAACACCACAACAGTTGTTGCTTGCTTGGATATCAATCAGACAGTACATTAGTGGCCTCAAGGAACATTGCACATTTTTAGAAATAACATTAGGTATAACAGTAGTGGAAAGCAGTTATTGTGCCCCGTGTGGATATGAGTAGAGTGGTGCATTAGTCTGAAGACGGTGTCCACAGTGGGGTTTACCTCCAGCCTACATATGTTATGAGTGTACTTAACGGAGTCTTCCAGGATTCGGCCGGGGGGGGGGTATGGCCTTGTAAATATGTGTGACTATGTGGTCTGACATTGTGGATGTGTCGGTCTTCTGTTACCAGTGTGCCAGTAGCTTGTGGTGTATGTGTACAATGTAGGAGCGGGTTATATTAAAGAACAAGTAGCAGTAATACAATCGTGTGTGTGGGCAAAACGGTTTTGCAACAAATCAAGGCGTAGTCTTTAACTTGTATGGTATACTCAAGGTGGGAGCAGTACGTTGGAGGGTCTCCACGGGTGGTCTTCCTCCGTCTCCTCAGGGAGGCAGGCTGCTAGGTGAGGCTCTGGGGTTGTGCCTTGGGACGAAGTCTCGGATGGCGGTCGGGTTTATTTGGGATAGTCCCTGTTTCTGTATTGTAGCGGTTTGTAGGATGCCTGTTGTTTGCAGGTGTAGGTCGAGTTCTTGGTAGTCTTGCGCTTTGTATACAGTCCCGTTATGTGTAAACACTACAGCTCGAGGTGTGCCCCATCTGTATGGAATTCCTCTGGCCCGTAGGTGTTGTAGGAGAGGCTGTAGGGATTTCCGCCAGGTTAAGGTGTTTTTGGTGAGATCTGGGAACACTGTTAGTGCGGCTCCCTCAAATGACATAGGGGTTTTCCCTCTCAGTGCGGTCAGCAGTGCGGTTTTGTCGGAGAGGGTTTGGAAGCGCAGTATGAGGTCTGGTGTTGCATTCGTTGGTGCTCGCGGTGGCTTGGGTATTCTAAACATCCCATCCAGTCTCAAGGACTTTATTTGCTTTGGTGGGAGCAGGACTGCTAGGAAACGCCTAATGTAGTGGGGAAGGCCATCGAGGTCGACTGACTCGGGTATCCCCCTTATTTTCAAGTTGTGGCGTCTCCTCTGATCCTCCAGGGCATCCAGTCTGTCGGTAGTGATGGTCTGCTGCTTTGTTAGATCTGCTATTTGCTGCTCTACCGTTGTAAGTCTTGTCTCATGGGTGAAAAAAAGAAGATAATAGGCGCTCGCTATAGTGAACAGGCAGCAGTATATACACAAGGATTCCCAAACCTTGTAAGTGAATAGTGGAAAAAAGAAAAACGTATACCGCGCCTAATTTATATATGTGAAATATACATACATATATCTTGAATATTCCAAACGGATCGTAACCTCAAAGAGAACAGATTAAAAAACAAATGATAGTGCAATACAGTAAATATATTCTTTAGAGCAGATAGTATAAGGCTAAGTTCAATCCACTCACATATGGATGAGCTATAACAGAGCTCTGCTGTAAGAACGCCTGGACGGTACAATCCCCGTCTTTGGATTTGTAGAAGTTTCCACGAATATTTCCACAATGCAGTGAGCGTAGTAAATATGAAAGGAAAAAAATAGCAGCAATATGGTGAAGTAAGTACTAGTGGTATGACCAATATTAAATAGTATTGTACTTACAATTTCTAGAGCATATATCCTGCTCTAGTATAAACAGCAAGGGTGGTATAATCCCCACCAAGGATATGCAGGATCCAGGAAGTAAAATAAAAGATTGGAGTGGATATAAAAGTAACTTTGAAAAGTATACTTTAATATAAACAAGCTAAATAGAAATAAAATATTATAAAACATAAAATGTAGTCCCACTTAACGCGTTTCGCCAGGTTGGCTTCTTCAGAAGTGTGGTATCATGTCCAATAAGTCCGTTTATATATCCTCCTTAATGTAGGAATAATGTCCTGGTGTGCTTACTTCCTGGTTCCGGCTGTTTGCTGACACGCACGCGTCATACCGGAAGTGACGCGGCACCCGCGTCACACCGGAAGTGACGTAGTGCTCGCGTCTAACCGGAAATGATCGCGGCGTTTGTAATGCAAATTGATGTAGAAAAATAGTGATATCTAGATGTCCAGAGGTGTATGTAACACCAATAAATGATATAGATAAAATTTCAGGCATCAATCGTCCCAGCCTCCAATGCTAGAGGGTGTGGGCATGTTCCAATGGGAAAGTGATGCGGCGGCCATCTTTGTTGAGGGCAAACATCCATTTGGAAGACAACTAATAGGGTAGTTTGTGTACAACCATATAAATGTAAAAAAGAAAGAAATATACATATACCTAAAATATAAATGATGTATGCTTTAAAAAGGTTAATACCTATAAAAATAAAAATAAGAAATGGCACAATATAAATATTATAAATAGTTAAACATAATGGTCAAAGTTAAAAACAACCATAGGAGCATAAAACATAATAAGAGTAGATGAGGGGCATGCTATAAGAATGGACAAAGAATGTTGAGGGAAGGAGAAGGAAGAAAAAAAAAATAAAAAAAAAATTTAAATTATAAAAAATTGTATAAGTCGAAATCAACATTCAGCCCCTTGGGGTGTAGGGTATCAAGTTGATATACCCACTGCATCTCAGTTTGTCCAATCTTTCTTATAGCATCTCCCCCTCTCCAATGATTTTTAACTATTTTAATTCCCATAAACGTGAGGTGCTTGGGATCATTATTGTGCATGCAGAAGTGCGCAGGTATTGAGTGATTCTGTAGACCCTTTTCTATATTTCTACAGTGTTCTGCGATTCTGGTTTTTAGTGGCCTGATCGTTCTCCCTACATATTGGAAACCGCATGAACATTCCAATAAATAGATCACATTTTTGCTGTTGCATGTAATGACCTCTTTTATATTATATGTTTTATTGGTATTATTTGATTTAAAATCAGTGATCATTCTTTTAGTGGTTTTTGTCTTTTTACACGCCATACAACAATTACATTTGTAGAAACCCTTTTTGTCCATAAAATCATTAATTCTATTAGGGCTATTTCTTGTAAAAATTTTTGTTAGATGCATTTTAAGGTTAGGGGCTCCTCTAAAAATTACTTTTGGTTTATCAGGGATAATTTTTCCTAAAATTTCATCTTCCTTTAATAGATGCCAATGTTTTGTTAAAATTTTTTTCAGTTGTCTGTTTTTATTGTTATAGTCTAGTACAATAGGTAAAGTAAAGTCACGATTTTTCTGATTCTCTGAACCTTTGGTTTTATGTATAAGTTGATTTCTATTAATTGTGACTGTTTGATTAATGGTTGAGTCGATATGGTTAGCATCATAACCTTTTTGTATGAAACTTTCTCTTAGTATGTTAGCTTGCTTTAGAAACACAGCTTCATCAGAGCAGTTTCTTCTGAGACGCATCATCTGACTTTTAGGTATACTGTCCAACCATATCTTGTTGTGGCAACTTTTAGTACTTATATAGTTGTTTACATTTACTTCTTTGAAATGTGTTTTAGTTTGTATTGTGTTATTTTCAATATATATATTAAGATCTAGATACGTAACCATAGTACTGCTAAAATCCGCTGTTAAAATTATACCTTCTTCATTATTATTTAAAAAAGAAATAAAATCTTTAGCTGAACTAATAGGTCCTTTCCAAATGAATAGGAGGTCGTCTATATAACGAGAATAAAAAACCAGGTTCTGCACCCAGCTATGTCCCCTCCACACAGACCGATCCTCCCATTCAGCCATATAGAGGTTGGCATAGCTGGGTGCGAACCTAGTACCCATAGCTGTCCCAGTTTTCTGTAAATAAAAACTATCTTTGAACCAAAAATAATTGTGATTTAAAATTAGATCTATGCCATCAATAATAAAATCTTTCTGTTCTTGGAGCATAGAATCATCTTGTTCTAAAATGGATCTGATAGCCTGACATCCTTTATCATGTTTGATTATCGTATACAGCGATTGTACGTCACATGTAATCAATATATAGTCCTTTTCCCAACTGATAGTTTGTAATTTTTTCAGAAGATCTATTGTATCTTTTAAATAGGATCTTGTTCGTTTGACGTATGGTTGTAGCATTATATCGATGTATTCTGATAAGTTTGAAAGGAGGGATCCTATTCCTGACACAATAGGGCGTCCTGGAGGGTCATTTAAATTTTTATGAATCTTAGGGAGGAAGTATATTACTGGGATCCTGGGGTGTAGTATTTTGATGTAATTAAACTCTTTCTCACCTAGAATCCCAATGTCTTTTCCTCTTTCCAAAAAACCATAGAATTCAGATTTTATATCCACTATTGGATCATGGTCTAATTTAGTATAGGTCATCTCATCATTAAGCTGTCTATAAGCTTCTGTTTCATATTTCTCTTTGGATCGGATGACGAGGCCTCCGCCCTTATCAGCTGGTTTAATTACTATTGAAGTATCATTGTACAGCTCTTTTAGTATTTTCATTTGTTTCCTATTCATATTTTGTGTACCTTTTGTATTTTTAGTGTCTAGATATTTTAAATCCTTACTTACTTTTTTTTCAAATATATCTAGAGCGCTAGATTTGAAGTGTGCAGGATAGAAGGTGGATTTATTCTTTAGTTCACTGCTTTTATATTTCGTTGTATTTATATGATCAGAGTTATTTTTGTTGATGAAAAAGCGTTTTAGAGTCGCATTTCTGACAAATTTATTCACATCTATGTAAGCTGAAAAAGAGTTATATGGTTTCGTAGGTGCAAATTTCAGGCCTCGTTTTAAAATATTTTTCTCTGTTGTGCTTAAAACTTTATCTGATAGATTAAAAATGCCAGTAGGTGTCTTTTGTGTTTCATCATTTAAAAGCTTTCTAGCCTTCCTTTTTTGTTGTCTTCTGCCTGATCTTCTCCCTCTAGTACTCTTTTGCGGCTTTTTATAGGTGTGATATTGAGATGATGGATTTGTCTTTCTCTGTTTGAGGGGATCTCTAAAAAAGATGTTTCGTCAAATTGATCACAGAAAGATAAGGCATGATACTTATTGTTTTTGATTGGATCTTGAGGTGATGGTGGTTTATTTCCATTTTGTTTTTTATACATTTTTTGGGGGTTTTCCCAAGAGTACTTTCTATTTCTTTGTTTCTGTATAGGTGAATCTGGTATGAATGTGTATCTGTGGGTTTTAGGTCTTACAACTAAAGGTGATTCTTGAACTTTGTGATGTGTAGGATATTTGTGTTTGTCAAATTCTTCCATTTTTTCGGAATAACGTGAGTTCGGAAATTTTCTCTGAACATGAGTGTTTTGAAAGTGCGTATTTTGATGATGTCTAGTGTGAAATCTATCATATCTCGTGTTGAATTTCTCATTCTTTGTATTGTATCTTGGAGATCTATCTGGAGATCTCTGACGATCATTGTGAAAGTGCTTTTTTTCATAAAATTCTTTACTTTGTAGCCTTTTAGATCTAAAGGGCTGGTTTACTTGTGTATTTGGATGATAATGTGTTGCCCCATTCCTCCATCGGTTTTGATTGTTAGTTTTTTTTAAATTATATGTGCGAACTTGTTTTTGTGCATAATCATATTTGTCTCGATTATATTTCTGAACTTTTATTTTTTTTGTGTCAATTTCAATTCTTTCTACAGTTTTTTTAATTTTTTGTGATGCATTATAGTACTCTTCGGTATCTCCAAAAGGGATTAGTTGTTCTCGTAATATATTGATTTTTTTATCTATTGTAGATAACTTCTCATTTTTAACTTTAATAAGACTTTTCATCAGCCCAAATGTACAATATTCAAGATGGTTATACCATTCCTCCATAAATGTTATGTTTTCAGTGTCTGAGGTGGGCATTTTAAATAGCCTAAGACCTCTAGGGGTAATTTTTTCTTCTATGTATTTAGTCAGTGTTGCAATCTCCCATCTTAATTTCATTTCTTTTGTTAAAGAGAACTCTAATTCTTTTAATAATTCGGGTAAATTGTCGAAAACAATTAGTGGCTCATTGGTATTCATTTCTTCTAATTTGTTAAAAACATCATTGATATTAATAGTATAATTGTCTCGATATTCAAATAGAGACATATTAGAACAATCTATAGGGCAGCCTATATAGGGAATGTGTGTAATGATAGAAAAAAAGAAGAGAATAGGCGCTCGCTATAGTGATCAGGCAGCAGTATATACACAAGGATTCCCAAACCTTGTAAGTGAATAGTGGAAAAAAGAAAAACGTATACCGCGCTTAATTTATATATGTGAAATATACATACATATATCTTGAATATTCCAAACGGATCGTAACCTCAAAGAGAATAGAAACGGTGCAATACAGTAAATATATTCTTTAAAGCAGATAGTATAAGGCTAAGTTCAATCCACTCACATATGGATGAGCTATAACAGAGCTCTGCTGTAAGAACGCCTGGACGGTACAATCCCCGTCTTTTTAAAGCTACTTTTATATCCACTCCAATCTTTTATTTTACTTCCTGGATCCTGCATATCCTTGGTGGGGATTATACCACCCTTGCTGTTTATACTAGAGCAGGATATATGCTCTAGAAATTGTAAGTACAATACTATTTAATATTGGTCATACCACTAGTACTTACTTCACCATATTGCTGCTATTTTTTTCCTTTCATATTTACTACGCTCACTGCATTGTGGAAATATTCGTGGAAACTTCTACAAATCCAAAGACGGGGATTGTACCGTCCAGGCGTTCTTACAGCAGAGCTCTGTTATAGCTCATCCATATGTGAGTGGATTGAACTTAGCCTTATACTATCTGCTTTAAAGAATATATTTACTGTATTGCACTATCATTTGTTTTTTAATCTGTTCTCTTTGAGGTTACGATCCGTTTGGAATATTCAAGATATATGTATGTATATTTCACATATATAAATTAGGCGCGGTATACGTTTTTCTTTTTTCCTCTTGTCTCATGGGTGTCAGTACAAGCCTCCAGCCGTATGATTTTCGTTACTGCCCCTTCAATAGCCTCTCTGTAATAGGCCATATCCGCTGCCAGGTCCTTGCGGAGTTCTGCCAGCATTTTTTTGAGCTGATCCGCTGTGACCGGATCCCGTGCCATCTGTGAATCAATTTTGCGGTCCGGCGGGTGCCAGGAGGACGCTCCCTCCAGGAGGTCCGTGGAAAAATCCTCAGAGGAGTATGAGGATAGCTCGTCTGTCAGCGCCATCTTGGCCCATACGGCCTGCTGCGTGCTCCGGAGCATATCTCCAATATCCCTCCCGTGGGGACTTTTTTCGGCTTTTGCCTTCTTCGTTTTCCTGCCCATGATCTCCTCTCCTGTCGTAGGTAGGTTTTTTGTTTTTTTTGGGCTCGGATTCCGCTCTATACTGTGAGATTGCACGATTTAGTGTCGGAGCTCCGAGAAGTGCGACCGCTCCGTTGCCTTGCTTGCTCCGCCCCCGATATCTCTAGATATTTAAGAAAAACTCCTACCTCATAACAGCTTCTCCTCCATGAAGTTGTAACAGTGAAAGGAGTGCCTGGATGCCATATTATCATCATGATTAAACCCTTTTTGAGCGGTTTAAGCCTAAAGTTGTTGCCCACCCAACATTTGTCCTGTCTGCATCCTAGTCCTCCTTGGCCATCACACGGTACAGGAAGGTTTTACTTTGGATGCTGGTGATAGGCTGAGAGCATCAAATCATTCTGTATTTTATGGCGACTGGAGGAGGAGGAGACAGGACGCAGAGAGGACGGGGGACAACTTTGTGGTTAAATCATTCAAAAACAGTTAGGTAAGATGGATGGTTATGAAAAAATGTACTTACCTGAAATCGCTCACTTATACATTGAATACACCATATATCACAAAGATACACAGTGTATTAAATGTAAAATATAAAGATTCACTCACGTTTCCTCTGTCACAGCGCCACTTTGTGGGTGTTACTCTTCATGTAACCCCCACCTCCTGGCCTCCTGTCCCCCATCTCAAGTCAACTTTTATTTGCCCTGCTTCATTGCCAGTGTGCCATTGTCAGAAGGGAGTGACATCACGTCACTCCGTTCTTATACTCTCTAGCTGGTGCTAGAAGCACTTGCTAGGGAGCTTCCATTGCAACCTCAATTCATGACAACTGGGAAAAATATATATTTTTAAATAGGTTTTTGTGTTAATCTAAACATTTTCTAGCAAAACTGCTAGCACAATATATAGATAAACTCTTATGCTCAAGTTAATGAGCATAAGTTGTTTTAGGCGTGTCAGGTGCCCTTAAAGGGTTACTCAAACCCTTAGCAAGTCTATGTTTTTTTACTTAAACGAACACTATAGGGTCAGGAACACAAACATGTATTCCTTACCCTATAGTGTTAAAAACACCACCTAGCTCCCTGCAACCCCACCCCCTCCTTCCTCCCTAAATATAGCAAAATCTGACCATTACTCAAGTCTGTTGCTGCTGGCTCTGCCCCTGATCTGCCTGCTTAACTGGCATCATCAGAAGCGGTGTTCTGATCCAATCACAATGCTTTCACATAGGAAAGCATTGGATTAGCTGAGCTTGTCAAGGAGGAAAATCAGGGGTAGAGTCAGCACAAGCCAAACACAGCCCTGGTCAACCAGCATCTCCTCATTGAATCAATGCATTTCTATGGGGAAAGTTCAGTGTCTCCAGGCAGAAGGTGGAGACTCACCAGAACAAATACAATAAGCTGTAGTTGTTCTGCTGACTATAAGTGTCCCTTTAAAAGCTTGTAGGGCATTACTGTTTGTCCACCCATTAAAATCGTGAAAAATATTTATTTAGCATAATCCATCGCCAGGCGAAGCTCCCAGCACTGCTCTTCCATGCCTCGTACTGACTTCACCCGGCACTCACGCGGTCCAATCACAGGCTTCTCATAAAGAATGTGATTAGATATTTTGCAAGCACTCCAGGCCAGCAAGCGGAAGGGAGGGATGCGGAGTGAGTGGGCAGAGAGCTTTTCTCTATTTTTTTTAATAAAAAAAGACCAATGCTGCGGGTGGAAGCTTAATGTAGGAGGGAGAGCTAGCTTCCCCTTGTAAGTTCTCTGTCCACTGACAACAAACGTAATTTATGCACAGAAGTGACATTAGGCAGTCATGGACAGAGTTCGAGGGCTGCCAATGTCACGTGTGCTGTGAGTGCAGCTAGCCCCCAGCACATAACAGTATTGTTGTATGTGCAGTGTTTCAAGTAGAAACACTGTACATCCAGACTCCTACCACCATGACCACTTCAATCAATGAAGTGGTCATGGTGGTTGGAGTGACCCTTTAATAAAATGCTCATATTGCTTGCTTTGAAATTGCATTCAGAACAGGGGTATGCAACCTTTTAGCAGTATGGTGTCAAAACGAGATCTTGAAGCCCCTTGGTGTGCAGGTCCTATTTATTTTTTTTAAATTGAGGTTTGTATCTTGTCGTATTCTGCTTGTGGTATTTATGGGTGCTGCAGTTGCTTTGGAGATTTGTGTTTCTGTGTATGTGGGCTGTTATATTGTATAAGTTCATTAACAGTTTGTGGTATTGTGTGTGATACCTATGAATGTGGGCTGTGTATGGGGGCTGCTTATGGATTTGTGTGTATGGATGATGTCAATTGTGTGTTTGGTGGTGTGTGTGTATGGTCGGGGCTACTTGTGATACTGCACGTGAGACTATTTGTGTGGTTGTGTGCGTGTATGTGGATTGTCAGTGGTGTTGTGTTTGTGGGGACTGAGTGTGTTTGTAATTTGTATGAGTGGAAGGTTTATTCTGCAGCCCTATGTATATCTAGCAGTGTGGGTGGCTCCCAGGGGCCCAGTAAGGACCAGACTGGCTAAGTACAGGTCAAGGGTAGGAGCTGCAATAGCTGCTGCAGGCTGCTCTACTACAGTGCAGATTTCCATTCACAAGTGGTGATCTGAGATCCCTTGACTACTTTTTGCACTAGCAGATATCTGAAGTTCCAATGGGACTCCTGATAGACCATAGCCTGTTAGGCTCTGGCAGCCTTGAATGCTGTGCAAATGCACCTCGAGTGCCATAGGTTGCTGACCCCTGGATTAGAATAACATACGTCATAGCTACACCTATTGGTCTACTACATAATGGCAATGAGATGAATTAACATTAAACATTCTACAGCTAACTAAAAGGTTCCTGTCTTCTGGCTCATGCTGTATATTACATTTCTGTTATGGAAATGCGTGCTATTTTCGGTTATATGGCTTTATTTAATCAATGTTACATTTAATTAACTTTTCAAATTGATTTTTTACAGATATGCATGTCAACATATTCCAGAAGTGGAATGAGAGTTACTGTGCTCTCCTGTAGAATAGCAGACCCTATTGAAGCCTGTAAAGAAATTGTGCAGATGAGAAAAAAAATGTAAAACAAGTTTTTCAACCAGTTACTGCATCCACATTTTTGATTGATTCAGTCACTTGGTCTTCAAAGTATCACCTCAAGCTGTTTTCAATGATTACATATTCACTAGAACACGTTCCCTAGAATTCTTAACAGAGACTAGGATATTAGAAATGTAAGACATGAGCAGCACAAAACACTTATTTATTGTAAGTACTTTGCACACATTTGAAATTTTTACTATGAATTACTTTTGGAATTGAAAATAAAATAAACGGTGTTGCTGTATTATTTTTGTTGTTTACTTATCTATTGGATTTTTTTTACATTATGTCAATTTCATACCAATTTGTGCAAATTTAAATGGAAATATATTCAAGAGATAGACGAAATGGAAAGAGAAAAATTTATATTTCTGTTTTCATAAACTAAAGATGGTCCTGCTTATTTTTGGAGTAAGTGCTCATCCATATTTTTTTTTTTTTTTGTTTTATAGCCTATTCATCTTAGTAAAGAAATGAATTTATATATATATTTACTAGACGTGGAGATTAATTTTGGACCAAACTGCAATCCAGCCGAATTTGAGTTGATAAGGTGTTTGGCAGAATTCAAGAATCCCAAGATGAAATATACCTGAATAACAGACTAACTAAAATGCACAATGCTAAGCATAATCATTTTGAAAAAAACCCAAAAACAAACAAACGATTGATGGGAAAAAAAAGATTAATGATTGCTAGGGGCCAGTAGTCACTAAATATTGATATTATTCACAAATCAAGTAAGAGAGAGGGGGAAAAAAGGAGGAGCAGTAAAAACCATTCATCTATAATTATATATTTAAGAAATATATACTGTATAAATATTAAAAAAAAAATCTGCTCCTACTTTTTTCCCTTTATTGGTTACTTTATCTCACTTGATCAGTGAAACGAATGGCACTGGAAAGGCTCTGAGAAGTGCTGCAACATATATACATACCATTGTTATGCACATGTATTGCAACACACCGATCAGCCCACTTTGGCTCCTTCATGGTTTGCTCTATGGAATTAGTTTTCAAATCAACATTCAGTCGAACCAAACCAACATGCGACCAAATTTCAAGTGTCCCGCAAAATAAAAATCTATCTTCAAAAAACATTATTCGGCAGAACCCAAGTTTCTCGCTGTGCATTAGTCTTATATACAATCTCCACTGAGTGAACTAGGCAGTGAATCTTTCCATAATTTTTTCCATAATTGTTTTAAAATTGCCCCTTTGCCCTTCTTATTTGAACCCTGCTCACACTAGGTTCCGGCTGCAGAGATTTAAATCAACATTTAAATGGCAGTGTGTAGTGTTCACTTTGAGCCCTGCATACAGCTCATTGGCATTGTAAAGCCACTAATTCTAGTTCACAGAATGAATAATACTTTGAATTCCCAATTACAAGCACTAAAAATTCTCCCTACTGCTAAAATTCTGCATGACTGAATTAATCCATTGTTGGTCCTAGGGTAGGACAACCATGACGGAATAATTCCATCATAGGCAGCGATGGGGTTAAAGGAAAATCCAAACCGCTACAACCTTCTGCAGTGGTTCAGGAGCTGGAGTGACTGGCACAGTCCAACGTTAACATGTCAAACCCTTTAAGCATGGTTTGACAGGTTATCTGGATCCTGGTGGGCACACACGTCACATTCACTCTTTTCCAGCAGGAGAGGCCAGGTGTCACTTTGGAACACAGCAGGACAGCAATCATTGGTTGAGCACTCTAAGCCAGTTATTGGAGTCCTGTGTGGGTCCTGTTTTGCTTTAAATTTGAATCCAGTTAATGTGGTGGATGCAGAGTAGGTGCCCGACAGGATCCGTTAAGTTAGTTAAATTGTGCTTAAATAGTTTGCCTGCTTGCTGTGGAATGGTGCCAGGGCATTCCTCGCACCATAATTATTATTATTATTACTGGCATTTATAAAGCGCCAACAAATAAAAAGACAAACACAATAAGAACAGACCGATACAACAGTTAGAGGACCCTACCCATGAGCTTACAATCTAAAGTCACAACAATGACTGTTCTCATTACAAAATAATATATATTTTTAATAGCCTAAGGAAGAAGGGAACAAACTCACTTTGCTAGCTGGCCTCCTAGAAGTAATTGTTTGTAAAATTATTTTAAAAGGGACGTAGACACTCCTATTACAAAAATTATTTGTATGTAAAAAAAAATATAAAAAAAATAAAAATAAAATAAGATTTAATAGTATATGCTTGACATCTGCTCTGGCCTTTTAGAAAAACTGACATTCATAGTTAGTTCAACATCAAACCTTTCACATGTATTATAAGTGGAACTTTTAAAAAATAAAAAAGTAGCCTTATATGAATATATTGCAGATCATGTACTCCAGATGTAAAAAATACTAAGTTCATTGCTCCACCTTGTGGCTTGTATCATAACTGCATGTTATTTTATAATTTTACTATGATTTGGATCATTTATTTCATTTTATAAAACAAATTAAATCTCAATGTTAAACAAACAAAATCATCGTTATCACATGAACCGCCATAACTCGATGAACTTAGAGAAATCACTGCTACACCTCCTAAACGGTATTGCTTTCCCAAAGCAGCTATCAATGGGTTATCACATGAATGGCCATTTTAAACCGCTAAGACTGTTTCTCAACCTTAAATTTCATACTAATGATATTATCAATTCCTGCCATCATCTCATCGTCTTCCTTGACAGAAGCCACCCCTTTCGGTGTTCCAGTGAGAATGAGATCTCCTTCCTCTAGGGAGATTATTTTACTGATGTAGCTAATTAGAAATGGAATGGAAAAGATCATTGCAGAAGTGTTCCCCTCTTGTCTGAGGCTGTCATTGACCTTTAACCATATGTTCAGATTATGGGGGTCTTGTATTTTGTCTTTGGGGATGAAATCACTGACAGGACATGAGGTGTCAAATGCTTTTGCCAAAGTCCAAGGAAGTCCCTTCTCCTTGCATTTATCCTGTACATCTCGGGCTGTCATGTCTAAACACAAAGCGTAACCGTGTACGTGTTCCATTGCACATGCTTGAGATATGTTTCTTCCTCCTTTTCCAATCACAACCCCTAGTTCCACTTCATGATGAAGATTATTGCTGTAGTATGGCATGATAACTGGAGAACCTTCCTTCACATAGGCTGTTGGTGGTTTAAGAAACAGGACTGGTTCGGTAGGGACTGCATTTTTCAATTCCTTTGCGTGTTCTGCATAGTTTCTTCCAACACAGATTATTTTCCTCCCCCATTCCCAAAACTTACTGAGATTTTTAGGTGATGACATCATGTGGCAAATAATGTCAAGTCTTCTTGGTAAAAGTGCAACTACAAAACAAAATAAAACCAAAACAACTGAAATATCCATATTAAAATAATACATAGATGCTTACTCATTTAAAAAAAAAAAACCAGAAAATGCTTAGGTAATTATTGTCCAATTAACCCCAATACTCCTTAAATGAAACTCCAAGTAGTAAAACTGTCTAGACCTAAACAGAACTCCCCAAAATACCTAGAGAGACCTGTGTGGGAGTAGACTTTGGTGAAACCTCTGCAAATGTTATCTGGCAAACCGAATAGCTATAACAAGCTCTTAGTAATCCATTCCTATTGAAAGAATAATTTGTGATAAATATAGCAGCATTTAGACTGAGCCTACAGAAAAGAACATTCTGCCCTTTTACACGCAATGCTTTGGAAAGGACCTAGAAGAAGTGTTTAATTATGTAAGTTAAAAACAAGAAACACTGGTGTAAATGGTCCACTATGAAAGTGCAAAACCTTGAGACTACACATAAATAATTTGGCTTTTGTATCTCTCACTCCCCCCTATATAATTTTCCAATTGACTGCAGCTACATCATTCGATATAGCTTGAAGACGTCAGTCAAATTGTTGCACATGTAGGCACTGGTACTCCAGATATTGTGGACTACATCTCCCTTAATGCTCCTACAGCCATGATGCTGGAAAAGCATCAAGAGATATGTAGTCTACATCTGGAGTGCTGGATGTTTTCTACCCATGAACAATGGACTTTGAATCACAGCCACCAGTCAATACAGCCTTGTAACTCTCAAAGGAATGCTCTGACAAGGTCACTGGTACATCACACTATCAGCAGAACAAGTCTACTAACTGTAAGGTGAAACGATTGTTCTAATGTTTATTTACAGCCCAAGATGACAGAATGACAGAAAATAAACCCCATTTCCATTTGTGGCTTACAGAATCCTTGGTCCTGGAAGGGGTGGGACTATTGCTGGTACAATACACCAATTCCTGGTGATTAAATTGCATTACATTGTGACAGAGTTTATTTCTATTGTCTCTCTCCCAATTGCAGGGAGCAAGAGGTCAGTAATTCTGGCACAAATTTTATGATACTACACCCCTGACCCTCTGCAAGAATTAAAAATAAAACAGCACTGTGATATGACCATCACATCTCTGCCTCCTTTAAAAGGTGCTATGCAAGTTAAAGAAGGAATACTGTAAAGGTAATGGACTTTAGGATCTCTTGCTATCTTTACTAAGCTACAAGGGATGAACCTTCCCAGTCTCTCAATATGGTAGAAAGAGGGAAGGGGTCTGTACAAGGCTTTCATAGAGGGTAGAAGTATAAAGTCTGTGTACTGAAGACATTTGCAAACTAGGATAATTTATAAGCCTGCCCACTTGGCGCAGTGACGTCAAGGGTTAACATTTACTTCCTATTTTTGCTGTTCAACCTTAAACCAACTTGTATGGCTGCATGTGCTCATTTAACACATCTGTGTGCTGACAGGTCACTGCACGCAGTCCAGTGCTCACTAAACTAAACTGGGCTGTGAGTTGGCTGAAAACAGGCTTTACATGGGTTACTGAGCAGATACACTCATTCTATATGAGGAGTCTAACTGCTACTGAGGAGATACAATTAATACACCCTAAACTTCTTATAGTCAGATGTTTATGGGATAAGAATAAAATATATTTATATACTAGAATGATAAACTACTGATTGATGGTTAGTGAGGGATCTGCCTTCTGCAGTACTGTCCTGTTTTTATTTTATTAAAATTTATTGAAATAGATGTGCAACAACTGCATACTGCTTCCCTTTAATCACCATTTAATGCTGATTATATTAACATTTTTAATAAACACATAGTCTGTAGCTCTCTCTATAACCAAGAGCATTGCTGCTGCTTATTTTAATATGATAATATTTCTACTAAAATAGTATTACTTTTTAGCCTCCTTCCATAAAACGTTGCAGGTTCTGTAATAGCTGTGTGTATATAATATACCATATATTAATATATACTAATAAAGTAAAGAACAATACAGATCCCCTGCTGCTTACCTCTCAGGGAACAGAAAGAAACAGGAAGTCATTTACAGGGAGGTCAAACTCACATGGTGATCATTGCAGACAAAGTGATCCTATTGGACTGAGGGCACATGGTGAACTTTGCTCGTCAAAGTGAAAGGAATAGGCTAATACTAAGCCACTGATACATTGTACAACACATTGGAACACTGTGTTTCTGTAACATGCATAGCAGAATCGACGCCCCGCCTCCTGCTGTCATCACCGCCGCCATACTTGAACCGGGCAGAGAGGGAAATGACCCAGTGCGCAGGCGCGTGTAAACTACGTCCTTTTTACTTGCAAAAGAGAAACATTGCGCCTTCTCTGAGCATTCTTGCCCACAGCACCGCCCACTGTGCGCATCCTATTAAATATGATTCAAATTAAATTCTACAAGAGCTTTAGAAACCACTGAAACTTTACAAAATTTTATTTTTTTAAATGCGTTTATATAGTGTCTATACATAGAAATAGCAGAATAATAACTCATGTTTTTATTATTGTGTATTAAAAGGTGTTTTTTTTTTTTTTGCTGTTAGTGAGATCGTAGCCCAATTATTCAAAGAATACTTACTGAAATCAGTGGATATCACTGGTTAGTAGTTTGTTATTTTAACATGTTAATAGATGTTCATATGACAAGCAAAATAAGTTTAATTGCTGTGAAATTTTGGGCACCTGTTCTAAAGAAAGATATCATGGCACTAGAAAAAGTGCAGACGAGCTACAAAATTGATAAAAGGAATGGAGCGTTTTAGTTACGAAGAAAGGTTAAAAAATTTAAATCTGTTTAGTTTGGAAAAACGGCGCCTGACAGGGGATATGATAACTTTATACAAATATATGCAGGACCAGTACAAACCTTTATCTGGAAATCTAGGGCTATACATAGGACAAGAAGCCACACATTTAGGCTGGAAGAAAGGAGATTCATCTAAGGCAAAGAAAAGTAAGAGCAATAAGGATATGGAATTCTCTGCCTGAAGAGGTGGTTTTCTCAGAGAGAGTCTATACAGATGTTTAAACTGCAATTGGATAAATACTTGCAAAACCATAACATACAGGGATATAATTTCTAATTAGTGGGGTAATAGCTGCTTGATCCAAGGAGACATCTGACTGCTATTTTGGGGTCAAGAAGGAATTTTTTCCTAGTTTGTTGCAAAATTGGAAGTTCTTTAGACTAGGTTTTTTGTCTTCTTTTGGATCAACAGCAAAAACATATATGTGAGGAAGGCTGAACTTGATGGACGCAAGTCTCTTTTCAGCTATGTAACTGCTAGTAAGGTTACAGACACATTAAGTCTGTAGCACTGTATAAAAAAGGGTGCAGGGCATTAAGTTAGAGCCAGACAAACATATCAACCTACCATTACTTTAAAAAGATTCAATAAAAAAAAAAAAAAGAGAGGGGGCGGAGCTTGCTACCACACTGAACCAGACGCCATTTCTAGTAGCTCCTGTCAAACCTTTAGAATCCTGACGATATCAGCGAAACTAACACCCATTCAGCCTCGCGAACCACACAACCCGATCTAGCACAGCAAGCCGCATCGATAGATGCCATTCTTTCAGGCTCAAAATCTGCCCATGCAGAAACGCAAATCTGGGGCTTACCTCGCGCCCACGATCCAGGACCTCACCGACTGCCATTCCAGCTTATACACCGACCATGGAACGCAGATCCCAAAAACCTACGGCAGATGGACAACAGAGGCCATCGCCCCCATGGGAGATGAGTGGGAAACAGACCGCGCTCCCAGCCCAGAGCAGGAACAACCGGAGACATCTCCAATCACAAGGGCAACGCAGCCCCAGCAGCCTGAACCCTCGGACGACGCGGCCCCAACCACCAACGGAGATTTAAAACTCCTGCTAGGCAACATCCGCAAGTTCTTAGCAGCCGAGTTGGCCCTTCTCAAAACAGAAGTACAAGCTGTTACTGACTGCGTGAAAGCCACGGAGGAAGACGTGGTGGAGGTCAAAACTCATCTAACATCCCTCGATGACAAGGTACATCACATCCAGCTTAACCAGAAACTCATGGCACTCAAAATAGCCACCATAGCGGACCAGCAAAGGCGCACACATTAAAATCATGTGAAAACACCCAAAATGTACTTGACACTTGAAAAAAAAAAAAAAAAATCACATTAAAAGAGTAAGTGATATCTGTGTAACTCTTAATTCTTGTAATTTGATAAGTGGAATTTTTCATGGGGAGATGGAATACCACATATGAATCGGAGTAAACAAGAGGTTTGTAATCCCTTTCTGTGTTTTTATTATGTACGGGCCCATTCCCATCCATAAAATTAGCATATGAAACACATTTTTCAAGTTTATCATAATTAACATTAAAATAAAATTTTCGATGTAGCAAACTGTTTTTCACCTTTATTCGAGAGACAATACATGGTAAAATATTGCTTCAGAGGCCGCTAAAGGTACTTTGTTAATAATGTTCAAAATACGGACATTTGTGCCTTCAATACTGATTAACATAAAGGAAGAGAAAAAAATCAAGATCTTAAGAGGTGAGAATATATAGGCCTCCAGGTGACCAATGACGATGTTACTGAGCCTTCCAGGTGATGGGGGTGCTTGAACTTTTAGAAGGATCACTTACTCTGAATTAGAGGCGGGAAACCGAATTCTGCAAAAATGTTTTCTTTTGTTAATTTAAAAAATGTAGACCACTTCGAAATGCATTTTAACCTATGCATATAAACAATAGACATAAATTTATATTGCACATTATTTATATTTCCTGAGTGATGGTGCTATGTAATTGAGGGTTTTCAGAACTGTAAGGAAAATTAAGAAATTAATAAGATGATTGGTGGTAATTAGAGAATTTTTGAATTATATATTAGGAAGTAAAGTGAACTATTACTAGTGGAGCAGGTTATGACATAGCTCCTAACTCCAAAAAATGTAAAATACAGCTTGTTAAAATTCCAAAAAAAGGTTTGCCAAGAACTCTAAACACAAATAACCCAGAACTTGTCTTACCTTTTTTTATTTCTTTAGATGCCGTTTTATTTTAAATGCATATTAAACATTTACCAAATAATTTCCTAATCCTGCTCAGACGCGGCAAAGATTGCAAACAGGGATGTTAAATACGGTTTCGCCAGATTGGGATGCTAAGCAAATATAGGTGTATAATGTGTGTGATATTTAGCTGTTAGACACTAAATCAGTAAAAATAAAAAAAAAAATTAAAAAAAGATTGGGAGGTACGTTTGTTACTACATACAAATATAATGCACACTGTGGAATATATACAGTTTAAAAAAAAATAAAAAAAAATAAAAAAAATCGAATCTTCCTGTTCTTAAAGCAGCACTCCATGCACCATAACCACAACACGCTGTAGTGATATGGTGCCAGAAGTACCTTGGCAAGCCCTACTGTAAAGAGTCAAACCCTTTGCTAATGATTTGACAACTTACCTTCTGGGTGCCGGTCACTTTCGCCTGATAAGAGCTTCTTGCTCCCATGGTGGAGGCACTTGGCAAACACCAGGTAAGTTGTCAAGCTGTTAGGAATTTTTTTACATTGCGAGGCAGCAAGACACCACTAACTGTACTTGGTATGTTCCTTTAATGCCAAGAAAAACGGCAGGTAACTTATGAATCTGTACCGATGTAGGCAATTGGAACATGTAAACAATTGTCAATGCTCTAGAACGGTGGTGTCAGAAAGGTAGATCCAAAGTTATTGCAGCAATACAACTCCTATTGTTGAAGTTTGACAACAGCTGTGGCTTTAAATGTTGTCCCTCTCTGTCCTAAAATGGGTCTTTTTTTGTATCTGCTCAGATCCCACCACATTC
Organism: Pelobates cultripes; assembly: GCA_933207985.1. Classification (NCBI taxonomy): domain Eukaryota; kingdom Metazoa; phylum Chordata; class Amphibia; order Anura; family Pelobatidae; genus Pelobates; species Pelobates cultripes. The sequence goes on along the minus strand of OW240918.1, from coordinate 135,966,025 downwards.
AGTGTTAAAGTGACACTCTGGTCATCTAAATTAAGTTGTTATGGTGTCAGGAGGCCTCTGGACGCACTCTAACCTTAAGGGGTTAAATTGTTCTCGAACGATTTAACCCCAAATGTTGCCTCCAGCTCCAATTTCCAGATTCACCAGGTGGCATCTGGCTTCTGAATTTCAAGAAGTGCGGACTACCGCCGGACAGGGGTGCCGCTGATTGGCTAGAGCAGTCAGCTGAAGCTCAAAGTCAATCAGTAGCCCCCTTACGGATAACAAATAAATAAATAAATAAAAAAGTACGTACATAAGAGTACACCTGGGGGCCTCCTGGCACCATGATAACTCCATGTAGATAAAGTTGTTATGGTGACCAGAGTGTTTCTTTAAGGCAACATAGAGGGTTTTAAAATTCAGACTGATTTGGCACGTGCTAATAGCAAGTGATTTTCGGACCATGTAAACAACAGGCAGCTGTACAGCTTGACTGAAACAGCAAGGTATTCTACTAAACTCTGCATAAACCGAGAAAATAAGTGACCCACTTCCCCATTACTTTACAGAGCTTCAAGCTAAGAATTTTGTAAAATTTGATGCACTCTGCGACACAAGAACGTTTTATTCACTAGACAACAAAAAACCCTCAAGGAAACAGAGGAAAAGAGAGATCAGATCCACCAAGCACTAATGTAATTATAAAGGAAATCAAATACTTAAATCATTTTATATCATTTTATTATTTGACTTATTTAATTGATAGAAGATCTAGGAAGACAATATATGAATTATAAAAACACTACTATGTCCTCCATTTAATATTGTTGCATAAGCTTTCCAAATTTATTATTTTTGGATAAACTTTTTAAATGGTTTATTATGATGAAAAATAACTTAACTGGAATATATATTTTTTTCAAAGTGTGATTTTTTTTTTTTTAGACTTTTTAAAAAATATTTAAATATGTTGAAAAATAAAATAATTTTAAACGTTTATCCAAAAATATTAAACCATTTGAAAAGCTTATCAAACAATATTAAACCAAGGCTTTTGACAAATCATTGTCCTAGTATCTCAGTGCAAAACAGATTATCTACAAAAAACATACAGAGCAATACAACACATTAATATAATGATTACACATCCTCTTTCAGACACTGAGCAATCCCCAAATTTTAAATATATAAATGCCAGATAGACATGTCTAAGTTTTATTTTACTAAATATCCAATATAATCTTTAAACCTCCCAACGTTAGGGCGTGCTATGCAGTCCTACAAAAGGAGGACTTTACTGCCATTAGTGCGCTGTAATGATCGGGCCCTCCAAATACTCACCCTCCTCACCAGACCTGATCGGGGAGGGTGAGACTGCATGACACCCAAGCAATCTTAGAGTCAATCCAAGTCATGTGATCATGCACCGTAATCACATGACTCGGATCGGCGTGATCGACAGATTGACTGCCCCAGTTGTCAGGCAGATCCCCCAACACATTACTAATAAAATCACTTACTTATGTAAAGATAAATCATAAATATACTTTGAATGAAATTATGTATAATATAAATACACAGACATTTAACGCCAAGTGTATTTTTAGATTATATATATATATATATATATTTTAATATCATAATACACTTAGAATGAAATATATAAAATTTAGTTCTACGTGTACGTTTATGTATTTTTTTTTAACACAATTATGCTATTTTATTAATTACATATTGGGGGAACTGCATAACAACTGATGCAGACAGGAAGTCCAGATAATTTAATTTGCAAGCCCTATATCTGACCAGTAATTTTCCAAAACACCATAAAACCTGTACATGGGCGTTACTGTTGTACTCGTGAGACATCATCGAACATAATACGAGTGTTTTAGAGCAGTAAAAGTTATCATGACGAGGAGATCATCGGTGAAAGGGCAGTTTTTGTGTAAAACATTAAATTGAATGAAAATATGAACACTAAATTTGGCCAGGATTTGTGACTAAGTGGCTACGGAAAAAGAATGGACATAGCCCATTTTAAATACCCTGGGTTGTCTATGGTATGCCAGGACGGGGTAATTTTTTTTCCTGGGCTGCCAAACTGACTGAATGGCAATATAGGCCCAGCAAACTAATCGGCAAATTTCAATGTGTATAAACTGAAAAGCCCTATATTTGACTCTAACTTTCCAAAACCCCATAAAACCTGTGCATTTGGAGTACTGTTGTACTCGTGAGAAATCACTCTACACAAATACGAGTTTTTTAGAGCAGTAAAAAAACAGTATTATGACATTCACAGTTAAAATACCATGCAGAACTTCGAAAATAACAAAATGTCTTAATTTCTCACACTGTTTTAGATTTTATTCACATTAAATGTCTCAAATATAAATATTTGATGTGAAATGAAAGCCCTATTTCTGCTGAACAAAATTATATAGAAGTGTGCACTTAATGTGAAAGAGGTACATTATGGCTGAATAGACTTAAAGCTCAAATTACAGGTTCTGCTTTGGTTCAAAACTTGGGACAATTGCATCTGTCCTTAAGGGTTAAGAGCATATGAATGTGTTTTTTGTGGAAATCAGAGTTACATACACAAGAGACAGGAGCCCCAGTATAATCGATCAACGGTCTTTTTCTACTTCCTTGCATTTGTGAAAGCACACACAGACATTACATCACAATATATTAATATATCAATACAATCTCTGTTTATGCATAATCTTTAACATTGTGTTCAAAAGGCATATCTAACACTTTCAAAGTACAATCACTGGTTAACACAGTGTCGTAACAGTAAACCAAGCGTGATATTAACTTCTAAAAGCACACCTGTAGGCACAGTCTCTGCCTACCTCTATAATAACTCAATTTTAAGTTATGTGAACCACTGTATTGTATATGTATAACATGATGTTTAGAACATAATAGCTGGTGGCCAAATGCCAGAAAAGGCTATGATGGAAACAGACTTGTGGCTCTTTTTCGGAAATACAACCCAGACCTTTTTTTCCAGAATGACAACGTCAGGATTTAAAGGTGACAAGTCAGCAGTTGCATGTAGGAATGGAATTTGTTCTTTTTTTTTTTTTTAAAAACAAATGGCACATCTGACTCCTAATGCAATTTGCTGTAACGGACTGTAAATGCTTTTTATTGGTCTGTGTATGTAAGAGTGTGCATGTATGTGTGCGTTCATGCACTTATCTCTAACTCTGTAGGTCTGTTTTCCATTTTCTCGTTCTCATTAAAGAGTAGAATGGAGAGAGAATGATCTCCAACATGTTCACACAGTGAATGTGTCACAATTCTAAACTATAGTTTCACACTCCAAAAACCTGCTTGTGGTGTCATCAAAATAAGTTCCACTTACATTAATTGTTGATTTTTCTTCAAAATATAAAAAACAACTCCATATTAAACATGGAACTTGCCCTTTAAAATTGTTATTTCTAAGTTACATTATTCAACAACAAAAAAAAAAACACACACACACACACACACAAAAAAAACCTCTTTAAACGATTTGCAGTTTTGACTTATAATGAATGTTGTCCCTGAAATACTTGCAAAGGCCTGGACCTTTAAAACTGTGGTTACACGTCATACTCACACGGCCACCCAAACTGTGAAGTTGTACTTTAGGTGTTTCCCAACCAGGTGATACAGTTAAAGGATCACTATAGGGTCAGGAACGCAAGCATGTATTCCTGACCCTATAGTGTTAAAACCACCATCTAGCCCTCCTGGTCCCCTCTTGCCTCCCTTAATATAGAAACATTGTACTTGTGTTCCAGTCTGGAGCTGCTGCCTCTGAACTGCTTCTGACATCATCAGAAGTGGTGGTCTGATCCAATCACAATGCTTCCCCATAGGATTGGCGAAAACTGTCAAAGAGGCAGATCAGGGGCAGAGCCAGCACAATTCAAACACAACCCTGGCCAATCAGCATCTTCTCATAGAGCTGTATTGAATCCCTTTCTATGAGGCAAGTTCAGTGTCTGTATGCAGATGGAGGAGATACTGATATATTGTGATGCACACTAGGCAAGACTGAGATAGGAAGCACCTCTAGCAGCCATCTTAGGAGTGGCCAGTGAAGTTATCACTAGGCTGTAATGTAAACACTGCCTTTTCTCTGAAAAGGCAGTGTTTACAGTAAAAAGCCTGAAGGTAATGATTCTACTCACCAGAGCAAATTCAATAAGCTGTAGTTGTTCTGGTGACTATAATGTCCCTTTAAGTTATCTGTTGTGCTGTGGGGAATTTCTGAATGTGAGAGGGCTCCAACTCCTAGCAAGTTTGGACAGCAAGGCAATAATGAGCTGGGAAGTGGCTCCTGAGATTGTGAGTGGAAGATTGAATTATATTCACATTTTTACAGATGAAAATTAAATGGCAAAACCGAGGCAAGTGTAACCTTGTTGTGACTATGGCTAAACTAGAGAATTTTTTTCAAGTCAGCTATTTCTATATAATAAGTTCAAATAAGAAATGGAAGCCAGTATTTTAGACTCCACTTAACAAGTAGAATTACAGATTTGTTTACACATTAAAAACTATAAGGAACTCTGTGTTGAATCGCAGGATAGGTTTATCGCCCATTTCTGGGATGTGCTGGATTCATTATATTACATTTTACTATACTAGGATGGACAAAAAAAAGTGATTTATTTTTGGTTTTTTTACTTTGGTGCAGTTGATTTAAAATTTCTGTTATTATTTGTACTATTATTCAGTGACAGATCAACTTGTTTTGTGTATTACAATACTCTTCAAGTACTCCCTCCTGCAGTTGTGTGTTATCATGCAAACAATCCTGGAAATTCTACTGGTTAAAGTATCCACTCTGTACGAGGTCACTGAGCTTGAATTACAGCTTTCAGTCTGTAGGGCCTAATCCCATATTTATAGTCTGAGTTTACAGGACAAACTAGTTAAATTGATGACACAGCCAAATTTTTCGTTTAGCTATTTAGTGCTAAAATTTTAAATTCCCAGCAATTCACACTTTATCGAAAAGCTATATATATATATATATATATATATATATATATATATATATATATATATATATATATATATATATATATATATATATATATATATATATATTAAATTTTATATTATGGAGTGAAGCATTTCAAACCCCAAGCAATCATTGTGGGTTTTGCACAATTCACTGAATAATGCTGAGACCTGCACTCCTTGACTTAATTTTAGTATATGTCGTAGAAACTGTAGCACTTTTATTTGTGCAATGTTTATGGTTTTCTTTCACCCCAATATATTCTGCTGTGGTGAAATATGCAGTGGAGGGGGCAAAACTGAATAGTCGGTGCTGCCATCTTGGACATCAAGCTCCCCAAATACTTTGGAATTCTGTTGCCAACGGTTACCCCACAAACTGTACACCGAAAAAATGGTGCAGTGTGAAGTTCTTATAGAAAGGCATTTTATTGCATTCAAATATGAAAAAAAACAAAAAACAAAAAAAAAAAACACTATCTCCTAACCTCCTGTTTCTTATTTATATATGTGATACACACCAGTGTATATTTTTAATTAGATATTTCAATATTTACAGGAGCCATTATCAACAGCTCTGCTCTCTGTGAAGATTTTTGCTGGTGTTAAAATTTAACCCAATAAAAATATTAATTAAAAGAAAATCAAAGAGTGCATTTTCATCATTATTTGCCAATATATAGTATATTGTATATACATTAAATAGTACCTTTATTTTTCACAGAGAAAGGCAAAACCCATTAAGGTATTTTGACAACTGTCAGTGAAAGACCCCTCAACCAATTTCACTTCCAAACACCCTGCATCATAATGTATGGAAAAGCGGTATATACAAAAAAAATATATGTTATTAAAACTGCTTAATAAAATAATAAATTACACTTTAATTATCCTCTCTGCAAATAAATGAAGCCACGCAGCCAGACCTAGAGGCATGTTTTAGAGCAAGTTGAAAAAAGAAAAATATTAATATCATGTTTGTAACATACCACCTAGAGTAAGAATAAAGCAATTTTTAAAGAAAATAAGGAGGAAAATTGAGCTTTCATCAATATATTAAGGTATTTTTTTTTTTTGTTTTAAAAGTGCTTAACAGTTTAGGATCAACTCAATATTTAGTAGGGGAATAAAAATGAAAAAAACACAAAAAAAACCCCAAAACATACAGAACATTCCCAGAGACAGAAGGAGATATTGCGTGTTTGTGTTCAATCTTTTGGCACCTTGAAATTATCCTTTTCTTTACGGATTGCACCCATGGTAGCAATTGGATCATCCTTACCAGCGTGTTGCTGTACAGACTTCTCTCTGTTAGTATGAAGTAAAAAAAATAAATAAAATCATTAAAAAAATACAAAAGGAAACCCACAAACTCATTAAAAGCATGCGTTTTAAAAATCAAACTAGTGTATCAACAGTCACGGGGTAATATAGAGTCTGGTCATTATATATATATCTATATCGATCAGCATCGCTAAAACACACCTTTCCATTAAGACTCCAGGACATCATTAAATAACCTTTTTAAACTTTATTTTTTAATGCAAAATTATAAGCGCAAACAGTCTACATTGTGTCTAAAACAATATGACACTTATAAATATATCCTGAACAAAATGAAAAGATAAACAACAACAAAAAAACCCACAAAGTTACCTGCACACTATCCCAAATCCCTATGCATTTTTAAACAAAAGCGAATGCAAACACAGGGTAGGAAACCTTTTAGGGGATTTTGTACAATGTATTTGGGATGATGTATACTGTAGCCATTGCGGCCACCCTGGAGTAGTAGGAGTTTGAGCGCATGGCCAAATGTGGTGCGTTTATAAATATATTCTGCAAGACATTATTGTACTATATCCAACACCTAAATATAAACTTTTGTATTATCATCATGTCTACCTATATAGTTTATCAAAATATACTAAGGTACAGCATTTTTTTTTTATTGTATTAAAAAAAAAAAAAGAGTAACCCTGAAGTAGTCTACGACTCACCCAAAATGCAACGAAAATATGCGAATAAGCAGATTGCAATGTCGGTTTTTAAGATATCAAGTTGACATTTGTGAAGGCTCCCTTCTTTTTATGGTAATTTATCGGACAGATCTGAGAGGACCAACATTCAGTGACTAATGTTTAGTGTGATTCGGCCTCTTTTCAACTTTAAAAAAAAGCAAGAAAACTTCTTTAACGATTTAAGTAAAATCTTAAATATACTATGGCACTCTGTCAGCCTTTTGTTTGTATTGTATACACTTACAGCTTTACAGTGTAGGTAAAAGAAAAATAACATTATCATAAATACACAGAGATGTGAACCCGAACGTACCTGACTCTCATGAAAGGATTGAAAGTAAACTCTTGTGCAATAGTTGAAGGTATAGTAGGTTCCCCATTGTTATAAGTCTCCTGAAAAATAAATTATACACTATAAAACTTTGTGATTGAGGTTCTCTTTTTAATGGTGGGGATATGCACCCTATTGATTGTGACTAGTTAACATTTTACTGTTCTTGAATAAATCGCCAATAAAAAAAAAAAAAAGTTATCCAATCTGCTTTTATATAGCTCCTTGTGTCTGAGCTATTTTTTCCTGATCACGCTAGTTTTAATGAAATACATAAAAGAAAAATAGAGACTATTTTTCATTATGCATATTAGTAGAGTTGACAAAACTATATAATAGGCAGGGTTTACAGCAACATTCTGTTTCAGTGGCCAATCAAATGTACCCACAATCCATTATAAAGTGAACTCGTCAGTAAAGTTAAACATCATATGAAGAGGAGAACAAAATGGTTGCACTCCGGTATTAAAATCAAGCACAAGAAAGAAAAAAGTAATGTACATAAAAGGAAAGTAGCAAGCTGGGGATCATAATCATAAAGACACAGGGGACACAAGGAAAGGAAATAGTTGTCTAAACAGAGCTTTATCTACAAGTTGGATTTATACCCAGGACTAATATCTGTATTTGTTAGTGTTGTTGCTTCCATGACATTTGCTCTTTATTTAGAACTGTGCAATATAATGGGAAAATTACGCTCATAAATTTAGATCCTAAGATTTATGCGTCAATAATAGCTACAAGATTACAAAAAGTGATACATTTGGTACATTTAGATCAGACACGCTAAAAAAAAAAAAAAAAGAAAAAAAAAGGGAACACCTTCCAACAATATCAGAAGAATGATTAATATATTAGATAGAGCTGAAAGATCAGGGGTCCCATTTCTGGCTCTATCATTAGATGCTGAAAAAGCTTTTGACAGGGTCAGGTGGGACTTCCTGAAAAAAAAAAATATGTAAAGATTGTGGCCTGACAGGATGAATATATGACGCAATATGGACTTTGTATACACATCCCAAGGCAAGAACGATAGGAGGGGGTATTTCCTCTGAATGGTTAAAAATAACAAATGTCACCAGACAGGGTTGTCCCCTGTCCCCGGTTCTGTATATATTGTCTATTGAGTCTCTAGCCAATGATATAAGAAATAACCACAAAAATAAAAGGCTTCATAATGGACATTAAAGAATATAAAATCTCGCTTTTTGCGGACGATATTGCTGTCACATTAGAAAGTCCGTCCATATCTTTAAAAGAATTGACCTTGGAAGGGGGGCATTTTAATTTAGGCCCCTGGGGTGGGAGAGGGGACAATAGGTCCCCTCCCCCCCCCCTCATTGTCTTTCATGGCCCCCACCCGCCGCTCAGGGGTAGGACAATAGTCCCCGCCCCCCACCCCTATTATCATGTATGGCCCCCATATATTCAGCATTTGTTTGTCTGACATTTCTATTCATTCGTCTTTCTGACGAATGAATGAATGGATGAAATTCCCGTTCGCATGCCCAAGTGTTTAACTGGGCACGTGCGGGAATCTCACAGCGCTATCTAGTGTGGGCAGATGACGTGTCCCACAGGGACTTCATCGACCCACACAAAGAGGGCGGCGCCCTGAACATAGGTCCGGGCACAAAATAAAGATTTAAAAATAGCTAATATGGGGAGCTATGGGGCATTTGGGGGTGACTGGGGGGTCAGTTAGATGTATTGGAGTCCGGAAGGGGGTTAAAAAAATAAATCGAAACTGGATTCGGCCATGACAGTGCCGCTTTAAAGGGACCTACGGTTATACCTGGTGGGGAGGTAAAAAGATCAGAAAGACAGTGGAGGATACCATTGGAACCTCATGTAACTTTATAAATACTATCCCGCATCTGATAATTGAGAAGGAAAGAGCATATACAGAATTAGATAATCTCAACACAACAATGTAGCGCTATCTATATAATTAAGTGTTCTTGCATAGCAAGACCACTTAATGTTATCTCACATATATATTATTATTATAGCAAAATTTGCCACCCTAACTCCTCCCACAGTTTTTACACTACATAGCTATTATTTTGTGGAACGTTTCGCCGAATGGTTCACGGAATATCGTCGTTCTTGTGGCGCAATTGGTCCCATAGGAATTAATGGCAAAACTACAGTGGGAGCTGGCAAAAGCTGAAAAATCAGGACATGATTTCTAAACTGCCACCACTCCCTTATTTTCAGGCCCACCTACACAAATCTTATATCAAAACGTTCAGCTATCCCTGCTGCCACTAAACATGTCAACGGCTAAGCCATAGTCCTGATAGTTTTCACAATATAATCATTTGTTTGCAACTAATGCCGTCCATTGACATTCATTGAAACTTCACTCTACAAAGCTCAAATATGAAGTGCAATTTCTAAACTGCGACTGTGCCTTCATTTTTAATACTTCAGAGACATACTATGCATCAAAATGTAGGTCTGGGTCTTGTGATTCTCACAATATAAAGCTCTTCGCTGTAGGATTTATAGTTTTTAAAATACGACCGTTTGAAGATGGCAACCGCCAAAATACTCTGACCTGTGTCAGGCTGCAGCAGCAAGTGATGTCATAGACAGGGCCTTTTGAACACCTGCTAATGTTTTATAAATGTATGGTTTAATGTAACTGTGCAACAACGTTGCAATTAAATGTGCTATATAAATGATAACAGTTACTCCGCCCACTCCAGTTGTAGACTACTGGTGGAGGCAAGAACACTTCACACAATTTCCCCAGAAATTGTAGCTTTTCTAGTGTCTTTTAATTATGACAAGAGCGAGAAAGATATTACTAAACTAAAACTGAAATAGTAATAAATGAAATCGAATACTACAGGCTAATGGAAATAGGTATTTTGTACATTTCAGAAATCAAACAAAGTGTGATTTTTGTTTATTTTTTCTCCTCTTTTCCCGCTCTTCTTTTTATACTATATCCCTAAAAACAGAGATTCAAAGATACACTATGATTAAATGTGCTATACTACCCGTGAATATAAGAAGTATTTTTTTTTTAATAATTGGTACCATCTATTCTTATAAGAAGATATACAATACTGTTTATGTTGAAAGTATGTTAGAAAGGACAATAATTATGAATATAAAATTGTAATTTATGAAAGTTATGTTCTATTATAGGTCTAAACCACTTGTTTAATGTTTTATGTATACGGAATAATAAATTAATAAAAAAAAAAAAAAGAAAAATATTTTTCAAAGGTAACATATGCTTCTATTTTTATTTGTACAAATTATTACTTGTGACTTTACCTTGGCCCATACAAGCTTTTCTTTTACAGCTTCATTGTTCGGTTCAACGTGGCGAGCAAACTTTAAGTTGTTTATTGTATATTCATGCCCACAGTACACTCTCTGGGGAAGAAAGAAAAACCCCCCAATAAATCTGTTATTTTAAACACAGACACACAATAGAGACCATGGACTGAAAAGGGATAATTCTCTGTAAAGGGACACTGCAAGCAACGTAGCACTAACCAAGAAAGGTAATTGTATGGTCCCTTTATCAGAACACAATAACACAGATTATTGATGTAGATTAAGAGGACTGCAGTTATTAACATGTATATAATGCTTCGGAATGTTTGTCACTTTACTCCAAGTTCCTCTAAAGCATTCACTTGACATTACAGAAATACTCCAAGCACCACAACCCCTACAGTCTGCTGCATCTGCCCCATCTTGTCATTTCTATCAGCAGAAGCTAGGTGGCAATATAGAGAAAAGCGAGCCAGTGCAGGACCAAGCACGCTGTCTGAGAATGATCAGCTGACAATCTCAGCCATTGACTGCAGTCCTGCTTTACTCCAAGCAGTGACATCTGGGCTGCAGTGGTTAAACATTTCAGTACCTCCAATAAATAGGCTGGCATAGACAGCGAACCAGTATGTGTAATAACTTACTGTTTCTGGAGGAAGTCTACCTAGTGTTTCAATTAACGCTTTGTACATCTCCTCAGGCGTTCCTTCAAAGAACTTCCCACACCCTGCGACAAACAGAGTGTCACCTGCGGACACACAGACAGATCAACCTTACATCATTGGATATACAAAAAAAAAAAAAAAATTAAAAATAAATAAATGATCAAACTACTAAATGGTCAAGGAGTACAGGAAACTCACAAAACTAAGGTGATTTTTTTTTTTCTCTCACTGGAAAATAGTAAACGTCCTGTTTTTCCAAATATCAAACTGTAAGGGATTAAACATACTGATGGGTAGCAAAATGTACCTCTATGACAGTGATGGCTAACCTTGACATCATAAATTGTTTCTAGACTACATTTCCCATGATGCTCGGCTAGCTTTTAGGCTCTAAAACCTGGCTGAGCATTATGGGAAATGTAGGCCAGGAAGCAATTTATGGTGTCAAGGTTAGCCATCACTGCTCTATGAGATAGACAGACAGCGACACTTACATTTCCCATAGTCCTATGCTGTTTAAGTCTTACCTGTGAATACGGCAGGCTGCTCTGTGCTGCCTGGCTTAGTCACAAAGTAGCAGATATGTCCGGAGGTGTGACACGGCGTAGAGAGGCATTTTATGTGCAAAGATCCAATCTATAAAAAAAACATCAAAAGAATAACTTAAAGTTTGTGTAAGCAGGCTCCTCTTACAGAGACTCTCCTAGCATAGTAATCATTACAGCTTACTGTAGACTGTTAATGCATTTAAGCCTTTTTCAAATGTTTTTGAAAAAAAAAAAAATATATAATAATATATATATATATGTTAACTGGTATCTAAAGCCAAGTCCCCTGTGTTTGGTATTGACAGAAACTCAAAGGAAACCTGGGTTTGTTCGGCACTATCAAGAATCAGAAGCAATTCAGCTGTGTCGGTATAATGCTGTTTATTTCACACTAATATTGTGAATGAATAAAGCGAATAAGGGGGAAAAAACAAAACACTTCCTTACCTGGGGTTGAAAATCCTCTGTTTTGTGTGAAATCCACATAGGACAAAAACAGTAAAGGCCTGAGCTCATATCACTAAAATTGTAGTGATAATAGTGTTTGTAATGTCCCTTTAACAGATAGGTATTTGAAATTATGCAGTGGCATGAAGTACAAACCAAAGTTAAAAAGGGATGTATATTAGGATGGAAGACAAATTCCAACACCCACTCAGGTCATGCACCAAAAGTTAACACAATTTCAACAGACAGCACACAGACGCATATTACCGCATGGCAAATCTGTAAAGAGAAACAAGTTGTGTGCAGGCAAACACCTACCAAGACGGCATAGCATTCTGTTGACATTCACACAGGGTTCCAAGAAGGTATTCTAGTACAAAGTTCTAAAAGTGGAGCTAATCAGCTTCGACACTTCATTGGTTTCCATAGTGACTGCTTCACTTTTAGGTCACTTGGTCCCATAACTATGTCTCATAACTACTTTAAAAAAAAAAAAAAACTTAACCCCCTTCCCTTATGTACCTTCCATATGTAACAATTCTATCTGTGCCAATACTGCTTTAGAGTAGTGAAGAGTAACAAGGATTTGCTATACCAACTACCCTTCCATAGACATTTTCTCTTCCATGTTTAGTAAACAATATCGCAAGCCGTAAAGTAAAGCAAGTTATTTTCTAGAAAAGCTCTTAATTTGTCATTTTTTCTTAACTTCCATCTTTCTAAGCTAAATTTGGATGTGCCCTAAACATAAATGCATTTACCTTAAATGTACTTAGATGAGAAATCTTCTGGTTTAATGCCCCGATGCGACTGTCACCTCCATATACTTTTAACCCAGAAACCATCTTCACAAGTTTCTCATTTCCACCAGCATGATCCCTAGGAACAATTCAATCATGTTTAATCAGAAGAGACAAAAAAAAAATATATAAATGAAAAAGGGTGACCAAAAGACCCTCCCACCACCACTTACGCCATCATATCTAGCCAAGAATTCTCGCTGTAGACCACATGCTATTCACTCCTAGCTACGAACATACAGATGTCCTTACATTCTGCTCACCGCAAAACAACACCCCTTCTTTCTTTTCCTCAACAGAACCAATACACTTTTTTTCTGTGCATAACCCTACTTCAACACAACCTGACATGTTTCAGGTGCGCCCATCAGAATTTTCATATGCATCTCACCAATCTAAATTTTTACATTTTGTGATGCAACAACCAGTTTGTGCCAGACATTAGTCTGCTTGCTTAGGTAATCCGTGAGAAACAAATCCCACTTTAGAGGCATTTCTTTCCAACACTAACACCCAACCCAAACCTGACAAAAACTAAACCTCTTCCTCATTTCAAACAAAAGAGTGAGTCATTTAATCATACAGTAAAACAACTAATTATAGATAATTTCTTGCTTCTAATGCTCAATAGTAAAAAAAAAAAAAAAAAGATTAAAAAAAATAAAATTATATTCTTAGAGAAACATATTATTGGTATGTACACACACACACACACACACACACACACATTGACAATAGACAGATAGGGACTGACCAGTGGTGGTGAGTAGTAAGAACAGTTGTCAGCTTAACACCATGTTTTCTAACTGCTTCTACCACCTAAGGAAAATAAAAGGTAAAGTTAGTACAGAAAACAAAAAGTCAATATAGCTATGGATTAGCTGCATGGAATCTACTATTATAAGTGTGTCTAAAGAATTCATAGATATGCCCCTTCTCGGTCTCTCCGCTCTGCCGGTGACCTTCTCCTGTCCGCTGCTCGCACCCTTACTGCAAACTCGCGCTTGCAGGCCTCGTCCCGGACGTCACCTTCCCTTTGGAACAGCCTGCATAACCATATCAGACTCCTCACGTACTCTTCAACCATTTAATAAGTCCCTCAAAACCCATCTCTTGAGAAAAGATAATGGCCTCCCAGTTTAACTTCTATTTCACAAACCTGTCTCTTGCTCTCTCTTGAAGGGTCATGTTCCACTCTCACCTTCCAGTTCTGCTACTTTCCCACCTAAGCTTAGTTGAAATCCCCCACACTGCCCTTCCCATTTTGTTTTTATACCCCATCTCCTCTAGATTGTAAGCTTATTTGAGCAGGGTCTTCATCAAACCATTGTTCCTGTAAAACTTTGTAATGGTCTCATTTATTGTTAAATATTCCGTTATAATATTGTAAAGCACTATTGAATACTTTGGCGCTATACAAGTGTCAATAATAATAAAGCACCCTAGACTCAGAAGCAGCCAGACCTTGGTTGGAGATCTGTGACTTTGGAAAGACACATCTACGTGTTAAGTTTCAACTTGCAGTTCTACACTTTCTCGAAGCTTTGCTGGAAGGAAACAGAGCCTGCACAGACATATGGGTTGGTAATCACTGATGGATCATCTAAAGCTACACCAATGATTACTGTGCTCTAACCCAACAGCTATGGTTTTACCTTCTGTGGCTGCACAGGGTCCACAATAGCAGCCTCCTTGGACTCCTCATCAATGAGGAGGTACATGTAATTGTCCGATAGGGCTGGAAGAAGTTCAATCTTCATGTTTGACTGGGAAAATACTTTGGATTTTCTCAACTCAAACTCTGTTTGGTTCTGCACCTTTGTCCCAAAAAGCGAGTAGCCTAAACAATCAAAAATATATAAAAAACAAAAACACCATTTAATACAAGTCCAGAACTGGATCGATGTGTCACACAGTCCTTACTAGTTTCAAAATGCCAATTAAAACATCCTTATTTATGAACACGTATTGTAATTACCTCCCAATGTAAGCCTACCGACCACCCTATGCATTAGTACTCTAAACAGAATCAAAGTTTTCTTGTTCCTCATGCACTACTGCAGGGTTGACCAATCAGGCTGACTTACGAAGCCAGGAGTTTCAGCTGAAAAACAGTTGACAAACATCTAGTAGCAGATTTAGAATTTAGGTTGTAGAGGGGTATCAGCCGTTGGAGATGTCCTTCTTCCCGGCAAGATGCTGTGCTAAAGTGGAGTTGCGGTATCCCATCCGCTGAATCTGAGTAGAGAGTAAAGCAGTGAGCTAGTGATTGTGCTAAGCAGGTTCCCTTTCAATAACGAGACGAGGCTACGTTTTGAAGGGTGAAGTAGAACTGATTTAATGACCACACAGCAGATGCTTTTATGCAGGTTTTACAGTAAGGTTACCACCCACTGGACCTTGTGGGGCACTGACAAATGAAATACAGCAGCCAATCAGTTACAATTGTACCGTAAAAGCACACCCATTAGTTACAATACATTCCTCCCCTCGGCTTAGGAGATAATTGAGTTAATCATTATATCAGCTCAATTATCTCAAAGCTAAAAAAAAAAAAAATATATATATACTTTTAGGCTTTTTCCATAACTTTAAAACTATACATAGAATCTTGATAAAAACATTGGTTATTAAAACATCACATTTTAATAACCAATACATTCAGGGGAACAATATATCCAAAAATGGCACGAATTGGACCAGTGGTTCGGGAGTTAGTGAAAAGGTGGATGTGACCGACCACTCGCACATTTCTCTGTCCAAAATAGTTCCACAGTTTCAGTCTCTGCGGTCGGTCTATTCTCCCTTTGTAATAAGTCTAAAATTCACAAACGGAACTGTTCGTGCCTGCCATCACGGGATGTAGTTTGTCCGGATGAACAAACTCACAAATTAGCGCCTTCTTCGTATGAGTCTAGTCGAACGCACAGAAGGTAGAAGTTCAGCAGTGTTCGTGGAAAAAGGTAGCCGAAAACAGTTCCACGCGGTCAATGACAAAACACCGCTGAGTGCGTTCGACTAAACAAAATGGCCGCTTCCACGTGTTCGCACAAACGAACGCTGACCACCCTGTTAAACCATTAGAATGTTCAGGTGTTTGCTGTTTACGCGGGTCAAGAGGGTTAATTGGTGCCACACTCCTGCTCTGGGTGGTCTATCGTTCGACAGAAAATTCGGTATACGAACGATATGGCCAAATACACGATTAATCCTTTTGAGTGAATACAAATAAATGAATAGTCTTTGTTCACAGTTCCATGCAGCAAATATAAAGCTTAAACAGGGGTTTTGGTGCACACAGTTGGGTTAGGGTTTCCAGGCAATAATAGGGGGTTTTGTTACAAGAATCATTGCAGAAGTTTTACCCCATTTCTTCCATAGGAACTTTCATCTCATTATACATGTCCTTGCATGGAGATGGCCAGTGGAATCCACATTGAGTGAAACTACTAAAGAGGAAGCGGCTTCTTTCCAGAAACATTTTCACTATAGTACCTGTGGCTTTACACTGATCAGCCACAACATTAAAACCTCTGCCAAGTGAAGTGAATAACATTGATTATATTGTTACAATGGCATCTGTCAAGGGGTGGCATATATTAGGCAGTAAGTGGCAGTCAGTTTTTGAATTTCACGTGTTGGAAGCAGGAAAAATGGACAAGTGAAAAGATCTGAGTAACGTTGACAAGGGCCAAATGGTGATGGCTATATGACTGGATCAGAGCATCTCCAAAATGGCAAGTCTTGTGGGGTGTTCCCAGTAAGCAGTGGTTAGTACCTACCAAAAGTGCAAGGAAGGACAAAAAGTGAACCGGTGTGAGGGACATGGGCACCCCAAGGATCACTGATGCATGTGGGGAGGCTATTCCATCTGGTTTGATCACACAGAAGAGCTACTGTAGCTCAAATTGCTGAGAAACATAATGCTGGCCATGATAGAAAGGTGTCAGAACACAAAGTGCATAGCAGTTATCTATGTATGGGGCTGCAGAGCTGCAGACCGGTCAGAGTGCCCATGTTGACCCCTGTCCACCACCAAAAGCACATTCAATAGGGATGTAAGAGTCAGAACTGAACCATGGAGCATTGGAAGACACTTGCCTGGTCTGATAAATCAGATTTTTGTTTAGATTATATGGGTGGCCAGGTGTGTGTGGGACGTTTACCTGGGGAAGAAACAGCAGCAGGATACACTATGAGAAGAAGTCACACCAGCAGAGGCAGTGTTATGTTCTGGGCAATGTTCTGCTGGGAAACTTTGGGTCCTGGTATTCATGTGGATGTTACTTTGAAACGTACCACCTACCTAGAGATTGTTGCAGACCATGTACATCCCTTCATCACAATGGTGTTCCCTGATGACAGTAGCCTCTTTCAGCAAGATTATGCTCCCTGCCACACTATGATGATTGTTCAGGAATGGTTTGAGGAACAAGACAAAACGTTCAAAGTGTTGCCTTGGCCTTCATATTCCCCAGATCTTAATCTGATTGCACATCTGTGGGATGTGCTGGAACAACAAATCTGATCCATGGAGGTGCAACTACGCAACCAGCAGGACCCAAGGAATATGTCTTGGTTCCAGATACCACAGGACAAATTCAGTGGTCTTGTGTCATAATTGGCAGCACAAAGGGGACCTACATGATATCAGGCAGTAGGCAGGTGGTTTTAATGTTATGGCTGATCAGCATCAAGAGAAATCAACACTTTTATAAAATACCTTTGTTACACAGCCGGGGGATTTCCTGGTTTGCCTGATTTGAACTATACGGCAAAGCAACAGTGAGGGGCTGCACCGTATTTGGAGCTTGCCATTTGTACACCGTGCATTGAGCAGTAAGACAGCTGACTGATAATTGTGTGAATGGCCAGTAAAGTGCACGTGGAATTTGTCCTCAAGACTTCTCAATGAAGATAATGTCCAGCTTAGCCAGAAATATCCAACAAAAAGGGTATAATTTTTACAGTAACTGCATAAAGTTATACAGCTAATGCAAGCCAGTTTGATTGTTTTGCTTCACAATTAGAACTTTGCCCCAGAATATAATGACAAAGTGCATTCATAAAAAAAAACAAAAAAAAACAAACATACACAAAATACAGTATTTTTATGACTATTATCCTTGTAGACTCCCGAGTGTCTTGCATTTGCAATTGAGATTATACATTTCAGAAAGTGTATTTTAAATTGCAGAAACTGATGGAATAAAAACAAATTAGACACTTAATAATTACATAAGAACTCAGGTACAGTAGTATTCATTTTATAAATCTATCAAATCACATAGAAGCTATGCAAAATATTTCCCCTTTCTCCTCTATGTTTATCAGAACAAAATTATTTTATTTTAATAAAAGTCTACGAATGTCTGAATGTTAAAACATTTCTGAAAGGTAGTGTAAAATGTTGTAAATAAAAATTATAAAGAATTTGACTTATTGAACGAGACAGAATTTTGTATGGCAAACAGTGATATCTGACATTTGGAAAATAATATGTACCATATGTACAATCCAAAAAAACCCCAAGTAGAAACAGTATAATATTACCTAGTGTAGATTGCT
>OW240918.1:135900379-135947226 GCA_933207985.1 Pelobates cultripes | reverse complement strand
CTGCAGAATACAATGCAGCATGCTGGAGCGGTCACTGCAGAATACAATGCAGCATGCTGGAGCGGTCACTGCAGAATACAATGCAGCATGCTGGAGCGGTCACTGCACAATACAATGCAGCATGCTGGAGCGGTCACTGCACAATACAATGCAGCATGCTGGAGCGGTCACTGCACAATACAATGCAGCATGCTGGAGCGGTCACTGCACAATACAATGCAGCATGCTGGAGCGGTCACTGCACAATACAATGCAGCTTGCTGGAGCGGTCACTGCACAATACAATGCAGCATGCTGGAGCGGTCACTGCACAATACAATGCAGGAGCGGTCACTGCACAATACAATGCAGCATGCTGGAGCGGTCACTGCACAATACAATTGCATGCTGATGATTTGTTTGATTATTTTTTTTATTGCACATTATATATAATTTGGCAATCATGGTGGGAATAGGAGAGCCTGCATGGGGTTTAACCCTTCCCAGCACAGCCCCAGTCTCCCTGCTGGCCATGTGGGGGGGTTACATTTAATAAAAGGCCTGCAGTGAGTGAGTCAGTGAGTGAGTGAGTGAGTGAGTGAGGGATATTATCATGCAGCCACATACCCAGTCTGCAGCCAGCTCCCAGGAAGGACAGGGCGAACCAAAACCTCCTCCTGCACACAAACTGCATCATCCTAAGGGGGCAGGGTCCCAAACTACACAACAGGAACTTCTCTCAGTGCAGGGGTGGGTCCAGCACCCACAAACACAGCGTGCCTGCTTTACCCTGCGGAAGGCAGCCAATCAGCATGGAGAGCCAAGGGCCTGCCAACCACAGCCGAGCGCCACGGATGCCAACCAAGGCGACGCGCAGAAGGGATCCACCAATCAGAAGAGCGTCGCGATGACGTCACTGATGACATCTGAAAGGGCTACTGAGGGCATGGATTACCGGGCGGCCATGTGTAATAAGGGTAAAGGCCAGTGTGGCCGTAGATTGGGCAGCATGCATGAAGGGGGAAAAGGGATGGCCCACAAACGGCATACTGTCTTATATGAAAAATGAATTTTATTATAAAATTAACTGTTTTGTTGTTTGTTTGTTTTTAAAAAAAGTAAAAATGACAAATGATGTAACGTTTACAAAAATTGCTAAATAGTTGCCCTGATCAAAGATGGCGTCTAACGACTTCAAGTTTCGGTCACGTGGGATACAGAGCATGATGGGCGGAGAGTTGGGTTCTCAGTCGGCGAATCAGTGCCGAGAGGCGTGGCATCGAGATCCAATCGGAAAGCTCTCTGTCTGGCAACTGTCAAAGCAGCGACAGGTCGGCCCAGGAGAGAGAGAGAGGGCGGCTTGTCTGGTACTGTGGGGGCTGGAGGAGGGGAGGGTCACGTGACAGCTTGTATACAGCCAGGAGTATAGACACTGCATGGAACACATAATATTATAACTGTCACTGCATGGAACACATAATATTATAACTATCACTGCATGGAATATATAATATTATAACTGTCACTGTCACTGGAATATATAATATTATAACTGTCACTATCACTGGAATACATAATATTATAACTGACACTGCATGGAACACATAATATTATAACTGTCACTGCATGGAATATATAATATTATAACTGTCACTGTCACTGGAATACATAATATTATAACTGTCACTATCACTGGAATACATAATATTATAACTATCACTGCATGGAATATATAATATTATAACTGTCACTGTCACTGGAATATATAATATTATAACTGTCACTATCACTGGAATACATAATATTATAACTGACACTGCATGGAACACATAATATTATAACTGTCACTGCATGGAACACATAATATTATAACTGTCACTGCATGGAATATATAATATTATAACTGTCACTGTCACTGGAATACATAATATTATAACTGTCACTATCACTGGAATACATAATATTATAACTATCACTGCATGGAACACATAATATTATAACTGTCACTGCATGGAATATATAATATTATAACTGTCACTGTCACTGGAATACATAATATTATAACTGTCACTATCACTGGAATAAATAATATTATAACTATCACTGCATGGAACACATAATATTATAACTGTCACTGTCACTGGAACACATAATATTATAACTATCACTGCATGGAACACATAATATTATAACTATCACTGCATGGAACACAATATTATAACTGTCACTGGAACACATAATATTATAACTGTCACTATCACTGGAATACATAATATTATAACTATCACTGCATGGAACACATAATATTATAACTGTCACTGTCACTGGAACACATAATATTATAACTGTCACTATCACTGGAATACATAATATTATAACTATCACTGCATGGAACACATAATATTATAACTGTCACTGTCACTGGAACACATAATATAACTGTCACTGTCACTGGAATACATAATATTATAACTGTCACTGTCACTGTAACACATAATATTATAACTGTCACTGTCACTGGAATACATAATATTATAACTGTCACTATCACTGGAATACATAATATTATAACTATCACTGCATGGAACACATAATATTATAACTGTCACTGGAACACATAATATTATAACTGTCACTATCACTGGAATACATAATATTATAACTATCACTGCATGGAACACATAATATTATAACTGTCACTGGAACACATAATATTATAACTGTCACTGTCACTGGAATACATAATATATAACTGTCACTGCATGGAACACATAATATTATAACTGTCACTGGAATATATAATATAATAACTGTCACTGCATGGAACACATAATATTATAACTGTCACTGGAATATATAATATAATAACTGTCACTGCATGGAACACATAATATTATAACTGTCACTGGAATATATAATATAATAACTGTCACTGCATGGAACACATAATATTATAACTGTCACTGGAATATATAATATAATAACTGTCACTGCATGGAACACATAATATTATAACTGTCACTGCATGGAATACATAATATTATAACTGTCACTGGAATACATAATATTATAACTGACACTGCATGGAACACATAATATTATAACTGTCACTGTATGGAACACATAATATTATAACTGTCACTGTCACTGGAACACATAATATTATAACTGTCACTGCATGGAATATATAATATTATAACTGATACCACATGGAACACATAATATTATAACTGTCACTGTATGGAAGACATAATATTATAACTGTCACTGTCACTGGAACACATAATATTATAACTGTCACTGCATGGAATATATAATATTATAACTGATACTACATGGAACACATAATATTATAACTGTCACTGTCACTGGAACACATAATATTATAACTGTCTCTGCATGGAATATATAATATTATAACTGTCACTGCATGGAATACATAATATTATAACTGTCACTGGAACACATAATATTATAACTGTCACTGCATGGAACACATAATATTATAACTGTCTCTGCATGGAATATATAATATTATAACTGTCACTGCATGGAATACATAATATTATAACTGTCACTGGAACACATAATATTATAACTGTCACTGCATGGAATATATAATATTATAACTGTCACGGTCACTGGAATATATAATATTATAACTATCACTGCATGGAATACATAATATTATAACTGACACTGCATGGAACACATAATATAACTATCACTGTATGGAACACATAATATTATAACTCTCACTGTCACTGGAACACATAATATTATAACTGTCACTGCATGGAATATATAATATTATAACTGATACTACATGGAACACATAATATTATAACTGTCACTGTATGGAACACATAATATTATAACTGTCACTGGAACACATAATATTATAACTGTCACTGCATGGAATATATCATATTATAACTGTCACTGCATGGAATATATAATATTATAACTGTCACTGTATGGAACACATAATATTATAACTGTCACTGGAACACATAATATTATAACTGTCATTGCATGGAATACATAATATTATAACTGTCACTGGAACACATAATATTATAACTGTCACTGCATGGAACACATAATATTATAACTGTCACTGCATGGAATATATAATATTATAACTGTCACTGTCACTGGAATACATAATATTATAACTGTCACTGCATGGAACACATAATATAACTGTCACTGTCACTGGAATACATAATATTATAACTGTCACTGCATGGAACACATAATATTATAACTGTCACTGTCACTGGAATATATAATATAATAACTGTCACTGCATGGAACACATAATATTATAACTGTCACTGTCACTGGAATATATAATATAACTGTCACTGGAACACATAATATTATAACTGTCACTGCATGGAATACATAATATTATAACTGTCACTGGAATACATAATATTATAACTGTCACTGCATGGAACACATAATATTGGACAGTTATAATATTCCAGTGACAGTTATAATATTATAACTGATACTACATTTAACACATAATATTATGACTGTCACTGTCACTGGAACACATAATATTATAACTGTCACTGCATGGAATATATAATATTATAACTGTCACTGCATGGAATACATAATATAACTGTCACTGTCACTGGAACACATAATATTATAACTGTCACTGGAACACATAATATTATAACTGTCACTGCACGGAACACATAATATTATAACTGTCACTGCATGGAATATATAATATTATAACTGTCACAGTCACTGGAATATATAATATTATAACTGTCACTGCATGGAATACATAATATTATAACTGTCACTGGAATATATAATATAACTGTCACTGTCACTGGAATATATAATATTATAACTGTCACTGGAATATATAATATTATAACTGTCACTGCATGGAACACATAATATTATAACTGACACTGCATGGAACACATAATATTATAACTATCACTGTCACTGGAACACATAATATTATAACTGTCACTGCATGGAATATATAATATTATAACTGATACTACATGGAACATATAATATTATAACCGTCACTGTATGGAAGACAAAATATTATAACTGTCACTGTCACTGGAACACATAATATTATAACTGTCACTGCATGGAATATATAATATTATAACTGATACTACATGGAACACATAATATTATAACTGTCACTGGAACACATAATATTATAACTCTCACTGTCACTGGAACACATAATATTATAACTGTCACTGCATGGAATATATAATATTATAACTGATACTACATGGAACACATAATATTATAACTGTCACTGGAACACATAATATTATAACTGTCACTGCATGGAATATATAATATTATAACTGTCACTGCATTGAATACATAATATTATAACTGTCACTGGAACACATAATATTATAACTGTCACTGCATGGAATATATAATATTATAACTGTCACTGCATTGAATACATAATATTATAACTGTCACTGTCACTGGAACACATAATATTATAACTGTCACTGCATGGAACACATAATATTATAACTGTCACTGCATGGAATATATAATATTATAACTGATACTACATGGAACACATAATATTATAACTGTCACTGTATGGAACACATAATATTATAACTGTCACTGGAACACATAATATTATAACTGTCACTGCATGGAATATATCATATTATAACTGTCACTGCATGGAATATATAATATTATAACTGATACTACATGGAACACATAATATTATAACTGTCACTGGAACACATACTATTATAACTGTCACTGCATGGAATACATAATATTATAACTGTCACTGGAACACATAATATTATAACTGTCACTGCATGGAACACATAATATTATAACTGTCACTGCATGGAATATATAATATAACTGTCACGGTCACTGGAATATATAATATTATAACTATCACTGCATGGAATACATAATATTATAACTGACACTGCATGGAACACATAATATTATAACTATCACTGTATGGAACACATAATATTATAACTGTCACTGTCACTGGAACACATAATATTATAACTGTCACTGCATGGAATATATAATATTATAACTGATACTACATGGAACACATAATATTATAACTGTCACTGTCACTGTAACACATAATATTATAACTTTCACTGCATGGAATATATAATATTATAACTGTCACTGCATGGAATACATAATATTATAACTGTCACTGTCACTGGAACACATAATATTATAACTGTCACTGGAACACATAATATTATAACTGTCACTGCATGGAACACATAATGTTATAACTGTCATTGCATGGAATATATAATATTATAACTGTCACGGTCACTGGAATATATAATATAACTATCACTGCATGGAATACATAATATTATAACTGACACTGCATGGAACACATAATATTATAACTATCACTGTCACTGGAATATATAATATTATAACTGTCACTGCATGGAATATATAATATTATAACTGACACTGTCACTGGAATACATAATATTATAACTGTCACTGCATGGAACACATAATATTATAACTGACACTGCATGGAACACATTATAACTATCACTGTCACTGGAATATATAATATTATAACTGTCACTGGAATATATAATATTATAACTGTCACTGTCACTGGAATACATAATATTATAACTGTCACTGGGATATATAATATTATAACTGTCACTGCATGGAACACATAATATTATAACTGACACTGCATGGAACACATAATATTATAACTATCACTGTCACTGGAATACATAATATTATAACTGTCACTGTCACTGGAACACATAATATTATAACTGTCACTGCATGGAATATATAATATTATAACTGATACTACATGGAACACATAATATTATAACTGTCACTGTATGGAAGACAAAATATTATAACTGTCACTGGAACACATAATATTATAACTGTCACTGCATGGAATATATAACATTATAACTGTCACTGCATGGAATATATAATATTATAACTGATACTACATTTAACACATAATATTATAACTGTCACTGTCACTGGAACACATAGTATTATAACTGTCACTGCATGGAATATATAATATTATAACTGTCACTGCATGGAATACATAATATTATAACTGTCACTGTCACTGGAACACATAATATTATAACTGTCACTGGAACACAATATTATAACTGTCACTGCACGGAACACATAATATTATAACTGTCACTGCATGGAATATATAATATTATAACTGTCACGGTCACTGGAATATATAATATTATAACTGTCACTGCATGGAATACATAATATTATAACTGTCACTGGAATATATAATATAACTGTCACTGTCACTGGAATTTATAATATTATAACTGTCACTGGAATATATAATATTATAACTGTCACTGCATGGAACACATATTATAACTGACACTGCATGGAACACATAATATTATAACTATCACTGTCACTGGAACACATAATATTATAACTGTCACTGCATGGAATATATAATATTATAACTGATACTACATGGAACACATAATATTATAACTGTCACTGTATGGAAGACAAAATATTATAACTGTCACTGTCACTGGAACACATAATATTATAACTGTCACTGCATGGAATATATAACATTATAACTGTCACTGCATGGAATATATAATATTATAACTGATACTACATGGAACACATAATATTATAACTGTCACTGGAACACATAATATTATAACTGTCACTGCATGGAATATATAATATTATAACTGTCACTGCATTGAATACATAATATTATAACTGTCACTGTCACTGGAACACATAATATTATAACTGTCACTGCATGGAACACATAATATTATAACGGTCACTGCATGGAATATATAATATTATAACTGTCACGGTCACTGGAATATATAATATTATAACTGTCACTGCATGGAATACATAATATTATAACTGTCACTGCATGGAATATATAATATTATAACTGACACTGCATGGGACACATAATATTATAACTGTCACTGCATGGAATATATAATATTATAACTGTCACTGGAATACATAATATAACTATCACTGCATGGAATATATAATATTATAACTGACACTGCATGGAACACATAATATTATAACTGTCACTGCATGGAATACATAATATTATAACTGTCACTGCATAGAATATATAATATTATAACTGACACTGCATGGAACACATAATATTATAACTATCACTGCATGGAACACATAATATAATAACTTTCACTGTCACTGGAATACATAATATTTATAACTGACACTGCATGGAACACATAATATAACTGACACTGCATGGAACACATAATATTATAACGGTCACTGCATGGAATATATAATATAACTGACACTGTCACTGGAATATATAATATTATAACTGTTACTGCATGGAATACATAATATAACTGACACTGTCACTGGAATACATAATATTATAACTGACACTGCATGGAACACATAATATTATAACTGTCACTGCATGGAATACATAATATTATAACTGTCACTGGAATACATATTACTGACACTGCGTGGAATATATAATATTATAACTGACACTGCATGGAATACATAATATTATAACTGACACTGCATGGAATATAAAATATTATAACTGACACTGCATGGAATATATAATATTATAACTGACACTGGAATATATAATATTATAACTGTCACTGCATGGAATATATAATATAACTGACACTGTCACTGGAATACATAATAGTATAACTGTCACTGCATGGAATACATAATATCATAACTGTCACTGCATGGAATACATAATATTATAACTGACACTGCATGGAATATATAATATAACTGTCACTGGAATATATAATATTATAACTGACACTGCATGGAATACATAATATTATAACTGTCACTGCATGGAATATATAATATTATAACTGACACTGCATAGAGCACATAATATTATAACTGACACTGCCTGGGCAGCATTGTGTTCAAATGCAATAAAGTAGCACTTACAGTTCGTTTAAACTGCTTATTGGTGAACCATTAAATGTCTTCTCTAGATTTGTGACCTTTGGTTTAATGGACAATGAAGGTGAAAGTGATTTCAGTCTTGGATGATAATTACATGTATCTGGTGATTGAAGAACATACTAAAGATGCCTTTGCTGTGGATGCTTCTGTGTCTAAAAAGGTGATAAACCCCTATTTTATCATAACGTGTTATTATGTATTTCTTAACGTTCTTGATTTTTCAGAATGTTTTAGCCTTAATTTTGCCATTTGTGTTTCGACAAAAACAGTTACAATTGTTCTTGTTTAGATCTTGGAAGGTGAAATCTATATACTCGTTCTCATAATCAAACCATTGCCTCAGATATCAATCAATGTTTCTTGACTACCTGTAAGGAGATTATATACCTAATTAATCTTTTTTTTTTATCCTACAGCTAATAGAGATTTTGCGGAAAGAAAATGCTAATTTAAAAGCCATACTAACCACGCATCACCACCTGTGAGTATCACGTTATATAACTGTTCACTAGGAGGGTGTCATTAAAATAAATACTGTAAGCATTTGAGGACACAAAACAACCGTTATTTTTTTCATTGACTTAACGCTCCAATTTAATCATAACTGTTTCTCTAAAACTGCAATGTTTTACACTGCAGGGTTAAGGGACCTGGGACACTGCACCCAGACCACTTCAATAACATGAAGTGGTCCTGGTGCCTATAGTGTCCCTTTAATATCACAGGTCAAATCAAAAGTTAGGTATCTTAAGTTAAAGTTGAACCGCATAAACACGGGGAAGAAAAAAAACTATTAAAAAAAACAGACGACGAAGATGATATGTTTTGTTGTTTTTTTAATTAAAAATGAGAGGACAAGTATAAGTGAGATGGGAAAAAGCTGATGTGGAAAGAAAGTTAGGGAATAAAAGTATTTTAGGAAGAGGAAGAAGGTAACATGGCTAAATAAGGTGCAGTGGAACCTTGGAACTTGAACTTAATCCGTTCCAGAAGGCTGTTTGAGAACCGAATCAACATTTCCCATAAGAATTAATGTAAATTTGATTAATCCTTTCCAAAATTGCAGAATTTTTACACAAATTTTACAGTTTAATACCTTACATGCATAAGATCCTATACAAAAAAATTATAAGCACAATGTACAGTAAATGAAAAGAAAATGTGACTTCACTTTACCTGTAATGATGAGAGTTGATGGCGTAAGTGCAAAGGAGAAGAGATATTAGTGTTTGGATGGAGACAGGTAACTGTTCTTCTGGCATTTAAATTGTGTCTAAAGTGAGACAGTTTTATAATTGAACATGTTTGTGGCATGATTTGTTCATGTACCGGGATATTTTTTCTCACTTCTTTTGTTCGACTACCAAATTGTTCGGGTAATGGACCGTTCGAGTTCCAAGGTTCCACTGTATAGAGAAATCAAAAGGTCCCATGTTTTTCTGCAAGTCACTAAGGGGTTGTGAAGTTGTCATCGTACTATAAATTTTACTCATTTTACTGAGCACCTGGGAGAAATAGAGGCTTTTCTACTTTGTAGATATGCATAAACAGGTGTCTGTATGTATCCAATATGCTACTTTTAAAGGAAGATCTTGGGTGGTTTTAGCGTTTTGCAGAACTGTTAAATAATACCAGGAGTGGGTCAGGAAGGAATGATCAATTAAATTAAGATTTGGAAAAATAAAAACTCTCTCAAGGTGGAATTATCTAGGGGCTCTGTGCTGCTATATGTGGGAGTAAGTTCTGGGGGCTGCACAACCCGAGAGGGACAGCTAGATATATTTAAAATGCAAATGATATAGATACCAGCCCTTACTGTTAGTTGTAAGGCGTTTCTGATGATAAAATCTCATGCTGTTTGAGAAACTTGGAAAAACAAAGGGACCAGCGCGCCACAATCACTATTGAATATTTATAATATATAAAACAAGAAAGTAGGGGTGATTTTGCGAGGGGAAATACGAAAGGCACATCATAGTGTTTAACTGTGTATAAACCTTTGTTGAAAAAAGTTCAATTGGCCACTCACACTTTTAATGCCAACTTCAAGCTTTCAGATAATCTTTAAAGAGACCACTCTCTTGCTTCGGAACCTTGACAGTCTCAGGATCATTTACAGGAAGAGAAAGTACAAAAATGTAGTGCAAATCTGAAAATAAAGTGCATAACAAATTTATTAGCCTACGTGTAATTTTAAAACAGGAGGTGTAGAAGTCAAAAGCATGGATTTGTTAGTTCTGTAGTCCTACGCGTTTCATCCCACCATGGATTTCCTCGGTGACACTGACTACTCTTGTGCAAATCACCAACAAAATTAAAAAAATTATTTGCCGCCACGCATGACGTCTGGGTGTTACGGCGCATGCATGACGGAAATGAAGCTACGAATTTAAACGCTGAACACAGGGATAGCAAGCTCCTGAGGAAGTCTCCTGAGAAGAAGCGCGTCGAGCAGCAGTAACGCAAAGTGAATAAGTGTGTTCTGAAGTCCAGCAGCAGTGATGTTCCGAGCTTTGGGCCCACAGAACAACTTCCATCATGGAGTGGACTGCACTTAAAGGACTTGGTGGGACTTTTGCATATTAATTTAATTATTATGTGCCACTTCTTCATGTGAGTGCGTTTGTTTTTACACATTTTATGTTCGTTAAAGGTTACCCTATGATTTTTATGTATTTTCTCTCTTTGAGATTTCAACACTCCAGCTGGTAATTATAAATATACAATAGTGATTATGGTGCCCTTGTCTCTTTATTTTTATCTTTTCTGTGATTTAGAGGTTTGGGGAGTGACCCTCTTTTCAGAGGCTGCCTGCACATATCTGCACTTTAACCCCCACTCACCAATTATTTGCATATACGTGGAAGATTAAATCTCATTCTCTCAGGTTTGACAGGAGATAGGCTTAGAGCCAAATGGAAGAAGTAAGGAGTATAGAGCAGAAATTAATACTGATTTGTTAGACCGTTTAGGTGATATTCCCCTTTTCAGATGCACAGGCACAGCTACTGCAGAACACCAAACTCCCGAACCGTATATAAGGGAATGCTCCAAACTCCCGAATTGCATACAAAATAGCACTCCAAACTCCCGAACTGGAACCTCATGAATAGCTGCTAGCAGACGAACAGGATAAGCCCCCAAGCAGCTTACACTCCTAGCAATCAGTCTCTAACAGCATACAGTAAATCCCCCCAAGAATGAGACAGAGCTCTGTGTTGAGGGTCAAGCAGTGGTCTGTTTAATGAGGGCTACCTGACCAGTATTTATGCAGGTCTCCCACCTGGTGGACACTCCCCTAGGGGACCAAATAGGAGACTGTGACAAAGGACAGACATGAACCAATGACAGACACACAGAGGTAAAACATCCCCACAATGCATCCTAACTTCCCTCCCTCTGTCCTGGAGATAATTGGGAAGTAATCCAATTATCTCCCAGGACAGAGGCAAAACTCCATTACCCACATGGTTACAATAAAACACTAAAACACAAAAAAATACAAAATATTACATTTATCACACAAAATATATACTTGCAACCCATCCCCAGATAGCTGGGATCTGAGCGCACAAAAGTACCGAATAGCGCTCAGATCCTATGCACACAGTCCAATCGCCGTGGAGTTAAAGTGTTCACAAAGTCTGTTCTCCATACGAATAGACTCCACGGGATGGCTATCTGGGGTAATGCTGTTCATACGGTTTAAACTACCGAACGAACAGGCATTTGGTTAACTGATCGAATGCAGAAGCAAGGAGGCTGAAGGCTCAGCGGTGTTAGCGCAAATAAGTGTCCGTTTACAGTTCCACAGTTTGGGTGCTGAACACTGCTGGCCGTTCGGGACTTTAAAATGCCCGCCGCCACGTGTTCGGCAACCGAACAAAGGCCACCCAGCATTCGTCAATTAAGCTGCGGTTAACCGCAGCTTCTGTGAGGTAAATTGCCGACACACTCCAGCTCCCAGGTGGCCCAGTCATACGTGCGATAGTTCGGTAGATTGAATCTACCGACCGCCGGGCAGAAAGGCACGAATAAGCCTTTTCTGCAGGGGAAAAGAAGTCTTTTAACATGGGGCCATAATCCAAAGGCAACAGGCGAGCAACCAGGCTTCTCCAATGCAATGTGGCGAGATTGGTCTCGTCACAATATTTTTTTTCTGACATTCTCAGAATTGTTTCCTTTCTGAAGGGATCACTCCAGAGACAATGTGGATCTTGTCCAGCGCTTCCCAGGCTTGCATGTCTATGGAGCTGACGATCGTATTAGAGGACTGACACACAAGGTGGTTCATGGTCAAGAAATAAAGGTAGAGTGCGATGTTTCTGTCTGTGGTACCTATATGTCACAACTCAGGTGTTTATCTAGAAAATCTGAGGTAAAGAGTGGAATAATAGGAAAAAATCTACATTGAATGCCATGGTTCTGTCTTCAGGAGGCACATGAAATACCAGAATGTATTTAGATGAATTTCAATCTATAAAACATGGAATAATACATTAAATACATACCATAGTAATGCTCTTATCTCATGACAGAACAGTTGAATGGATATCATGATTATCTTTTTGTGTCTGCAGTTTGGTGATATTAACGTGAGATGCCTTTTTACTCCGTGTCATACATCTGGACACATGTGCTACTTTGTGTGGGAGGATGGATGTCCGGACGCCCCTGCACTGTTCTCAGGTACCTATGCCTTTTTTTGTTTCTTTTATTTTCTTTATAGTGCCCTGTTGGGCATTAGTCCTCCACTCTTCTTATTGTTGAAAATTTTGAACAATAAATATAAAAAATAAATAAACCGTGCTTTCCTATGGTGTGTTTTCCTGGGGACACTGTAGGCACTCCCTGGGAGGAAGAGACGGGAGAGAAGCAGTTACGTCTGTCGCCATGGTGCAATGCACGCTGACCACAGATATGATTAATACACAGAATTGACATTAAGTAGCCCCGAACAGAGTATTTGGTTGCCTAAGCCATGTTTGCCAAGGGTACAACTTGCGCTCAGCACACAAATAAAAATATCTCTAAAATGTGCTGTTTCAAGCTGAAACATTGCGCATCCAGACTCCTACCATCATGTTGTTGGAGTAACCTTTTAAGTAGGTTAAAAATCAACCAGTTAAACAAAAAAAAATCTTTCTTTGCCAGCACAATGTCGACATTTGTGAAGTTTTGTACATGTCCAATATCAGCTGCTGCAAAACTACTCCCATCACCAAGGCCGGTGTACCAAAATTAATTTACAGCATCATTAAAAAATTATTTGGAATTTTAAATATTTTAGCCCAGTTAGCTTGCTTTTTGATTATAAGCTCATTTTGGACTGGGACCTCTTCACCTGTATGTCATACGTGTTTTGTTAAAAATAATTGTTTGTTTTGTTTACTGCATAGCTTGCGATATAAATAATTGTAATTTGCAGACAATCATAATATGTGAATTATATAGATATATTTCTCTTTTACTCTGTTATTTAGGGGATACTCTATTTGTTGGTGGCTGCGGGAATTTCTACGAAGGGACAGCAGAGCAGATGTACAAGAATCTGACAGAAACACTTGGAACTCTTCCCAAGGAAACCGTATGTTACGACTGTTTCTTAATGTGTCCATCAAACTACTAAATACAATTCTAGTTTATATTTACTGAGAGTTTACCAATTTTACAGCCTGTAATATGGAAGTCAGTGGCACCCAAAGGGCATTGTCCATCAGATTAAACATGGAGGCTTCTTGTAATGTACAGATGAATTATAATCTAGGAGCCATTAGATCAGGGGTGGAGAACCTTCGGCACTTCAGATGTTGTGGACTACACCCCCCATAATACTCTTACAGCCATAATGCTGGCAAAGCTGTAAGAGATGTAGTCCACAATATCTGGAATGCCAGAGGCTGCCTACCCCTCCATTAGATGCAGATATTTTGGGATCTTATGTGAGGGCCACCAAGCAATTTTGCGTGAGTGTATTATTCCAGATTTTCTTACGCGAGTCCTTCACTAGTAATTCACCTTCCTATTTTCAGCAAAAGCAAAATCTTTAATGAGACCCAAAGGGTATATTGTGAACTAGAATACAATACACATTGCGTGGGCGGCAGCCCCGAAACGTAGCTGTATAATACCATGAATTGGAAGTGTTGGACTCACCTAAGAGGTTTGCCTTGATGCGGTAGGTGAGCTTACACTTTAATGGGACAATGTAGGCACCCAGACCACTTCAACTAATTGAAATGGTGTGGGTGCAGTGTCCCTTTTGCACCTAGTGCTGCAATGTTAAACATTGCAGTTCGAGAAAAACTGCAATATTTACATTGCAACTCTACGTCCTCGCGCTCTGCTTGAGAACCTCCAGCGTCAGATTTTTTTCCCATAGGAAAGCAGTTGTTCAATGCTGTCCTACGGGGAGGGCTAATTCGCGCGGCATTTGCCGCACATGCACTTTACAGCCCACTCGTCGAGGGACGGAGGAGGTGGTGGTATTTAACCCTTATTTTACCCGGACGAGGGCGCGCGAGGGAGGTGGGAGCGATAGTGCTACAAATACAGCTTTGTATTGCTGGAACTATAGTATCCCTTTAATGGACATTCAGGCGGTACTGAACACCTCTGTTATCTAAATGCCCATAAGAATGGGATATTGCACAGGTAACCTTTTTTTTGGGTTTTGTATATGTATTTGGGCTGATGAATATTATAGCCATCGCTGCAATCTAAGAGTGGTGTGAGTTTGAGTGCAGGACTTCATTGTGTGTTTGTAAGTATTCCTGAATTGCCAACCTGTATTTTACAGAAAATATTTTGTGGCCATGAATACACTGTGAGAAATCTTAAATTTGCTCTGAAGGTGGAACCAGATAATGAAGATGTGAAGGAAAAACTGGCCTGGGCAAAGGTAGATGGTTCAAATATCCTTTTTCATCTGTGGCTAGAAACGTTTCCTCCCAATTTTGCCGGCTTTACTAAGGTTTTATATAGAAGCAGGAATGAAAGCATGCTTGTTGCAGGAGTAAAATGCATGTTAGAGAAAAAAAAAATAATCATCAAAAAGGTCTCCCACTAACCGAAAAGCAAAAATTCTTTAGTAGTATTGTCTCCTTTTCTTATCACTGAACTGCACTGTGCAGGTATCAGCCTGCTCCGATTATGTGGAATGTGCCTGTTATATAACTGGAAGGTCCCATCAATCAGTGGCTTAATACAGATTCGGAATGTATACAGTATTTTATATGTTATGCATTATGAAGAAAATGGTGATTTTCACTGTAGACGGAAATTGTTTTTTATATGTGTCGAATTAAAACAAAATAAATTATATAAAAAAAAAAAAAAAAAGTAGGTGTCACATTGTGTTTTTTCAGGCTCGCGATGAGGATGATATTCCTACTGTCCCGTCCAGCCTTGAAGAAGAATTCACTTACAATCCATTCATGAGAGTTCAGTGAGTATAAATAGACATGTCCATATCTGTCTTGTAAATGGTGTCCTTGTCTCTGACATTTCTTACAAGACAGCAAGTTTAAGAGTTGAGTCTAGCAAGTGAGTGCAGTGTTCAAGGGGCAGGTCTGAAGAAGGGATCCTCAAAGGTTACAGTTATTATTAACTACAAAAGACCTAATTTCAATGTCCGTTTTATTTTTCGTTGATCACATAAAATCTCCACAACTCTGATTTGTTTCAATGGGAATAAAAAACTGAAAAAGGCTGAAGATAGTTGTAGCATGTGTGGGACTCGAGATGCATGATGGCCATATTCAAAATATCTCCTCCATGGTACCAGATATGTATTTAGATTTATAGCTCTTTACCTGTACATTTTCCTAAAAGAATTGTCACTTCTATTGACCACATGTTCTCCATGGCATTTCCACAGCAGTGCTCTATATGCCCATGTGCCTTATGTATTGCATTGCATTGCATTGATTAATCTAATTTACATTCCGTGCCCTGTGTGCCTGGCGTGGTTAAGATAGAACAGAATTTTTTTTTTTTTTGCAAGCACGCTGTAATGTTTATGCCCTTCCCCTCTAGTGCAAGTAGTTAAACGCTTTGTATAGGGAGAGGTATTAGCAGTAGAAAGAGGGAAGTGCTCATGCCATTGTACAGAACACTGGTGAGACCTCACTTGGAGTATTGTACACAGTACTGGAGACGGAAGGATATTGATACCTTAGAGAGGGTTCAGAGAAGGGCTACTAAACTGGTTCATGGATTGCGGGATAAAACTTACCAGGAAAGGTTAAAGGATCTTAACATGTATAGCTTGGAGGAAAGACGAGACAGGGGGGATATGATAGAAACATTTAAATATATAAAGGGAATCAACACAGTAAAGGAGGAGACTATATTTAAAAGAAGAAAAACTACCACAACAAGAGGACATAGTCTTAAATTAGAGGGACAAAGGTTTAAAAATAATATCAGGAAGTATTACTTTACTGAGAGGGTAGTGGATGCATGGAATAGCCTTCCAGCTGAAGTGGTAGAGGTTAACACAGTAAAGGAGTTTAAGCATGCGTGGGATAGGCATAAGGCTATCCTAACTATAAGATAAGGCTAGGGACTAATGAAAGTATTTAGAAAATTGGGCAGACTAGATGGGCCGAATGGTTCTTATCTGCCGTCACATTCTATGTTTCTATGCTTTGCTAACAATTTGACAACTTACCTGGAGTCTCATGGATACCAGTCCCTTCCAGCTCCTACACAGACATTCTGTTAGGTCTTCTGAGCTAAACCTTGACGTACTGTCCAGCTCATTGTCTGAGAGCTGCATATGACCACTTAAACAGTGAACTAAGCCCTGCACTGCTGGGCTTGGCTAAATGAAGAGACCTTCTGGTTCTCATAAAGGAAGTGACTGGCACTTGGTAGACCCAGGTACATTGTCAAACTGTTAGGGCAGTCCTGGCACCATAAGCACTACAGAGCACTGACCATGACAAATGCCCCTGTTAGTAACACCATTGTTTTTGTCCCCAGATTAGTGGAGGGTGTAGTGTATAGTTGATCCCACTTATGTAAGAATGCCCAATGATGGCTGTGTTCTCATGCTATCTACGGCGTGTTTGTTACAGGGAAGAGGCAGTCCAGAAATTCACCAGGAAGACGGATCCTGTTGAAGTCATGAGGGTTCTACGAAAAGAAAAGGACAATTTAAAAAAAAAGGATCAGATGCCAATTCCATCAATCCTTGCTTTTCAGCTGAGTTTGCTCAGCAGATCTCAACCTGCCAAAGAATAGCTGCATTGCTTTCCCTGGACCTGGACCAGATTAGTTACCCGCTGTCAACAGATCTTTATTATTGGTGCATTTAGCAATTTAACCATGATTGTAGGATTTCCTGGACACTGGTGGATCCTGCTCACTGCCAATACAGGGTCATTATCTTTCTATAAAGCTACAGCCGTACCTTTTAAAATCACTACATGAAAACTTTTCCTGCTGCTGGTTCCATTAAAGGACCACTATAGGCACCCAGACCATTTCAGCTTAATGAAGTGGTCTGGGTGCCAGGTCCATCTAGGATTAACCCTTTTTTCTATAATAGCAGTTTCAGACAAACTGCTATGTTTACCTATGGGTTAATCCAGCCTCTAGTGGCTGTCTCATTGACAGCCGCTAGAGGCGCTTCCGCACTTCTCACTGTAATTTTCACAGTCAGAAGACGCCAGCGTCCATAGGAAAGCATTGAGAATGCTTTCCTATGGACTGGCTGAATGCCCGCGCGGCTCCTGCCACGCATGCGCATTCAGCTGATGACGTCGCTGTGGAGGAGGAGAGGAGGAGGAGAGTTCCCCGCCCGGCGCTGGAGAAAGAGGTAAGTTTAACCCCTTCCTCCCCCTAGAGCCTGGCAGGAGGGGGACCATAAGGGTGGGGGCACCCTCAGGGCACTATAGTGCCAAGAAAACGAGTATGTTTTCCTGGCACTATAGTGGTCCTTAAAGCACATGATTAACTCTGACACCTAGCAATCCACAGGTAAATATTCAACACAACGGGATGATTTATTTTTTATGTGGATTTAAAAGAACACTATAGTGCTTGTTTTTCTACCTATTAAGGTTCAGATCCCCTAAACTAAATAAAAAAAAAAATTCTAGCCGCCTGCTCTGCCTCCTGGGATGCCGTCCTGCAGGTGTTGCTTGCTTGGCTTCTCGTCCAATCCAATGCTTCTTATAGAGAGGCATTAGGGACAAGAAGTACATGCTCTGTGAGTATCACGCTCGTCCAATCAAATGCTTCTCATAGGGAAGCATTGAATTCAATGTGCTCATGCAACAAGGACGTTGAAACATTGATCTTACTTGGTTATAAGTGCCTCTAGTGGTTATCAGGAAGACAGGCAGGTGTGTTTAGTCCCGCATTCAGAACATTGTATCTACTAAACGCCAATGGTTTAGATTTCAGGACTCTACACTGCACTGAGAGTACGTGGTCTGGGTGCCTTCAGTATATCAGGCTTTATTCACTAGTCTGGATATTGTGTAAATTTCAGTCCAAAATAGCTACATTTGAAAAGTAACTAAATTGAAAAATGTTTTAATTTGCCTTCCTTGGTGTAATCCAGGGGTGCCCAAAAGGTTGATGTTGCAGAACTACATCTCCCATGATGCTTTGCATGCCTTTAGAATGACAAGGCATCATGGAGGTTGTTGTTTTAAAACATCTGGGGATCTACCTTTTGGGCAGCCCTGGTGCAAACCTTGCGATACCCTTGTCATTCCTCTATAATTACCAGTCTATTGCATAAAAACATGGAGATATCTCACACATGAAGGCTGTATTCTGCTAACACTAATAACTGAATAACATTGACATAAATGGGACATTTCTTTTCAGTGATCAGGGGTATAATTTTAGCTTATAAGAGAGTTTAACCTTACGTCTGTTGCCATTGCTTCTCACACACAAAGAGTACACTTCAATAGGACTGCCAGAGCATATATTTAATTCCTATACCCATTGTCCACACATGCCTTCTACCAGTTTAAAGGGACACTATAGTCACCCAGACCATTTAATGGCTTTAGAAGTGGACTAAGTGCAGTGTCCCTGTCACACTTAGCCCTGTAATGTGAATCATTGCATTTTTCGAGAAACTGACATAATTGCCTTGCACAACTAAGACTGCCTCAAGTGACTGTCAGAGAGCCACTCGATGCACTTCCTGGATGCTAGTGGTCTTTGGGTCCCCTAAATGACACTGGACGTCCTCATGCTCTGCCCAAGGGCGTCCAGCATCAGTAAAATCCCCATAGCAAAGCCTTAATTCATCGCTTTCCTTTTGGGAGGGCCAAATGCGCTCACATGACTCGCATGTGCATTAGGCCCCCCCCCCCCCGTCAGAAGAGGCAGAGCACTGACCCACCTCCGAGGGACGCCAGCGATGGAATCGGGTAAGTGACTAAAAAGGGTTTTCTTTTTAACCCTTTAGCTGCCGCAAGAAGGGGAACCAAAATGCACTATAGTGTTAGGAATACAGATTTTTATTCTTAACACTATAGAATCCCTTTACCATTAAATTGGTGCTGTCACCTAAAAAAAACAAACAAAAAACATTTATTCTTGCAGATGATAGATATGCTTTACCTATGAATGGAGATTCGCAAAAAATGCCACAAAATGCTGCTGCTAGTGTACATAGTCTTTTGTTTGAAAACGATGCTACTTAAAAGGGAGAAAGACCATTAAAATATTACATGTGAAATCTAAGAGAGGATGTTTGTAATCTATGCTTACTATATTGCAAATAATTCAAACAACTGAAATACTTTGAAATCACATTGTGGGGGAGAGGTTTCCTATTGCTGTGCCTTATGTAGCCATTGTCTCAATGGAAAAAAATAAAACCAAAATCACTTGAAGGAACACTGTACTATCTTTCCGTGTGTTACATTTCTGCTGTATTTTATATATATATTTATATACTGTATAGCACCAAACACAATTAAAATGATTTAATTATTAGTAAAATTTAAATTTTCTTTTTATAATTGAAGTTTATTGTTTTACATTCAGTTAATACAGTTAGTACATCTTCGATATTCCACATTAACATTGCCACGTTTTTCGGTATACATAGTGTAATATTTACATTTTAATAAAATAATTACCTTGTTTTCTTACCGTTGTTTAGGTGACCTCACTGCATTATGTCCTGCCCCTTTTCGCGTCATCAGTGACCTATTGTTCTGGTCCAATCACTAGCTTCTCATAGAGAAGCATTGCGGACCATACGCGCATGTGCGGCACATGTTGCTATGCGCCAATCACATCACACTCATAGGGAATCATTGTGTTCAATGATTCCCTATGAGAAACTCCGAACGCTCTATTGCGCATGTGCTCCCTTTGCACGTTCACGAGCAGTGAGCTGAATCATAGATCGGCTCACTGCCGTGAAGTAGTCCTCAATATTGCAATTGTTCAAATAGATGCCTATTTTCCTGCCAAAATTACAATGGGGGTGACCTATTGTCCCTTTGCCCCCTGCCCCCACCCATGAGTGACGGGTTGGGGGGCCTAACATGAAACAGGGGGACCTATTGTCCTGGCCCCCACCCATGAGCGGCGGGTGAGGGCCTAACATGAAACAGGGAGATGGGGGGAAAACACCTATTGCGGCAGGTGGGGGCCTAACATTAAAACAGGGAGAGGGGGGACACCTATTGTCCCGGCCCTCCCCCATGAGCGGCAGGTGGGGGCCCAAAATTACATTGATGGGGGAGGGGGGGTACGACGACCTATTGTCCCTTTCCCCCTTGCCCTAAGATTATACGGGGGACCTATTGTCCCCTCGGCCCCCACCCATGTGCGGCAGGTGGGGGTCCAGAATTACAATTTGGGGAACCTATTGTTCTCAGTCCCCACCCATGGGCTACGGGTGGGGGCTACGTGAAAACCCCGACAAGGGGTCACAAGGCCCCTAGTCACCACCCCCCTTTAATTAAACTACCTACCCCCCTCACCCTAAAAATAGTGAGAGGGGGAACAATAAATAAAAAATAACTTACCATTAGATGTCTTCTTTTTTCTAAAAGCCAAATTAAAAAATTAAAATCCATAATTTCCGTGGAACTTTTAAAATAAAATAAAAATAACCCGAGCACAACCCCCCCCCCCCAAAAAAAAAAAAACACTGAAAAAATAATCCATCTTCACCCAGCGAGGGCACCGCGCAGACTGAGCTCCTCAGGGCGGGGAAAGGCTTATGAAGCCTTCCCACACCCTTCAATTTGACTCAGAGCACTCTGATTGGTTGGCTTGGAATCCAACCAATCAGAATGCTTTGGGAAAATTCTTTGGAATTTTTCCATGCTGTGTAATTTGACTCATAATACTCTGATTGGATTCCAAGGCAACCAATACGAGTGATCTGATAGGTAAATAGTGAGCCTACCTGATTGGGTACTTGTAAGGCTCAAACAGTAATCTGGGCCATAATCTAACCACTCACACTACAGATAATAACCCTGACCCTAATCCTACAAATAACATTGCTCATAATCCCACCCATAAATCATTTTACTCCTAATCTCCAAGTTTTCAATAATAACCTTGGTCTTAATAGGTTTTTATACATTTAATTTATATAGTAGTTATACAAATGTCCAGTTCTGAAGACCAAATACATAAAAATTAAGAAATGGAAATACTGGTAAATCATATACTTATTTTATTGGGAATGAAAAACTACATATAAATATTATAAATAGTTTTATTTTGTTAAAAAAAAAATAAAAAAAAAAATTGACATTGTAATACTATTCCCTTAAATGAGATATGGAATTTTAGGAATTTGTGCTTCTTTACTTTATTTTTATTTTTTTAAGACCCAAATTTTCAAATTAATTTTATTTCCCGTGGCCACAAGTGGGGGTGAGTTTCACTTACCGCTAATAGTTCCTTATTGCCTCCTCCATATGAATGTTCAGGGTAGTTTTCTGTTTCTTGCGCTTGAGTTGCCCTAAACTTTGTCAATGCTTGACTCGTGCAAATGTTTATGGAGGTTCACAAAAATCACTCCATAGACCGTGCAAGAATCTCACATCTGTTTTATGTGACAGCTGTTTTGATTTGACAAAATTTAACTATATTTCCTCCTTTTTGAAAAATGCAGGTTTATTAAAAGCTGAGACATAACTAAAATCCACGGGGATCTGGTGCGCAAATTGCCTAATTCCCCCTCCCCTGCAGCCTCTCCATGTGCCTCTCTCCCCTACTGTACCTGTTCACTGCAGTACCCATCTGACACAAGTGCTTTCGCAGTGAGTACTTTCTGACAGACCACATACAACAGCGGGCAGGAGTGAAGCTGCAGAACAGCTCTTCCCCTCCAGCAGGTAAACATGTGACTGCGATCCCTGGTTGATGCTGTAGAGCAACGCCATTGAAGGTATGCCGGCACCAACCCTGGAGTGAAGGGCCAGGATGCTGCTGTGACCCCTCTTACCGTGTTACTTACGCCCCTGACTATAAGACAAATTAGTAGTAACTTTTTTAACCGTTATAAATAATGTTAAATTCCGTTTAATAATTTAATTGTAGTTAGCTGAAGTTCACCAGCGAAGACAAGCTAGAAAATGTCCTGCAGAATGGACAGACACCTTGTCATGGGATCCTGTATCTTCCCAGAAATCGACTCCTACAACATCTACACCAACACAGCCAAGCAGAATAGGAAGAGATGATTGGTGGAAATGTGGAAATTGCGAAACGATGCCCACTGAGGGAGAATGCATCTGCCGCACGGAAATTCAAAAATATTTTTGAAAATATTGAAGAAAAATCAAAAG
Source organism: Pelobates cultripes (assembly GCA_933207985.1). NCBI lineage: Eukaryota > Metazoa > Chordata > Amphibia > Anura > Pelobatidae > Pelobates > Pelobates cultripes. The sequence goes on along the minus strand of OW240918.1, from coordinate 135,923,371 downwards.
TTTATCTGTGACGCAAAATATCTAAAAAAAAAAAATTGGTCTCTAGAGAACACATAATAGAACTATGCAGATATGGATTGAGTTTCCAAAAAAGCAAACATTTTATTTCCCTTTCAAATTTACAGGACAGGTGAGATGAATTAATCATAGATATTTTTTAATCAAAGTGTTAAATGTATTTTTAATAGGGCAGAACATCAGTGCATCTCTATGGGGAGTGTTCAGCACCTCCATGCAGAGCGTTGAGATACACAACATAGGTGCTGCACACTGTACAGCATTAGGGACTAGGAAGCAGCTCTAGTGGCTGTCTGAGTAAATGCTACCTTTCTCTGAAAGTGCTTAGCCTACAGGGACAGGCTATAGATACCATAACCACTACATTAAACTGTAGTAGTTCTGGTGACTATAGTGTCCCTTTAATACAACGTCTTTTTCTCACCGGTCAACTCTAAATTACAGGGAGAGCAGGAGACACAAGTGAAGATGCATTTTGTTTGTGTACTTCTCCCACAAGCTCCTTTGTCTCTTTCTCCACTTCCCCAGCTCTTCTGGGAGTCTTTTTCCCCGGCCCCAGCTCTCCATGTGTCTCATTAGCTGCCTCAGCCTCAGCCCCTCCATTTGTCTAATTAGACCTACAGCCCTCCATGTGTCCCGTTATTCCCCACCCAGCTCTCCCTGTACCTTGCTGTAGCGTGGTCGAGCAGGCAGACCGTGGTGGAGGAGCTCCTGGTCACTGTACCCGGTCTGACAGGAAGCAGTTCTATGCTCTCAGTAAGCACTTCCTTTCAGAATAGCTAGAGGAAGAGAAGCTCCTCTAATATAGTCTGCATGCTCGGCCACGCTACATTCTGTGACCGGCAGGAGGGGAGTGCATCCCGCTGGTTATCCTGTAATTGCACCCTGCAGCCCGGGCCAGTGCACACTAGGCAGCCGTGCACACTAGGCAGCCGTGCACACTAGGCAGCCGTGCACCGGCCCGATAGTGTGCTGACCCACCATGAAATTTAACGTTATGCTGGTAGGCCAGTCCGGCCCTGGCTGCATCAATACATGCATTTCACCTTGGCACAAAAGCAGCCCAAGTGGATTCCTGGGCCTACTATCAGATGCCAATCCAAGCCTCGGGGAACTCTTTGGTGTTGACTCAAGGAACGTTCCCCTCTTCACTTTCCTCATCACCTATTATGCCGACTATGGGATGAAGATCTCAGAAAACACATAGCACAGCAGGAGTCAGATATTGGGTTCATGCTGCAGAAACCTGTGCAACCTTGTCTAGGGGTTCACACTCTTGAAGCCTAACACCTAAGCATGTTTTGCCACTAGCGCCTTCGCCGGCTCAGCCTAACTTACACCTGAGTTATTCTCGCACATTATGCTTATCGTAATCATAGTTTTTACCCTCATGATATGATCATTTATACAGTTTCATAACCTGTCTATACTTACAACGTCAGAAGGCCAATCCCGGCAAAACTTTCTCTGATCTATCCTGTGACATAACCACTTGATGTTTCAAGTTCTTTTAACTACTATCTTTTTACACACAAATGGTGCATCACCCCTATGTTGTTTGAAAAAATGATATATAGTTTTTGTGCATATATTTTTTAAATCTATTGATTTCATATTTTTAATGACTACAGGAAGACCGCATATAGTGCATTCACAATCTGGATATATGGTTATCTTGGCCCAAGGAAAAGAAGAGTAATACCATCTTGCGTTGTACGTTTCATCAGAGAAAATGTTCCATCACCAAAGAAAAGTGTATATTTTAAGTGCTACAGCAGATGCAAATGCAGTTGGTTTATCTCTAAATATTTAAATTATACTGTATATGCATTTACATGTTACATATATTTAGTAGTTTTTTTAATATTCTTTATTTTTGCGTGCGTAAAGAAATAGACAGTTACATTTGCGTTTGCAATGTCCCAATAGCATATACACGCACTAAGACATCATACAGCGATTAATCAAGGCATGGCAAGGGAAAACACAATGCACATTTTTATATGGTAGTGTGCAGGATAGGTTTAAGCATGAGAACAGAGCTAGAAAAATGATTGTCTATGGCGACATAAGCTTGGTAACTATAGTCACTGAGATTGAGTAAAATTTCTCCCGGGAGGCCCCCCCTGGAAAATCAGGTTTAAAGGTTTTGAGAGTCCCGCTGTTGTAACATAAGGTAGGGAGCATGCTAACGTAAGGAATTAAACTATGGTAAGTCTGGGCACAAAGGTGTGGGCACTGGGGGTGTACTGCCGGGGTACCGTGGTACCTATGCTCAGTCCTGAGGCATTCTGCTTCCCTTCCCGGAAGTCAGGCTCCGCCCCCCTATATTTAGTATTTTAGATAATTTCTGTATTTTATATTTATTTTAGATACATTGTTGCTTATTTATTATTATTGTTCTATTTTATAATTCTTTATTTTCGTGGTGCATGCTTTGACAGTCAGATGAGCAAAAACATTTCACAAGATGAATGACGACATGGATGCGACAACATTATGAAATGTCAAGAGGAGGACTGCACTTTTTTTGATAATGAATAAATGGTAAATTACAGGATTAACATACATGTCTGGGTCGTTGCAAGCTTTTAAAGTAACAGAAATATGCAGACATCAGGGTGAGAGAGTGTAATCATGAGGAATCAAGACTAGTGAACTACAACAGGAGTTATCCACTGGTATCTCTGAGAGCAGAAGGAGGTGAGAATGTGGTGCAATAACTGAGCAGATGTTAGGAAGTATGGAGCATATGGCTTCCGCCAGCAGCTTACATGCCCCTTGGTAGCAGTCTCAGTGTCTGAGTTAACTGATCCCCACAGGTGGGGGTTTTCAGAGGAGAGAGTGCAGGGTTGCGCCAGGCCCCTCCAGCCCTGAGCTTTTATGATGGTCAAGTCCCGTCCCTCTCTGGGGTGTACTGGGGGTCTGGTGGTGTGCATCCTCAGCCGCTGTAAGTAGTGCTTTGAGGCTCTCATCTCAGGCTGGCAGTAGATAGATTGAGGGTGCATAGCTAATGCAGGATCGCTCTGGGGAGGTCTCCTGTTTACTGCCTGCTTGTAGCTGCTCCGGTCCTCCTGCTGCGATGTCAGCCCAGTCATGGTGCGTTCTTGGATTCTCACCCAGAATCTCTGGAAGATGTCCTCCAGACAGCTTAGAGTGGATTGTGTGGAGCCGCTGTGAGGCTGTAGGGTTGGGAGCATGATTTGCTCGTTCTGCGGGGGTTTAGCCACCATTTTTGGCTTTTCGTGCTTCAGGTGTTCCTGGGAGCCTGTTGATGGCTAGTGCAGGGTAAGTGTGGCACAGGGAGCCCAGTGGGGACCGGGATATCCCTCCCGGTCCAAAGGGGGGGAGGGGGGGAAGGTTAGGGGCCTAACCAGACCGAGGGAGCGATCTCGAGGAGAGCGCCCGTCTGTCCCCAGCAGGCCTCAGTCCCAAACTCAGCTCCTCGGTGGGCGTCAGGCAGCTGAAGCTTTAGCTTGTTTTGTCGGGGGACCCCAGAGCCCCTCAGTGGGTAAATATCTTTGGTATGTGCGGGATTAACCCCAAAATTCAGCTCAAGATGCGGGAGCTCAAGCGCCATGCAACTTCTCTGCCCCAGAGCCAAGCTCCGTCCCTCTTCCATTTTATTTTAGTTGAAATAAAAAATATGTAAATAGTTTCTCCTTATGTATTTTTAGTAATGTAAACTCTTTTCCCTTTCGGCATTTGATATTTGTCTGTAAAAGCTGAATCTTTATGTAAAAACAAAGATCAGAAGAATATCATTTAAAAACCTTACTTTATTGTAACTTTTTTTTTTTTATACAAAAATATGTAAATACATATTCAATAAAATGAATTATATATATACACACATATATACAAATACACACACACACACACACACACACACACTATACATTTAGGAATAACTATATACAGAATAAATAATGTAATACATATTTTAAAAAATAAATTATAAATATAAAATAAATTATATACACAGTAAATATTTGTATAAATATCTATTTTTAAAGTAAATAAAACATTACATTTATTATACATATTCAATAAATTAGGTATATACAAAGTATTCTAATATATACGTTTAAAAAATGTAAACAATAAAATATATTCATTAAAGTAACTATATAATTAACAAATATAAAACATATCATTAAATTCAAGTATAAGTTTCTAAATAATTTTTAATGTTACATTTTAATAACATTAGAACTAACTAACATGTTAAACAAGATTTTTAAAATATATATTTATGTATCATGTGTCACAGCTTACCTTAGTGGGAGTCCGGTATGCAGAGATATGCTCATCCTTGCAATTAAACACGGGCCAAGGTGGTCAGGTAAGAACTCACCTGGCCTGTGAGTCGGTGCACGGGGGCTGTGCAGGATAATGCTCCAAGTCGAAGTACAGATACGGACATAAACAGGAGAATTGTTGCGGGTAAGCCAAAGGTCAGAGGATGCCATAAATCAGGATAAACGAGTAGAGAGCCGAGGTCAGAGGATGCCAGAAATCAGGATACACGAAATAACAAGCCAAGGTCAACAGTCAACTGGAGAACACTGGAACATGAAACAGCAATACGAGAACCAGAGTCCCTCAGGGAGAGGCAGTGTCTTATACCTGGCTAATCAGTGATCAGCCACAGGTGAACCATGAGTGACAGGAGCAGTCGCTGATAACGTCCAGCCCCCAGTGCTGGATACAAGGCAAGAGTAGACTTTTAGATGTTTCTTGAGCTGTATGGTGGCTCAGAGGCAAAACAACAGCCCCAGGCCTGCAGCGTACTCAGGTTCAAATCCTCTATTGGGCACCTCCGAGGCGACATCAGTGAGAACCGTGATCTTTGGTTCAAACCAAGAAAGATGTTTTGCCGCTAATTCTGCGTGCACGCATTTATTTTAACAATTTGGAAGGGAGCAGATACTCAAATAAACAAACACTTTGTTTGATCCACAACATGACAATAAGCTTATTTTTAAATAAAACCTATTACAAATAACGTAATCTTACTGGGCTGGATACTGATAGCAGAGTAAGGGTTTAATCTACATACTGAATAGGAAATCCTCCATTGAAGTCTATAGGAATATTGCTATTCTGTAAGTAAAGTAAAAAACTCTTCCTCTGCTCAGATCGTCCGACCATTGTATCTACAGCAAATATTGAAAATGCCTACAGTGAACATTTCCCAAGTGCACACTGCTTGTATTTCTAATCTTTCTCATATACAGCTACAGATGTCCAGTGTTTGAAAAGGAAAAATGAACTTACATTTTATTCCAATATAATTTTATTTATTTATTAAATATTATAGAAATGATACATCACAATAGAATGTGAAAAATAAAAGGTTCAACGGATCCCGTGCGTCCATAGCATACTGAAAACATAAGTGTCAAGGCACCTGTTATTTCCTGTACGCGAGGCGGACTGGGGTTCTTTGGGTAACATTCTGCACTTTATAAATTAAATCTTTTTTTTAAATCTTTTTTTTGTTGTTGTTGTTAGCAGGCGATACAATATTATAGAATCAGACAGTTAATACTCTGTTGCTGCGAGAGTCACAATGTTGAGAAGAATCCACAAAGCGATAGATGCTGATAGGAAGCCAACGGTCGTAAACCAATAGCTGAGACAAAAGTCAGACTTGGAGAAATCTGTAACCTGTAATACGTCCATTTTAGATGAATAATTCGGGATGAGATTAGTATTGATGATCGGTGCTGGGGTTCATACTTGAATTAACTGCAAAGAGACAAATAAAGTATAAACAAACCCTTGCGTGTAATGATAAATCTATAACATTGAAAGTGCAACGTAAATATGATGTCATGCATTTAAAATGTCAGAGAGAACAGGAAAACTTCAAGGTTTTGTTGAAGGTCGACACATTTAAGTAGAATAAAGAGAAAAAAATATTAAAATAGCCATATATGCAATAATAGTAAATTAATAATGGGAGGTAAAAAGACCTTAAATACTTCTGCTCTTTTATAAAAATATAATGTGTTACCACCTACATTCCTGACTTACATTACAGAGCCAGATGAGTGTCAGACAGGTTCTGTATTACCCAAGGATAAGACAAACATAATGCTTGAGTAATAGCATAATATGATACTATGCAGAGAGCTGGAGAACTGTGCTTTAATGGTTTACTCCAACTACCATGACCACTGCAGTGATTTAAAGTGGTCATGGTGCTTGGAGTCTGTAAGTGTAGAGTTGAAATGCTATGAAATGCTGCACATACATATGGGGTGTCATTAGCCAGCTGAGAACAATAGAATTGGGCTCGCTAATATCAATTCTGTGCAAAATGGGGGTCTGATGGCAGTACGTACACCATGCTGGCGTCAGACAGCCAATGGCATCATGTCCACATTCCATGCCGCTCCAATGATGTAAGTCGAGGAAGATTGGGCTGGGAATAAAGTTGCTCTAGGTGAAGGAAAAAGGTTAAGTTTATAGATTTTTTTTTTTGGGGGGGGGGCGTTTGGGGCAGTTGCGGACAACCACATAAAGAGTTACTCCAACTAAAACCAGTGCTTTATGAAAACACTGGATTTTGGTTGGAGTAACCCATTATTAAATAAAAATGTCACATTTTAACCAAATAGAGTGAAAAGCAAAAAAAAATATGACCTAAAAATAAATTCTTACAGACTGATTATAAAAATAATATATGGCTACCTACCGTTTTACTGTCAGATGAAATTCTCTGATCCGCGGTTTGCAGGGTGGATACTTAATTCATTGATAACTTCAACTAACTCCAACAGAGGTTCATCCGTAGCAGTACTTTGGTCAGTGTTTCACCAATTTTTCAAAATCATTTTTAAAACCCAAACTGTTGGCAGTGGAGAGGACTACTGAGATGTTCATAGTTTGTTTTTTAAGTTGTTTATTTGCAATTTTCAACAATATTAAAAGTAAAGATGGTGAGGAGAGGGTAGTTTAGGGAAAATGAAAACATGTGTTTTCTGGGGAAGTTTGACTGAAAAATGTTCATGAAAAAACCCCATAAATCTAGACTTGATAAAAATGTGAGACTTTGAAAAAAAAGCTGTGTAGTATATCTGGAATGATAACAGTTTTCCAGCCTCCCCTCCTTTGGTTGATGACAGTCTGGACAAACTATAAAGAACAACTGGGCATGTCAAGATCTTGTTACAATTGCAAAAAGTGCCCCTTCTGATTCTACACCTCAGATGTGTCCTATCTGCTCCTAGAAGGGCTTTCTGATGTCACCTGTTCACTTTCCATAGGGACATCTGATCCTGGACACCCAAGGAGAGAGGCATGGACATTGCTTTCTCTTCTAGAGGTCCCATTGACTCTCAGCATCAGGAGAGCAGGGTTACAGTACCTGGACTTCTCACAAACAAGGAGGAAATCTTGGAAGTAAAGCAAGCAGCATTATTCCTATCATCAACACCTGCCCATAAAATTACTACCTTTTACCATCTAAACAAAACATCTGGTGGAAGGGGTTGGGAGGGAGTAGAGGACTCAGTGGCCTACGTTTGTGGACTAATTGTGTATCTGTGTCAGTGAGTGAGATTTTTATTTATATTCACTGTTCAATTACTCGATTTCTATACATTAAATTAAATGAGCTATCTAAACACTGTAACCAGAGGGTTGGTTAGCCTAGCGCTCTGAGCAATTGATTGCCATTCAGCTTGTATAGTTACAGAGTAGTCTAGGTTAAAAAAAGACTAGAGTCCATTAAATTCAACATTGAAACCCATTCTTTTATGATGTTGACCCAAAAGAAGGCAAAAAATCAATTTGTAGCCATTTCCCCTAATGGCCAGACAATAAATGGCACTTGCCATGATCCTCCCTAGCCATCAAATCGCTTATTGGCTTCTCGGGTGTGTGGGGGGGGGAGGAGGGGGGCATTTGTCCTGGTGCTCCCCCTTGGATCCACTGGTGACAGCTTGCAGGACTGGCTGCAGGTTCGCACAGCGCGACAGCCAACCCCACCTGAACCACCCGTGCACTCGCTATCCAGCAGGCAACAGGGGGAGCAAGCAAAAACCCGCTTGAGCTTAGAAGATGCCAGCCGTGAGGCTGTGCTGGAGTCTGCTATATGGTTACGTAGATGGTAAGAGGAGGTGAGAATGGCTGCTTATGCTGCTAATTGTAGGACAGAGAGAAGCTAGCCTAATATTAGCGTTAGGAAAGTGGTAAATCCCAATGGCGGTGGGATTGTTGTGATGCCTAATGGAGACTGCTGTTTGGTGATGCCTAATGGTGATAGGAGTTAGCAGGGTGATGCCTTATGATGATGAGAGAAGGAAGGGGTGATACCTCATGATGATGTAAACACCACCATGAGGAATCACCCTCCTCCCTCTTCCAACACCACTTGGTATCATCCTCTCCCATCACCTCTAGGCACCACCCCACCTCCTTCTCACTTCATCACTAGGCACCACCTCCACCACCATTAGCAATCATCCCTCTCCCACCACCATAGCGCATCTCGCCTCCCACTACCCTCACTATTAGGAATTATATTCCTTCCCACTCCCATCACCATTAGCAATCACCCTCTCCCACCACCATAGCACATCTCGCCTCCCACTACCCTCACTATTAGGAATTATATTCCCTCCCACTCCCATCACTGTTAGGAATCACCCTCTCCCCCTTTAAAACCCCTAGTAAACCCATTTCTATTCCTGCCTACAGCATTCTCCCTGAGCCTCGCTCTCTCCTCTGCTGGCAGATGGGAGATGGAGGGGGGGGGGGGATGCGGAGTTCTGGTGGCAAAGGGAAGGAGTAATGGCTGCCAAATAGTGGTGAGAGAGGTGTAGGGTGATGCCTATTGTTGATGGGAGAGAGAGGGGGTGATGCTTGATGGTGATAGGAGGAAGAGGGGGTGACGACTAATGGTGATGGAAGATGGAGTGGGATGATACAAAAAGGAGGGCCCTCGTCGACTATAACTGGGTATCATCCCCTCCCTCTAACACCACCATTAGGCATAATCCCTCTCCTATCACCATTAGACGTAAACCTCTTTCCTCTCATTACCAGAAGATACCAATCCCCTTCCTCTCCCATGATTATTAGCCATGAAATCCCTCTCCCATCACCACAAGGCATCACTCTCCTTCCCATCGCCATTTGGCATCAACCCTCCCTATTCCATTATGATTAAACATTCCCCTCCTTCTCTCAGCTCCATTAAGAATCAAGTCCTCCCTCTCCCATCACTATTAGGCAGCCTTTCCTCTCCCACCGCTAACGTTAGGCTCCATGAAATCCTTTCTTACTCCCATCACTAACGTATAGGAGAGGAGCCGGATGGTGAGTGGAGAGAAAGGGGCGATGGCTGATTAAAGAGAAACCATAGGTGGAAAATGTCCCTCCTTTTACTGCATTATATAAAACAGGGGTCTCAAACCACTGGCCGATGGACCACGTGTTGTCCCCAATCAACTTCTTGCAGCCCGTGTAGGAGATAAACTGCTGGCAACATAATTTACAGACTGTCTAGTTAGACACTGGACACCTGGCAACTGCCAGTCTTTTAATTGAGCTGCTAATCCACTGACCAGCATTGCAGAGTGGTGCCCTCAGATCTGTGTGTATGTGAATGTCTGTGAGTGTCTGTGAGTGTGTGTCATTGGGAATCTGTGAATGTGTCTGGGAGCACGGATCTGCGTCTGTGTGTATCCATGAGTGTTTGTATGTATGAGTTTATCTGCGAGTGTGCGTCTATATGGTATGGCACCATTTATCTGTGTACCTGGGTGTGCGTCTGTTTGTCAGTCACTGTGGATCTGTGTGTGTTTCTGGAAGTATGGATCTATATGTGTGTAGGAGGTTGGATCTGTAAGTAGAGATCAGCAGCACTCCATATGAGAAGGCACCTCTGCCACAGGTCCTCAGGTAAATTTGCATTGACACCCCTGATATAGATAATGCAGTAAAAGGAAATAATATTACCAAAATTACCCCAACTTTTAATATTGTAAAAATAAACTCCGAAATAAATAATTATTAGAATAAATTTAAATAAAAGCAATACTTACCATGAACGATCCCGGCAGAGGCTGGGTTTAGTGGGACTGACTGCAGTTACAGGTCTGGCCCTTATTTGAGCAGGAAGAGGCTCCGATCAGGAGCATCTCATTTTGGACTATACCCAGCCTGGGTTTATGGGATAAGAATATTATCAGTTCCAAACATCACATATGATGAGCAGAACTGTTCTGTATACAGATAGCGGCCATACCACCATTGCTATCAGTTTATACACAGTCCAGCTCACTGTTTAATGAATTGGGCTGTGTGCACATTTTGGCAGAGGAGAGAGATCCCAGTTCAAGTTGGATGTGTCGTATGGACGTCACAGACACAAATTGGATTTTCCTTACCAGGATGTCAATCTAACAGCCAGTGGAATTCCAAATCTCAAAAGATAAGATCTGAAAACTGACTGAAGGTGAGTCCCTGCAACAGAACTACTTCAACAAGATAAAATAGTCTTGGTGCAAAGTACAGTGTACATGTTAGGACATATTTCTTCTCACCTCCAAACACTGTAATGAGAGCTTAGTCCAAGTTCTGCTTGCGGCTCGTACATACAATCTACGTGCTTGCGGCTCGTACATGCCATATGCACAAAGAAGAGTACAATGATATCAGACGGCCAGTATTGAGAACTCCAATTGCTGCAACTGACAGAACCGTGGGGCTGGCTTATGGCAGATATAAGCCACTCACAGATATAGACTCTATGCACCATCAATATTGCAGTGATGCAAAGTTGTGATGGTGCTTACACTGATCCATTAATGACGGTGGGAGAGGAAGTTGGTGATGGTCAGTAGTGGGGTGTTAAATAATGATGATAGGAGAGGAGTGTTAAATAATGATGATAGGAGAGAGTGAAGTCTAATGGTGGGCGGAGGAGAGGTTGATACCTTTGTTGACAATACTCTCTATTAGGCATCACCCCCACCCTCTCCGATCACCATTAGACATCACCCCTCCTTTCTCCCATCACCATCTGACATCAGATCCTCTTTCACAGTTTAATTAGATATCTCCTGTGTCTGGGTGTATGTGTATGGCTGTGTCTGGCTGTGTGTATGTGTGTGTAATAGTGTGTATCTAACGGTATTTATATGTATGTGTGTCTGGCAGTGTCTGTCTTTATGTAAGTCTGTGTATCTGTGTGTGATGTGGCAGTGTGTATTTCTGTGCGTTGCAATATGTATTTGTGGTTACATGTGTCTCAAATTTTGTATTTCTGTGCATCTCACAGTGTGTACATGTGTGTGTCTTACATTTCGTAACTGTATTTGTGTGCCTGTGAATATATATGTAAGTGTGTGTGTGTGTGTACATGGGAGGCTATATATTTATGTGTCTGGGAGAAAGTGTCCCAGTCGGTGGTGTTGTATGCATTCTGATGTCAGCCCTGATCATCCCATCCTTCTCCCACTTTCATTAAGATTGCTAAGTGCAGCAATTGGCTGAGCCATAGTCTGTGCATGGCAAGTTGGCTCTCAATCTCTGGGAAGAAGACAGAGCTCAGTCCGAATTCTGAACGTGACATAAGCAAGCCACACGCACAATGTGGACAAAATTGATATGAGGAAGTTGGAACTAAGAGTACAAACTGCTGATTGACAGCTCTGAGGGGCCGGCCTATAACTGTGTGATTTTTACAAATCTCTCCAGTTCTAAATTACTCTAAGAGCTGAGAGCAAGTTCAGGGTAATCTATTCACCATTAACACACAATGACGCAAAGTTGTGATGGTGCTTAGACTGACCCTTTAATGGTGGTGGGAGAAGAAGTTGGTAATGACCAGGAGTGATGTAAGAGGCGGGTGGTGATGCCTAATGATGGTGAGAGAGGGAAGGGGTAATACACATTACCTCTGCATTCTCTCATCACCATAAGACATCACCAATAGGCATCACTTTCTCACTTTCACACCTTCATTAGGCATCTCCAGGGCTGCCATCAGGAGCGTATCTGTGTGTTTCTGTATGAGTGTGTCTGACAGTGTGTATCTGTCTGACAGTGTGTTTCTGTATGGGTGTGTCTGTTAGTGTCTATCTGTCTGGCAGTGTGTATCAGAATGTGTGTCTGTCAGAGCTTATGTCTGTGTGAGTTTGTGTGTATGGCAGTGTTTTAGTGTGTATTTGTATCACATTGTGTATTTGTGTGTGTCTCACAGTGTGTATTTCTGCTTATGTGTGTCTGCGAGTATGTATGTATGTGTACATGGGAGGCTATGTATGCATGTGTCTAGGAGAATGTGTCGAGGGGAGTCCAGTCAGTGATGTTGTATACTCTCTGATGGCAGCCCAGATCACTATATCCCTCTCCCACCTTCATTATGATTGCTGCATGCAGCGATTGGCTGAGCCATGGCCTGAGCATGTGCAGTGCACAGGTGGGCCCAATCTCTGGGTAGGAGATGGAGCTGAGTCTATATATGCCCAATGTGGACAAATTTGATATCAGGCGGACGGAATAAGAGTACAAGCTGGCGACTGGCAGCTCTGAGGGACCGGCTTAAAGATGGGTGATTTTAAGAAATCGCTGACGTTCTAAGCCACTTACAGACCTCTAGGCACCATCTATGTTGCAAAGTTGTGATGGTACCTAAACTGACCCTTTAATGGTGGTGGGAGAGGTAGTGGGTGATGGCCAATAGGGATGTGAGAGGGAGGGATGTTGATTAATGATGATGGGAGAGAGTGAAGTCTAATGGTAATAGGAGGAGGGGGTGATACATATGTTGATAATAATCACCATTAGGTGTCACCTCGCCCTCTCTGATCATCATTAGACATCACCCCTCCTTTCTCTATCACAATCTGACATCAGACCCTCTCTCTCACATTTTCATTCGGCATCTCCAGGGCTGCCATCAGTAGGCCATCAGGGTATATTTGTATGTGTGTCTGTGAGTGTATATTTGTACATGTGTCTGGCAGTGTGTATTTGTGTATAAGAATGTGTATGGCAGTGTTTAGATGTGCATGCGACTGTTAGTGTGTTTTGGTGTTATTGTCTCTGCAAGTATATATGTATGTATGTGTTTGTGTGCGTGGAAGCTTGTGTATGTATTTGTTAGAAAATTATATGCGGTCACATTCTATGTTTCTATGTATGTATTTGGTAGAGAGTGTGTTGTGTGGGAGTCCACTCAGTGTTGTGTATGAGTTCTGATGGCAGCCCTGATCACCCCATCCCTCTCTCAGTACCATTATGAATGTTGCATGCAGCAATCAGTGGAGCTACAGTCCATACATGTATGGTCTACAGCTCTGCTCTCAATCTCTCAGAAGGAGAGAGAGCTCAGTCCAAGTTGTGCGTGCGGCGATGTGGAATAAATTGATATCAGACAGCTGGAACTCTCAATTACAGTTTACTGATATCAATGTTGTCTGACAGTTCTAAGGAAAAAAACAAATAAGGAGTGCCTGCACACAAGTAGTGATGGTTAGGAGGAAGCAAGTAATGGAGTCACAACACCAGCAATTAAATAAAGAAGGAGTTCATTCACCAGCACGTGGACCCAGCAACGTTTCGACATACAGAAGGAGTGTTTGCCAAGTCTGGCTTGACAGACATCTTTTCCATGGGTTGAAATGTTGCCGAGTTCACGTGCTGGGGTAATAAACTCCTTCTTTATTTAATTGCTGGAGTTGTGAATCCATTACCTGTGTTTCTGTAGATAGTTCTGAGGATCCGGCTTATGGCTGTGTGATTTACACAAATCACTGTAGTTCTAAGCCACTCACACACCTGAGAGCAAGTACAGAATACTCTATTAACCATCGACTTCGCAATGATGCAAAGTTGTGATGGTTACATTGACCCTTTAATGATGGTGGGAGAGGGAGTGGGTGATGGCCAATAGTGATGTGAGAGGGAGGGTACTGATGAATAATGATGAGAGAGAGCGATGACTAATGGTGATGGGAGGGGGAGGAAGTGATGCTTATGTTGATAACAATCACCATTGCGCATCACCCCCACCCGCTCTGATCTTCATTCACCATTAAACATCACCTATCCCCTCGCCTATCACCAGTAGACATCAGATCCACTCTCTTACATCTCCATTAGGCATCTCCAGGGCTGCCATCAGTGGGGTAACTGTGTGTGTCTGGCAGTGTGTATTTGACAGTTTGTATCTGCGTGGTGTGCTGTCTGTGTGTGCTTTTGGAGTGTATCTCTGTTTGTGGCATGGCAGTGTGTATCTGTGTGCATGGTAGTGTGTTTATTTGTATGTCTCACAATGTGTATCTGTGTGTGTGTGTGAGAGTATGTATGGCAGTTTAGCAGAGTGTGTGTATGTGAGGGAATGTAGCAGTATATATGTCGGTATGTCTTGTGTTGAGATTGTGTTGAGGGTATATCTGTCAGTGGTTTTATAAACGACACCACAATATCTGATGGCAGCTCATGGTTAATCCCCCCATCTCTCTCCCATCAACATTATGCACTGGCCCCGCTCTCATCACTATAAGACAACCCATCTCCTCCTACCATCACTATAAGACAACCCAACTCCTCCTACCATCACTAGGCTAGGCATCTCCTTGAGCCTTTCTCTGTCTCACAATCGGTAGCATGAGCTATCACCCCATCCCTCTCACCATCCATGTAACCACACTGCAGCCTCCACCAGCAGACCCAGGCCAGGATTAGCCTTGCGCTGAAGGCCCCCACTTACCCCGCCCTGGTACTTAGTGGATAGGGAATGCAGAAGCAGCCCAGATGAAGTCAGCCGCCACACCATGCGCCCGTGGCCGGCCCCACAAGCTGCTACCGGTGGCGGAGCCAAGGGGGGAGCACTGGGGCAGATGCCCCCCCCCTCCCCCCACTGTTCACCTGAGAAGCTAGGGATCAAATGAACCCTTGGACTAGATTTGAGGTTTTATTATGAAGACTTTGAATTAGGCGGTCTGATATTCTAGTATTGAATAATTAAATTAAGTTATTGAACGGGGAATATGCCTGATTTTAATTAGTCCTACATACTAATCTAGTTGAAGAAAGACTCAAGCCCATAAACTTCAACCCTGAAAACACAGCTTTATATGCTGTTGATCCAAAAGACTCCATAATAACTATCAGATTTCTCAGAGGATCTGTAATCTTGGATCATCAATTCACGTACAGGTTACATACATATACACTCAACATATACTCTCAATCTTTATATGCAGTGGTGTGGACAGTAACTCTGACACTCAAAGTCCAGGGAGTAGTCCCTCCTCCACAAAAGGCAGTTGGTGGGAGTGGAGTACACTGTTTGCTTTATTTCATGTCTATACTGTTATCATGATCCCCTGATGTTAGCAATGCCTTTCTTCTATGGTGTACAGGCTCTGACATCCCAAAGAAAAGTGAATAGGTGATGTTAGAAAACCTTTCTAGGAGCAGACTGAGCATGTCTGAGATTTATCCTCAGATGGGGCAATTTCCTACAACGTTCCAAGATCTCGATATGCCCAGTTACCTCAACAGCTAATCCAGGCTACCATTAGCCAGGGGAGGGGAGAAGGTAGAACTGATATCATACAGTTAGATACAAAAGGCAAAGTCCTCCTTTTTCCCCTTCCCCAGGAAAAAAATCTCAATAGTCCAAATCACCGCTAATAGTTTTTGTGTTTTTTTGTTTTTGTTTTTACAGTTTGGGCCATTGCAACATTTATTCTTAAACAAATAAACTTGGACTTCTTGAAGGACATCTGATGGTACATTGTCTGAAGTAAAAAAAAAAAAAAAAACAGTACAGAGTCACACTTCTATAATGGAGATACCACTCAGACTTTTAGTAAGAAATCCACACTATAAAACACACCCATAATATAAATATACAGTTCGGATAAAAGCAATGATTTTTCAAAAATAAGTACATCCACCTCCCATTCTGACAAAGCAAAACATGTTTCTATTTTTAAAGTCTCATTTAAAGAAACACTTTAGGTTTAGAAACACAAACCTGTATTCCTGACCCTATAGGGTTAAAACCACCTTTAAAGTGGCTTGCCCCTCTGCACCCTCCTTAGCCCCCCTGTAAAATAATAAAACTTCCCTCATTTCCGTTCTGCGCTGGCCCCGCCCCTGACTCGCCTCCTTGCTGACGTCATCAGAATTCGTGATTTTAGCCAATCCAATGCTTTTCAGTTGGGAGAGCATTGGATTCGCTGAAATTAGTAAGGCGGTGGGACGGGGGCAGGGTCAAACTCCGTTTTGGCTAATCAGTACCTCCTCATAGAGATGCATTGAATCAGTGCATCTCTAAGAGGAAAGTTCAGCGTCTCTGAAAAGGCAGTGTTTACATGAAAATGCCTGCAGGGAATGATTATACTCGCCGGAACAAGTGCATTAAGCTGAAGTTGTTCTGGAGACTATAGTGTCCCTTTAAAACTCCCGGTATATGTCTCACCATCAGAATATACTGTACGTTGCCATTTGTAACTAAATCCACTCATTGTATTCTGTAAGCTAGATCAAGCACGCCCTTCGTATCTTTACCTGTTTCCTCAATACCAAATTTTGATTGGCTTCATTTCCTTGTATGTTTTTTCCATTGCAGAATATGTTAAAGGAACATTATAGTGTTAGGAATACAAATCTTTACTGCTAACACTATAGTGTCCCTCTGCCCTCCCCCCCATGTGGCAATGTAAGGGTTAAATAACCCTTTAACCACTTACCTTAATCCAGCACTTAGGTCCCTCAGCGCTAGCTCCGATTGGCCCAAAATGTAAGATTGTCAATTCTTACCTAGCTGTACATACGTGTCTTCTTTCATCTTACACTGGCTCCCAGATCCATCCACGGTCAGTCTCCAGGCTGGGAATACTTTTTTTTTTTTTATATATATATATTTTCCTTTTGTACTTTTTTTTTGTGTGCAGAATTCTATTGTGTATGATGTCTCTGCAATTCAAATATAAACATGTTTTAGTGAATGTTCTTTAGCCAATATGGTCCACGTGTGATTGAATTAATTAGCCCCAGACCATAAAAGCTTAAAATTCTTACTCAATAAGTAGCTTTTAAACCCCAAAGTTTACTCAGGTGATGGTTCCACATACGTGCCTTCTTCCATCTTAGACTGGCTCCCAGATCCATCCACGGTCAGTCTCCAGGGTGGGAATACTTATTTTTTTCCAAATTAGATTTTTTTTAATTTAAATTTAGTATTCAAATTAGATTTTTTTTTTTTTTTTTTTAGAGCAGAAGGCTATTGTGTATGATGTCTCTGCAATTCAAATATAAACATGTTTTAGTGAATATTCTTTAGCCAATATGGTCCACGTGTGATTGAATTAATTAGCCCCAGACCATAAAAGCTTAAAATTCTTACTCAGTAAGTAGCTGTCAGATCGTAACGTTTACTCAGGTGATGGTTCCATATATGTGTCTTTTTCCATCTTAAACTGGCTCCTGAATCCATCCATGGTCAGTGACCAGGCTATGTATCTTCATGTGGAGAAATGTATTAGGTACAATGTCTCTGTAATTCAAATATATTTACCATTCACTGAGCATTATTCTGCCAAAATGGTCCATGCATTACTGAATTATCTAGCCCCAATCCCTAAAAGCTTAAAATTCTTACTTATTAAATAGCTTTTAGACTCCAAAGTTTAGTCAGGTTACGGCTCGACATACACGTCTTCTTCCATCATCAACCAGCTCCTGGTTCCCTCCACAGCCAATCACCAGGCTGAGCATTCTTCCTACCACCAGGTAGACACATCGACAGAAGTTGGTTTTCATGGACTAAAAAAATATGGAAGTGAAAGTGTCTTAAAGTGTGTTGTTAATAGATTCTTATACAAAAAAAAAAAAGTTCTAATGCAGCTTTTGATGCAAAATTAATTTTTCAGACAATAATTTATAGATATTGTATTTGCAACATACTATGTGCAAAGTCTATGGAAGGGTTTTATTCCATTAACAGACCTTCCTTGGTGATGAAGTGAGTATAATACAGTCCCAATTAAAAAAACGTGATCAGTTCTACAACAAGGGAATTTAGTTACGTTTGTTAAGACCTGTTATCAATGCCCACTTCATTAACGTATAATACAATCATTATATTGTTCTACTAAAATCAGCATCAATAAAGCAAAGCGAGAACATTTACCCGAATCCCAATGTTTTAGTAGAACTGAATGTCCATAAAGTGTTAGCTCACCTGCCAACATAGTGGTAAATCTATTAGGTGATTCCTAGTCTAACACTTCATTTGGGCTGCTTTCAGCTCAAAGGCAAAGTATCTACTGAGACAAAAATATGTAATTTATAAATCCATATAAAGTAATGAACCCTAATGAAAGAATACATGGGTAAGTGGATGCCTTATATAAAGGACGTGTAATATTAGAGCTAATAAAAGGTATTTACAAACCATGCTGGGAGTATAAGCCCATGACTAATTAATATATGTGCTTTTACCAGAAATTCTATACAGTTAATTAATTTGGTCCTTTCTATGTGATGCCCATTGCTAGATCCCACCGTGCACGTCGTACAATGCTAACATGGGGACGCACACTTACCCACTGCTTGACATAGTTTGATTTTTATATCTGTATACTATAGGCACAGAAATACCGTCTGCAAACGTCACTAAGAATGTAATTTTATCAGCACATTATAGATAGATACATTGCTATTATCTATAAATGGCACTATATTATACATGGCTGTAATGCCAAAGGTGAGAGAGCAGTTTCTCCATTGCAGCCAAGAACCCTCAGATCAGCTCTGCTCACTGTCTGTAGAGATATTACGATTTCTGTATAATGAAACACTAAGATATGACTTAATACTTTGTTACCGTCAGCCAATCAGATCATAGATCAGCCAGGGAGCGGAGAGTTTAGTGTCAGATTTAGAACAGATTTCCTCCATAGCCCACATTATACACTGTGTACAGGGGTGGTGTATAAACCCAGATCTCAGGTTAGAAGACGGGTTATAGAAATGAAGTTATTCTAGAAATATGGTGTAAATCGCAGCTATCTGTGTGTAGGATATACTCACTTCTAGAATTGATGGTCTCAGATATCCAGAGGATGAAATTAATAATGAAAAGAAAAGAAAAAACAGGACAGTCTTCATGGCTGCACTGTCTGCCTCGAACGTTCTGAATGAATGAAGTGAAAAGGACAGACCTAGTGTGATGTCAGCTGTAGTATCATGACATCATAACTGCTGCACAAAGCAGATAATTAATGAAGTCACAATGCAAGGATAGAGGAATAAAGCTGCAGCTAACACAGAGTAAGGGCTTTAACCCTTTCATGACCATGGCCTTTCCAAGATTCCGTGTTTGTGACAGAGTGTTCTAAAACCTTTTCTATATGTTAGTTCCACTGTAACATATCTGTTTCTATTTACATGTACCCATCCAGTTGCTATGTATACGTAATAAGTCGGAATAAAATATTTATTGAGTGAATTATTGTCAGCAGACCAAATATTGCAAAGGTTTAGCCTTCGATACCTATTGGGGTTATTCAATAAATTTATATTCAATAAATTTTGAATTCACAGTGAATTTCCAAATTCAGGCCAAACTATACAAATAGGAAAAGTTGAGATATTTTTCCAGTTTGGCTACTTTGGCCTAAAATTTGAAAGTTAACTTTGAATTCTCACTTTAGTGAATGAACCTGTATAGTCTGAATATTAGTCACAGAATCCAAAACTGCTAAACAAAAGTATATATTTGAGCTAAGTAGATTTTCAATGTATTTAACTTTTTTTAAACTTATTTCTATTTTGTTTGTGATTTTCACACTAATGCTTCATTTTCATTAGGAATGTAACAGACCATGTGGGTCTCACTAATGTAAAGTCCCTACTGCCCAAGAGTACCCAAGTATGATTCCATGTAGACCTTTAGTGGATTAATGAGAAGTTATACGGTCCAATTACAGACATGTCGATTTCAGTTTTTTAATTTCACCTATTGATTAGTGATGTCGCGAACCCGAAATTTTCGGTTCGCGAACGGCGAACGCGAACTTCCGCAAATGTTCGCGAACCGGCGAACCGCCCGAAACGCCATTGACTTCAATGGGGAGGCGAATTTTAAAACACACAGGGACTCTTTCTGGCCACAATAGGGATGGAAAAGTTGTTTCAAGGGGACTAACACCTGGACTGTGGCATGCCGGAGGGGGATCCATGGCAAAACTCCCATGGAAAATTACACAGTTGATACAGAGTCTGGTTTTAATCCATAAAGGGCAGAAATCACCTAACATTCCTAAATCACAATGAATATGGATTGACACCTGACATATGACATATTGACACCTTGACATATGGATTGACACCTGTCCTCAGAGCCCCTGATGCACACGGACACAGAGCAGAATAGAGACTGGTCCCCCTACATAGGGTCACTTGGCAGATATGGATTGACACCTGTCCTAAGGATCCCTGATACACACTGACACAGAGCAGAATAGGGACTGTTCCCCCTACATCGGGTCACTTGGCAGATATGGATTGACACCTTGTTACAAACTGCTATTTGTAACGGGCCCTTTAAATGGCAAATTGCCCTGTTTCCCTGGGTTGTGGAGAAGCCTCTTTGCCAGCCTCCTCCCGCATGACTATGGCCCCTGGGAGATTGTGAAAATGTATGCACTTTTATTTGGTGTGTATGGCCCTTTAAGACTGTCGGTGGGCATATTGGGGCTTATGGACTCTTTATGTGACTGGTGCTGGCCCTTTAAACACCTTTTTTGGGACATCAGGAAGATTGGGACACTGCCCCTTTAAGGCCGTGTCCCCAGACTTGTTGGGGACACGGCCCCTTTAAGACGGTGTCCCCTGTGTCCCCAGACCTGGTGCAAACCCTTTGTGCCTGCCTTGCTATTTCCCACTTGGTTCAGTAAATGGGAAATTATTTCAGCTGCAGAGACTAAGTCCCATTCAGCGATGGGACTTAGTCTTTTTTCAGCCGTTTTTTTCAGCCTTATTTCAGCTGCAGAGACTAAGTCCCATTCGGCGATGGGACTTAGTCTTTTTTTCAGCCGTTTTTTTCAGCCTTATTTCAGTTGCAGAGACTAAGTCCCATTCGGCGATGGGACTTAGTCTTTTTTTCAGCCTTATTTCAGCTGCAGAGACTAAGTCCCATTCGGCGATGGGACTTAGTCTTTTTTTCAGCTGTTTTTTTCAGCCTTATTTCAGCTGCAGAGACTAAGTCCCATTCGCGATGGGACTTAGTCGTTTTTTCAGCCTGAAATAGACCGACCTCACAGCCCAAATCTATGGAACTGTTTTGGGCAGGAAATGTGCTTGCAGTCGGTCATAAAGGGACCTCCAGCTAACTTTTTAACCCCTGGATGGATTTGGCTGATTTTTGGTTATGTTTATGTTTTAAGTGTGCTGATTCCAAATATGTAATTATGAAGATGGGATGTGTAGTTTTAAAGTTACAGTGTATGGCTAAAAACTGTATTTTTTACTGCCTGTGTTTAATTATGTTAATCTCTTCCCAAACGTCATTTCGTTCAAAGTGGAGAGAATGTTAAAAAAATATATTTTTGTTCGGAGTGTGAGAAATGCTTTTCAGCCGCTTCTAATCTTAAGCATCATTTGAGGAGCCATACAGGAGAGAAACCCTATTAGTGGTGTGTTTAGTATTGTTCTGATCAGTTTAATACCTTCCGCGTCTCCTATCAGTGGACGTGTATATGGCAGCCATTTTAGGAACCGTACACCTGGGACCCGAGCAAGGTCACCTCGTTCAACAGGCGACAACATTTGTCCCTGGAAAACTATCCTTGACATTCTGTACAATTTGTATGGATATGGCAGTGATTTCTGTAACAGGGAGATGGAAGAAGATGCTTGGTCGGTCCTCTTAATTCAAATTTGGGGCACTGCGCCGTCAAGCTAATGTGCCACCAGATAGGAGTGGTGTGTTTAGTATTGTTCTGATCAGTTTAATACCTTCCGTCTCCTATCAGTGGTCGCGTACACGGCATTGATTTTTGTAACAGGGAGATGGAAGAAGAGGCTTGGTCGGTCCTCTTACTGCAAATTTGGGGCACTGCGCGGTCAAGCTAATGTGACACCAGATAGGAGTGGTGTGTTTAGTACTATTTTTATCAGTTTAATACCTTCCACGTCTCCTATCAGTGGACGTGTACACGGCATTGATTTTTGTAACAGGGAGATGGAAAAAGAGGCTTGGTCGGTCCTCTTACTGCAAATTTGGGGCACTGCGCGGTCAAGCTAATGTGACACCAGATAGGAGTGGAGTGTTTAGTACTATTTTTATCAGTTTAATACCTGTGTGAGAAATGCTTTTCAGCCGCTTCTAATCTTGAGCATCATTTGAGGAGCCATACAGGAGAGAAACCTTATTAGTGGTGTGTTTAGTATTGTTCTGATCAGTTTAATACCTTCCACGTCTCCTATCAGTGGTCGTGTACACGGCATTGATTTTTGTAACAGGGAGATGGAAGAAGAGGCTTGGTCGGTCCTCTTAATTCAAATTTGAGGCACTGCGCGGTCAAGCTAATGTGCCACCAGATAGGAGTGGTGTGTTTAGTATTGTTCTGATCAGTTTAATACCTTCCGCGTCTCCTATCAGTGGTCGTGTACACGGCATTGATTTTGTAACAGGGAGATGGAAGAAGAGGCTTGGTCGGTCCTCTTACTGCAAATTTGGGGCACTGCGCGGTCAAGCTAATGTGACACCAGATAGAAGTGGTGTGTTTAGTACTATTTTTATCAGTTTAATACCTTCCGCGTCTCCTATCAGTGGACGTGTACACGGCATTGATTTTTGTAACAGGGAGATGGAAGAAAAGGCTTAGTCGGTCCTCTTACTGCAAATTTGGGGCACTGCGCGGTCAAGCTAATGTGACACCAGATAGGAGTGGTGTGTTTAGTACTATTTTTATCAGTTTAATACCT
>OW240918.1:135575261-135900279 GCA_933207985.1 Pelobates cultripes | reverse complement strand
ACTGACTGCTATTCAATCTATAACAGTGAAAAAAGTTTTTTGTTTTTAAATCCAAGCTATTGTGACACCAGATGTAATTGGTGGCACTGACTGGGGAAATGGGCACAGTATGCACTGTGAGCCTGACACAGAAGCTGGCAGCAGTGGCAGACAACTGACTGCTATTCAATCTATAACAGTGAAAAAAGTTTTTTGTTTTTAAATCCAAGCTATTGTGACACCAGATGTAATTGGTGGACTGGGGAAATGGGCACAGTATGCACTGTGAGCCTGACACAGAAGCTGGCAGCAGTGGCAGACAACTGACTGCTATTCAATCTATAACAGTGAAAAAAGTTTTTTGTTTTTAAATCCAAGCTATTGTGACACCAGATGTAATTGGTGGCACTGACTGGGGAAATGGGCACTATGCACTGTGAGCCTGACACAGAAGCTGGCAGCAGTGGCAGACAACTAAGTGCATTTACATTAGATAGAAAAAAAAAATCCAAAAAAAGCATACCCTTATCCCTAACCTAGCTATGCTTTTCCCTATCTTATGAACAGCAGCTACACTTTCCCTCCTCTTACTAAGCATGCAGCTTGAGAATGAATCTAAAATGGATGCTGTCCAGTAGGTGGGAGGGTCTGCTAGGGAGGCTGTGCTGCTAATTGGCTGGAATGTGTCTGCTGACTGTGAGGTACAGGGTCAAAGTTTACTCAATGATGACGAATAGGGGGCGGGTCGAACCGCGCATATGTTCGCCCGCCGTGGCGAACGCGAACATGCTATGTTCGCCAGGAACCGTTCGCCGGCGAACCGTTCGGTACATCACTACTATTGATTTATTGGGCCATGTCTTTATTAGGACATTATAGCACCCCAACTGCACATAATTCACATTATAGGAGCAATGATGTATTTAGTATCTGTGCTGCCCTAGGCATGACAGAACTTGGGCACCCCCTAATTTACATTTGCCCCACCCCTTCCTGTCAATGCCACATCCCTTCCTGTTAAACGACTAACACACACTTTGACTGACAGACACAGACTCGGATACACTGACATACACAATCACTGACTCCCTGACATATACACAATCACTGACATACACACACAATGACGCAGACACACATTCACTGACAGACACACACTGACAGGCACACACAAACACAATCACTCAGACACACAGGTGCCCTCACTGACACACAATTACTCAGAAACAAACACATTCACTAACAGACACTCGCTGACAGTCAGCCACACAGTGACAGACATACACACAATCACTCAGATACACAATGACAGACATACACACACTGACAGCCAGACACACAATCACACAAACACTGACAGCCAGACACACACAATTACTGAGACACACACTGACATACACACACTGACAGCCAGACACACAATTACTCAGACACACACAATCACTCAGACACACACACACACTGACATACACATACTGAGAGACATAGACACACAACCCCCCTCCCTCCCCCTCCCAAACAATTATTAATAAAGATTACTTTTTCTATTTTAGTTTAAATCCACTCAGCCTCCCTACATTTAGAAGAGCTGGGTGGATTTTTTTTTTTTTTTTTTACCTGGGGTCTAGTGGGTCTTCTTGCAGGTATGGAGGGAGGCAGGCATGCAGGCACTTGGGCGGCTAATTATAATCCAGGCGGGCGGCACTGGCGAGGGAGCACTGATTTGTGAGCTGTCTCTGCTCAACTTCCTCACACGCCGCAGAGTGATGACGGGAGCCGGAATATGATGTCATATAAATGCCTCCACGCGTGCCTGGATTTTTAGTTAGCCAAATGCCGCCAGGCTAACAAGGTATTTGCTGGGGCATTTGGGGGCGGTGTTTTTTGCCGTCCCCGGAAAGTGTCACTCAAGGCAAATGCCTTGTTAGCCTCGCAACAAATACGTCCCTGTATAGGGGTGTGGGGCCCAACAGCTAAGATGACCAGACGTGTTCCTTGAGAGCTCGGGCACAATTGTACTTAAAAGATCACTATAGTATCAGGAAAACAAACTCGTTTTCCTGACACTATATCATCCTTGGGGAACCTTCACCCTCAGGGTCCCCCTCCTGTGGCGCTAAAGGGGTTAAAACCTTAATCCAGCGCCGGGCTACGCTGGTGACCTCTCATCCTCCGCCGACGTCAGCTCCCGAGTGGAGCGGAATGCGCATGCACGGCAAGAGCCACACGCACATTCAAACAGTCCATAGGAAAGCATTTCTCAATGCTTTCCTGTGGACGTTCTGCACGTTGGATACGAATTTCGCATCCAACGTTGCTGAAGTGCCTCTGGCGGCTGTCAGGAAGACAGCCACTTGAGGTTGGATTAACCCTGCTATGTAAACATAGCAGTTTCTGTTTACATGTGAAGGGTTAAAACCTGAGGGACCTAGCACCCAGACCACTTCATTGAGCTAAAGTGGTCTGGGTGACTATAGTGTCCCTTTAATTACGGCTTTTACTGCCTACAATCAAGTTACTTACAGCCTTGTAAAAAGGTGGTTTGATGCTGCATTGAGTGGAAAGTTGTGGATGCACATACCATATCAATCTGCCTGACAATTCACACAGCCTGACCACGTGGCCTAGCGTGAATGGCGGTCTGGTCTCCCGACTCTATGATCGCCCTGAGCAACAGCTTTTTTGCCCCCATACATCCCCCCTGTTGACCATTGAGGGTTATCCCGGTTCTGGTGCGCGTTCAAAACAGGCCTCCCTACTATATTCTACCTGCTATTCCAGATGCACTGCTGTGGTGGCGGTTCACCGTTCCTGCTCAGGGCGGAGATCTGTTCAGAGGTATGTCCCACCAGCCGCCCAAATGACCAGGGGGCTCCCAAGAGTCCTTTGCTTATTAGGGCCTGTGTTACTGCCCAGAGGAGCTGGAGGGTCTTTGGATGTGCGACGCTGACCCCCCTCAAGACCTGGGATCAGTCAGAAGAAAACTCCAGGTACAAGAGACCTTCCATGGGTCATTTGCATGTAACCCCGCTGTACTCGAGGGACTGTGGAAAGGCTGGAGGCACACTCAAAACTGGCTTGGATAAGGACTGTATCCTGAGGCCTCCTCGTGGCAATGTCTGACTCCCGGATGGCAGAGATCCTGTTTAAATCAGAGCTCTTATACTGTTCACAATGCAGGGTTTTCTCTCCCATATCTCTTTTTGTTGACATGCCTAATACCCAGCGCTATTCCCTCTCATCTGTCTTAGCTATTAATCTAGCCTGTTTAATAATACGTATTCCACATATGCAAAAATAGTGATCGATTTCTATCTTTATCCTCTACCTGCTCTGACAGGAAGCTCTCAGTGAGAGAACTGAACATATTCCTGTCAGTCCATATACAGGGGAACCTCGGAACTCAAACATACAGGGACACTGTAGCAGTGGCGGAAGCGGGGGGGGGGGCAACGGGGCAATTGCCCCCCCCTCCCCCCCCCGAGAAAATAGTGCTGCTGCCATCAGTTGAGCGACCTCATTAAGGGCCAGGCTGCAGGCAGCTGGAAGAGAAGGAGGAGGGAGGAGGGAGGAGAGAGAGCTTCCGACCCCCATCAGGCTCAGCCAGCCTCAGGAAGTCCCCTCTCTGCAAAGAAAAAGGTATTTAAGCAGAGGGGAGAGGGGAGGATGCTTAACATTATGGAAGCTGCAATTTGTGTGTGTGTGT
Organism: Pelobates cultripes; assembly: GCA_933207985.1. Taxonomy (NCBI): domain Eukaryota; kingdom Metazoa; phylum Chordata; class Amphibia; order Anura; family Pelobatidae; genus Pelobates; species Pelobates cultripes. The sequence continues at coordinate 135,896,594 of OW240918.1, read as the reverse complement.
CAGTGCGAATGTTTAGGTATGTGTCCATCTGTGTGTCAGCGTGTATGTTTAGGTTTGTGGACATCTGTGTGTGTCAGTGCGAATGTTTAGGTATGTGGACATCTGCGTGTGTCAGTGTGTATGTTTAGGTTTGTGGACATCTGTGTGTGTCAGTGCGTATGTTTAGGTTTGTGGACATCTGTGTGTGTCAGTGCGTATGTTTAGGTATGTGGACATCTGCGTGTGTCAGTGTGTATGTTTAGGGATGTGGACATCTGTGTGTGTCAGCGTGTATGTTTAGGTATGTGTACATCTGTGTGTGTCAGTGTGTATGTTTAGGGATGTGGACATCTGTGTGTGCCAGTGTGTATGTTTAGGTTTGTGGACATCTGTGTGTGTCAGCGTGTATGTTTAGGTATGTGTACATCTGTGTGTGTCAGTGTGTATGTTTAGGTATGTGTCTATCTGTGTGTCAGCGTGTATGTTTAGGTATATGTGCATCTGTGTGGGTCATCGTGTATGTTTAGGTATGTGTGCATCTGTGTGTGTCAGTGTGTATGTTTAGGTATGTGTCTATCTGTGTGTCAGCGTGTATGTTTAGGTATATGTGCATCTGTGTGTGTCAGCGTGTATGTTTAGGTATGTGTGCATCTGTGTGTGTCAGTGTGTATTTTTAGGTATGTGTGCATCTGTGTGTGTCAATGTGTATGTTTAGGTATGTGTGCATCTGTGTGTCAGTGTGTATGTTTAGGTTTTTCTTCTATCTATGTATTTTCACATTATATTTATTTTGTGTGTTACACTTGGGTTTTAATACCTTTATCTACCGTTTCCCCTTTAACTACACGCTACAATTTAAACATGTCAACATTTCTATCAGGCATTATAAACCCTGATCCAGGATTAGTGGATATTAATAATGTTTTCTCACTAAATCCCCTTACTCCGCAATCTAGCACAGATATTAGTGAAATATTCTTTACGATCCAGAAACTCTATCAACAACAGATCAAAGGTTATTGGGAACTTATTAGTTTAAAACATTATCTAGATCAGAAGTTAGTACCACGTGGCTTAAGACCTGAAATAACACTCCCAGACAAAGCAACCACAGATGAACAGATCCAAGAGTGGAACAATATTCTCTTGGAATGTTCCGCAAAGCTTATGCAATTTCTAATCAAATTAGAAACTGACAATTTAGACACAGTCAATCAAAACCTAGAAAAGGAACTAAACAATGTAAAAGAATTCAAAGATCAAACCGAATTTCCTCTCTTAGAGACAAAATTACAAAAGAACCTTGAGGGTTTTAAAAAACATGTCAAGGAAAAAAAACATGACAAATACCTAAGAGATTATAAAGACTTCAAGGAGGGCAATATATTTCGCACCAAAAAAAGAGTTAGACAATTCAGCAATAGTAGGAACAACTCCACCTCTGGTACTGATTGGTCTGATTCTGATTCTAACAATTCCAGGCAATGGAAGAATTATAGAACCCAACCCAATGCCAGAAGGGGGAGAAGCATTCTCAAGACTAAAAGCGTAACTTTCCCTGAAACTTTACCTCCTGAAATAAATCAAGCTTCCACCTCAACAGGAGAACTTCATTTTTTTAGAGGAAGATTGGCCTCTCCCCCAGCGCAAGAAATTAAGGGATCGAAAGAAATGGGGATACAAAACGGACAGGAGAAGGAACCAATACTAACTTGTGATAATCAAAATCAAATCATTAATCTATCCAAATTCTATTTAAATTAACATCATACCTCACTGCTCAATAAAGGTCTATCATTTGTACCAACTCCCAATACCAATACATTTAATTGGGTCAAAGATACGAACCTCTTTGGCCGCAAATTAGCCCTTAATGTGATACATAAAAGAAGGGACCAAAAAACAGCCAAAGAAATAGGTATGTCTTATGAAGATTTCCAAATTCATCAAATGCTTGTTTCTCTACTAGATGAACAAAATCCTGATTAGGATAACTAACAGACTTGAAACCTGAAAGTTGGTTTACCCCCAACCTAAGCGAAGTATCTAGTGTAGATTTGTTCATTCAAATGACCACCTCTGCAAATTAATCTCTTACCACTTCCGAAGTCCAACATGACAACCTTACTGCACAACAACGCAAAGCATTAAAATAACTAAATACTGACCGAAACATCATTATAAAACCTTCTGATAAAGGTGGCAATGTGGTCATAATGGACAGAGATCACTATATTGACATGTGTATGGAACATCTAAAAGACACATCAGCATATATAAAATTAACCAATGATCCCACTACACTCTATCTTAGTGAGCTTAAACACATTTTGGATGCCGCATTAGAAAACCATATCATAACCAGTGAGGAGTATAAATTTACACTACCACATTTCACTCCAACCATTGCCACTCTATATTGTCTCCCAAAGATACATAAAAATATGAATAATCCACCTGCAAGACCAATAGTGTCCGGCAATGGTTCCATTACTGAAAGAAGCAGCCAGTTTCTTGAGAAACTACTACACCCACTTGTAATTAACCTGAAATCATACCTTCAAGACACTAAGCAAACATTAATCTTATTAGAGAATCTCACAGTACCACCTTATTGCCTTTTGGGAAGCCTTGATGTGGTTGCATTGTATAACAATATACCTCATGATAAAGGCCTTCTAGCCACAAACTATTTTCTGCAGAAATGCGGTAAATTCACTCCATCACAAAGTGAGTTCATCATCCAACTTCTTGAATATGTCCTAACACATAATTTCTTTGTGTTTAATGGGACATATTACCTTCAGCTCAGGGGCACCGCCATGGGCACGGCTTGTGCACCTAGCTATGCCAATTTATACCTGGGCTGGTGGGAGGAAACAATCTTGGGACCTACCATTGAAGACACATTTCAGCCTTACATTTATAGTTGGCATAGATACATTGACGATATCTTGGTCTTTTGGTTAGGCTCAGTCTCCCAATTTGAAGAAATGGTCAATCTACTTAATGTCAACAATATTGGTCTTGAATTGACACATGTAATCGATGATGAACAACTTGTGTTTCTAGATCTTAAAATCAAAATTCAACTTGATGGAACCATCGAAACAGAATTATATCGCAAGATCACTGCAACCAACAGTCTGTTAAACTGGACTAGCCACCATCCAATCAAACTGAAATCGGGCATCCCATATGGGCAGTATTTACGAGCTAGACGTAATTGCTCCAACGATGACACCTTTAATCAGGAAGCTAAAAAACTATGCATGATGTTCAAACAAAAAGGCTACCCTAATAAGATCTTAAAAAGGGCATACCAACAGGCATCTGCAATCAATAGGAGCGACAGTCTCCGCAGTCAGAGACCAAAAACCGACTCTGAGCACATTCGTTGCATCGGCACCTATGATCAACATTGGGAACCCGTCCTACAAATTATGTCACAGAACTGGCCAATATTACAGTATGACAAAGACCTAAAGGATAAAATCAGCAATTTTCCAACCATCACTGCACGTAGAGCAAGAAATCTTCGGGACCTTCTGGTCCACAGTCACATTGAACCCATTACTCACAATCCAACATGGCTTACACCAACGGCAGGCATTTACCAATACGGTCACTGCAAGGCCTGCAAATACATTAAACCATCCAAAATGGTTGAGAGTACAGTAACATCAAAGAATTACAAAGTAAAAGAATTCATCAATTGCAGCTCCACTAAAGTCATCTACTTGATAACCTGCAGCTGCAAGAAGCAATATATTGGTAAAACATACCAACAATTTAAAAGAAGGGTTCTTCAACACATTTGCTCTATTGCTAATCTTAAGGTTTCCACCCCTGTTGGAAATCACGTGAGACTACACCACGATGGCGATCCCACTCATCTGACCTTCCAAGCCATAGAAAAATTATCTATGAATTCCAGAAAGGGAAATTACAATAGGATTCTACTAATGAAGGAATCAAGATGGATCTACCATTTCAAAACCCTGACCCCGAACGGCCTGAATGAGGAGTTCAACTTTATTCCTTTCATTCATAAATAATGTGCAATTACCTATATAAGATCCATCTTATAACCTAGATATAGTTATTTTTCTTTTTTAACTATTGTAGCTTGAAAGCAGACTTAAATACATTTGTATTATAGCTGTAATTCCCTGTGGGCTATACCCCTTCGGTTGTATATAAATAACTTCAGTTTCCTACCATTGGAATCTAGCCCAGTCTATGGTTGTATACCGGTGACATGTTGACACTAGCCGCACTTTACATAAGCAAGCTCAATTCTTTACTTGCAATGTTATAAATTAGACACAATCATTCCTTGTCCACCTCTGCAGTTCAAAGCAGACATACGTATAGATTACCCCATCTACACATAATGATAACCACTGGTTTCCAGTTTCCCTCTGGGAACCGTAGGTAACCCACCTAGATCTACATCTAAGTTAGGTATTTCTAGATAGGCTTTCCGATATTATTTTTTTAATAATTTTTTTAGCACACATATACTTACCTTTTCTGGTGAGCTACATATGGTGTAACAAGATGTGTTCCTTACTTTTCTCTATCATTGCAGTATTTTAGGGTATATATCTTTTGATTCCTTATTTGACTTTAAGCAGTCACACTTGCAGGGGAACCTTTCATGTTTGCGATCGTGTTTGGGTGCATTAATAAGCTATTGCTACTATATTCTATAATAAGGCCATGTTCCTTCATCAAGTTACTCTGTGTCTAATTACAGATCTAGTTACAATTACTGGTGTATTTCGGTACGGTCTCCATTCAGTCAGATTTGCTTTTATGTATCATTGCTGCTATATTCTGTTACTAAATGACCATACACACTTTTCCTATTTAGTCATTTTGTGTCTAATAACAATATACAGTCATATTCCAGATATTTGAGTATGTACATTTTGATCACCTACAGCTTTACATTTTAGCACACCTCCAGGCGATCTTTTTTTTCGTCTGTATTCAGTTCTATGTGCATTCATACAACTGTCTTGTATTATTTACATTAGTAGGGCCAGTCTTCATTATCAAAGTCTCCCGGTCCCTCTGGCCGCGACACAAATAACAAGATACATTTTCTGATACATTTCTTTCATACACTCTGATAAACCGCTTTTTCTGTTCTAAGGAGCTAATTATATTTTTTATCCATATATACTCCTACCACTTCAACGTGATATCAATGGGTTCACATTATTCACACAAGTAGGATTAGGTTACATTTTTGGAATTTTTTCCTGTTTCTTACTTTTTCTTTTTTTCATTATCATTATTATTATTTTTCTCCAGCCGAGACATTAAGAATATATATTCCCTGGTAATATTGCTTTCTTTGTCTGGCGACCAAAGGGGTTAATTAACTAGTTTCCCCTTGACGTCATGAACTGGGCGGTTCAATGGCCCATGACGCCGAGATATCCACCAATCAGAAATATTTGATTTGACCAATCACGAGCCACTGGCTCTATTTTAAACCGAGTGTTCCACACCGACCGGTTCCCTTCTGACGAGCCTGGTCGGGTGAAACGTGCGCGTCAAGGGATCTACCATACCATTAGCAATATCAATTTGACATGCTCTTCTATTGCACTCTATTTTTTTGATTTATGAGGGGGGTTGGTTGTAGGTGCCCTTGAAGGCACGGGTGGGCTATTTAGTCCGTGTTCCTGATTTATTATTCATTCTTTTTCTCATAATCTGCCTTTTTTCCTTCCTCCTCCTACAATTAGCATCTTTGCTTAGGAGGTTAGCTTTAGGTGCCTCTTTTTAGCACATTGCGCATTTCTCCACAGTGAAACCCCAAAATATATATTCTCTCTCTATGTGACACTTTAGGGGCTCCCTCAGCATATCGTTAGGTGTATATATAGCAAACCTAACACAATACAAATCTCTGACGAACAAATACAAGCTATGATTTATTCATTTAGTCTGTTTTAACCTTGTATATAGGCTCTCTATACTTAAGGCGGTTTATTTTACTTTACATTCAGGTTCCATACCCCCATCCCTCCCCTACTTATATCGTATGGTTAACACATATCCTTGTATAGCACAGACGTGTGCTATAACGGTAAACCTAGCAAGTGCAATACTAGAACCTTTCTAATCTGCTGTTATCAAGCTAATCTCATTGATTTTAGCATTTTCTTCTATCTATGTATTTTCACATTATATTTATTTTGTGTGTTACACTTGGGTGATTGCCTCATTTTCGGTTGGCAATTTTTAATATTTACTTAATAAATAGTTTTTTGTTTTTTGAACTGTATGATCAGTCTTCCGTGTGGTACTCTCATCAAGTTTCCAGTACCTAATAACGGGTATACTACTCCTTCTTTTCTTTTTATGTTTAGGTATGTGTGCATCTGTGTGTGTCAGTGTGTATGTTTAGGTATGTGTGTGTCAGCGTGTATGTTTAGGTATGTGTGCATCTGTGTGTCAGTGTGTATGTTTAGGTATGTGTGCATCTGTGTGTCAGTGTGTATGTTTAGGTATGTGTGCATCTGTGTGTGTCAGCGTGTATGTTTAGGTATGTGGACGTCAGTGTGTATGTTTAGATATGTGGACATCTGTGTGTATCGGAGTGTCAGTGTGTGAATCTGTGAGTGTTAATGTGTATCTGTGAGTATGTATCTGTGAGTATGTATCTGTGTGTACCACAGACAACGTCGTCCACTGCACTAAGGTTCCGCTTTTCACTCTGGCCCACAGCCTCAAAGGTGCTCTGGATTAGATAGACACTGCTAATCTGTCCAACAATACAAGGTAATAGAATATACAAGCAACACACCAGGTACCGAAGGTGTATTTATTGGAGGGTAGAACACCACATAAAAGTGCAACTTTTCAGCCCTAGAGGGACTTAAACATGATTAAGGCCCCCAAGGGCTGAAACGTTGTTCTACCCTCCAATAAATACACCTTCAGTACCTGGAGTTATGCCTGTATATTCTATTACCTTGTTTCTGTGTATGTGAAGGTATGTGTGTCATTCTGTGTATGCGTAGGGATGTGTGTGTGCGGATGCGCCAGTGTGCATGTGTAGGTATGTGTGTATCTATGTGCCAGTGTGTTTGTGTGCCAGTGTGTGTGTGTGTGTGTGTGCCTGTGTAGGTATAGGTTTGTATCTGTAGGTGTGCCAGTGTATGTGTCTGTGTCAGTTATGTGTCTGTATCTGTTATTGTGTTTCCATATCACTGTGTGTGGCCGCATATGTGTACAGCCTCTATCCCCTAAACAAGAGTCCCCTATTCCTCCGCTGCAGCCTGTTTCACCCCGCTCTAGCCCACTTAAGTGCCCCTCCCGAGATTTGGTTCTGGATCCGCCCCTGCACTATAGTCACCAGAACAGCTACAGCTACAGCTTAATAAGTGTTCTTGCATAGCAAGATCACTTAATGTTATCTCACATATATATTCTATAGCCAAATTTACCACCCTAACTCCTCCCACAGTTTTTACACTACATAGACAGTAATATACCGAAACGTGCAAATTGTTCCCGATTGGTGTGCTATTACTTTGTGGAACGTTTCGCCAAATGGTTCACGGAATATCGTCGTTCTTGTGGCAAAATTGGTCCCATAGGAATTAATGGCAAAACTAGAGTGGGAGTTGGCAAAAGCTGAAAAATCAGGACATGATTTCTAAACTGCCACCACTCATTTTCAAGCCCACCTACACAAATCTTATATCAAAACGCTCAGCTATCCCTGCTGCCACTAAAATGTCCACGGCTAAGCCATAGTCCTGATCACAATATGACCATTTGTTTGCAACTCACGCTGTCCATTGACATTCGTTGAAACTCCACTCTAGCCAGCTCAAATTTGAAGGGCAATTTATAAACTACGACTGTGCCTTCATTTTTAATACTTCAGAGACATACTATGCATCAAAATGTAGGTCTGGGTCTTGTGATTCTCACAATATAAAGCTCTTCGCTGTAGGATGTACAGTTTTTAAAATACGTCCGTTTGAAGATGGCAACCACCAAAATACTCTGACCTGTGTCAGGCTGCAGCAGCAAGTGATGTCATAGACAGGGCCTTTTGTACACCTGCTAATGTTTTTATAAATGTATGGTTTAATGTAACTGTGAAGTATTTTGGGCAACAACATTGCAAATAAATGTGCTAAGAAGAGAAAAACAGACCTAGTGGGTCTGATAGAAATTGGACGCCCCCTAGTGGGTATGTATATACTAAAACTTAGCTTTTAATAGCACTAGAATAAAATAGAGAAATCCTCAAAAATAGAAAAAACAAAATAAAATAATAATAACTGAGTAAGGAGAGATAGGATATATGCTCCTAAATGGGACATAAAAAGATCTAGAAGATGTCTTATAATAAGCATAGAAAGTATCTTCAAATAGAGATAAATCCCATTATGGGTGCTGGAATCGTTGTTGTAAACTACTGGTAGCTATAAAAAAGGGGAGATTACCATCTATACTCGTGTATCACACTGCCTTGAAATCTCTGAGTAAAGACTTGTAAGGTCTAACAGAGTAACAAAGTGTAACAATTAGTTACATAATAGGAAGGGAGTGTTAGGTAATCACTGAGTAGGGATACTACTGCAAAAAGCTACAAAGTAGAAAGTAGAAAAATTGCTAGTACAGCTTGGGTTATATTGGTAAAAAGTTGCTACAGCTTATATCCATTTGCTGGTGTACAGTGTATAGCTTGTAAGCAAATAGCTGCAACTAAATTCTGCAAGAAAAATATAGGTGTATGTTGAGAGAGGGGGGAGGATAGAGAGAGAATCACCAACTTAAGCCATCCCTTACACCATCCCTTGCATCCCAGATTAAATCCCCAAGTAGAGCACACTTTACGCTTGCTGCGGTGGAGAAAATGAATCCAATTCTAACTGACTAGCTAATAACAATGATGGCGCACGAGCGTCTATCTGTCCTGACTGCCTGTTGCCTGACACGTGTTTTGGCACTGAGAAACGCGCCTTCTTCCGAGGCTATACAGGTGTCCTCTGACTCCAGTGGTTTCTTTATACCACTCATAGACCAATGAGCGGAGGGGCATGTGTTTGAAAGTTCGCGCCTAGTGATCGAACTCAAAACAAGCCACGCCCCCTTCTATCTCTCTTCAACATGACGTCACACCTGGAACAAACTAGAGAAAAAAATTATCCCACGTTAAGGTTCAAAATATGCCTTTTGAATTACCTCAGGGTGTATTCTTTAATAAATAGTATGTGTTTGTGGGGAAGTTTTAATAACCAACCAGCTAAACTACTCCAAAATGGAACATGGACACAGCGTAAAACTTCAAAGTTAGAAAAAAACTGAATGGCTGCGTCTCAAATGTGCCCCTTCAACATCCACATATACCTGGCAAAGGAACAACGGGGATATTTCTGTACTCAGACGACATAGCTGAGCAACATATGTAGTATTATACAGTCATAGCACACATAAGGTTTGCACAATATACTGTGCAAACTTACTTTGTGTGTCAAACATGCAAAAAAAATGCTTATTTACCACTACACGTGGTACAAGCTAGGGGAAAAATGATCCCACGCTAAGGTTCAAAATATGCCTTTTGGAATACCTTGGGGTGTCTTCTTTAAGAAATGGTATGCCTTTATGGGATATTTGGATTATATAGCGTATTGACACAGCGTAAAAATGTAAAGTTTGAAAAAAACTAGAATGGCTGTGTCTCAAATGCGCCCCTTCAATGTCCACATATACCTGGCAAAGGTACATACAGGGGTATTACTGTACTCAGACGACATAGCTGAGCAACATGAAGTATCATACAGTCGTAGCACACATACAATTTGCAAAATATACTGTGCAACTCCCTTTGTGTGTCAAAAAGGCAGAATATATGCTAATTACCACTACACTTGGTACAAGCTAGCTGAAAAATGATCCTACGCTAAGTTTTAAAATATGCCTTTTCAAAAACCCTGGGATGTCTTCTTTAAGAAATGGTATGCCTTTACGGTCTAGTTGTAATATGTAGCCTGCTCAAGTGCTCCACATTGGGACATGGACGCATCAAAACCCTCCATGAAAATTCACACTTAAAAACCTGAACTTATCACGTCTCTTTTACAGCACTGTAACTTCACAAAATAGTGTCTAGGTCATACATTGGGCATATTGGTTTACTCAGAAGATGTAACGGAGCATAATTTGGGGGATTTCATGACAGTAGTACATATCACCTGTAAGAAATACTTAATATGGAAAAAATGCCAATTTTCCCCCCCTCACCACAAACATTGACATAAATATGTGAAAAAAGGTGACAAGTTAAGACACAATATACACGATATATGATACCCTGGGGTGTCTGCTTTATCAAATGAAAGCCCTTTGTGGGGTTATTTGAACAGTCACACTGCTATAATACCCTAAAATGAGACATAGGCCGGTCAAATCCATCTATGAAAATTCTAACTATAGAAACTGAAATAGCCTTGTCTCTTATATGACACTGTAGCTTTACAGAAAAGTGCCAAAGACATACAATGGGGGTATCGTTATACTCTGCAGATGTAGCTGAACACAATACGGAGTTCTGTGCAGGAATAGCACACACCAGCTTTATGAAATACACATTACAAAAACCTTGTTATATGTGTATATGCCAAAATAGAGAAAAAACACAATTTTACTCCAATATTTAGCAGAGATTGGCCATGAAATGGCTGTAAAAAGGGTCAAACTAACCTTACGTAAATAGCCTGTGATGTCTACTTTATATAAATATATACTTTTGTGTGGCATTTTTTTTCTGTGATTGCTACTAAACCTACAAGACAAACATACCAACTTCTGAAATTGTTGCAAATTGAAATTTTATTTTAGTCATTGTATTTTGTTACCTGTAGCTTTCAAAATAAGCTGAAATCCGATACATATGATGTACTCTATAAATGAAGACACATAAATGAATTTATTTTGAATTACTTTTTCTAAGCTGGACATATTATGCACACGCTATTATTGCCAAAACCTTTTACATTTTTTGGTATTTTTTCATAATTAATGAGAATGTATCTATGTATATGTGACATCAAATTAAAGCCCCATTTGCCCTCTAAAAAACAATATATAATATGTGTTGGTGCAATAAATGATAGAGATGCAAATTGTGTTTGAACACAAACAGCACAAAACGCAAAAATGGCTTGTGTGCTTAAGTGTAAGACAAGCTTCTGAAGCTGTGACCTTAAGGGGTCAATCTACATACTGAATAGGAAATCCTCCATTAAAGTCTATAGGAATATTGCTATTCTGTAAGTAGAGTATAAACTCTTCCAATGCTCAGATCGTCCGACCATTGTATCTACAGCAAATATTGAAAATGTCTACAGTGAACATTTCCGAAGCACACACTGCTTGTATTTCTAATCTTTCTCTTATACAGCTACAGATGTCCAGTGTTTGAAAAGGAAAAATTAACATTTCATTCCAATATAACTTTATTTATTTATTAAATATTATAGAAATTATACATCACAATACAATGTGAAAAATAAAAGGTTCAACGGAAGGTGCTTCGAAGAATGCAAAAATAATCTGTTCAGCTGACTTATATAATCACATGAAACTCGTCAGATCCGTAGCATACTGAAAACATAAGTGTCAAGGCACCTGTTATTTCCTGTACGCGAGGCGGACTGGGGTTCTGTGGGTAACATTCTGCACTTTTTAAGCAAAATTTTTTTTTTTTATAATTTTTTTTTTGAAGTTGTTAGGAGGTATAATATTATAGAATCAGACAGTTAATACTCTGTTGCTGCGAGAGTCACAATGTTGATAAGAATCCACAAAGCGATAGACGCCAATAGGAAGCCAACGGTCGGAAACCAGTAGCTGAGACAAAAGTCAGACTTGGAGAAATCTGTAACCTGTAATACGTCCATTTTAGATGAATAATTCGGGATGAGATTAGTATTGATGATCGGTGCTGGGGTTCATACTTGAATTAACTGCAAAGAGACAAATAAAGTATAAACAAACCCTTGCGTGTAATGCTAAATCTATAACATTGGAAGTGCAATGTAAATATGATGTCATGAATTTAATATGTCAGAGAGAACAGGAAAACGTCAAAGGTTTTGTTGAAGGTTGACACATGTAAGTAGTATAAAGAGAAGGTGAAGGAAAAAGGTTAAGTTTATAGATTTATTTATTTACTTATTTTGGCGTTTGGGGCAGTTGCGGACATCCACATAAAGGGTTACTCCCACTAAAACCAGTGCTTTATGAAAACACTGGATTTTGGTTGGAGTAACCCGTTATTAAATAAAAATGTCACATTTATTTGCTATTGAAAATAAAAGCCATTAAAAGATTAACCAAATAAAGTGAAAACTAAAAAAAAAATATGATGTAAAAATAAAATCTTACAAACTGTTTCTAAGAATAATATATGGCTACCTACCTTTTTACTGTAAGATGAAATTCTCTGATCCGCGGTTTGCAGGGTGGATACTTCATTTATCGACTTTCAACGAACTCCAACAGAGGCTCATCCATAGCAGTACTTTGTTCAGTGTTTCACCAATTTTTGTTGCAAAATAATTTTTAAAACCCAAACTGTTGGCAGTGGAGAGGACTACTGAGATGTTCATAGTTAGTTTTTTAAGTTGTTTATTTGCAATTTTCAACAATATTAAAAGTAAAGATGGTGAGGAGAGGGTAGTTTAGGGAAAATGAAAAAATGTGTTTTCTGGGGACGTTTGACTGAAAAATGTTCATGAAAAAACCCCATAAATCTAGACTTGATAAAAATGTGAGACTTTGAAAAAAAAGCTGTGTAGTATCTCTGGAATGATAACAGTTTTCCAGCCTCCCCAACCCTTGGCTGATGACAGTCTGGACAAGCTGTAAAGAACAACTGGGCATGTCAAGATCTTGTTACAATTGCAAAAAGTGCCCCTTCTGATTCTACACCTCAGATGTGCCCTATCTGCTCCTAGAAGGGCTTTCTGATGTCACCTGTTCACTTTCCATAGGGACATCTGATCCTGGACACCCAAGGAGAGAGGCATGGACATTGCTTTCTCTTCTAGAGGTCCCATTGACTCTCAGCATCAAGAGAGCAGGGTTACAGTACCTGGACCTCTCACAAACACGGAGGAAATCTTGGAAGTAAAGCAAGCAGCATTATTCCTATCCACAACACCTGCCCGTAAAATTACTACCTTTTACCATCTAAACAAAACATCTGGTGGAAGGGGTTGGGAGGGAGTAGAGGACTCAGTGGCCTATGTTTGTGGACTAATTGTGTATCTGTGTCAGTGAGTGAGATTTTTATTTATATTCACTGTTCAATTACTTGATTTCTATACATTAAATTAAATTAGCTATCTAAACACTGTAACCAGAGGGTTGGTTAGCCCAGCGCTCTGAGCAATTGATTGCCATTCAGCTTGTATAGTTACAGAGTAGTGTAGGTTGAAAAAAGACTAGAGTCCATTAAATTCAACCTTGAAACCCATTCTTTTATGATGTTGACCCAAAAGAAGGCAAAAAATCAATTTGTAGCCATTTCCCCTAATGGCCAGACAATAAATGGCACTTGCCATGATCCTCCCTAGCCATCAAATCGCTTATTGGCTTCTCGGGTGTGTGGGGGGGGGAGGAGGGGGGCATTTGTCCTGGTGCTCCCCCTTGGATCCACTGGTGACAGCTTGCAGGACTGGCTGCAGGTTCGCACAGCGCGACAGCCAACCCCACCTGAACCACCCGTGCACTCGCTATCCAGCAGGTAACAGGGGGAGCAAGCAAAAACCCGCTTGAGCTTGGAAGATGCCAGCCGTGAGGCTGTGCTGGAGTCTGCTATATGGTTACGTAGATGGTAAGAGGAGGTGAGAATGGCTGCTCATGCTGCTAATTGTAGGACAGAGAGAAGCTAGCCTAATATTAGTGTTAGGAAAGTGGTAAATCCCAATGGCGGTGGGATTGTTGTGATGCCTAATGGAGACTGCTGTTTGGTGATGCCTAATGGTGATAGGAGTTAGCAGGGTGATGCCTTATGGTGATGAGAGAAGGAAGGGGTGATGCCTCATGATGATGTAAACACCACCATGAGGAATCACCCTCCTCCATCTTCCAACATCACTTGGCATCACCCTCTCCCATCACCTCTAGGCACCACCCCACCTCCTTCTCACTTCGTCACTAGGCACCACCTCCACCGCCATTAGCAATCACCCCTCTCCCACCACCATAGCGCATCTCGCCTCCCACTACCCTCACTATTTGGAATTATATTCCCTCCCACTCCCATCATCATTAGCAATCATCCCTCTCGCACCACCATAGCGCATCTCGCCTCCCACTACCCTCACTATTAGGAATTATATTCCCTCCCACTCCCATCACTGTTCGGAATCACCCTCTCCCCCTTTAAAACCACTAGTAAACCCATTTCTATTCCTGCCTACAGCATTCTCCCTGAGCCTCGCTCTCTTCTCTGTTGGCAGATTGGAGATGGAGGGGGGAGATGCCGAGTTCTCATGGCAAAGGGAAGGAGTAATGGCTGCCAAATAGTGGTGAGTGAGGTGTAGGATGTAGGCCTAATGTTGATGGGAGGGTGAGGGGGTGATGCTTGATGGTGATGGGAGAAAGAGGGGGTGACGACTAATGGTGATGGAAGATGGAGTGGGATGATACAAAAAGGAGGGCCCTCGTCAACTATAACTGGTTATCATCCCCTCCCTCTAACACCACCATTAGGCATAATCCCTCTCCTATCACCATTAGGAATAAACCTCTTCCCTCTCTCTCCACCAGAAGGTACCAGCCCCCTCCTTCTCCCATGATTATTAGCCATGAATTCCTCCTCCCATCACCATAAGGCAACCCCCTTCATTTTCCACCACCAGGATTAGTTTCTGTATTTCCTTAGTATCCCACAAATGGTAGATATGAGATAGAGGGGTGAGTCTAATGGAGATGGGAAAGGGAGGGGCTGATGGATGCCTAATGGTGATGGGAGTGGGAGGGTGTAACACCTGATGGTGATGTAAGAGAGATGGAGGGTGACACATAATGGATATGGGAGAGGAAGGGAGTGGTGCTAAGTGGTGATGGAAGAGGAGGGTGGTATCCTCCTCCTTCTCCCATCACCATTAAACACAGCTCATTTCCTCTCCTATCATCCATCAGCATCCCATCTCTCTCCCATCACCACAAGGCATTACTCTCCTTCCCATCACCATTAGACATCGGCCCTTCCTATTCCATCACCCCCTCCATCTCTCAGCATAAATTAAGCATCAAGACTTCCCTCTCCCATCACTATTAGACAGCCTTCCCTCTCGCACCGCTAACGTTAGGCTCCATGAAACCCTTTCTTACTCCCATCACTAACATATAGGAGAGGAGCCGGATAGTGAGTGGAGAGAAAGGGGTGATGGCTGATTAAAGAGAAACCATAGGTGGAAAATGTCCCCCCCTTTACTGCATTATATAAAACAGGGGTCTCAAACCACTGGCCCATGGACCACGTGTTGTCCCCAATCAACTTCTTGCGGCCCGTAGTGTAGGAGATAAACTGCCAGCAACTCAATTTCCAGACTGTCTGGTTAGACACTGGACACCTGGCAACTGACAGTCTTTTAATTGAGCTGCTGACTGCTAACCCACTGACCAGCATTGCAGAGTGGTGCCCTGAGATCTGTGTGTATGTGAATGTCTGTGAGTGTTTGTATGTGTGTGTCATTGGGAATCTGTGAATGTGTCCGGTAGTACGGATCTGCGTCTGTGTGTATCCATGAGTGTTTGTATGTATGAGTTTATCTGTGAGTGTGCGTCTATATGATATGGCACCGATTATCTGTGTATCTGGGTGTGCGTCTGTTTGTCAGTCACTGTGGATTTGTGTGTGTTTCTGGAAGTATGGATCTATATGTGTCTGTGAGGTTGGATCTGTAAGAAGAGATCAGCAGCACTCCATATGAGAAGGCACCTCTGCCACAGGTCCTCAGGTAAATTTGCATTGACACCACTGATATAGATAATGCAGTAAAAGGAAATAATATCACCAAAATTACCCCAACTTTTAATATTGTAAAAATAAACTCCGAAATAAATCATTATTATAATAAATTTAAATAAATACATTTAAATAAAAGCAATACTTACCATGAACGATCCCGGCAGAGGCTGGGTTTAGTGGGACTGACTGCAGTTACAGGCTGGCCCTTATTTGAGCAGGAAGAGGCTCCGATCAGGAGCATCTCATTTTGCTTTATACCCAGCCTGGGTTTATGGGATAAGAATATTATCAGTTCCAAACATCACATATGATGAGCAGAACTGTTCTGTATACAGATAGCGACCATACCACCATGGCTATCAGTTTATACAAAGTCCAGCTCACTGTTTAATGAATTGGGCTGTGTGCACATCTTGGTAGAGGAGAGAGATCCCAGTTCAAGTTGGATGTGTCGTATGGACGTCACAGACACAAATTGGACAAATTTGATTTTCCTTACCAGGATGTCAATCTAACAGCCAGTGGAATTCCAAATCTCAAAAGATAAGATCTGAAAACTGACATTGAAGGTGAGTCCCTGCACCAGACCTACTTCAGATAAAATAGTATTGGTGCAAAGTACAGTGAACATGTTAGGACATATTTCTTCTCACCTCCAAACACTGTAATGAGAGCTTAGTCCAAGTTCTGCTTGCAGCTCATACATACAATCTACGTGCTTGCGGCTCATACATGCCATATGCACAAAGTAGAGTACAATGATATCAGACGGCCAGTATTGAGAATTCCAATTGCTGCAACTGACAGAACCGTGGGGCTGGCTTATGGCAGATATAAGCCACTCACAGAGATAGACTCTATGCATCATCAATATTGAAGTGATGCAAAGTTGTGATGGTGCTTAGACTGATCCATTAATGACGGTGGGAGAGGAAGTTGGTGATGGTCAGTAGTGGGGTGTTAAATAATGATGATAGGAGAGGGGTGTTAAATAATGATGATAGGAGAGAGTGAAGTCTAATGGTGGTCAGAGGAGGGGTTGATACCTATGATGACAATACTCTCTATTAGGCATCACCCTCACCCTCTCCGATCACCATTAGACATCACCCCTCCTTTCTCCCATCACCATCTGACATCAGACCCTCTCTCTCACAGTTTAATTAAACATCTCCTGTGTCTGGGTGTGTCTGTGTGGTTATGTCTGGCTGTGTGTATGTGTGTGTAATAGTGTGTATCTGCCAGTATTTATATGTATGTGTGTCTGGCAGTGTCTGTCTTTATGTAAGTCTGTGTATCTGTGAGTGATGTTGCAGTGTGTATCTCTGTGCGTTGCAATATATATTTGTTGTTGCATGTGTCTCACAGAGTGTATTTCTGTGCATCTCACAGTGTGTACATGTGTGTCTCACATTGTGTAACTGTATTTGTGTGCCTGTTAATATATATGTAAGTGTGTGTGTGTACATGGGAGACTATATATCTATGTGTCTGGGAGAAAGTGTCCCAGTCGGTGGTGTTGTATGCATTCTGATGTCAGCCCTGATCATCCCATCCTTCTCCCACTTTCATTAAGATTACTAAGTGCAGCAATTGGCTGAGCCATAGTCTGTGCATGGCAAGTTGGCTCTCAATCTCTGGGAAGAAGACAGAGCTCAGTCCGAATTCTGAACGCGACATAAGCAAGCCACGCGCACAATGTGGACAAAATTGATATGAGGAAGTTGGAACTAAGAGTAAAAACTGCTGATTGACATCTCTGAGGGGCTGGCTTATAACTGTGTGATTTTTACAAATCTCTGCAGTTCTAAATTACTCAAAGAGCTGAGAGCAAGTTCAGGGTAATCTATTCACCATTAACACTGCAATGACGCAAAGTTGTGATGGTGCTTAGACTGACCCTTTAATGGTGGTGGGAGAAGAAGTTGGTAATGACCAGGAGTGATGTAAGAGGGGGGTGGTGATGCCTAATGATGGTGAGAGAGGGAAGGGTAATACACATTACCTCTGCATTCTCTCATCACCATAAGACATCACCAATAGGCATCACCTTCTCACTTTCACACCTTCATTAGGAATCTCCAGGGCTGCCATCAGGAGCGTATCTGTGTGTTTCTGTATGAGTGTGTCTGGCAGTGTGTATCTGTCTGACAGTGTGTTTATGTATGGGTGTGTCTGTTAGTGTGTATCTGTCTGGCAATGTGTATCAGAATGTGCGTCTGTCAGAGTTCATGTCTGTGTGAGTTTGTGTGTATGGCAGTATTTTAGTGTGTATTTGTATCACATTGTGTATTTGTGAATGTCTCACAGTGTTTATTTGTGTGTCACACAGTATGTATTTCTGCTTGTGTGTGTCTGCGAGTATGTATGTATGTGTACATGGAAGACTATGTATGCATGTGTCTAGGAGAATGTGTCAAGAGGAGTCCAGTCAGTGATGTTGTATACGCTCTGATGGCAGCCCCGATCACCTCATCCCTCTCCCACCTTCATTATGATTGCTGCATGCAGATATTGGCTGAGCCATGGCCTGAGCATGTGCAGTGCACAGGTGGGCCCAATCTCTGGGTAGGAGATAGAGCTGAGTCTATATATGCCCAATATGGACAAATTTGATATCAGGCGGCCGGAATTAGAGTACCAGCTGGCGACTGGCAGCTCTGAGGGACCGGCTTAAAGATGGGTGATTTTAAGAAATCAATGACGTTCTAAACCACTTACAGACCTCTAGGCACCATCTATGTTGCAAAGTTGTGATGGTGCTTAAACTGATCCTTTAATCGTGGTGGGAGAGGTAGTGGGTGACGGCCAATAGGGATGTGAGAAGGAGGGGTGTTGATAATTGATGATGGGAGAGAGTGAAGTCTAATGGTAATAGGAGGAGGGGTGATACATATGTTGATAATAATCACCATTAGGTGTCACCTCGCCCTCTCTGATCATCATTAGACATCACCCCTCCTTTCTCTATCACAATCTGACATCAGACCCTCTCTCTCACATTTTCATTCGGCATCTCCAGGGCTGCCATCAATGGGCCGTCTGGGTATATTTGTATGTGTGTCTGTAAGTGTATATTTGTACATGTGTCTGGCAGTGTGTATTTGTGTATAAGAATGTGTATGGCAGTGTTTAGATGTGCATGCGACTGTCAGAGTGTTTGTGTGTATGTGGCAGTATGTATTTTGTGTTAGTGTCTCACAGTGTGTTTTGGTGTTATTGTCTCTGCAGGTATATATGTATGTATGTGTTTGTGTGCGTGGAAGCTTGTATATGTATTTGGTAGAGAGTGTGTTGTGTGGGAGTCCACTCAGTGTTGTGTATGAGTTCTGATGGCAGCCCTGATCACCCCATCCCTCTCTCAGTACCATTATGAATGTTGCATGCAGCAATCAGTGGAGCTACAGTCCATACATGTACGGTCTACAGCTCTGCTCTCAATCTCTCAGAAGGAGAGAGAGCTCAGTCCAAGTTGTGCGTGCGGCGATTGGGAAGGAGTTGATATCAGACAGCTGGAACTATCAATTCCAGTTTACTGATATCAATGTTGTCTGACAGTTCTAAGGAAAAAAACAAATAAGGAGCGCCTGCACACAAGTAGTGATGGTTAGGAGGAAGCAAGTAATGGAGTCACAACACCAGCAATTAAATAAAGAAGGAGTTCATTCACCAGCACGTGGACCCAGCAACGTTTCAACACACAGAAGGAGTGTTTGCCAAGTCTGGCTTGACAGACATCTTTTCCATGGGTTGAAATGTTGTCGAGTTCACGTGCTGGGGTAATAAACTCCTTCTTTATTTAATTGCTGGAGTTGTGAATCCATTACTTGTGTTTCTGTAGATAGTTCTGAGGATCCGGCTTATAGCTGTGTGATTTACACAAATCACTGTAGTTCTAAGCCACTCACACACCTGAGAGCAAGTACAGAATACTCTATTAACCATCGACTTCGCAATGATGCAAAGTTGTGATGGTGTTTACAATGACCCTTTAATGATGGTGGGAGAGGGAGTGGGTGATGGCCAATAGTGATGTGAGAGGGAGAGTACTGATGAATAATGATGAGAGAGAGCGATGACTAATGGTGATGGGAGGGGGAGGGAGTGATGCTTATGTTGATAACAATCACCATTGGGCATCACCTCCACCCTCTCCGATCTTCATTCACCATTAAACATCACCTATCCCCTCGCCTATCACCAGTAGGCATCAGACCCACTCTCTTACATCTCCTTTAGGCATTTCCATGGCTGCCATCAGTGGGGTAACTGTGTGTGTCTGGCAGTGTGTATTTGACAGTGTGTATCTGCGTAGTGTGCTGTCTGTGTGTGCTTTTGGAGTGTATCTCTATTTGTGGCATGGTAGTGTGTATCTGTGTGCATGGTAGTGTGTTTATTTATATGTCTCACAATGTGTATCTGTGTGTGTGAGTATGTGTGGCAGTTTAGCAGAGTGTGCGTATGTGAGGGAATGTAGCAGTATATATGTCGGTATGTCTTGTGTTGAGATTGTGTTGAGGGTATATCTGTCAGTGGTTTTATAAACGACACCACAATATCTGATGGCAGCTCATGGTTAATCTCCCCATCTCTCTCCCATCACCATTATGCACTGGCCCCGCTCTCATCACTATAAGACAACCCATCTCCTCCTACCATCACTATAAGACAACCCATCTCCTCCTACCATCACTAGGCTAGGCATCTCCTTGAGCCTTTCTCTGTCTCACAATCGGTAGCATGAGCTATCACCCCATCCCTCTCACCATCCATGTAACCACACTGCAGCCTCCACCAGCAGACCCAGGCCAGGATTAGCCTTGCGCTGAAGGCCCCCACTTACCCCGCCCTGGTACTTAGTGGATAGGGAATGCAGAAGCAGCCCAGATGAAGTCAGCCGCCACACCATGCGCCCGTGGCCGGCCCCACAAGCTGCTACCGGTGGCGGAGCCAAGGGGGGAGCACTGGGGCGGATGCCCCCCCCCTCCCCCCACTGTTCACCTGAGAAGCTAGGGATCAAATGAACCCTTGGACTAGATTTGAGGTTTTATTATGAAGACTTTGAATTAGGCTGTCTGATATTCTAGTATTGAATAATTAAATTAAGTTATTGAACGGGGAATATGCCTGATTTTAATTAGTCCTACATACTAATCTAGTTGAAGAAAGACTCAAGCCCATAAACTTCAACCCTGAAAACACAGCTTTATATGCTGTTGATCCAAAAGACTCCATAATAACTATCAGATTTCTCAGAGGATCAAGAATCTTGGATCATCAATTCAAGTACAGGTTACATACATATACACTCGACATATACTCTCAATCTTTATATGCAGTGGTGTGGACAGTAACTCTGACACTCAAAGTCCAAGGAGTAGTCCCTCCTCCACAAAAGGCAGTTGGTGGGAGTGGAGCACACTGTTTGCTTTATTTCATGTCTATACTGTTATCATGATCCCCTGATGTTAGCAATGCCTTTCTTCTATGGTGTACAGGCTCAGACATCCCAAAGAAAAGTGAACAGGTGATGTTAGAAAACCTTTCTAGGAGCAGACTGAGCATGTCTGAGATTTATGCTCAGATGGGGCAATTTCCTACAACGTTCCAAGATCTCGACATGCCCAGTTACATCAACAGCTAATCCAGGCTACCATTAGCCAGGGGAGGAGAGAAGGTAGAACTGATATCATACAGTTAGATACAAAGGGCAAAGTCCTCCCTTTTCCCCTTCCCCAGGAAAAAAATCTCAATAGTCCAAATCACCGCTAATAGTTTTTGTGTTTTTTTTGTTTTTGTTTTTACAGTTTGGGCCATTGCAACATTTATCATTAAACAAATAAACTTGGGTTTCTTGAAGGACATCTGATGGTACATTGTCTGAAGTAAAAAAAAAAAAAAAAACAGTACAAAGTCACACTTGCTTCTATAATGGAGATACCACTCAGACTTTTAGTAAGAAATCCACACTATAAAACACACCCATAATATAAATATACAGTTCGGATAAAAGCAATGATTTTTCGAAAAAAGTACATCCAACTCCCATTCTGACAAAGCAAAACATGTTTCTATTTTTAAAGTCTCATTTAAAGAAACACTTTAGGTTTAGAAACACAAACCTGTATTCCTGACCCTATAGGGTTAAAACCACCATTAAAGTGGTTTGCCCCGCTGCACTCCCCTTAGCCCCCCTGTAAAATAATAAAACTACCCTCATTTCCGTTCTGCGCTGGCCCCGCCCCTGACTCGCCTCCTTGCTGACATCATCCGAATTCGTGATTTTAGCCAATCCAATGCTTTTCAGTAGGGAGAGCATTGGATTGGCTGAAATTAGTAAGGAGGTGGGACGGGGGCAGGGCCAATCAGTACCTCCTCATAGAGATGCATTGAATCAGTGCATCTCTAAGAGGAAAGTTCAGCGTCTCTGAAAAGGCAGTGTTTACATGAAAATGCCTGCAGGGAATGATTATACTGGCCGGAACAACTGCATTAAGCTGAAGTTGTTCTGGAGACTATAGTGTCCCTTTAAAACTCCCGGTATATGTCTCACCATCAGAATATACTGCACGTTGCCATTTGTAACTAAATCCACTCACTGTATTCTGTAAGCTAGATCAGGCACGCCCTTCGTATCTTTACGTTTCCTCAATACCAAATTTTGATTGGCTTCATTTACGTGTACGTTTTATTTCCATTGCAGAATATGTTAAAGGAACATTATAGTGTTAGGAATACAAATCTTTACTGCTAACACTTTAGTGTCCCTCTGCTCTCCCCCCCATGCGGCAATGTAAGGGTTAAATAACCCTTTAACCACTTACCTTAATCCAGCACTGAGGTCCCTCAGCGCCAGCACTCATTGGCCCAAAATGTAAAATTGTCAAACTCTTACCTAGCTGTACATACGTGTCTTCTTTCATCTTTCACTGGCTCCTAGATCCATCCATTGTCAGTCTCCAGGCTGGGAATACTTTTTTTTTAGTGTATATATATATATATATATATATATATATATATATATTTTGTTTTTTTTGTAGTGCAGAATGCTATTGTGTATGATGACTCTGCAATTCAAATATAAACATGTTTTACTGAGTGTTCTTTAGCCAATATGGTCCATGTTTGATTGACTTAATAATTAGCCCAAAGCCTAAAAGTTTAAATTTCCTACTCAGTAAGTAGCTGTCAGACCCCAATGGATACTCAGGTGATGGCTCCACATACGTGTTTTCTTAGATCTTCAACCTGTTCCTGAATCCATCCATGGTCAGTCTTCAGGCTGTGTATCTTTATGTGGAGAAATCTACTGGGTCGATGACTCTGCAATTCAGATATAAACATGTTTTAGTGAGTGTTCTTTAGCCAATATGGTCCACGTGTGATTGAATTAATTAGCCCCAGACCATAAAAGCTTAACATTCTTACTCAGTAGCTGTCAGACCCCAAAGTTTACTCAGGTGATAGTTCCACATATGTATTGTTTTCCATCTTAAACTGGCTCCTGGATCCATCCATGGTCAGTGACCAGGCTGTGTATCTTCATGTGGAGAAATTTATTGGGTACAATGTCTCTGTAATTCAAATATATTCACCATTCACTGAGCATTATTCTGCCAAAATGGTCCATGCATTACTGAATTATCTAGCCCCAATCTCTAAAAGCTTAAAATTCTTACTTATTAAGTAGCTTTTAGACTCCAAAGTTTAGTCAGGTTACGGCTCGACATACCCGTCTTCTTCCATCATCAACCAGCTCCTGGTTCCCTCCACAGCCAATCACCAGGCTAAGCATTTTTCCAACCACCAGGTAGAACCACCGGCAGAAGTTGGTTTTCGTGGACTAAAAAAATATGGAAGTGAAAGTGTCTTAAAGTTTGTTGTTAATAGATTCTTAGACAAAAAAAAGTTCTAATGCAGCTGCCAACATAGTGGTAAATCTATTAGGTGAGTCCTAGTATAACACTTAATTTGGGCTGCCTTCAGCTCAAAGGCAAAGTCTCTAAAGAGACAAAAATATGTAATTTATAAATCCATATAAAGTAATGAACCCTAATGATAGAATACATGGGTAGGTGGATGACTTGTATAAAGGCAGTGTAATATTAGAGCCAATAAAAGGTATTTACAAACCATGCTGGGAGTATAAGCCCATGACTAATTAATATATGTGCTTTTACCAGAAATTCGATACAGTTAATTAATTTGGTCCTTCCCATGTGATGCCCATTGCTAGATCCCACCGTGCACGTCGTACAATGCTAACATGGGGACGAACACTTACCCACTGCTTGGCATAGTTTGATTTTTATATCTGTATACTATAGGCACAGAAACACCGTCTGCAAACGTCACTAAGAATGTAATTTTATCAGCACATTATAGATAGATACATTGCTATTATCTATAAATGGCACTATATTATACATGGCTGTAATGCCAAAGGTGAGAGAGCAGTTTCTCCATTGCAGCCAAGAACACTCAGATCAGCTCTGCTCACTGTCTGTAGAGATATTACGGTTTCTGTATAATGAAATGCTAAAATATGACTTAATACTTTGTTACCGTCAGCCAATCAGATCATAGATCAGCCAGGGAGCGGAGAGTTTAGTGTCAGATTAAGAACAGATTTCCTCCCTAGCCCACATTATACACTGTGTACAGGGCTGGTGTATAAACCCAGATCTCAGGTTAGAAGACGGGTTATAGAAATGAAGTTATTCTAGAAATATGGTGTAAATCGCAGCTACCTGTGTGTAGGATATACTCACTTCTAGAATCGATGGTCTCAGATATCCAGAGGATGAAATTAATAATGAAAAGAAAAGAAAAAACAGGACAGTCTTCATGGCTGCACTGTCTGCCTCGAATGTTCTGAATGAATGAAGTGAAAAGGACAGACCTAGTGTGATGTCAGCTGTAGCATCATGACATCATAACTGCTGCACAAAGCAGATAATTAATGAAGTCACAATGCAAGGATAGAGGAATAAAGCTGCAGCTAACACAGAGTAAAGGGGTTTAACCCTTTCATGACCATGGCCTTTCCAAGATTCCGTGTTTGTGACAGAGCGTTCTAGAACCTTTTCTATACGTTAGTTCCACTGTAACATATCTGTTTCTATTTACATGTACCCATCCAGTTGCTATGTATCCGTAATAAGTCGGAATAAAATATTTATTGAGTGAATTATTGTCAGCAGACCAAATATTGCAAAGGTTTAGCCTTAGATACCTGTTGGGGTTATTCAATAAATTTTGAATTCACAGTGAATTTCCAAATTCAGGCCAAACTATACAAATAGGAAAAGTTGAGATATTTTTCCAGTTTGGCTACTTTGGCCTAAAATTTTAAATTTACTTTAAGATAACTTTGAATTCTCACTTTAGTGAATGAACCATTCACAGAATCCAAAACTGCTAAACAAAAGTATATATTTGTGCTAAGTAGATTCTCAATGTATTTAACTTTTTTAAAACTCATTTCTATTTTGTTTGTGATTTTCACACTAATGCTTCATTTTCATTAGGAAAGTAACAGACCATGTGGGTCTCACTAATGTAAAGTCCCTACTGCCCAAGAGTACCCAAGTATGATTCCATGTAGACCTTTAGTGGATTAATGAGAAGTTATACGGTCCAATTACAGACATGTCGATTTCAGTTTTTTAATTTCACCTATTGATTTATTGGGCCATGTCTTTTTCAGGACATTATAGCACCCCAACTGCACATAATTCACATTATAGGGGTGTGGGGGCCGACAGCAAAGATGGCCAGACGTGTTCCTTGAGAGCTCGGGCACAGTTGTATTTAATCACATTGTGGGGGAGAGGTTTCCTATTGCTGTGCCTTACGCTGGCCATTGTCTCAATGAAAAAAATAAAACCAAAATCACTGAACAAGCCCTTAACAAGTACAGAACAAAGGGAAACACTTACCTGCATGCATTTGAGCACAGATTTCGTCTGACACTGGCTAGATAATCATAGCGCCTTCTGTTTTGCACATATGATCGAATTGCTGAATATCCTTTAGTTCTGCAGTTTTTCCAGTTTTGCGATAAGTCTGTTTCTACAGTTAAATTTAAATGCTCTTCCACTTGCATTTTGTCTGTAATGAAAATAATGTTTGAAAATATGTTTAAGAGGTATCTTTCTTGCTCTGAATATGTTATTCCATTATTATTATTTATATAGCGCCATCACATTCCGTAGCGTTGTACATTGGGTTCTCCCTTCTATCTTTTAAACGGAAACTGTGTAGAATACCACTTTAGCTAATTGGAGTGATCTGGGTGCAGTGTCCCTTTTGAACTTAGTGCTGCAATGTTAAACATTGAAGTTCATAGAAACGGCAATGTTTACATTGCAGCTCTAAGTCTGCCCACAGTGGCTGTCTATCAAACAGCCTCTAGAGGGCTTCCTGTTCGGTCTGGTATCCGACGCTGGACGGATGAGGACCTTCAGCGTTAGATTTGCGCGGCCACTAGGTCTCCCCCGTTGATGAGGGAGGAGTGTGGGCAGAGCCTGACACAGGCCGGATTCAG
This sequence comes from Pelobates cultripes, assembly GCA_933207985.1. Classification (NCBI taxonomy): domain Eukaryota; kingdom Metazoa; phylum Chordata; class Amphibia; order Anura; family Pelobatidae; genus Pelobates; species Pelobates cultripes. The sequence goes on along the minus strand of OW240918.1, from coordinate 135,870,033 downwards.
GTAAGTGACTGAAGTGTTTTTAACCCCTTCAGTGCCGCAGGAGAGGGGCACCTTAGAAACCTGTAGTGCCAGGAAAATGGCTTTGTTTTTCTGGCACTGTAGAATCCCTTTAACTGCTCTTCTACGCAGTTGGAAACAACTTGCCCCATAAAGATTGGGAATGTAAGCAATCGTACAAATCCGTATTGATGATAAGTTAATTCACTCAGCTACTGCTGTCCTGGAAGCTGTGATCACAGGTGGCTCTATTGGTTAACATAAACATATTTCCCCCATCATTAATAATCTAAAAGTGACTTCTTCTAGTGTTGGGCTTGTACAAAACATTTAAAGGTGGGGGTCTTTTCAATATTGCTCTTCTGTATTGAATTGCATTCATGTTTTGTTAACTTCATTATTGGAATCTCTCCTGTCACTTGAACAATTTCTTATTAACGAGATACTAATGTATTATACAAATTATTCAATTATTTTAATTGAAAGCATTAAGGGGCAATTCACTAAATGGTGATTTGTGAAGAATTGAAAGGCAAATTGCCAAATTCCAACAAGCTTTGGTCACGGTTTGGCTATTTTTGTGTAACTTTTGCAATATGGCTCATATTCACCAGGCTTTTTACCTGGGTTTAGGGTGTTCCTGACATTTGACTCCATAACATATTGCTCCCTGTTAGAAGACCCCACTTTGGGCCCAAAGGCAGTTGTGTTGTCATGGCTTCCACAACACGGTGTTATTCTTACACTGCTTAGACAGAGGCAAGACAGGAAGAAAAAAACCAGTACAACCGTTTCAACAGTCTAAATTTTACAAAGGCTGTTTTCAGAAATGCTACCTGGCCAGTGTTTAATATCTATCTAATATCTTGTTTAAAGGTAATTTTGGATTACCAAGCTATTTTAATAATACTCATTATTGCACGACAGAAAGACAACTGTGTCTGGGGAAAAGTGGTGTTTACACACATATTGTGATTTCACTGTATTATTTGTTTATCCAAGTTTGGTACAGGAAAATCTTGTGCGTCCTCAGCACTAGACACACATTATATGGAGGTATGTGCCGGAACTGTCACTTTCAGTCCAGATAGTTTGGAACTGGAGTAAGGCGTTATTCATGGGCTAAAGAACATGTTTTCAAACAGAATCTATTACTCTGACAAGCCTAAAGAATACAGACCTCTAGTAATGATTAAAAGAGGCTGCCCAGGAAGCACACAGCTAGCTAGACTTGCACTCACAGAGATTATTGAATAAGAACTTAAAGCACTGCATGTAAAATAAGCACCCGGCTTAGATCCTTTGTATTTTAGAAGTCAAGAGGGCTTTGCTTTATAAAATAGCATAACCTCTGTTCCTAAGAGAGCCTTTATTAAAGTACACAATGTGTATAGAACAACTTTTTAACCAATAATTTTTCAAGTTTTTCCAAGACTGGTTATCGATTGAAATGTAAGTTTCAAAAGGACATGCTGGAGTACTGGTTGCACATTTCACTGGTCTTTGGGCATGGGCGGACTGCTTTGTGGTAGGTGCTGGTCGATAGCCGTGGAGGAAAGGGCTTTGCATTAGACACCCTTTGTGTCTGAGAACACAAAACAACTTTCTCCTGTAATAATGTTAAATATTGCTGTGGGTCAAAGAGGCCTCTGCGATTTGATTATGCTGCGGGGAGAGTTTCCATCCCGCAACACAGTTATTTAAACACATCTGCAAGCAGAAAGACGCTTACTGGCTGGAGAGACATTTAGTCCAAAGCTGGAACTACATAGGAGTATTTGCCAGCCCATCCCTCGTGGGCATATCTTGTGCCCATTCAGTTAGCACAGTGACCATCGCTACGGCAGACCTGTTGGTCACAATGTGTTTTGTACCCCTCTGACACTCTGAACAAACAAATAATGGAAAGTATAATTCAAATGGAGTAACAGATTTTTAATACACAGATGATTTATGGTATTGCTGAATCATTTAAAAATAGATCACACCGTATAACTGATTCCAAAATAGTAAATGAAAATCCCACTTTGGTGTTCTCCAATCAGGAACCTTACTGATTCAAGGAACAGAAAAAAAAGAGACCAACGTATAAATATTATGATATGAAATAGTGCAGAAGAGATACAAGCATCCTTATTTGCTGGAGATTGGTTTTGTTTCTCTCTGGTAGGTCACAGATATTCTAAACCCATATTGCTGGTCATCTGGACACCTTTCACTCTTTTGATAAATCTCTGGTATTATCGATTGGGGGGAAAAGCCACTCGGTGCGAGCAAGATTAGAGTCCATGGTGTCTCTCATTCACCACTTTAAGTTCAGCCCTGTGTTTATCTTCTCAACAGCATGGTACTGAGTGTGGAGAGCCTGCTCTGCCCTGGTAGACTTGTTGCCCCCCAGCCATTGTTCATAAAGTTGCTGTACTTGACTGCTATTCTCTGGATGTTCAGTTCTTACAGACTCATACAACTGCTCCACTCTCTGCAGCAAGTCCTTACTGGCTTCTCCTCCTGCTTTGATCTGACCACCACCATTCAAACAACCTGAAAAGGACAAAAATATTCCTTTAGGACTCTCAACGAACAAAGCACAATCACTATTTTATCCAATCACTTCCCAGTATTTTTAATTTGTTGACGTATCGCCTATATTTAACAAATGTATGATTCTGAGAACTGGAAAATACCTGAGGGACAAGCCATAACCTCCACATAGTGGTAGGTACACCGTCCTCTTTTCAGCTTCTGGACAAGGTTCTGAATGTTTCGGAAGCCATAAGCTAATGCAAACTGTAAAACCACTTGGCCGTCCTTCTCCAACGTCACTTCTTGGAAATCTTTATTCCTAAACAAAAAGTTATATCCAGATTAAAGAAAAACAGGCTCTGTAAAACATGTAATTGGGTGATAGGGAAAAAATGTTTCTGCATTTGATTACTGAGCATCACTGTGTATTTGAAGTCATATGGAGAAGACTTTGATTGGATGTCAACGTGACCCTGAGCAGCTCTGGAATCTTCGCCCGCTGCAGAATTTAAGGAAGTAAAAACCTAGTTTTTTTTAACACACTTTGAACTTTTTGTTTGGTCAGTATTCTGATAAAACTGAAAAAAGGGTTGGAGAAACCCTTTAAGCAAATCTAAAATAATAATTAAAAAAAATAACTGATTAATATTTCAATAGTTTTAAGCTGCATACGTGACCTTAAATGAAATAGTACATATTCATAATTTTATAATTACAAACACAAATCTAAGCCTTGCGCTCAAACTCCCACTGCTCCTGGGCGGCAGCAATGGCTACAGTATTCATCAGCTCCAAACAAATAATTATAATTGGCTAAATCCTTGCTGGACACTAAAAGTTGCAATTAAACAAAACGGAAGAAGTCTTCTTACTTTAAAGGCTTGTACATAATATGATCCACTTGGATGCCAAAAAGCTCTTGTGCAGCATGCTTAAAAATATGCTCCAAGTATCCACCTGATCCTCCACCTTGGTGTCCTAGTGGTTCGTCTTCTGTCACACTGCTGAACCTGTGCAGATACAAAACAACGCACCGTCAACCGTTCTTCCTCATGGCTAGTTAGTGTAAGATAAAATAACTGCAATTAAGGGACACTACAGGTACCCAGAACACTTTAGTTCAATAAAGTGGTCTGGCTGCAGTGCCTCTGGTATTTTGCTTTCCACAGTGTAAAACATTGAAGTTTACTTTGCAAGGCTAAAGACAACTCTAGTACCTGCTGCTTCCACTGTGAGAGTCAGACTCTGTCCATTTTTATTTCTTTAATTAGGTTTTGCATATATTATTTACAGAAACAAGAACATGTGCATAAAGAAACACAGAACTCCCCACAATTTGTTTTCACAGGGACATAGTAAATATTTCCAATATGATTCAAATTCCAGGATCCCTAATCGTTTGCTAAAAAATTTTTTGTTTTTAAAAATGGGGATAGTGTTTCAAAAAGTTTACCAATCTTAAATTCTCTGCGTGATTTCTGCTGTGGGAAAGGGGACGGTCAAATCTAAATGAGGGTATCAAAGTCATGCTTTGTTCTTGACGTTCAATGTCCTCACACATTGCATGAGGACGCTGGAAATTCAATGCTTCTCATAAAAAAACAGAATTAAATGCTTATTTTTGAGAAGCATTTGACTGGAAGAGAATGGCACTTGGTGTGCAAGCTCTACTCGTCGACAATGCTTCTCTATGAGAAGAATTTAATTGGAGAAGACGAAGAGGAGAGAGAAGGAAACGAGAGACTGAGGAGGCGGTTGCATGGGCTGAGTTTCAGTACTTGAAAAATATAAGTAAAAGGTTATTTAGCCTTAATTTTAAAAACTCAAACGGGGGACTGGGAAGTCACAAAGATATCAGATAGCTTATTAAAAGAACACTATAGTGTTAGGATTACAAATGCGTATGATATTAACTAGTATGAGTGCCTATAGTGTCCATTTTAATAAAAATAGAACATTTTTTATTTAATCGTTTCCCTTTAAATGAAGCGGTTAGGCAAAGTTCTAGTCTAGCAATAACAGGGCCTTTGTCATTAAATAATTAAGCGCAGTTTGCAGAAGACTGAAATTAATAAGAAAAAAAAAAAAATCTTAAAAAATAATTATTTTTTCCTTAATTTCCTTAAATTTATTTAAAATTTACTATGTTGGTTGTCATCTCACTGATTAGTGCATTAACCAATAAGTACATATCTTGGAGCTCGGAGTGCGCCTGTTCTTTCAACATGTAGTTCAGCTTACATGCACTTCGAAAAACAAGAGATGTCTATACTTGTCACTAAGACAAGACATTGTGCACTGGTTGCTTACAATATAATGAAACAAACTAATTAAAGAGGAAACGATAGTGTACGTGCTGAAGAAAGAAAATTGAGCTTTAAGTCATTTGTAAAAAAAATGACATTGAGCGATTTAGATCTTACCCCATACATGTGAGGGTTTAAAGCTTCTAAGTTTGGTTCCGTTAGGTCTGTTTACAGGAAGCGTGTCATTACCCCATCCTGCCACATGAATAATCCATTGGCTTCTATGGTAATTACTCACTTCTAAGAACTTTATCCCAGAATTAGTCTTTACACGTATAGTGTTGATCTAGCATTTGCAAACATAAATTTTTTAATTTGCTCAAAATTGGCTAATTTCTAAAAGAAATGCTTCAAGAAAAAACAATGCTGGTTTCCCAACACACACTGATTTTTTTTTATAATTTTCTTAATTTTTTTACACAGTTACAATATCCACAAAAACATTTAGAAACAACCCTCACACCATGTCTGATACTCCATACCAACTCTGAGCTTTATTTCACAAACTCCTATAGAATTATATGAAACTGAACTCTATAATGTTTCAGGAATACAAATGGGGAATTGCAAAACGTGGACTAAAATACCTAAAAAAAAAACAAAAAACTAAGTAAAACAATGTGAATGATGCTTTTATATGCAGCAAAAGACATAAATGAAGAAAAAAAAAAGCACACAAAACTCCTCCTCCCACACGGTCACCAATAAACAAAGAGTGCACAAACGTGCCAGTGAAAAATAGTAAATATAAACTAGCCAAATTTGAGGCTACCTAGTTTCAAAGGAATGTCTGAAACAGAGGATCAGTAGAGAACAGAAAAGCCAAGCCCTCAAAGCGTAACACAGTAAATAATAAAAGGTCACAGGGAATGCTAGATTGGTTCACGCACACGTAATAGAGCGTGACCAGGCTCTGCATATAGCGTTTTCTGGTCCTCCCTTCTTGGGCCAATGTGGTCTTTCAGTGTAGAATACAGGATATCCACCAGTATACACAGCAACCAATTTATTAAAAGTAAAAAAAAAAAAAAGGCTATAAGTGCAAGCCAAAATACAGGGTAAGGTACAAATGAATAATATGTTAGAATGTGATAAGCCAGGCTCCCTGACAAGGTGCAAACATGTTTTTGCAAGTACCGTCTTCTTCAAGAGACTATAAGGAACTTTCAGAGCTTTGCCTCCTTTTATATGGTCCATTAGTCTTCCTTAACTCCAATTTGGCACTCTTCCATCTCTGTCTTTTTCTGTCCCCTACAGATATTCCCTTGAGACAAGATTATCATCAAATTTGGGTTGCAAACAGTTGCTATTTTTCACTAGCACTTTTGCTCTCTCTATTTTTTTATTTATTGGTAAAATAGCCAAAATTTGCACAAATTCTCTAATTCAGCAATGTTTTTATCCTCGTTGATTTGGTCTACAATTTGTATTTCCTGGTCAATTCCCAACAATTCTCTGTTAGCCCATAACTATATAGTCAGGTCCATAAATATTGGGACATCGACACAATTCTAATCTTTTTGGCTCTACACACCACCACACTGGATTTGAAATGAAATGAACAAGATGTGCTTTAACTGCAGACTTTCAGCTTTATTTGAGGGTATTTATATCCAAATCTGGTGAACGGTGTAGGAATTACAACAGTTTGTACATGTGCCTCCCACTCTTTAAGGGACCAAAAGTAATGGGACAGATTAACAGTCATAAATCACACTTTCACTTTTTAATACATGGTTGCAAATCCTTTGCAGTCAATTACAGCCTGAAGTCTGGAACGCATAAACATCACCAGACGCTGTGTTTCATCCCTGGTGATGCTCTGCCAGGCCTCTACTGCAGCTGTCTTCAGTTCCTGCTTGTTCTTGGGGCATTTTCCCTTCAGTTTTGTCTTCATCAAGTGAAATGCATGCTCAATCGGATTCAAGTCAGGTGATTGACTTGGCCATTGCATAATATTCCACTTCTTTCCCTTAAAAAAACTCTTTGGTTGCTTTTGCAGTATGCTTCGGGTCATTGTCCATCTCCACTGTGAAGCGCCGTCCAATGAGTTCTGAAACATTTGACTGAATATGAGCAGATATTGACTGAAACACTTCAGAATTCATCCTGCTGCTTTTGTCAGCAGTCACATCATCAATAAATACAAGAGAACCAGTTCCATTGGCAGCCATACATGCCCATGCCATGACACTACCACCACCATGCTTCACAGATGAGGTGGTATACATTGGATCATGAGCAGTTCCTTTCCCTCTCCAAGTTGATCTTGGTCTCATCTGTCCGTAGGATGTTGTTCCAGAACTGTGAAGGCTTTTTTTTAGATGTTGTTTGGCAAACTCTAATCTGGCCTTCCTGCTTTTGAGGCTCACCAATGGTTTACATCTTGTGGTGAACCCTCTGTATTCACTCTGGTGAAGTCTTTTCTTGTTGACTTTGGCACACATACACCTACCTCCTGGAGAGTGTTCTTGATCTGGCCAACTGTCGTGAAGGGTGTTTTCTTCACCAGGGAAAGAATTATTTGGTCATCCACCACAGTTGTTTTCCATGGTCTTCCGGGTCTTTTTGTGTTGCTGAACTCACCGGTGCATTCTTTCTTTTTAAGGATGTTCCAAACAGTTGATTTGGCCACACCTAATGTTTTTGCTAGCTCTCTGATGGGTTTGTTTTCTTTTTTCACCCTAATGATGGCTTGCTTCACTGATAGTGACAGCTCTTTGGATCTCATATTGAGAGTTGACAGCAATAGATTCCAAATGCAAATAGCACACTTGAAATGAACTCTGGACATTTTATCTGCTCCTTGTAAATGGGATAATGAGGGAATAACACACACCTGGCCAAGGAACAGCTGAGCAGCCAATTGTCCCATTACTTTTGGTCCCTTGAAAAGTGGGAGGCACATATACAAACTGTTGTAATTCCTACACCGCTCACCTGATTTGGATGTAAATACCCTCAAATTAAAGCTGAAAGTCTGCAGTTAAAGCACATCTTGTTCATTTCATTTAAAATCCATTGTGGTGGTGTATAGAGCCAAAAAGATTAGAATTGTGTCGATGTCCCAATATTTATGGACCCGAGTGTGTGTGTGTGTATATATATATATATATACATACACACATACATACATAAAAAAAAATTACGTTTGGAATAGATAAAATGAATAAATCTTACAATGTATCGAGAGGAGATGGCAGCACATCTGATAAAGACAATCCCTCCTGTTCCAGCATCCGCAACACTTCCCCTAATAAAAAAAAAAAATATATATATATTTATGTTATTTATTGAACGTTACCAGGATTTACTAAATTATATACAATGAAATTCTTCTAAACATTAACATGTAAATTACTGAGGAAACATTCACCAGTTGTGATGACGCAATCAACATCCCGTGTCTCGTATTCCGAATCATAAAAATCTGGTCTTGAAGCCTCCAGCTTCTTGTCGTAACAAGGCATCACTGTCACATGGTAGATCTGGTTCGGTTTTAAATTCTGAATTTAGCAAAATGAAAAGGGATCAGACATAGTACAAAAACTGGTATTTAATGCTGGAGAAGTGGTCATGGTGGTCAAAAAGCAGAAGTGGTCATGGTGGTTGGAGAAACCCATTAATAGGACCTTACAAGCTCGGGCTTATTCACAATGTTATAATGCATTATATAGATACAGGCCCGGACTGGCCATCGGGCACACCGGGCAAATGCCCGGTGGGCCGCGGTGGCCGAGGCCGGCAGGGGAGGTCCCAGGATCTCCCCTGCCGGTCTATGCAGGGCCGGCACTCTCCTATCGCCGGCCCCGCTGTTTGCCATGGAGGGCCGGTGGGGAGATCAAAGATCTCCCTCACCGGCCCATTTAAACAGACCTGCGGCTGGGGAGGGAGGGAGAGGACCCGGCGGAGCTCTATCTTGCAGCTCCGCCGGGTTTCTCTCGCGAGATTGAATTCTAGCCTATAGGCTAGAGTTCACTCACCACTGGACCACCAGGGATGATGTGAGTGTGCCGGTCCCCCTCCTCCCAGCTACCACCGTGCCGGACCCCTCCCAGGCTAAAGGTAAAGGGGGGGGGGTGGGGGGGGCAGATATAATGCATTTTTGTTGTTGTTTTTTTTTACCCTCCCAACACACAATCACTTTTAACATTCACACACAGCACTCTCACACACAGCACTCGCAGCACACACAGCACTCGCAGCACACACAGCACTCTCACACACAGCACTCTCTCACACAGCACTCTCTCACACAGCACTCTCACACACAGCACTCTCACACACAGCACACAGCACTCTCTCACACAGCACTCACACACAGCACAGCACACTCACACACATCACACACAGCACTTTCACACACAGCACTCACACACAGCACAGCACTTTCACACACATCACACACACACACAAATCACACACACTGCACCCTTTAACACAGCACCCACATACAGCACCCTTAATCACAACATACACAGCATCTTCACACACAGCACCCCTCAAACACAACATCCATCACACACACATACTGCACCCTTCACATACACACTACACCCCTCACAGACACCCACTGCACCCCTCACACATACACGCAGAACCCCAACACACTGCACTAAACACACACACACACAATACTTCCAAATATAAATATATATATATACACACACACATACACACACACACACACACACACACACCACAGCACCGCTCACACACATACTGCACCGCTAAACATATTACATTCCAGACACACACTATATCCCTTACCCAACTATGGATCATATACACACACTAAATCCCTATATACACACACTCACTAGATCTCATACACATTCTGGGTCCTTCAAACACACACTAGACTCCTGTATACACACACACACACACTGCACCACCTACACACACTACATTCCTAACATACACACTTTGGATCCCTGATACACACACACTAGATTCCTTGTAAACAAACACATGCTACACCCCTAAACGCACACTCTCTACAACCCCTACAAACACTACATCACCTATATACACACACACACACTATAGCCTGTGTGCATACATTTACTACATCCCCTATACACACATTCTCTTCAGCTCCTAGCCACATATGCATTACACCACAAACACAACACGACTAAAACCAACCTTATTACACAATACCAAACCACGACCAGCTCACTCTGCACACACACAATCCCAAAGCAGGCTCCAAACACATGCACAATACTCTTTTCTTGCCCTTTTGTCTCCTGGTATCCATTTATAGAGACACCAGAGACAAGTTTCAAGGAAACACAGTGCAAGCATGTTATTAAATTTGCTTGCACTGTGCAGAACAAATACAGGTTTTTTTTTCCTTCTCATGCTAGAGCTCTTTAGCAGAGCTCTGCCCTGGAAGAGCATTGACCCAACGCTCACTTTGAGAGGGGGCGTGTTTGTCTTTGGTGATGACGAAACACACCCTCTCTGCCCCGCCCCCTTCTTAGTGGGCCGCTGTGCTAAAAAAAATGCCCGGGCTGAATTTTTCTCCCAGTCCGGCCCTGTATAGATATATGCATTAGCCAGTCTTAAATTTTCCATTATTTGACATATAACATAAATCACCAGGAGTCTATGGAATATATATTCCAGCACTTTTTTTTAGATTTTTCAGTTAAATGCATCTAAAATAAAAACGTGTTTATTACACATAAAGTAAGATTATATATATAAAATTTACTATAACTTTGAGAACTCTTTACCATTTCTTGTGCAAAGTGTTTTTTAACGAGCGATCCCATCACTTGCTGTGGGGACTTGACGCTGCTGATGTACGGTATTATAAAGCTTCCATGGGTCTTCTCAGCATAACAGATCCATCCTGGAGGAGGAGAGACAAGAGTTTATGAGTTTATCATTGTCCACTGACAGGACCTCACTCAGGAAACGACAATAGTTTTGTGTACCTGGGCAGGCGGAGGCCAGCATGGGGAGAGTTTTCTCCTCCTTCTGTTTTTTGAAGCGTTTTATAAACTCTTGCTGGCTCTCCAGTAGGCTGAAGTTCCTCGCAAAAGTGGTGTCAAACACATGGTGCACTCCTGCGAATAGAAACAGATAAAACACACAGCTGAAAGAACAATTTGCAATCGACACAATCAGATAAAACTCACACACACAAGAAAAAGACATCAACAAACCCTTGTTTAGATTCATGGTGCATTGGTACCAAATCTTACAAATAATTAAAGCCAGGTCCTCTGCTTCAGATATTACATCGTTCAGAATAGGAATGAAACGATGGAAGCTGAACAGGAAATATGGCTGTATTGGAAGCAGAAATGTGGCCATTCTGGACCTCGAGTGATATACAAAGTGTCCAGCAAAAATAGGTAATCTAAGCACAATCTTTAAGGATTAGGGTCATAGACATGCCATGCTTTACATTAAGGCGCTCTTGTACTGGATTTAGAGAGTATCGCAGGCCATGGAGCAGTGAGGTGGCATGCCATAAGCGATTCACTCGGCTTTGCATTATCTATACTCCTCACTAGATGGAGTTAATTGATTGGTAAGCAAATGGATTGGACTTTTGCATAAATCAAGAGTGTTGAGTGAAAGCATTTGAATATCAGGGATTTCATTTAATATCAAATATATTTAGCTATGAAACATAATTTAATATGAAAAAAATGGGAGAAAATAAGATTTTTTTTTTAGTTCTACATGACATTTTAACTGTCAATGTCATAATACACACTGCCACTAAGCATCCCCCTCCCTTACTATGTCACCCCCTCCCTCACTGCCACCAGTCATCCCCTCCTTCCCTCACTCTGCCACCAGTCAACCCTTCCTTCCCTCACACACATTTACTTATATGTTAAAGTACATTAAAATCAGCAGGATAAAAGACGTTAAACAGACTGCCACCCAATCAGTGTTTATAGTATGAACGAAGACCATTCATATAGTCAAAATATGTTTTCCATCCTTGTGACATCTGCACTCAGTTCTATTCACATTTTACAACAGGATTTCTTGTCTGCACATTACCTAGCAACTTTTCTTGCATGAACATGTCTATGCAGGCATGGTTAAGGAGGCCCTTTAAATCAGGAGGCCCTTTAATTCAGTACACAGGACTTACCTATCTGCTTGAAGAAAGAAGTTAGTTTTTTGGCTGTGTCTGTGATGCTGAGGTTAAATTTTGCCGCCAGAGATGCTCGAGACTGCGGGGACAAAGACACTACAACCAGCTTATGCTGAGACGAATCTTCTTCCTGCTTGGAAAATCATGCAGATTAAAAGAACACTCCAACAGAAGAAAACAAATATCCTTTTTTTGTTTAAAAACAAAACAATTTATTAGATATTCCCTGACTGGAAACTTGCACGCATCTAATTGTGCATTTTTGTCATTGGTGGTATATCTAAAAAAAACTTGCAAACGTTGCAGATCTATTGTCTGCAGCCTTTGCAAGCCCTCCCCTTCTAACCCCGCCCAGACCTTTTGTGGCTGTCCAATCACAGACTTCCCAGTGCAGCTCAATGAAAGTCTCTGCATGGTAGGTGCTCTGGGCAATTGCTGCCTCTTGAGTTTAGCTCCACTCAGTTAACCAAAGCAGGAAGTAACATGACAAGCTGCCTGATTGAAAGCCAAGGAGGAGTTACCAGGTTAATTTGCAAAGATGAATAATTCTATTAACCCCTTAAGACCGGAGGGCGTACTATTACGTCCTATTTTAAGTGGCTCTAAACGCCGCCCGGCGTAGTAGTACGCCCTCCGTTTTTTTTTTTTTACTTACCTGGTCGCTGGCGATCCCACGCCGGCGATCGCGGTTGGGGGGACTCCCAGGGAGCCTCCCGCGGCACATCCAACGTCCTAAAGCCCCCCTGGGCATGTGAGAGTGAGGTCCTTGCGAGGAACTCACAATCACATGGCCGGGTTAGCTGGCTTCTGTATTGCCAGCAGGGGGACTGTCTGTAATGACAGATAGTCCCCCTGCTGGCTGGAAATAAAATAAAATTAGAAGTGTAAAAAAAAATAAAAAAATTATATACTTAGATCACACATATACATACACACACACAGTCTAGGTGTATTTTACTAGTAATATAAATATAATTATAATTATTGTTATATATTTATATATAATATAAAAAAAATGTAAATACGTTAAAAAATAAAATTAAAAAAATTATTAAATATATAGATGTGTGTTATTTCGTTCTAACTGTATTGTGATAATATATATATATCAAAATACACGTAGAATGAAATAATATTTATATCTATATACATAAATATATAACTATATATATATATATATATATATATATATATATATATATATATATATATATATACACACACACACACACACACACATATTAATTCTACATATATATTTATGTAATATTTTACATAATTGGGTATCTTAATTAATTACAATTAGTGGGACCTGCCTGACAACCCATGCCGAAAGTAAAGGGAATTTAATTTGCTAGCACTATATTTAACCCTATAACTTTCCAAGACACCATAAAACCTGTACATGGAGGGTACTGTTCTACTCAGGAGACTTTGCTGAACACAAATATTAGTGTTTCAAAACCGTAAAATGTATTACAACGATGATATCGCCAGTAAAAGTGACTTTTTTTGCATTTTTCATGCACAAACAGCACTTACACAGATGATATTATTGCTGCGATACTTTTTACTGTTTTGAAAAAAGTTACAGCGTCAAATATAAGGCTTATGTTTCATTTTTTTCACATTAAAATTCACCAGATTGGTTACGTTGCCTTTGAGACCCTATGGTAGCCCAAGAATGAAAATTACCCCTATGATGGCATACCATTTGCAATAGTAGACAACCCAAGGTATTGTAAACGGGGTATGTCCAGTCTTTTTTAGTAGCCACTTAGTCACAAACACTGGCCAAAATTGGCGTTTTTTGCATTTTTCACACACAAATACTAACGCTAACTTTGGCCAGTGTTTGTGACCAAATGGCTACTAAAAAAGACTGGACATACCCCATTTGTAATACCTTGGGTTGTCTACTATTGCAAATGGTATGCCATTATGGGTGTAAATTTCATTCCCGGGCTACTATACAGTCTCAAAGGCAATGTAACCAATCTGGCGAATTTCAATTTCAAATGTAACGTGCTATATTTGACCCTGTAACTTCCCAAAACGCCATAAAACCTGTACATAGGGGGTACTGTTTTACACGTGAGACTTTGCTGAATACAAATATGTGTATTTTATTGCAGTAAAAGCAAACAGTATTATGACATTGACAGTTAAAATGTCATGTAGAACTAAAAAAAAATAATCTTATTTTCTCCCATTTTTTTCATATTAAATTATGTTTCATAGCTAAATATTTGATATTAAATGAAAGCCCTGTTTCCCCTGAATAAAATGATATATAATAAGGGTGGGTGTATTTACTATGAAAGAGGTGTATTACGGTTGGACAGACATGTAGCGCAAATGCCAGGTTTTGTTTACATTTTGTTTTGTTCACAACGTGTACATTTGGCTCCGTCCTTAAGGGGTTAAAATCTGCACTTTTTGTAATATGAAAAAGGAGGACACACTCTTCACTCATAAATCTTTTCAGCAAGCTAAACTGCTGTAGATGTGCAGACTGTCCCTTTAATACACAGCAATAGATCTTAAGATCAGTCTAACCAATTCATTGACTTCATGGATCCACTGGATGAGCAGGCAAAAAAAAAATAAAAAAAATAAAAAAATAAAAAAAGCAAATCCAGGGCCCATAATTAAATTTGTAAATACATTTCCAAATAAAAATGGCAAAATTTAGACCAAACAAAAGAAAGCAGACAGCAGAAAATAGTGGAGATATATTCTATTTCAGCCAATATTTAGTTCGACCTTACTGCCCTGTTACACCTCGATATTGGTTTTCGTGTAACTGAGGGGCACACAGATGGCACTATATGAAAGAACAGCACCAATATTTACTTTGTTCAGTTTCAGTATCTTGTAGAGCTCCTCGTGGCTCTGCTGGGAGATTAAAATCGTTTCTGCTGATGTCACGCAGCCACTGCACGCCAGGCAGTCATTGAGAGTAATCTTTGCTTTTTCCAGCTTTTGGGAGGCACCATCCTGTGAACAAACTAAAGTCAGTTACCCCACAACAGGCCCACTGAATACAAACACTGTAATTCAGTCCTGAACCTTAAAAGAATGACAAGTCGTAGTAGTTAAGGAGATCCTCCATGTACTCACGTTATGTAACCACGAGATATTTTTTAAATTTATCTTTAAAAAAAAATATATATCGATAAGTTTTTTTCCATACAGCCACACTTTCGGGACCTCCCTCCCAACCTGCAGTGTTTTTTGTTGTTTTTACTATAAGAATCACAATGTCTGGGTGTTGTAGTTCAGCTATTAACGTTTTACAGTGGAACATTAGCAACTGAACTAAAATTCCCAGAATCCACTCCTGTGCCCGCAAAGCACCACTTATGCATGCCTCCCAAGCATCCTGATTTTTGGATCCTGTCCCACTGTCCAATTTTGAGGACATCAAAGAATGGTTTACAAAAAGCATAGGATGAGTGTATCATGTACTAGTGCTAAGCTAAAGGCACTATGGTACTGCTGAGAACACTGAAGCAGGTCTGTCCTCAGCAGGCTGGCCTGTGGGATTGAAAGGCAGACTGGCTTGAATTCACACTGTCTGACCTGTCAATACACCATTTAACCATTGCAACAAGCTCACCTGATTGATCTGATAATAGCTTCCATCATCTTCAATCTGGATCTTAGCAGCAGACCTCCCAGCCTTCTTCTCTACCTTAATCGGCTTGATACAGTCCTACCGTCCACAAAACAGGAAGGATACAAATATATTAGAGACGGGACAATTTATATTGCTTACTGCACACAGTTATTGTGTTATATTTTAAGCGTGCCACTCTATTGGTTGGTGATAGGTGTGTGCTCACTCCTTGACCTTCCTTTTTGTATGAATAGATTTTGTAAGATTGCTTACAGTCGACCTTCCATAAGTTGGGCTTACATACCTTTATCGGAGTAAAAATATAGGAATAAACGTTGATAAATTCACAATTAGCAGGAATATTCACTAAAATGTGATTTGCCAGGAATTCAACATGATTTCACAGTGAATTTTACATTTTAGAGCAATACAGACAAAATGAATGCATCGCTGCCTTGGAAAAAAAATTGAGATTCAGCTATTTTGGCATAAAATTTGCCATTTCCTTTGAATTACTTGCAATTCACACACAATCACTTTATGAGCATGGACAGACTCTCTTTAACTTACACAGCCTTATCATTCACTAGACACACTCAGCTCCCAGTGCTGCAGGGGAACGTGGACATGGCTGTGGGTATAGGATAAAATCTTCCTTGACGAGGCAAATTTGCTAAATCATTAAATAACAATTTTTTTTAAAAAAAATTTTAAACGTAGAGGCTGTTTCCATTTTACAATTTTCTTTTTTGTTTTGTTGTCGCCTATTTAGAGAGTATTTTATTATAATCTGGTGTATACACGGATAACTTACTAATAGATGATATTAGAACTTTGCTTTGTGGGACATTTTGCTCAGTTTTTCTTTTTTGTAACTTTGTAAAATGTTGTGGTGTCAAGTACTGGACATACAACTGCGAGTATAAATAATGTGCAAATCACTTTAGGTTATGGTTTTTTTTTTTTTACTGTTAACTATTGTTTTTACATTTTTTGTGATAAAGTACATTCTGATAAAAAAAAAAAAGTATTGAATTTTTTTCTGCAACTACTTATCTATATCAGTTGACTTGTATGTAGAAAAACAACAACAACCACAAAACAAAAACAAAAAACAGCAAAAGAGAAAGTTTGCCAAAACACAAACCCAGGGATACAAAATTTGATAGAACACCCCATTTGAGATGTATAAGAATACATGTGCCTGCAAACAGTTTTACTACATTTATTACAGATTAGCTAATGAAGTGGTCACTCTGAGCCCTTTAAATAATTGTCCATGTATAATTAACCTTGGGAATGACATTAAAGGGATGTTGAGGTTTAAATGTACAGCATGTTTTCTTGTAATGATGTCAGAGAGCCATGTGATTGCAGGCAGCCCAGCCTAAACCCCTTCCAGTTTACCCTCTGAGTAACAGGACTGCTTATTGCCCCTTTCCCACCAATCCACAGGACTCACTGACCTGCGAGGGTCCTATAAAATCATCCAGATCAGTCAGCTGCAGCACTCCACTGAAATGAGAAGCCATATCCGCCACACTGCCGCAAAGCGAGCCGACAGATGTCAGCTTCTGTTGTGAAGCAAGAGTAACGCTTGCCACACTGCTGCAAAGCGATCCGTCAAATGAGTGCTGCTAGCGCCACCTGCTGATTAATACTGTGAATAACTCCCATTCTATATAACTGCACATTTATATGTGGAAGAGATATCATCTTTTTTTTATCTTTTTTTTTTTTCTCCTCAATGATTATTTCGAAAAACAAACATTTTTTATAGCTATAAAATGGTGGTATAAATTTTAAAAGAGACAGATAGATGCTCCTCTATCATTTTGTAATTATCCTTTTTATTGTTACATTTCCCCCTTCCATAATATTGTTGGTGCGATATAAATACCAATACTAATAATAAAAGTAATAATAATGGATCGACAGACAGATACAGATAGGTAGATAGACAGGCAGATAGACAGACAGACCAGGGACGTTTTAGCCACAAGGCAAACAAGGCATTTGCCTTTGGCGGCATTTTCCAGGGGGCGGCAATAAAAAAGATGCCCCCAAATGCCCAGGGCAAATGTCTTGTTAGCCTTGCGGTCGGTCAGGCGGCGCTGGCGTCATATTCCGGCTCCCGGCTGAAAGGGTTAATGCTGTTCTGGACTCAACTCCCTTCGTTTCTCGATTCTCCGGTCACCACATCAATTGATGGGAGTTCTTGATTAGCAAATTAAGACACAGACATGAAAGAGTGCTTAACAAGTTCTCAGTGAGTATATTTTCAGGGCTAGCATTTATACACGCAAGCAGCGAGATTTATCGTTTCCTTGTAGTTAATAGTACATACTTGTCTGACATTAAAAGATAATCATTTGAATAAAGACGGGACAGGAACATCCTGAGGTTGAGCGAGGTCATACATCCTGTAGAAGGGAGGCCTCTCAAAGCATGTTACAGAATACATCTGCCAAGGTCAGCATAATTATTTCAAACATTATTTTAAAGCATATAAAACAAAAAGAGTTAACTATTTCATATCCTTACACCGGCATCACTCTGCGGCGTGCAAGGGAGCTGAGCAGACAGCTCAGAGGAAAGTGCTCCCTCGCCAGCGCCGCCTGCCCGACCAACCAAGCATCAGCCCCACTAGACCTCAGGGGAGGCGCCTAGGGCAGCACAAAACCAGGATACACCACTGAGACAGACAGATATAGCAAGATAGATAGATGGATAGATACAGGGCTCGAGTCCTGCAGGAACGCATGGGAACGGCGTTCCTGCACTTTTTCCAAAGCAGTAACGCTGTTCCCGTTAGCAGTCCTGCAGGACCTGCCCTGCTACCTGCACACAGGGGCCAGCACACGCTGTGTTCCCTCTCCAGCTATAACTCTCGCGAGACCCGCGGCTGTTACCATGGCAACGCTCCGCACAGGCGAGTCTCGCGAGAGTTAGAGCTGGAGAGGGAACACAGCGTGTGATGGCTCCTCTGTGCAGCGGCTGGCTCCCTCCACCGGACCACCAGGCGATCTCCCCACTCCCTGACAAGGTAAGAAGCAGGGAGGGGGGAATAAAATAAATAAACACATAAAGTAAGAAAAAAATGCCCCCCCCATCATCCAGCACTCACACACACATCATCCAGCACTCACACACACATCATCCAGCACACACACACACATCATCCAGCACTCACACACACATCATCCAGCACTCACACACACATACACATCATCCAGCACTCACACACACATCATTCAGCACTCACACACACATCATCCAGCACACACACACACATCATCCAGCACTCACACACACACATCATCTAGCACCCCCCCCTCACTCTATGGGGGTCAATTCATCTATCTATCTATCTATCTATCTATCTATCTATCTATCTATCTATCATCTTTCTATTGAAATCTGTCTGTCTATCTATATATCATCTATTTATCTATCTTTCTATCTATCACCTATCTATTATATATCTACCTATCTCTATCTATCTATCTATCTATCTATCTATCTATCTATCTATATATCTTCTGTCTGTCTGTCTGTCTGTCTATCTATTTATCTATCTACCTGCTTGCCTGTCTGTCTGTCTGTCTATCCAGGGGTCAAGTCCTGGGGAAAAAAGTGTGGGAACTCGCCCAAGATTCCCGCCTACCCCACACCCCCTTAAAAAAAAAAAAAATAGTGCAGTGCAGGGTGAGTATAATGAATGTAGTGTGTTTTTAGTGAATGCAGAGTATGAATAATAAATGTAGTGTGTTTGTAGTGAGTGCAGTGTGAATAATAATTGTAGTGTATTTGTAGTGAGTGCAGTGTGTATAATAAATGTAGTGTGTTTGTAGTACATGCAAGAGTTAAAGGGACACTATAGTCAGAAAATAACTTTAGCTTAATTAAGAAGTTTTTGTGTATAGATTATGCCCCTGCAGTCTCATTACTCAATTATCTGCCATTTAGGAGTTAAATCGCTTTGTTTATGCAGCCCTAGGCACTCCTCTCTGCATGTGACTAACACAGCCTTCCTAAACACTTCCTGTAAAGAGTCATCTAATGTTAATACTTCCTTTATTGCAAATTCTGTTTAATGTATAATTTCTTATATCCTGCTCTTTTAATAGCTTGCTAGACTCTACAGCAAGCTTCCCCAAACTCCGACCCTACAGATGTTGCTGAACTACAACTCCCATGATTCTATGAATGAAATAGGCTGAGAATCATGGGAGGTGTAGTTCAGCAACATCTGGAGGGCCGGAGTTTGGGGAAGACTGCTCTACAGGATCCTCCTGTATGTAATTAGAGTTTAATTTACAGAGCTTACTTTTAAAGTAAGTTCCATCTGATTGAAAATTAAACCTTTTTTTTTCATGCAGGATGTCAGTCACAGCCAGGGGAGGTGTGGCTAGGGCTGCATAAACAGAAACAAAGTGATTTAACTCTTAAATGGCAAATAATTGAGCAGTAAGACTGCAGGGGCATAATCTATACACTAAAACGGTTTAATTAAGCTAAATTTGTTTTGGTGACTATAATGTCCCTTTAAGGGCCATTACATCATTCTTCCAGCTTAAAGGGACTCTATAGGTACTCAAACCTTTTTTTTTTATAATTGAAGTTGTCTGGGTGCACTGTCCCTGTCCCTCCTAGTCTTGCAACGTAAAACATTGCAGTTTCAGAGAAACTACAATGCTAAGACTGCCCCTAGTGGCTGTCTACCAGAAATTCACAAAGTCACTAGAGTTGCTTGCTGCTATTTTATGGAGTTTGACGCTGGACGTCCTCACGCTTTGTGGCAAGGCTGGGGGCAGAGGGACACTGTAGTGTTAGGAATACAGGTTTGTATAGTTTTCTGTAGTGTTCTTTTAAAACATGCAGCATGCTGGATTTGTGCAGGACCTTTGCTAGTCACTCTGTGTCAGAAGGACTGCACCAAAGTGCGTGAGCGTATTTTGAAATGCATTTCCACTACACTCAGGATAAAATACAAGGCATTTCAGTTGGTACTTTAGATTGTGAGCTTGTTTGGACAGCGTCGCTCGGCACCTTCTGTTTCCGTATGTCATAAATGTTTTATTAGAATTAAATATTAATTTTGTTTTATATTGCACAGAGTTGTGGAACATGTTGGTGCTATATAAATAATTTTAATTGTGTACAGAAGCCAGGGTCAGATTAAGAGCCCATTGGGCCTGGTGCTGACAGTTATGATGGGCCTAATTACAGAGTCTTATCGACAGAAAACACTAAAACAGTTATACCTCCCAAAGGTCATGTATCTGGTGGAGGTGGTGTTGGAGGGACACTCACAGGATATAGCTATCAGAAAACACATACCCTATGCTAATCTCTCGCTTTCATCTTTCAAGTAAATCCATACCCCCCTAACAGCAGTGTCTGGTGAAGCAGGATTTCTGTGGACGGGGTAAAAAGGTGGTCCACTGATGTGAATCACGTAACCAGATCCGCCCAAAGGGACAAACATGCCCAAAAATGGGGGCATGTCTGCACAAAAAATTAGATGATCAGCCTGGTGTGAATGCACACCAGGCTGCCTGCCAATCATGCAGGATAAACAACCTAGGGCATACTGTGCAGTCTGTAGCCCATGGAACAGCACAGCTAGCGGAATGGGCTTTGACAGAGCCAGGAGGTTGGCATAGTAACCAGTTTTAAATTAATTGTCAGTGGGTAAGCTGGGAGCGGGGTTTACTAGGAGTATATATCGGCCATTTTATGAAGTGGCCATCTTAACTAAACCTAAACTTACCTGTTAGTTTTCCCTCCCACCCTCCCATTTATTGATAGTTGGGTGTTTACCTGTTTCCTTCACAGCGGCGGGGAATGGCCAGGTTAAAATCGGGGGGTAGATGGAGTAGGAAGTGGGCATGGTTAGGTTTAGTGTAGACTAGGTAGTGTTACACTTTGTTTGTAGGTTCGAGCTCATCGGTGGTTCCGAACCTGGGAGTGTAGGGGTGTCTCGGTACACCCCTACAATTTAATCCAGTGCAAATGGGAACGTTTGGACGGCCAGGTTATGTGTTAGCTGTTATTTATATAGTGTTATTTATTGTTATTATTGGTGTGGGGTCATTGGCAGGGGTATGTTATGTATGGGGGGGATGTTGGTTTTAATAAAAGATTTGTTGCCAATGACCCTAATTTGTTATATCTTAATTAACAATTAATAAAGCTGTGGACTAATATTTCCAACAGTAAAATCTGTGTCAGTGTTTTAATGGGGTTCAGAGTAAGGTTAGCGCCCATGTCAGAGAAACGACTGTGCGCATGTCAAGCAACCTGAGCATGGCATAAATGCGTCTAATGATGCACTCGCTCCACACTTTCTATGGACTGTACCCTAGCACTCGCTGGTCCAATCCTCTCCTAACCGCCTTACTAGCAGACAGAAGCTCATGGTATACAGTCTGGGACAGAGAAAAGGTGTAGAAGAAAGGGAATATGCCACAGTGTTAGAGAGATTAAAGCAGCAAGAGCCTTTGCATAGTGCGCAAAGTCAGCTTTACCTTAACTAATTTCATTGTCAGCCACAGGTCTTATTCCCCTACATCCCTCTTAAGTTTCCATACTTAAGGAAGAGCATGTGGAGAGTAGTTTTTTTTTTTAATCAATGGGCCTATTCTATGGTAATGGGCCTGGAGCTGCAGCTCCATCAGCCCCTTTGTTAATCCGACCCTGACAGAAGCTTTTCATCAGCACTCATACATGGTAGTGTGGCATGCATGTACGCTGGGATGACATCCACCTCCCTTTTACAGACAGACATGCCACCAATGATGCGGTTTCCTTTTTTTTTAATGGTCCTCCAATTGTTGGGCTTAAGTGCTTGGGGACTCCTAGAGTGATTTATATATTATATTCCAAGCTACAGGTCAGGCTCCATATGTTGGACTCAAAACCATTATTTTACTACTCCTTTCCTGCAGTCAAGGGTGGAATAAAGGCTACTTAATGGGTTCATTGTTAAAGGGAAGCTCTAGACCCCTAAAATACTTTAGCTTGCTGAAGTGTTTTATGTGCGAAGAGTGTGTCTTTTTTTTTATTTTACAAAAAGTGCAGATTTCAATAGAAATTGTCACTTTTATAAAATAACCTGTTACACCCACCCTGGCTGTCAATCAGACAACAGGTCCTGTTACTTCCTTGTCTCGTTAACTCAGTGGAGCTAAAATCAAGAGGCAGCAATGACCCAGAGCACCTGTCTTGCAAATACTTCTCATTGAGCTGCATTGGGAAGTCTGTGATTGGACAGCCACAGAAAGTCTGGGCGGGGTAAGAGGGCTTGCAAAGGCAGCAGACAATAGATCTGCAGGTTTTGCAAGCTGTTGCTAGACATAACACCAAAGAAAACATGCATGCATGTTTTCATGGGGTATATATCCTAACCAGTGATTTTGTGTGTGTGTGTGAATTTAAAGGGACACTGTAGGCACCTAGACCCCTTCTGCCCATTGGAGTGGTCTGGACGAGTTTGTTTCCCTGGCACTGAAGTTTCCTTTTAATGCGGTCTATGGGACTCCAAAAGAGGGACACTTGAAAGGTATGATATGGTAATTCAGAATTACACTCTGCCTTAGCCATACCTTCAGTGAGAAGATGGTTCTAAAGGCACCTGGGACCGTCATTGTCTGTTAAATAGGAAATAAACGAGAAATATAGGCACCATAACAATGAGATGAAGTGGTTATGGTGTTTATAATTTCCCTTTTCAATGACTCTTGTGCACTAGGGATGGTTTTAACAATAACGCCTTTCTATTTAATAAGGGTATTTATGGATTCTACAGACTGCCAGCAAGGTATTTGTATGTTTTACATCCCCGCTGTCCCTGAGAGCTGCATTATGCTGCACTGTGCAGTAATGAAGGGTTAATTTAGCGTTAGAAAGGCATGTTACACATGTATGGTGTGAGTATAGGGCATGCTGACCCATGTATTTTCTTTAGTTAGGGAGTTATAATCACACTGAGTTGTAGCAGAATACTTTAGGATTATTTATTATCAGTGTACGATGGTTCATCAAGACACAGCATGCCGAGAGCTACAAATCATTAACCATGGGTAACATAGTGAAAGAATTAAATGACAGACCCTTATATTTTGAAATGCAATTTTATTAATTTAATCATTTACATAAAGTATTTGTGATAGATTATGTCACCACAATGGATCATCTAATAATTTAGTAGAAACACTTTTTATTATACAAGGATATATAAAATATATATTTGTATTAATCACGTCATAGTCACAATTGTCACAAAAAAGTGGATACTATAAAAATTATTTTATTATTTAAAAATATATGTTTCTTATAGAAAAATCAGGCCATGTAAACATATTATGCTATTTTCATAACATATCAGATATCTTTTTTTTTTTAAATAAAATATGATCTTGGCATACTGTTATTTAACCTTTGTATACAATTTTATTATAGAGCTGGCAGTGGTAATCTTGTATTTGGGCAACGGAGTGTGCCTTTAAGAGTAAATTATTCAATGTTTATTGTTTATTGTACAGGTTAATATATACAGTAGTACCTATATAAGGTTTAAATAAATAGAAATATATTTTTTAATCAACACAATTTAATTTTGATATAAAAGCAGATTAAACGTTTGGTGCAAATATCGCATAGTTTTTAAAGGAGATTACATATTACAGGTAAATATTCTTGGCCCCTGTTTGGATCGAGGCAATACATGTGGATAAGTAACCCTTTTAAATTAACCTAGTCAGTGCTGATGTTCGTAGCCTGCGCGAAATCAGCATTGTTATATTCTAATTAGTGGCCCCTTCATTTGCTATAAGATTGCTGTAATAAACTTTTTTTTTATTTATCCTTCATATCTTCATATTTATGTATAGGCTATGTCTATGTGATAACTCAAATAGAAATGAACCATTTCTTAAAAGTAAATCATTGCAGAAACCTTCATTTTTTTGGGTAGTTTATCTGCACTTACAAAATTGTTTCTACTTGTGACAGTGAGCTTATCGATATACAGGAAATCTCTATCACATCGATTCAACATTTGAAGCTTTTCAAATGAATAAACTTTTAATATGATTTACTATTTAGCAAAATATGTTAGTATTGTAATATTTTGATATATTGATATCTTTTTAAAAATTTTTAAAATATATATGATTTTTTTTTTTTATGTTTATCCAGAAATAGTAAATCAAGGCTTATATTAGCTGATATTAAAATGTCAGATAGAAGCAGGGTAATAATAATAATAATTGTAATTGTTTTTAATTGGTGAGCTGACGTCTTTTACATTAACTCGTAAAGTGCTGATGGAAATGAAGTGCATACCACTTTAATAGAATGTTAGCTCATCTGACATTTAGTTCCAAATAACCAATGGGGAGTTTCTACTCTGGGTATAAGTTTTTTGTGAGAAGCCCAGTAAGTCAAGAACACTTTATTTAAAAGAATTACACACCTTTCAGTTGGAATTCGAAGATGAACTTTAAATTAAATCAACAATTTGTAACTTTCATAACGGGGCCCGCTTAGAGGTGATACAAGTAATGGATGTTCTTTTTTAAAGTGTATGGCTTATTAAATAATAACTGGGGGAAAGGCAAATTGAAGGACATTTAAACAAATTCCCTGTTGCTGTATATACCAGCTTGCTCATAGACTTCTGTGAAGCCACATTTGCAGATAATGTCATAGTATATTTTTTATAATTTTTTTCCCTTTGAAGTTATCGACAGTCTTAGATATATCAGATAGTGTTTCTGAATTTGAGCTTAATTCCACTGAGTGATGTCGCACAGGGCCTGTAGACACTAGAGAGAGGTAGTGATGTGAATTATAGCAGCCATCGCAAATGACAGGAGAAGAGAGGCAAAATGTCGATTGGTGGCCCCCGATGTCACTGAAAGAGTGCAGAAAAAAACACATTTAAGATAATTTGGTACATAAGCATAGGAAAAGTGAACTTTATTGTATGTTGTGCTACATTTGTTTTTAATTAGCCAGCCATGTTTTACAATATTTCGAGGGAAACATGTTACACTACCCGTCAGCGAACTTATTATGCTGGTTTTAAGGTGCACCTCTAAACTTTATCATGTTTGTTAACCTTTGCACCATCTAAGAAACAGACAGAGTACAAAAAAACTCAAGGGTCATAGGGAGAGAGACATGATTAAAGAGCAGTGTTAATTTTGGCAGCAAATTTTAATTTAGTTTTAGTCATAGTCTTTTGACTAAAAAGGCATTTTAGTTTTAGTCATCTGAATTGTTTTAGTCAACTCAATCTATAGTAGATTCTCTTTGACTAAATCTAAAGGAGATTTTAGTCGACATGCCTAAAATCCAATAGGTTTAGTTAAAGCCTCTGTCTCTTTTGCCCCTTCCCCAGTCCATCTGTGTCTCTTTGTGTCATCCCAGCCCCTCTAGGTGTCTCTCTTTCCCAAGCCCAGTTCTGTCTCTTTTGCCCCTTACACAGCCCCTCTGTGCAGTGATAATTTTGGCTTCAAATTTCAATTTAGTTTTAGTCATAGTCTTTTAACAAAAATGCCATTTAGTTTTAGTCCTATATTAGTCATCTGAATTGTTTTTGTTTTAGTCAACTAAATCTCAAAAAATGTGGTTGCCAAAATTAACACTGTAAAAGAGACAACGGTAGAGGGGCTTTAGGGAAAGTTTAAAGAAAACATCTGAGGTAAGAGCTGGGGGAGACTAATTCTGGAATATGGAATATTGCTGTGATAAGTTGGGAGATGGTATTTTGTATTTTCTTGGAAAATAGTATTAGAGGAGTGACTGTTTACTGGATGATTTACATGTACATCTACAGAGTCCTAATTACAGCTTAATCACAACATCGTAGAACAGGGGTAGGCAATCTTCGGCACTTCCACAACATCTGGAGTGCCGAGGGTTGCATACCCCTGTACTAGACTATGAGTTTTCACACAAAGTATGTTCAAGAAGAGACACCTTTGTAAGGTAGAGCAGCTAGTACGTATCTTGGCAGCCACCAGACGTCCATACTCTATCTATATGGACCTTCAGTCCTTTCTATCTGGTTGCCCATCTATCATCTGAGACTGTATAGTCTTCTTAAAAAAAGCATGTGAATAGGTCTTCAAACTGTAACTGACATCTTTAAGTTATCAAAAAGAATCTCATCTCTGGTTTGAAGACTCATCGTGGAAGATGTGAGGATTCTACTTACCCATGTTGATAACTATGAAGCCACTTGGTGTAGGATCTGGTAATCCTGCTGAAGCTGAGAGCCCCAAAGAATTAACCTCACTCTGCGTATGTGCAGCAATCCAAGCCGCCATGACAGGTCCACTGGATATGGTGTTTAGTTCGGCCAAGTTCGGTCCAAGCAGGCTTTTTATAGTGCTGACATTTAGATTCTGTGTAAGATTTAGAATAAAAAGAAAGAGGCGTGATGAGAGAATAGTTTGATGCATGTATTTTTCAAGAACCTTGACCATTTTCTGAGAACGTTTACTATTTTAAGTGTGGCCAAATGAAATGGACCAATAATATGACATTTGAACTTTAAACTCACATCATTGCAAATAAAAAAAAAAAAAAAAATTGTTCTCCTCTGCGTGGGTGAACATTTGTAAAATCAGATTATGTATCTTCTACAGGTAATGCTTAATATCCAATTTAAGGTACAATCTAGAAAATACGTCTACAGAAACCTACTTGCAATTTATACATTTTTAATGATATATTGATTTACAATCATGGGCTACATTTCATTGTTACAGAATTTTCTTAATCTGTGATGCATCTTGATTGATGGCTGAGTTCAGCTAGCAGTCAAGTTATATATAGTGAGTTGAAAGAAAAAAGGATCATTTATGTTTTGTTTGCTAATTAATATTCTGATTGGACTTTAGGCGATCTTCCAAAAGGGACCATAACAAGCATATCATGATGTTCGGTCATACAACTATTTTACAGTCAAACTGTAAAATAAATAAATATAACATGATCATATGTTGGGGGAAAAATAAACAATAAAATAGAGCTACATTTTAGTATAACATATTAGATTTATACAAATTTAAATCTATTATAGTAAGTTTAATTTACCTGGACTTCAGTGGGATTCAGTCCTGCAAATACACTTATACTCATTTCTGGAGAATCTGTAGATAACTGGATCAGGTCAGCAGTCCTTGCACCCCCTGAAAGTGTACCATTATTTTAGTCAGACATCTTTCTTAATAAAAGCACGTTTTATAGACAAAAAACATATACAAAACAATACATTGAAAATAAAACTGAAAATAAAAAATTAAATATGTTAATTTTTGTTGTAAATTCTAAGGCATTGCATCTGCTAAAACTACTGTCCAAACCAGGAAGTGATTCCACCAGTCGTGGTACTCCCTTTGTTGAGCATGTCTAATATGTTCCTATACAACAGTGCTCTAAAAGTATAGTAAGATTCTCTTTTCTAAAGTCTATACAGTATGAGGCTGATGAACTCAATTCTCTGTTGGGAAGTCTGAAAGGATAGTACAAGTACTTGTATGGGCAATGTCGAGGAGAGCCACTTTTTTGGCCAACAACATCTATGAACCACGACTCCAGGAATTTAGAAATTATGTAATTTTTAGACATTCTATCTCACCTATTCCAGGCAGCAATAGCAGATAGTATGCAGCTCGTGAACTTTCAAATGATTGGTAGGCCAATTTCATCTTGTCAAACAGGAGATTCTTATTGCTCTGAGAACAGGTAGCTGTATTAAGTGATGCAGTGCTCGTCCTAAAAATCAATGCTTAAAATTAATTGGATTCTCTTTAAATCTCCTTTTACACAACCTGTAATGTAAATGTCTCAAGGTAAGGAATTATTGGTCACCCTATCTTTTGTAGGAATATAAACTTGGGTCGTCAATAAGGGGTATGGCTAAAATAATGAAATGGGGTTTTACTGCACCCAAACAAATTCTGGTAGAAGTGGTGTACAATGGGTAATTGCCAAGATAGAATGGGTGTACACTGGATAGTTGCTGAGATAGAAGTGGTGTACAATGAGTAGTTGCTGAGATAGACGTGGTGTACAATGGGTAGTTGCAAAGATAGAATGGGTATACAATGGGTAGTTGCTGAGATAGAATGGGTACACAATGGATAGATGCAAAGATAGAAGGAGGGGGTCAATTGGTACTAAGTAAAATGAAGTGTCTAGAAGTGGGTAGTAAGATGCAAGAAAAGGGGTGAAATGGATGCTGTGATAATATATTGGGAGAGAAGCAGGTGCTGAGATGAAAGTGGTGGTGTGCATTTATATAGATATAGCTTACGTTATGGCTTCACGGCTAATTCCCTCAATGATGGTCCCATTCAGATAGCAGATATAGGGTGCTATGATTGTGAGGGTGGTGCCATCAACACTGGTGTTGGATTTTTGTAGATACTGCATTACCAAGGCATTGACCTGAAATTTCCAGAACAAGTAATTGTAACAAAGTCTCTGAAGGTTATTACAGCCAGCTACCCATGCATATCAATACAATCATTTCTTGGGGATTGTATGGTACATTTATAGATGACTCAATGACCTTTTACCAATTATGAACCAATGATAGTCTTTAAAATCATATTAGAGTGGAAAATATGTGGAACTAGTTAAAACTATACGGTACACACTCTGCCCACTTCAACCATGATGGTTCTTGAATGGTTTAATACTTATCTGGTTACCAGGCACCTCCAGTCCAGTCTCGTCTTCTGATATATTTAAACCATAATTTCCCCTTCTACGTTCGATATATCAATTTCATCTCTATTTGTATAGTATTCATTGGCTGAGATCACCAGTTGGCACTTCCAACCAATGTATTCCATCCAATCACAGATAGAACTGACATCACTTATGTGATTAGAACTTGGCAATCTCAAAAGTGGAGGCCGGACTGGAGGTGCCCAGAAGAAGTCAAAAATGGTTTGACTTCTTACCGTGTATAGGAGCTAGGGCACTCCTGGCATCATAATCACTACAACTACAGTTGTTATGGTACCTAAACTGATCCTTAATGTTTTTACATATTTGGGATCCTATACTTTCTACACTTACCGTTACGTTATTACTTTCCCACGATGCACTTGTTAACAGTAATTCCAGTATTTTCAATTGAGTTATGTTCCATTGTTCAACATTCTTTGCGCTGTACACTGTTGCAACGTTACCTAGCAGTGGAAGAAAGTCTTCTGGAATTCCGTTGGGGAACAGCTAAGGGCAAAGACACAGAAAAAAGACATAATGTTAATCTACCAGTGCATGTTTTACATTCACATAAAAAAAAAACTATATATGTATAGTCTATAAAAAATATTTTTCACTATTCAGTATTACGGTTCTTTTGCAGTCAAACTTTTAGTCCAAATAGCCAAGTTAAAAAAAAAATCCACATTTCCATTTCAACTGCAGCTATGTTCAGTCATTATTTAAAATAAATCTTAATGTGATTTTACTCCAAAAAGCTCACACACATTATGATTCTATTGGTTACTGTATTAATGCATCAGATACTCAATGTATTTACTAAACAGGAATCAGTAGGCTTTGCCTGTTACAAGTGACAGTTTTGACCAATGCGCCATAAGTTGCTGACTGTGGTGCTGGTGTGCCAGGGGTTTATTTTCTAAATAGGGACTTCTTGGGAAAAGTGAATTTGCTAAATTAAAAGCAAAAAGATTAGGCCAGGGAATAATGAAAGTATTTAGAAAATTGGGCAGGCTAGATTGGCCGAATGGCTCTTATCTGCCGTCACATTCTATGTTTCTATGAAAGCAACTACTTTTTTCGACATTTTAATGTGACGTTTTACTGACATGGTGGAGATCATGTTTATGTGGATTTGTATTGTCCAGTAGTATTGGAAATATTGGGAACAAATTATGTGTTCAGATTATTTTGGTGGTATGCAAATAATCCTCAATATTGAAGCTTCTGATAAATTATGTTGAAAAATAATGACTAAATAGAGGTTTATCGACAGAGCAATCCAGGATTATCCCTGTGTCCTCACCTCATCGACCTTGCCCTTCAGGACTAGAAGTTGGTCATTATTAAAGGACACAGCTCCGAGTTTGTCCAAGTTATCATTCATCACACTGGTGCTCAAACAAGTCTGCAGTTCACTGCTAGTATAGCTGACAGCAAGGTATTCTTTTTGTGTCGCTATTATGTCTGTAGTAAGATTGGTGCAGGTGGCTGTATTTAGACAAAAAAAAAAAGTCAGATTACAAATTAAAAACAACCTTCTTCATAAATATTTTTACACAAACTGGTCATGTGAGTGTGAGTGTAGATCTCCAGTTAGTTTTGACATGGTTAAGACCAAAGTAGCCGAACTGGAATTATGAATTCTAGTTGACTTGGTAAATTTCTCCAGTTTGGCTGCTTTGAACTTAAAATATAAATTCAATTTGAAATAACAACAGTTCTCACTTTTGCAAACAACCCTGTCAATGTCAGTTTAACCCTCATAACATGTGGATGTAAGCAACTGGGACCAAGGAGGACAAGACAGCTCTGGTGACTTTTGCACCAGTCTGAAGCTTTTGTCTACCTCAATGCCATCAGATACCTCCCACCTAGCTTGATTATAACGTGGTCAAGTAGGACCATGGCAGGGACTCTACATGTGCCTCTGATTGATCTCTGGGTTAGCAACATGCAAGGTGATTGGAGAGAGAGACGGAATATGACTTTAAATCATATTCCTGCCACCTCCACTCCCTCGTACTGCTGCTCGAAGGCGGTACTTCACTAACAGACCAACAAAGGAAGAGCCTCTGACACGGACCCACTATGGCACTCAGGGTGGTCTTTGAATTGGGTGCTGTGTCACAATTATGAACAATATTTACCCGTATAGGCTAACTATGTATGATTAGAAAAGTTACTCGTAAACATCGTGGGTTTCCAAAGTTAGCCATCACTGTTAAATGCAGAATGCTCATGGCTTGGTTGACCATGTAAGATGAGTTAATAAACATATTTAGACATATAGAAGAAAATATCTCTAAAAAAGCATTCTGCTGATGGAAAGTAACCTCAGACCTCTCAAGTCACAATACCCACTCCTCCTATCCACCCAACAGGCTTACTTTGCCATGTAGTTTTAGAGAGATTCAGGAAAGGTACAGCGTGAGCACAAGATTAACCACACTCACTCTCAACAAGCCAGGCCATCCTGGTGAGCAGGTGCATTGCCAAGACATGCCCTTTAGAGTATTCAGAGTTGAGAGTGGGCCAATGGAGGGTATTTAATGTTATTCTGATAATAATCTTAAATCAATTTAGTTTTACTTTATAAAAGTCCTCTGCGTTTACTTACGTAGGTCTCGACTGCTAGTCTGAGCTGCCTTCAGCTGGCTTATGACGTATGAAAATGATGTCACGGACTGAGTTTTGATCTGACCGAGGAAGCCTGGGAAAAACTTTATCTTCAAGGCCTTTGAAACAGCCACAAAAAAAGACATCAGAAACAACAGACTCACAAAATAGAGCTAGTAGTAGTAAGCAAGTCATGTTATGGCTAATATATATTTTACTCCTGTTAAATATACCAGTTATAGATTTGCCAAATCCCCAATAAAAAATGCTGCCCTTCAGCATGTAGAATTAATATTATTATTAATTTATTATTTATATAGTGCCAGCAAATTCTGTAACGCTGTACAATGGGTGGACTAACAGACATGTAATTGTAACCAGACAAATGGACGCACAGGAACAGAGGGGTTGAGGGCCCTACTCAATGAATTCATATGTATCTCAGGAAAAGTTCATTTCAATCAAAGACAAACTCCAAAGCAAATGCCTTGATACGTTGTATTTTTTTAAATTTTTTTTAAATCTATCATGCAGCATTTAAATACTTCATACAAAATGGTAACATGGGTCCAGGGAAGCCATGTGATTGTAACTGTAATCTCAGGTCAGTAAACATCTTAACTCTCTTCTGTCAGCTGGTCAGTACGTATCTTCATCACGTAATCTATTCAAAGTCACTAATAATACAATCGAAAAAAGCAAAATAGTGCAGTCAAGAAATCGCCATGATATTCAAGATGGCGGCACCCATACTCAGTTTGTTGGACAGACGTAAGTAGGTTTTTACTTAGATCTGTTACATATTCCACACCCTGGTAGGTGACAGCTCCCTTTTAAGATAATGTTTTGCTCCTGCATAAGCAGACATGACCTACTAATCATGGGTATTCTAAATAAATATTTTTCACCTGTTGGTAAAATTGTTCAGAACACGATGTTCCTTAATTAGCGTTTTCATTTTAGAGGTGTCTGCACCGATTGGGACTCTCAGATTGTAGGTTAGAATACAAAATGTTGCTCAAATCCTTGGTCTTGTACTACATCAAAACTGACAACAGCATTTTTCTTGCGAAAAGGACACTGTAGGCGCTATAACAATTTCATCTCATTGAGATGGAGGGAGAACTGTCCCTCCATTCTGTGTTAAACCATTTTCCAGCATTCTTTCATATGTTTTTCTGATCAAGAGAGACCCTTCATTCTCACATTGGCCTCCTTTTTCAATAACTTATAAAAACAAAAAAGCACTTGCAACTTGTTTTATTATAAAATGGAAAACAAAAAATAGGAGTTGGCCTAGATTCTGTCCAAAAATAGCCATAGCTCTGCTTCAAAGCTACCAGTTTTAAATTAAATCTATTATTTAAATGTCTTTAAGTGGATATGTTGTGTGAGTTCAATACATTGTTGCCAGGTATAATCGAAAGTTTTGAATTCAAATAAATATCTAGCTGGCATATAGTGGCCCAGTTGGGGGTCATTTTAATGAAAAAAATACAAAAATAAAATAGGAAACTGTTCACAATGGGACCTTTTTCGGCAACATCTGATTATTTTAAAAATCTTAATATATTACATATATATTTTTTGTGCTCTTGTCATTATCGTTATTTTTAATTTCAGGTGACAGATCTGCTTTGAGTACAGTTGATAGGAATTTAAGGAAATCTCTTCCCGAGTATTGATTTAAAAGAAAAATTAATTACACCTGTGCTATAACATAAAAATACTAAACTCCATGTTTTATTGCATAAATATTAGTGACATTGTATTACCGTGGAGATCTGAAGAAGTGTGTTGACACTTAGAATACTAGAAAGATTTCCAATATTTTGGAGAGTGGAGAGCGTCCAAGTGTTCGGAGATCTGAAATAAGACAACAATGTGAGTTAGACGTGTTAGAATGTAAAAATTAATAGACATGCTTTTGAAGAACACAATGCAGTGTCCATATAACATTTTTTTTATTCATGTGGTTTTATTATTTTTTTTTACATGTGGTTCAAAATGACATGCACCATCACCATCATGCATAAGCACCAGACAACTTGAAGATAACAGGAGTTGTATTCCAGACAAGTGGTTCCCAAACCAGTCCTCATGGCGCACCAACAGTTCTGGTTCTGTCAGTATCTCCATTGGAATAAACAAGGGAAATACATAATTCCTGGATTGTCGGTGGTCTACGAGGACAGGTTTAGGCACCAATGTTCTAGACTATATTGGTTAGTGTAGAAAAAAGGCTGACCCCATAAAATATTCTCCTATGAAGTACTCTTTACATCTGGAATAGACACAATGTAGCCCTCTACCTTCACAATGTAGCCCTCTACTTTCTGTTGAATTGCCAATGAATCCCCAAACACATGCAGACTACGGATCATGTGTCTTTTTCAACAGCAACTCAAAATCTACCTTCTCCATGTAATTAGATCTTCTCACTAGGACCACAGCGGACAGTCCTGCTACAATGCTACTAGCAGCTTTATGATCACCCAGGCTCACACAAGCCAGTTTTTATATTCTGGGTCTTCTCAATTTGTGTGAATTATTTGTGAGTGCATTACCCAATGCTATTTCTTTTGTCTGGGTACATGTAAGTTTAAGATTATATACATACCCGTATACAGCAATAAGTTTGTTGTTAATTGCTGCTTTTTGTGCGTCTGTGAATGAGGAGCACACCTGGAGCTCTTTTAGTATATAACTATCTGCAGCGTTAATAGCTGAATCTGTTAGGTCACAGGACACAGCACCCAAAATCTGTAAGTTTTCCTTGGTGAGTTTAGAGTTGTTGATATTCTGTAGAATGAAAGCATAACAAAAAAATGAACAACATAAAAAAGATAAAAAGCAATCTGCATAAGGATAAAATATATCACAAACAGACAATGTTTACAAAAGGCAAAACATAACAGTAACATATGGATAACTATTTAATCAGAGGGACACAAGTCCCTTTGCTTCAAGAGTCATTTTGTTACGTGCTGAAGTTTGTTTAAATTCTCAATAACATCTGTACAGTAGCACAGGCCACCAGAGATCCTATGACTTCTGGGCTCAAAATCCAAAATTAAATCACCGAGATCTCAGCCTTAAAAGGCACAGATCCCTTCTTCCTCTTCCCCCTTAACACTTTCTCTCCTCCAAGATATAATGTAGCTATGAAAGAGTGTACAGAGCTATTGGACAGAGAAAAGAAGAGCTCCTTTCCCTTTTTACCCAGATAAGCAGATATTTTGGTGTGTATGTGCAAAGTTCTGGAGCAGTTCTCCTTCTCCTCCTAGGTTTGCTATCCTGCTTTAATACATTCAAAGTGCCCATCTAGCATCAAACTCTGGGCCTTGACTGTATTGAGGTACATGCTCCAAGGGCCAACTGAGTGGAGAATCAACGTGAAATGAATGATCCACATCAACAACATATCAGCTCCACATGTTTGTGAATTTACCCCAGTAAGTAGAAAATCCTTTGGGTATTGCTTACCAAACATCCCATGGCATTGCTGAGCAGAGAGGACCGCACCGGTGAGGTCACAGGTAAGAGGTTAATATTGGACCCCCCAATCAGTTTGAAATAGTCCACACAAATTGTTTTGTTTGTGTAGGTGCTGGAACTAAAACATTTAAGGAAAGAAAAACATAAAATGAATGAATGCTTATTTTATAAAAGATGTCTCCATAATGTATTCTTATATATCAGACCTTGTATGTACAATATATCTGTTACATATAAAATAGTAGAGTAAACCCTGAATGTGTTTATACCCCAAATGTGTATATTTACATATGTAAAACACAAAAATATAAATTTTTGTTATTAGAAACAAAAACGTATTCTAGACAGTTCCCCTTTAAAATGTGTTTTGTTTTTGTTCTTTAGCATTATTGTTCTTTTCTTTATTTAATTTTTATTAAAAAGAAATATGTCAAAATTTCAAGTAATTGTGTAAATGTAGCGTCTATTTAAAATCAAAGATGTGTCTTTGAGGTCATCAGAATGTTTATTGACCTCCCTTGATGTGTAACTTGATTAATGACTGGGTCATTTTGAGGTCAACAAAAACGTACATACTTTGAGTTATGAGAACAACGGATGGTTTGAGCACCCATAGTTAATCATATTTTGTTAATTAATTTTAATTTTATATTAAAACTACAATGGATCCACTTAACTTCTTAAACCCCTTTTTAAATTTCTGTTATCTCAATTTGGTCCCCAAAGAGGTTATAACTATAGCCTATTTTTGACTACTATGAGATCAAGAAGTCATATTGGCATTAATCATTAGAAACTCACACCCCTCCCCCATGTTTAACTGCATTACATCAACATTTTAAAGGTATCCCCAGTGTATACTTAGGAGTGATATATGGCAACAACATTGATTTATAGTAAGATTACCCAATAAACAGCAGGACATCAACTGGATAATTTGCCAAATCTGCAGGAGCCCCAATTCTTGTCAGTCGCTGAGCAATGCAGCTTAGCTATGAAAAAAAATAAAAAAAAACCAAACATGCTGTAAGTGGAATGTTATGTTTCGAAAAATTCTACAACAGAACCTCTTATTTCCTTACTGCTCAATAAAACGTCTAACAGTAAGAATATATCCATACGGAAATTTGAGTTTAGAAACTGGTAGGCAGCCAAGTGGTGGAAAGTCTCAACGTCTGATCATTGTTGGGGCATGTTCTGCTCAGATCACAAAGAAACAGGTTTCCCTGATCTGACTAGAAGATATCAGCCATACAACACTGCCTAGATGGTGATCGTAAAGATTAGGACATGATAGCTTTGAGAAGTAACAGCTGTTTCTTCTACTTCTCCAATTATGACATACATCGGTAAACAGTTAAAATACACTCCTAGGAAGCCATGGACAGCCAGCGTGAGCTCTTCTCCTATCACACTGGAACAATTGTTCCTCTTGCAATTCATCACCTCACCACTTACAATTTGTTAAGACAATGCTGTGATGCACCCTTTAATCATGCACGCCTTGCTTTTGACTTATGGGAGAGGATGATAGATGGATAGTCGGGCTTCTAACTCAAGACATGACAATCACTTACCTGGCCGGTGCTTACTGAAACCCCTTTCATGACTTTGATGAGGTCTTGAAACTGCAAATCCTTTAATCCACCTACAGCTCCACAGGTAAAACCTTGCAGGATATTGTTGGTAAGACTAAGACAAAAGATAATTATATGTCAGGTGATAGTTATAACTTTTCACACTTTTCAATACTGACGATCATTGCGGAATCATCAAGAAACACCAATTTAATTGCATCTCCACTTCTAAAACTACACTGCATAATGTGTTGCAGTAGAGAGTCTTTTCATAAAACCCATTATAAACTGAAATGCATACTTGTATCTACAGAAGTGTGAATGTATAGATTTTGTGTTCCTTGGGGGAGGGGCTTTAACTAGGAGTGTGTCCGTGAGTGATAATGTCACTGTGCATGCATGCAGATTAAATATATCACATTGATAAAGCAGATTTCCTTTTTTCTTACAGTTTATAGGAAGAAATAGGTTACTGGAGAGGGAATGACATGATTGACATGGGCAATTGACTGATCAAGACAGTTTAATGTTTTAAACGATTTGCCATGCCTCACAGCTGGCATTAGTTGGTTTTATTGATTTTTTGGAATAATAATACAAAAGACGAACGTGCAAACAAGAGGCAAGACAAAAAGCATCAAAATATACAAGTGGATTATATAACTGTACAATATTTTAGGAGAAAAGAATTAACAACAAAAACAAAAAGTAAACACAAATCAAGCAGACATTACAGACTTAAAATGACGAACTGGATAGAATTAATACATGGGTTAGTTTATATTATAAAGAAGAAAATTATCGCAAGATTATTCAACAAGTAAATTTAGTAAATTTCAGGACTGTCACAATGCTGGACCCCACTTTCACAATGTTAGCAAGAAGCAAATACCAAAGACTTACCTGGAGTAGTTATTGGTTAAAGTCATCACTGTCGGGAAAAGGATCTGAGCCTGAAATAGGTGGACAATTTATATTACGATATGTAACAAAAATATTAAAGAGAGTGTGCCGAGAAAGGGGGCTCAGGTCCCACAGCTCAACCATATGTTATATAGCAGAAAACAAACAGTGGCAATCTCTTACTATACGAGTTAATTTATTAGGTGCTCAAAGGGAACAGGTGATGTTTTAGAGTGAACCAAGTTTTTTAAAGGTCACTTGAGTTTGGACATCCTATAAAGGAATACTACTTTACTGATACATTCTATGAGAATAAAATAACCAGAATTCCATCAGAAAGTAGTTTGTTTGTGCAGAGAATATTTAGGGCTCTAAGGCACATGGAATTATGCTTGAAATGCACCTGCACACACGTTCTTCACTTTACTAAAACTTCCATATTGTGTACATGGCAAATGTGCAGTTTCCCTAAATATATTCATTTATGACTTTAAAAAAATATCCACAACCCCATATTACACACTACTCACATTAAATGTACTGGACTAGTGGCTAAATATTTCAACCAATATTTGCTCAGAGTAGTCTTCAGGACACGTTTGTAAAACCATCAGTTAAAATCAGGTATAGTCACTAAATTATAAAATTGTCAGGACGTGACCTGAAAATTGCGAATTTTATAGCACATGTTAGAAAAACAAATTGTTTCTAATTTGCAAGTACCCAATTCTTGAGAGGTACTTGTTTATTGAATAACCCAGGTCATAGTTGATTTGTTCACCTGTGTTCAAGTGGAAATATCCTACATTACTTTATATAACAGGTGCCTATGCATTTTTAACTCTTCAGGTTCCTTTCTAGGATTCAAGGTTAATAAAATACCTGGTTGATTGACCAATGCATCTGGTTTATTTGCTGGATAGTAATGGAACTAGACAGGTTTGATACAGGAATCTGACTCCCCAGGTCTGGAGGGACCAGCTGGAAAATGCTTTCTGTTGTGGTGTGTGCGGCCTTGATAACCTAAGAAAAAAAAAAAAACAGAGGACATCACTCAAATTATGAAGTTTCATACTCATTGGATACAAGATAAATTTGTTTCCAGATTTATAAGACCCACAGGCCCTGCTCCTTTTTCATTATAAGCTCATTTTTTATGTCTACATGTGAATTTATTTACAATTCATAGTATTAATATATGCTTATTAGCCTATGCAGATTTCCTACCAAGTATGCAAGTATGTTATCTCGGTCGGATGAGATAGCGCGGCCTTAGACATTTTTGGGGTTTTCTTGTTCCTAAAGTTGGGTGCCAGTGAAAAAAACCTGGAGTGGTGGAATAGAAGTGCCAAATCAAGACTTTCCTGCTGTATCAGCGTTTAATGATATGTATATGCTATCTTACTTAAGATAAGGCTGCTTTCTGTTCATTCGTTGGTGGGCTAGTGGAACAGAGCTAAGAATTATCTCGTGATCTATAACATATGATGTCATATCCTGGTGCCTTGTCAATAATAAGACAGCGTTATTCTACCACTATCATCCCTGTTAGAGACAGCATAAATGGGGGGATGAGTGCATAGGGCCTTTATATCCACTGCATCTCCTCGTTTGAGGCGTATCTGTGACAGTAATGGTAAGTACCTTTTGCACAAATCTCTGTTGCAGTGCTTTTGGCGCTCGTTCAATTTGAGCAGTAAAAGAATCAGTTTTAGCCAAAGTGATAAAATCGCTGTTGTTGAGATTATCCATAGCGTAGGGGCTCAGACCAACCACCAGACTTCCAAGTGATGCCACACTGCTCACATTAATCTGCAAAGACAAAAAAACATATTCACATAGCATTTAGGAAATGTGTTTTCCAGAGGGGGTTATCTAACTCACCAACTTTTCTTGACAGCCCTGGGGCTAAGTAGGGGGGCTACTTAGCCCCAGGGCTGTCAAGAAAAGTTGGTGAGTTAGATCAGTGTTTCCCAACCCAGTCCTCAAGGCACACCTACCAGTCCAGGATTTAGGGATTACCCAGTGTCTAAGGTGTTTTTACAAAGAAGAAAAAAAACACCTTAGACACAACTGGGTAATCCCTAAATCCTGGACTGGTAGGTGTGCCTTGAGGACTGGGTTGGGAAACACTGAGTTAGATAACCCCCTCTGGATTTTAGATGTGGTAATTAATATTATTTTACTCGCAGTACAACATATGACCGCTAGGTTCAATGTTGTTTAGAATGGGTTAGGGAGTCTTCTCTCCAACCTGCTGTGGGATGACAATAATGTAATACAGGAATTGCGAGCGCCATTAACAACATTTATTATACGTAAAATAGTTAATCACACTTCAAAGGTGTGTAGAATAAAAATATATGAACAATGTGTAAACAAAAAACATTTCAGCCTTGTTTCATGCCCCATAAGTGGAAATCGTTAGAATTATTAAATCTGAAAATGTTTGAATGAACGGGGGAATGACTTCACTAGGTTTACATTCATTAACACAAACATTCCCTATTTATGAAGTTACATGAATGTAAACAGCTCCATAAATGTTATTATAATGGTTATTATAGAGTCACAAACATGATGGATGAATTCAGTTATCTTGTTTTTTGGTAGAGCCAGGCACATAATGCAAAGGTCTAAACAGCCCCCCACTTAACCCAGATATTCTCATAGTTATTATCTGTCAAGGTTATTCACTCCAGGGAGAATTCAAAGTGAATTTAAGGTAGGAATAGTTTAAATGGAAACATTCTATTAGTCAGTTATGCTTCCAGATTGGCTACGTTGTCACTGAATTTGAAGTTCTGTTTGAATTCTCACTTAAGTGAATAACCCGGTGTGTCTCAGAGGCTTATAATGTAAGCCCTCTTTGCTAGCCTTTACTTGAACTTCCTACCATTTAGCTGACACTTACCAGACCTGTTTAGCACCTTTAAAAAACACAGGAAGGGATAAATGCTGGAAGAACAACTGACAAAATATAGGCAGCAAACTCTGGATATAGAGGATACTCTCAAACTCAGAAAAAAATAGGGCATTACAGCACCTTTCTCTACAAAAATATTTTACCTTAAAATTGGTTTCTGTTATTTTTGTGACTATGATAGATGCTTGGGTGACACTCCAAGTTTCAATCTGAGACAATGTTTGTAAATTATTCAGTAAAGATGTCCCAGTGGCCTTCTCTACAATCACTGAAGGGGGCAGTCCAACCGCCAGGGGACCCAGAGTCTGAAGAACGTCTGCCGTAATTGTAGTCACCGATGTGACGATGGATTCCACTACCTGTGAAATGGGTACACATGATAAGTTGCAGTTCGACTATAATGTTTTTATGATGGCAAACACACAGGTCTGCATTATATCATAAATAATAATGAGTACGTACATACACTCTCAAGGTATCTTTAAACAAATAAAAAAAAACTATATTGTGTATACACTGACCTTATTTGGTACGGCATAAATGGCCACATAGCTAATATTTTTAACACCACTTTGTCCCTCCCCAAATCCTTAAAAAAACTCTCTAGGCAAATGTATGAAGATTTTTTTTAATGGTGTGAAAAAGGTTTGGGATTTCGGATATGAATTATTGCTCTCTGTTCTTCCAATGCAATGAGGTTAGGAAGAAAAAAGATTGTGGGAAAAATTGGTAAAATATAAGGGGAAGCGGACATTGAAAAATACAAAAAAACAGAGGTGGTAAGGATAAAGAAGATAAAATAAAGTAGAGGGAAAAGGATGGGGCCAGAGGGTAAAAAAGGCTAATAGAGAATAGAGATGACATTTATTCATTTTTCGGTTGCTTCATGATATTTGTGCTTTTTGCTATGATACAATTATCTTTCTGTTGTTACTATTGTTCTGTATTGTACAAACATTCTTTGTAAATGCAGATAGAAGGCAAAAGCTGAAAGGGGAAACAATAAAGGTTATTTAGAAGGAGAAATTAACACATTGCTGAGGAAGACAGTAAATAGTTGAGGGGCCCTGTTATCATAAAGGTTACCTTGGGCCCACAAAACGCCAGGCCAAGACCAGAATTGTGGTGCTACTGATGGAATGTAAAATGTACAGACAGGCTAATAAAGGATTTTTATAGGTTTTTAGTAGCAAACCTTCCTCGTTAACAAGATGAAAATACGTACATTGCTGCCCACTGTGACATTGGCTGTACTTCCACACTGCTTTAGAATGTCCACAATTTTCAAGGCCTCACTTTGACTCATCGTGCTGATACTTAAGTTACCAACAATGTAGCATAGAATGTTTTGAGGAATGCTGTGAATAGTAAAAACAAAAAAAGTTAAAAGAAATGTTAAAAGAGAATGTATATATTTATATTATACACACAAACATTCTGCTATGAGAGGCAGCATTCGAATCGCCAGTCCTTCCCCAAGCACTATAATGTCCTTTTGACCAGTTCCTTCAGAGGTAGCTTAATTTATAGACATAATAGCAAATCACCCTTCCTCACAAATCATGTATACGGAAATGTTTACATTTTTACACATAAATAGGCTACCAATCCAACTGGCTTGAGGCCCAGCA
The DNA here is from genome assembly GCA_933207985.1 of Pelobates cultripes. NCBI lineage: Eukaryota > Metazoa > Chordata > Amphibia > Anura > Pelobatidae > Pelobates > Pelobates cultripes. The sequence goes on along the minus strand of OW240918.1, from coordinate 135,827,541 downwards.
CAAAAACACTTTTAATCACAGAAAACAAAGAACATACCTTGACAGAGGGATAGATGGATTTTTTGCTGATATTAAATATGAAAAGTACTCCTTCAGACTTTGTGGTAGGGTCAGCGTGCCTATCAAGTCAAGGGTTTTTGAATCCACTGAAAAGTTTTTAAGCTGTTGAACACAAAATTACATTATTACTCTGTTACCAAAGGGTAAAATTGATTTAACCTTTTTATTACAGATATCTGTAAAAAAGATAGTCATACACTTAATATCATTTTTTGTAAATATTAATTCTGCTTTAGTTCAAAGATGCACTTTTTAAATGTTGCTAGCCCACATTCAACACGGCGATTATGTTTAAAGTGTTATCATTAAGAAAATTATCATAACATGGAGGCTGTCTTTTGTGTTAAAATGTTTTTCATAGTTTCACAGTATGTGAGATTTTTTTTTTATTGTACTGTTTTATTTCACCTGACATTGTTTTCAATAATCTATTGAGGTAATATGTGAAATGGTGACATGTCCCTTTTCCTACATCCAACTACAGATGTTATAAACTGAGCAACCATTTTCGAGAAGAGTAGAGTTGCATCCTGGGAATATTATGTTTTAAATAAAAGACATGTCATGTGTGTGTGATAAGTTTCTGAAAATCTATTAGAGAAGGTAGACATGATAAAACGTTTTCTGATGTGCAAGTGGTCACATGAAAATAAAACCATGTGGCACCCTGCTGCCAGGTTATAGGTCATGCTACTAAGTTCATTTTCACAAAAACACTTTATTGAACTCGAAAATGTGAAAAGAATTATGAGATATTACGAGATCTCCCAGAGTGAATACAAGATAGTTACCAGTTCCACATTGTTTGTAAATGATACTAGATCCTGAGGACTGGAATAAGTCAAGTAGTTTCCAAGGTTTAGGAAAATCCAGGAATTGGCAACACTGGAGGAAGAGTTATAACATGCAGGTTTTTGGTCTGAAAAACAAAATATATATGATATAACAAATATATAGTACACATAGGAAGTTTATTTTAAGGCTTTGACTTTGTGATTTGCGCTTCGATGAATGCTGCACTTGTGCAAGTGACCTTACTCTGAGGCATGCTGTCTATCATGGTAGATAAAATAATTAACATCCTATGCCCTTACTGTGCCAAAACAGTCTGACATATGATGTAAATACAAAGTGAAAACAAATATTATTTTTTTTAAAGCAGAACCCATAGATATATTTAACTTATCTACTATGTTCTTCAAAAATGTGAACGTTCCAAGTTTGGTGACTTTGTGAGTATATTCAATGGTCACTTTACGTACAATAACACCATGCGTTTATAGTTTAAGAAAATCCCCGTAGACCAGAATAAGAGGCTCCTGACTGGTGGAACATCTTCCTTGTTTAAGAACAGTCTCCCTGCTGTTTTTGCTAGCCATGATTTATCAAAAGTAACAGAAACTTAAGAAAGATGAGAATCTTTTACTTTTTTAAAATTTGTTTTCATATTTTCTGCATTTTTGACATAATGTATCTAGGGACGTCACTTCAACCCTTAGAGTGTCCCTCTGAATGAAGAGTACATCTAGCAACGAACAAGTGAACAAATGAATGCAATAGGTGAGCAAATTGACAACATTTTCATTAATTGAAGTAGAAATGTTCAGACAATGTCATATGACCTTCACATGATATGTCTATTTTATAATTGAGTGCCCACCTCTACCAAGACCAGTGTAGAATCCCAGAATAACATTTTTTTTTACTTTGAAAAACATTAGGGAAGAGTCCTCAATCTAAGTCAGTAAGGAGTGTAGACTAAAGCTCCTGTCTGGACTCTCTGGAGAAGATACCAGAAATTCTGAAACATTGATTTGTGGACTTCACATATATAGATGAAAATGTTTGTCTGGATGTTATAATCATAATGACTTACTTGAGTTCTCCAGATACAGCTTAAAGATGCCATAGATGTCTTGCTGAGTGCTGGTGGTGTAATTATTAAAATATATAGACAAGGTCTTAACTCTGGAAAAAGAAACACAAAAAAATGAAGTCAATTGTTTAAACAAATCTATAAACATGTAACAAAGATTTCAGTAATTGGGGTAACACACAAAACAAAATAAGAACCAAAATATCCCATTTAATCTTTATGCTAATTGTAAAAAAACAAAGAAATAATAATGAAAAAATACACAGAGACTTACAGGTTACGGTAGAAGGAACAATTTGCTTCCATCACACCTGGGACATTCAGTTGGGCCCCAGTTATGAGAGGTAGGTAATTAGCAAAACGCTTATTGAGCCAAATGTCCAATTCAGATTCACTTAGAGGCAGGTAAGTGAGGAAAGTTGGCCAAACTGCGTCAAATACAGCCTCAGCAATGTCTTGGCTAAATTTCATCTGGGGAGAAAGAACAAAGCACAGTGTATACTCAATCCATCCAGGGTGGATGCCAATATATCTAATACTTTAAAATTAATTTACAGGGCACATGAAGGCACAGTGTTAATTAAGTAACACAGCCATCTATTTAGTTTGCTCCAGCAAGTGGCTATATCTCTGCGGTTCCAGGAACAAAAATGACCAGAATAAGAATTTCAGCTCGCAATTTTTTGTTTATATATCTCCCTATTTGTCATGAAGGAAAAAGTAGGCAAATACAAACTACTGTGTTTTCTGTCGTCTGCTGGAAAAACATAATGGCTGCTCCCTAGATACAACAAAAAAGGTTACTAACTATGCCTTATTAATCTTTACTCACAGTTCTTCTGTAAATCAATTTCTGTTGAGATGCACATTATACACATATATTGGTGAATGTTGAAATTTGTATGTAGATTTTTGTTTATGTAAATGCAACATTAATGTATATGTATATATTTATTTATACATTTTTTTGAGTAATATTAAAAATAATACATTTGGATTTTCCTGGCCAAGTCAGACCTTTTGCTTTCTGTACCTTCTTGCATATTGAGCACAATTAGCTACCTATAATTTTTCATTTGCTAGTGTTCACTTACGTCTACCAGAATGTCCATGAATCGTGCCAGTTCAGTAATATTCGTATAATGTGACAGCATTATTTTCCATACAGTGCTGTTTGCACCCATTCCATCTGTGAGATAGTGCAAAAGATCCTGAGGGCTCAACGTATTTAATACCTAGGAAACAAGGGGACATATATACAATTTACACGTCTTTGAACTGGTTTTTGCATGGACAAATCGTCTTTGATTTTAAGTGCAGTCTAGAAAGAAGATCAACACAGGTAGTAACACAGGTAGTAACATGTAAATGAAAAAAATATTTTTTTGTCCATATTCACATAACTGGTATAATAAAAATAGTGTGTACCTGTTGTAATATTCAGTGTGGATGGTACGACAACTAAGTTGGTTGGGTGTCCAGGATGGTAGGATAACTAACTTGGTTGGACATCCAGGATGGTAGAATAACTAACTTGGTTGGGTGTCCAGGATGGTAGGATAACTAACTTGGTTGGGTGTCCAGGATGGTAGGATAACTAACTTGGTTGGGTGTCCAGGATGGTAGGATAACTAACTTGGTTGATGTCCTGGATGATAAAATGACTAACGTGGTTGGTGTGCTGTATGGTATGAGTCCTAACTTGGTTGGTGTACTAGGTGATACAATGACTAACTTGGTTGGTGTAATAGATGATACAATGACTAACTTGGTGGGTGTACTAGATGATACAATGACTAGTTTGGTTGGTGTGCTGTATGGTATGATTCCTAACTTGGTTGGTGTACTAGGTGATACAATGACTAACTTGGTCGGTGTACTAGATGATACAATGACTAACTTGGTGGGTGTACTAGATGATACAATGACTAATTTGGTTGGTGTGCTGTATGGTATAATTCCTAACTTGGTTGGTGTAATAGATGATACAATGACTAACTTGGTGGGTGTACTAGATGATACAATGACTAACTTGGTTGGTGTGCTGTATGGTATGATTCCTAACTTGGTTGGTGTACTAGGTGATACGATGACTAACTTGGTTGGTGTACTAGATGATACAATGACTAACTTGGTTGGTGTGCTGTATGGTATGATTCCTAACTTGGTTGGTGTACTAGATGATACAATGACTAACTTGGTGGGTGTACTAGATGATACAATGACTAATTTGGTTGGTGTGCTGTATGGTATGATTCCTAACTTGGTTGGTGTACTAGGTGATACAATGACTAACTTGGTGGGTGTACTAGGTGATACAATGACTAACTTGGTGGGTGTACTAGATGATACAATGACTAACTTGGTTTGTGTGCTGTATGGTATGATGGCTAACTTGGTTGTTGTGCTGGATGGTATGATGGCTTTATCAGAGGTGTAATGGAAGATATGATGGCTAACATGGTTGATATGGGGGTGCTGTGATGGCAACCTTGCTTAATGTGATAGATCATATGATGGCTAATTCGTCGGTTTGTTTGATGGTGTGATGGCTAGCATTTTTAGTGTGTTGCTTGGTATTATGGCTACCATGGTTGGCATGGTGGATGGTATCATGGCTCCATTGGTTGGTGTAGCAAATGGCACAATGGCTACTTGTTGGTGGGGTGGATGTTCTAATGGATTATTTGGCTGGTGTACTCTGCGGTATAATGTTTATTTTGGTTAATGACTTTGGTGGTATAATGATAACCATGCTGGATGATAATCTGGCTGCATATGTTGAAGAGCTGAGTTCAACCCTGGCAATCTTTCTCTGTGATTTGAGTGACACTGACAGCCATGAGTGGTTGACTGGGTGACACTGAACTACCAAATAATGTGAGCTGCGGAAGCATGCAATATTACCCAACTTTCAGATGTTAGATGTTTTCAGAAATCCTGCCCCTTTATGTAATCTGTACTCTTCTCACCTTGCCTAGCTCCTTTTGTTTTCTGGTACAAATACCAAAAAAGTTCATAGAAACATAGAAACATAGAATGTGACGGCAGATAAGAACCATTCGGACCATCTAGTCTGCCGAATTTTCTAAATACTCTCATTAGTCCCAAGCCATATCGTATATCTAGGATAGCCTTATGCCTATCCCACTTATGCCTTAACTCCTTTACTGTGTTAACCTCTACCACTTCAGCTGGAAGGTTATTCAATGCATCCACTACCCTCTCAGTAAAGTAATACTTCCTGATATTATTTTTAAACCTTTGCCCCTCTAATTTAAGACTGTGTCCTCTTGTTGTGGTAGTTTTTCTTCTTTTAAATATAGTCTCCTCCTTTACTGTGTTGATTCCCTTTATGTATTTAAATGTTTCTATCATATCCCCCCTGTCTCGTCTTTCCTCCAAGCTATACATGTTCAGTTCCTTTAACCTTCCATGGTATGTTATATCCTGCAATCCATAAACCAGTTTAGTAGCCCTTCTCTGAGCGCTCTCTAAAGTATCAATATCCTTCTGGAGATACGGTCTCCAGTACTGCTTACAATACTCCAAGTGAGGTCTCACCAGTGTTCTGTATAATGGCATGAGCATGTCTCCAGGAAACTCCTTGCTTTAACTGTGTATATATTTAATACTCTGCTATTGCATATGAGCCATAGCAGAATAAAACAGACTCACCTGTGTGAGCTGACTGGACGGGATTAGTAATAATAGCTCATCGGCACTTATCAAGGTGGAAAAGTTCATAAAATAGTTTGTAATGAAATTTTGCAGACCGTCATCGTTAGTGTAGCATTCCATGAATATAGAACCTGTTAACAAAATAAAATATAATTCAGGAGTTTTACATCAGAACAAGAGAATCACTTATGTCAGAACAAACATAGCAGAGTTATTGACGTCAAATTTTGGAGAATTAAATCCAGATTTAAAAATTTAAGCAAATGTTCAGTTGTGACTATATCTGATTTGGAGAATTTTGCCATTTCAATCGAGTTATCTACAATTCACAGTTTAGTGAATAACTGTATGATATATTTACTAAACTGTGAATTGTAGTAAAAATTTAGCTGAACTGACAGCGTAGGCATGTTGTGAATATTGCTGTGACGTGGTAATTATCAAAACTTTGCAGTGATAGGTAGATCCCCAGATGTTGCAGAACTACAACTCCCAAGATGCTATGCATACCCTTGCATGTCTTTAGAATGACAAAGCATCATGGAAGTTGTAGTTTTAAAACATCTGGGGATCTACCTTTTGGGCACCCCTGGTTAAGAGAGTACTACTGCATGATAAATTTAAAGAGCTCAGTACATGTGGAAACTTGCTAACTACTTAACCCTGCGTGCCAATACTGTGCTCCCATAGACATGATAGATGACAGTACATAGTCCTTAGCAAGCACTGCAAAAATACTGGTGAATTTGATTGCTATATAGAGCCCGCAATCTGAAAGGTATGTTGGAGGAACTGCAAGATAACATTCTCCAGAAATTATTCTATAGCCTTGACTAAGCCAAACAGGAGAGAGACTGGATTTTTTTCCAATTTAGATATTTTAACCTCAGAATTTCAGGTTGGAACATTAAAAAACAACCCAATTGACATATTGCTATATATTTTCTTCAACTCCGACAGCCCTTGTTACATGAACATGGACATAAACATATGCTGTCTGATAATAACCAACTCACCAAGTACGGAGGAGAAACTACACTGACAGACATGGAATGGATCAATGTCCACCTTTTGGCATATCAGGGTGTTTAAAAAAGTGCATACCGTATATACTCGAGTATAAGTCGACCCGAATATAAGTCAAAACCCCTAATTTTACCCCCCAAAACTTTGAAAACGTATTGACTCGACTATAAGACTCGGGTGGGAAATGCAGCAGCTACTGGTAAATTTCTAAATAAAATTATATCTCCCCCCAAAAATTACATACATTGAATATTTATTTTGTGTATATAATGAATGCAGTGTGTGTGTGTATAATGCAGAGTGTGTGTGTGTGTATGAATGCAGTGTGTGTAGTGTGTGTGTATGAATGCAGTGTGTGTGTGTGTATGAATGCCGTGTGTGTGCATATAATGCAGTGTGTGTGTATGAATGCAGTGTGTGTATGAATTTTATTTTAATAGTATTAATATTTTTATTATATTATTATTTACATTTTTATTTATTTATTTTCGTCCCCCCCTCTGCTTGTTAGCTGGCCAGGGAGGGGGGCTCTCATTCCCTGGTGGTCCAGTGGCATTGGCTGTGTAGGAGGGGGGCTGGCAGAGAGCTGTTACCTTCCTGCAGCTCCTGTCAGCTCCCTTCTCTCTCCTGCATTCCGGTCAGCTCCCTTCTCCTCCAGTGTAAGTCTTGCGGTGTGACTGCCGCACGGAGTGTTGCCACGGTAACCCGTGGCAAAGCTCTTACCGCGCGGCTCTCGCGAGACTTACACTGGAGGAGAAGGGAGCTGACCGGAACGCAGGAGAGAGAAGGGAGCTGACAGGAGCTGCAGGAAGGTAAGTAACAGCTCTCTGCCAGCCCCCACCAGGACCGCCAGGCTTGTAATGAACCTGGCGGTCCTGGTCTGTATTATGGCAATATAAGTTGCCATAATACAGACACTCACTCGAGTACAAGGCGAGTGGGGGTTTTTCAGCACAAAAATTGTGCAGGAAAACTCGTCTTATACTCGAGTATATACGGTAATTAAATTATTTGCAAAAAATGGTCAGAACCATTTAAATGAACACTTTAGTGTTAGGAATACAAAAATGTATTCCTAACACTAACATGTTCCTCTGCTGCTGTGGCCCCCCTTGGTAATGTCCTTGTAATATTATAGAGTCCCTCTTAAGAGATATAGAACATACTGTCACAATAAACCATAGTATAGCCTTGACTGATCGCCAGAATACAAATTAACCCCTTAAGGACTGAGCCAAATGTACACGTTGTGAACAAAACAAAATGTAAACAAAACCTGGCATTTGCGCCTCAATTTCTGTCCAACCGTAATTCACCTCTTTCATATTAAATGCACCCACCCTTATTATATATCATTTTATTCAGGGGAAACAGGGCTTTCATTTAATATCAAATATTTAGCCATGAAACATAATTTAATATGAAAAAATGGGAGAAAATAAGATTTTTTAAAAATTTTTTTAGTTCTACATGACATTTTAACTGTCAATGTCATAATACTGTTTGCTTTTACTGCAATAAAATACAAATATTTGTATTCAGCAAAGTCTCACGTGTAAAACAGTACCCCCTATGTACAGGTTTTATGGAGTTTTGGGAAGTTACAGGGTCAAATTTAGCACGCTACAATTGAAATTGAAATTTGCCAGATTGGTTAAGTTGCATTTGGGACTGTATAGTAGCCTAGGAATGAAATTTACACCCATAATAGCATACCATTTCCAATAGTAGACAACCCAAGGTATTGCAAATGGGGTATGTCCAGTCTTTTTTAGTAGCCATTTGGTCACAAACACTGGCCAAAGTTAGCGTTAGTATTTGTTTGTGTGTGAAAAATTCAAAAAACGCCAATTTTGGCCAGATTTACTCCACAAGTAAATCTCATATGAATTAATGAAAAAATAAAAAGCCACACAAAATATATATTTATATATTTACCTTTAGTATGAGAGTTCTTTATATCTCATACTTAAATTAGGTAAATCATACCAATAATCTGTCACTTTAAATATCTAAATATGCAATTAATAATTCTATTGTTGTATATAGAATGTAGACTAAATATAGAGAAACTATAATACCATTAACTCTGTTAAAATTAATTTATCCTTATCTGTATTTATAAAGGGTCCTATTTATTAGCTTAATGAACAATTGGGCATATTATATAAATAACATCAATCTAATTTATTGGCCCAAAAAGAATTTAATGTTGATATAAATTACAATCATTAAAACATATACTATAAGTCACAATATTGTTCTTTTTTCTAAATATATATGTTAACCAGAACAACAACTTTTCAAATGGTGTCACATTGTAAAATTAAAACCATGTTGTAATTATTTAAATTGTTGATATTATTGCCATCCAATTTGGTATTAATCATATCTTCCCACGGTTTGTCTTTGTTTTTTAATCATTTCCCTATATGAGAAACGATATTGTGTATGTACATATATAGACTGCTTTGCCCTCAACCAATATGGCGACCACTGATTTACCCATATATGGATATGAAAAAAGCGACCGCACTGAATGAAGACGAAAGCGGAACACAGCCACGATCAATCCGCAATTATAGAGCCCTCTCTTGGACATAAAAGAACGGAAACACAGGAACACACATCGATTGATGAAGCCCACCGGCGAAACTCGTCTCGGACGTCCAGGAGGATTGTACTTTTTATTTTAACCATTGTTTACTTTGTATAGAATTAATAAATTTTATTTTTATACTTTCCATCTGGACGCAAGTAGTGTCCCTGACCTCATCTACAGGGTTTTGGTACCCCCTAGTGGTACTTATACCATTATACTCAGAGCCAGAGCTATAGGCTCTGAATCAGGTGAGCAGTTCTATATACTTCAACCACCATTCACCTGCATACTACACTATGCTTGGCTTCTTCTGTTTTTAAAGGATCCACAAGTTTGTCAACCATTGTTTGGTTTGTGTTACCTACCAAAACACGCCTGACCAAGTGATCTGAGCCTGTCCTGTTGAGGCTCAGTACCAAGTGAGTGGTTCTATCCGCCTTCACATCACTTAATTATTATCTAACAGTATTTCACTATTGTAATTCTATTTTAAATCCCCACTTCTAGGTTATAATACACCCAAGAAGGAGAGGGGGGAGGTGAGTTATTCACACACATCTCCTCAGCGCTCCACCTTCTGACTGGTGTTGGTTTTTACCACACAGTCTACTGCCATACGCATATGGATCTGTTTATTCAGGTGAGGAATAAAAATAATTTGATTTGTTTGACCCACCTTAAGCAGAGTTGTGCACAAGTCAAGTATTCATGTATTTAATGATTATTACCGTATATCATTGTGATCAAACAGGGTAGACTTGTTTAACATTTAATTTTCATATATGAAATTCCAAATCTTACATACCTGTAGATGTATGTTCAGTCATGTAGCGCTTAATGAAGTCACTAAATATAGTCTCCTCTGTCTGGTTTGAAAGTGATGTAAAAACAAGACTAAATCCTTTCAATCTGTTAAAAAAAAAACACACATATAATTATTGGAACACATTACTTTATATCACTTTATCCTTGTCTTTTGTTGCAATGGATTCATCCGTTGAGATGCTTTTGGATCTAAAAACATTTTGTCAGGTGAATAGTGAGACTTACATTTCTTGGTATGAAGAGCAGGAGATGTCAGATGGCAGAAGCTGAAGAAGAGTTTGGTTGAAGTATGGAAGCAAGAGAACCAAATCTGTCTGGAATAAGACTGTCCAGTTTTGTGTTTGATAAGTGGAGAAAGAGGAACTGAGTTTCACAATAGTTTGATCCAACAGTGTTCCCTTTACTAATGCAATTTGAGTCTTTGATAGACTGGCCTATAAAGAAAGAGAACAAAAATTTTCATTAAATATGCTTCCGAAATATTATTTAGGCAGTTTTTGTATTTTGTTACGTTTTAGTGCACATAGAGATAGTTGCTGGTTATATGAAATTGTTGACCAGAGTTCCGATGAAGCTCTTTTAGTTTGTCTTGTACCTTTGTGGCTGCAGATGTGAAGGCGTTGACATATTCTGTAATATCTGCTGGTCTTATTCCACTTAAAAATGATGCCAAGAAAGTTTGGTTGGAGATAACATCTTCTTGGGTTAAAACAGAGGCCGCATCATTTGGTGTTAGATCACCCTGAGATAAAGAAATGTAATTTAGATTTGCTTGTTTTTCCCAAACATTGTCACATGCCTCAAGAAAAATAAACATGCACAAATATTCTAGAACTTCAAAAATATCCTCTAGCCTTGTACTGGATACTTACTGCGTTGAACCCAGGATAGAAGTCCACAAAGTTATAAATTGTGGCAAAGATGGAAAATTCACGGAAGTTAAGTGTTTTCCATTCTTCAAAATTATTTGTGCCAGAAACACAAGTCGAGTCTAATAAATAAAAACAAAAGAAAACAAGGGAAATAAAAAAAATAAAAATTAGGTGTGAACTGTTATCAAAAGAAGTAAGCATCTGTACAGAACATGGAGTACTTAACCAATACTGAATATGATATTTAAACAATGAGTTGTATTGTATCCATACTAAGACGAATATCTACCAGACTTGTGCACAAACTTTTTTCAAGTGAGTCGAACGAATTAAATTCCTTTTAATCTCTGCCTGAACACATTAATAGTTTGGAATTTACCTGTGAAGTCTAGTTCATTGACTAAGACTCCACAAGTAAATCTCATATGGATCTGTTTATTCAGGTGAGGAATAAAAATTATTTGATTTGTTTGACCCACCTTAAGCAGATTTGTGCACAAGTCAAGTATTCATGCATTTAATGATTATTACCATATATCATTGTGATCATACAGGGTAGACTTGTTTTACATTTTATTTTAATATATGAAAGTAAAAATCTTACATACCTGTAGATGTATGTTCAGTCATGTAGCGCTTAATGAAGTCACTAAATATAGTCGCTTCTGTCTGGTTTGAAAGTGATGTAAAAACAAGACTAAATCCTTTCAATCTGTTAAAAAAAAAACACACATATAATTATTGGAACACATTACTTTATATCACTTTATACTTGTCTTTTGTTGCAATGGATTCATCCGTTGAGATGCTTTTGGATCTAAAAACATTTTGTCAGGTGAATGGTGAGACCTACATTTCTTGGTATGAAGAGCAGGAGATGTCAGTTGGCAGAAGCTGAAGAAGAGTTTGGTTGAAGTACGGAAGCAAGAGAACCAAATCTGTCTGGAATAAGACTGTCCAGTTTTGTGTTTGATAAGTGGAGAAAGAGGAACTGAGTTTCACAATAGTTTGATCCAGCAGTTTTCCCTTTACTAATGTAATTTGAGTTTGTGATAGACTGGCCTATAAAGAAAGAGAACAAACATTTTCATTAAATATGCTTCCGAAATATTATTTAGGCAGTTTTTGTTTGTTATGTTTTAGTGCACGTAGAGATAATTGCTGGTAATATGAAATTGTTGTCCAGAGTTCTGGTATAGCTCATTTAGTTTGTCTTGTACCTTTGTGGCTGCAGATGTGAAGGCGTTGACATATTCTGTAATATCTGCTGGTCTTATTCCACTTAAAAATGATGCCAAGAAAGTTTGGTTGGAGAGAACATTTTCTTGGGTTAATTCCGAGGCTGCATCATTTGGTAACAGATCACCCTGAGAATAAGAAATAATGTTTCAATTTGCTTTTTTTTCTCAACTACTCTCAGGTATCTCAATGAAAATATATACACCAAATTTGTCTTAACAATAAAACAAGATTAAGAGTAATCTATACTTTTTTAAGGGTTACTTACAGCACTGAACCCAGGATAGAAGTTCATATAGTTATAAACGGTGGCATAGACAGAAAATTCACGGAAATTCAGTGTCTTCCACTCATCGAAGTTAGTTGTGCCAGAAACACAAGTTGAATCTAATGAAAATAATTGGAAAAAAAAAGAGAATATATGTTTTCTCTTCTCAAGAAAAGATAATGAGTAATAGGCTAATAACAAACATAATTTTTAAATAAGTTGAATTGTATACTGGAGGCTTGATTTACATTTTACTTTAAAGTATAAATCCTTGAATCACATACCTGTCGATGTATGCTCAGTCATGTAATGCTCAATGTAGTAATTGAATATATCCTTTTTTGTCTGTGTTGAAAGTAATGTGAAAACACGGCTAAAACCTTTCATTCTGAGTAGAAGAAAACAAAACAAATAAAACAGATTTTAAACATTTCAATATGTTAATTTATATCACTTTGCCCCTGTAGGGCGTTATATCAACAGATTGTGATGATGTTTTTCAATTAAAGATGACTTGCTGCATAGAAAAGTTGACACTTACATTTCCTGGTATGAATCGCAGGAGATGTCAGTTGGCAGACGTTGAAGAAGAGTTGGACTGAAGTATGGAAGCAAGAGAACCAAATCTGTCTGGAACAAGACTGTCCAGTTTTGTGCTTGATAAGTGGAGAAAGAGGAACTGAGTTTCGTAAGAGTTGTATTCAATAGATTCTCCTTCACTGAGGTAATTTGGATCTCTGAAAGATTTGCCTGAAATTAGGAAAATGTTATTTTATTAATAATTTGGTTCATGTCAATCCTTTGACCTCTCATTGTTATGTTCAATACACATGAATGAAGCCAGTTGTTGTTGAAGGGAAACCGTTACTTTTTTGTAAATAACAAGATTAAGTAAAATTTTTTTTTTTTAAATCTATAACTTGTGTTAACAATCTTTCCTTGTGAAGCTCCATTTAAAAAAAATAAAAAAAAAAATATATATATATATATATATATTAAATATTTCTCAAATAACTAACCATCCAAATCAGGCACAACCAGGGCACATTTTGCAGAAAATGTCTGAGCAAAGATGACTGAGCTTATAACAATAACTGACAGGGAGCAAAGATGGAGATGATCAGGTGATCAGGTCCAGAATAAAACGGTGTTGAGTCCTACATTTGGTTTTATTTTTCAGACCTTGAAAACCCATCTTTGTGAAATATAAGAAATAAATAAGCAGAATATTACAAATCTTGGGGAAGTAAAGGTTTCCCTTCAACTTCAAAAAGACTAATGTGAAATAGATAAAGCATCTTTTATCTATATCGTGTACCTTTCCTGCTACAAACGTGAAGGCGTTGACGTAGTCAGTAATATTTTCTGGTTGTATTCCACTTAAGATAGACATCAACAACGTGTGGTTTGTAAGAACAGATTCTTGGACCAACAGATTTGCTGTCACAATTGGAGGTAGATCAATCTGAGTGGAGAAAAAAAACCAACGTTTTAATGTTTTTTTATTAATTTGATTTTATAAAGAAATTCCTGAAACATTGTTTTTAAATGTATTTACTAATATTTTCTGCTTTACTTACGGGAACAAAACCTGGATAAAGTTTCTCATAATCATAGGTGAATGCAAAGTAGTAAAATGCCCAAAAATTCACTGTTATCCACTCTTCATATGAAACTGTACTGGAGACACAAGCTGAGCCTACAGGACGGAAAGGAAAAGGTAGATCAATACATTAGTGATGTTTCTGCAGATTTTATAAACAAGTTAAATTGTTACCAAGCGAACAAGTGCTATAGAATTATGTTTCAAAGCCTCTATGATGTCTTGACTTTCTTTGCGCTTGTCATCTGCAAAGCATTGCAGTTCATATCACCTATAAAGACACACTCTCATCCCCATAGCATCATCTTAACCCAGTTTTTTTCATGGCACTTACCTTTCCATGTTTAAACAGTTTGGCAATGGTTTTACCTTGACCTTGGGCCTCCGGAACCTGTCACTTATACCTTCTGGCTTTCATTCCTCTAGAGCACTGCAGTATGAGGAATGGTTAGCTAGGCAGTCGCTGATAGGCTGAGAGTATCCACTAATGCTCGCAGCTATCGATGGCCACCTAATTATTAAAATAACACGTATTGGGGATGGGAGTGTCCCTATAAGGTGGATACTAACTGTAACTTAAAACCCTAATCCTGCTGTGCAATCCCATACTACTGCACAGAGAAAATCAAACTACGTTGACCTTGTATAAATATTCTAAGGTTGATAAAAAGGGAGGTCTTAAATTCAGAATTCCAATTTGATAACTAAACAAGAACTTGTCAAATGTACAGGTAGAATACTCCTGTAGCTGAGCACAGTACACTAATAGCACTCTGTTTGAGGGATAGGCTTATAGAGAAAAATTACATCAAGGAATTGGATAGATGTATTAATTCTAGTAAAAAGATGGATCGAAGTAAGATTTTGAATAAAAAGACATCTAGTGAGGAGAGGAAGTGTGCTGACCAAGTACCAATCATTTTAAATTATAGCGAAGATGCCAAGCAAATTAAGCACTTTATTAACAGACATTGGCGTATCCTTAAATCAGATCCTAATCTGAAAGAAATTATTGGTGATACACCACGCATTATCTGTAGAGGGCCAAAAAATTGAAAGCAACATCTAACCACTAGTTTTATCAAACATAAAGTGGGAGTAAAAAACTTTTTGGGTCTAGAAAAGGGTTTCTATCCCTGCAAATCCTGCCTGGCTGTAAGAAAACCTTATTTAGCAAAAAAAACCAGACAGAATTTACCTCTTATTCTACTAACCGTACGTTTAAAATCCATCAGGTTTTAACCTGTAATTCCACTAATGTCATATACCTCCTCTGGTGCCCATGTGGTCTGCAGTACATTGGAATGACCACGAGAGCTTTTAAAACCAGAGTTGCGGAACATGTGGGGAATACCAGAGGGGTTATATGAAACATAGTGTATCCGCACACTTCACTGAAATACATGGCGGTGATCCTTCTTTGTTGTCATATGTTGTTATTTTTTAAAAATTCAATAATTTTTCAATAATATTAAGGAGCTGGCTAAGATAGAGGGCAAGTGGATCTTCGATGTGAATACCTTGTCCCCGAATGGATTTAATTTAGATTTTGAGTTTATTCATTTATTATAGAATTTATTTTATTATTAGATTTTTATTTATTTATTTAGATTTTTTCTCTTTTTTAGACATATAGATTTTCTATAGTATTCATTGAATTTACTTGCTTATTAAGTCACTGGAGGCTCAACTTGCTTTCTGTCTAATTGTTCCCCATATATGGGGATTCTTCTGTGGTTACACATTGCTGTGTTTAAATATATGTGTACTAATGGCTTTCTGTAAATATATATTTTTTATACATCTTTAAGTTTCTCTCTATTCACAGAGAGACTAATGATAGTTTGATTTGTATTTGTGTATACATATGTCTATTTACAATTTTTATATTGATTAATTATATTTTCAATTTTTTTATTTCATTATTATGTTATGACTTCCTGTAAATATGGAGTGTATGGTTGCTATGAGGGCTCAATTACAACATTAAGGAGTAACCCATATCCTGAACGCCGTGTTTCAATGTGCGTTCCAACTGGCCGAAAAACGGACGCGCTGTCACGCGCAAAACCGGAAGTGACGCGACGCCGGTATGAAATTGAATCCAGGTGAATGGCAAAGATAGGCCCTGTATAAGAAGACTCAACAGGGCATGGAGAAATGCACTGGAAGAAGGCTGCTAGCCAAAACGCGTCTGCTCTTATTTTTTATACCTGTTATTTGTGATTTCATGTGTATTTCTACACTCTGGGCTACTATACAAATAGGGGTAAGTGGAATTCCAATTTTGTTATATTAATTTCTGTATTGGGTTCCACCCCCATAGTGCCCTGTAGTGCATAATTATTATATATATTTTTTTTAATAATAAATATATTTTGCACTTATACTTGGAGTCTCATCTGCCTGAATCACCTGGATCGTTAGCCAGTATTTGGCACCCCTGAGCCTGATTTACAGAGCCTGGTACAGCTCTGGAGAATGTGAGTGGGAGTCATATATTCATTTATTATTTATCAGTTATTATACAGTTCACACTATGCTGTTTTGTATATTTTTCTTGTTTTAGTCTATATCTCAATCAAGCTCTACGCTGTTTGTAGTACAAGCAAGTTTCATATTGGTAATATTATCCATTTTTGTTGTGATCACATTGGGGAGGTGTATATACTGGTATTTGTCTCTTTAAATTTTACTACTAATATCTGGTGCATAAGGGAAGCACTAGGGTACCGGTTACACAACTTATTGTATAGTTTGACTATATACAAAGCTGACATAATTTCAGTGAAGCGCCTACGCACTATTTTTTTTTCTAATAGGATTTGCATTTCTTTTCAGCAAACCAAATGCAATCTGCAAACAAACAAACACACACATACACACACACAAACAAACAAACAAACAAACAAACACACAAAGCATTTGTGAAGAAATGATCCTATGATACACAATTTTAGAAACCAGAGGTGTCTACATTTCTAAATGGAATAATTTATGGAATAACATGAATTTGCAACTTGATAAAAATGCCCCAAAATCAGATACAGACCCAGCAAATCAATACTTTTAAATTATATTTTAAAGTAATTAAATTTGAAATCTGAAATGTAATGCTCTATAATTCGGCTCTGTAGTTTGCCAGAGGTATTGAACAAAGGTATGATTCCCTTTTGACCTTTTTTCCAGGTTCTAAATTCATTATTTTATAAAGTTAGTCAGTAAAGAATATTTTTTAAAAATCAACAAAAATCTGTACTTATAACTTTATCTGAGTTCCACGGACAATTACGTTTCTAGATGTATTTTTCTCGTAACTAAAATTAAAAGAATACTCCAAGCACCATTACTACTTAGCTTTTGAAAGTGGTCATGGTGCAAGGACCCTGTAAGTGCAAATACTTAGATATTTTATGTCACTATCTGAGTTGTAACTCCACCTACAGCAACTTTCATTACCAAGTCTAGGGAGTGGGAATGAGTGTTTCAGGCTGGCTAATGTTTGGTCTGTGCATATTCTGTGCACCGAGAACTCTCAGTTGACCCTCTGACTGAAAAAACAAAGGCCAAATCAGCATCTAGCTTTTAGAGAAACCAGAGGCCACCAGAGGGAAAAACCCCTATAGGTTTGAAGACATGGAACTGTCGTTCTACTCTGACCTCTTCCGCAATACTCTGCTCTTGAGGAAATCCTTCCGTCCGCTAAAAACAATGTTGGCAGCTAAGGGAGTGAAGTACCGCTGGGGACCTACGCATGTACTCCTCATTCAGCACCAAGACACAGAAAATAGGGTGGCGGACATCGCTGAGATGGACAATGTTCTGGTGGCCCTGAGCCTCCCAGCCCCACCCCCTCTACAACCTGGGACTCAGCTACCATTGTCCCATTCATCCACCACTTTGCGTGGAGTACCTGGGAGGGAGACCACCTGACTCATAAGCCTATACATTCTCTATATGTTTCTACTTTCTGTGTTGGGCTTAGCCCTCAGTTAAATATTGGTTATGTGACAAACGTTCAAAACAATACACAAAGTCGTAAACCGACCACATACTGCGGCCAAACATGGCCAAGACCTGGAATTTCCCTGGACACGCTGGCTCCATTTTTAATATCCACCTCCCCCAGCTCCCATCATATGTACCCATAATATGCACACCATGGAGGAGCTGTACACATATGCATTTGGACGCAAATCAAATCACACTATCCAAACACCACGCTGACCATAACGAGTGCCATGCATTCACCCTCCACTAACAACTACATAGCGGAGCTACCAACATGGCTTTACGCTCTACCTTAACTACACACAGAGGCACATGACTTCATCACCTACAACCCATACACGATTCATAAGGGCTCGGTTCCAGCACACCAGGGTCAATCGACCACTCAGTTTCCGAGCCTCTGACACACATACTCTACAGCCTCATAAATCGCCCCGCAGTACCTATACTACAATATCCTGCTTACTAGCTCTGTTTAATCTCATTTTAAAATGTGCTGATTTCTCAACTGTCATGATAAAGCCTGAAGTTATAATACATGTTACAGCTGTTGTGGCCAAACAGGCTGATGTGTAAACTATGCACAACAAAAATAAAGAATATATTTTAAAAAAAAGCTCTCCAAAGGATTCAACACTGTTAGAGAAACATTCCAAATGATTTATTTACAAAAAAATCCCATAGACTTTATTGGTGGCTTCTGTAGATAAGTTATTCTGAATCACTAGGAAAGCTTATAAAATGGAGCCATAGATAGAGATTATCATCAAGTTGAGCCAAATTAAGTAGATCACGTGGACTGACTCTTAAACTAGTCAGTTAATTAGAGATTCTACAATTTTAATTAATGGAGTTATAATAAAGTTAAATATTTTAACACAACATTTATCTAGATGGAAATAATATGGGACAACTCATGGTTTGATGAGACTATTCATCAGTGATTCCAATAACCAAGTATTCTTTTCTTTCAATATTGTTTTGGCTGTAAGTAATTAGATAACATACCTAGAGAAGAATTCTGATTAGTCAGGTAGCTTATAATGAAGTAATTAAATATATCATCCTTTGTCTTGTTTGAAAGTAAAGTAAAAACATCATTAAATCCTTTCACTCTGTTGAAACATCAAAAAACAAAACATATATTATGATTACAATACATCTCTTTTATTTCACTTTACAGCACTTTAATTGGATTAGTGAATTATAAGGTTTTAGCATTTATAGAAAACATAATTTTCAAAGCTGATGTAGATGGTAAGACTTACATTTCCTGGTATGAAGTGCAGGAGATGTTCATTGGCAAAAGCTGAAGAAGCGTTTGGTTGAAGTACGGAAGCAAGAGAACCAAATCTGTCTGGAACAAGACTGTCCAGTTTTGTGTTTCATAGGTGGAGAAAGAGGAAGTCAATTTCACAAGAGTTCCTTCCAGTAGTGTTGATCTTACCAATGTTATCTGAACATCTGAAAGATTAACCTAGGACGAAAAATATAAAAAAAATTTAATAATGGATGCTTCCTCAATGTTGTGGTTTTTATGAAATTTTTAAATAGATATTAGGCGATACCCATGTAGTGTGTCGTATACCTTTGTAGCTGCTGACGTGAATGCATTTACATATTCAGTAATACTCTCTGGTTGTATTCCACTTAAAAATGATGCCAAGAAAGTTTGGTTAGCGAGAGCATCTTCTTGGATCAATATGGCAGCTGCATCATTTGGTGACAGATCACCCTAAGAAACATTTATATAGTTTAGGCTTGTTTGGATTAAACACTGTGACATGTCACAAGCAATATACATATATAAAATTCCTCTTTAGAAAAATCAAGAATGCACTCTCGACTTATGTGGGATACTTACTGCATCAAACCCAGGATAGAAGTCTACAAGGTTATAAATGGTGGCAAAGATGAAAAATTCACGGAAATTAAATGTTTTCCACTCGTAGAAGTTTGTTGTACCAGAAACACAAGTAGAGCCTAATGGAAATAATGTTAATTGAAAGAAAACATGTTGATAACTCTATTAAGAAAGAGAGTCAGACTACAACAACATATGAATTTTAACCAATAAGTTAGATTATATGTAAAGTTAAAGCCAGTATGTTTGCATTTATTGACTATCATTACTATATATTATAGGCATTATGGCTCTTTTGAAAGTGGAAATTAACAAATCACATACCTGTAGATGGATGCTCAGTCATGTAGGTCTTAATGAAGTCATTGAATATATCTTCTTTTGTCTTGGTTGAAAGTAATGTAAAAACCTGGCTAAATCCTTTTACTCTGTTGAAAAAACCCAAAAACAAAATGTTACCCATGAAGGGTGTTATATATTAAAAGAACACTATAGTCACCCAGACCACTTCATCTTAAGTAAGTGGTCTAGGTGCATTGTCCCTGTTTTTCAACCCTGCAATGTAAAGCACTTGAGTGTTTTAGAAACTGCTTACATTGCAGGGTTAGATCCACTTCTTGTGGCTGCAATATGACAGTTACTATAGGTGTTTCCGCTGTATGGACCAAGTAAAACTTGGTCACATGATGAGAAAGTCCCAAAGGAAAACCTTAATTCAATGCCTGCCTATAAGGAAGTTTCAATGTGCATAGGGCGCTTACCGCACAGGAGCATTAGGCCCCCAATTCTCCTCTATGAGGAGAATTGGATTGACCATGGCAGGAGGAGGTAGAGAGGTAAGCATCGCTGAGGGAGTCTCAGCACAGAAAAAAGATGAGTAAATCTTTAATTTTTTAAAATGTTAATGCTCCCAGGGTGGACCAGAAAAGGAGTAGGGACAGGGACACTATAGTGTTAGGAATAGAGATTTGTATGGTAAGACTTACATTTCCTGGTATGAAGTGCAGGAGATATTCATTGGCAGAAGCTGAAGAAGAGTTTGGTTGAAGTACGGAAGCAAGAGAACCAGATCTGTCTGGAATAAGACTGTCCAGTTTTGTGTGTCATAAGTGGAGAAAGAGGAAGTCAAGTTCACAAGAGTTCTATCCAGTAGGGTCGATTTCACCAATATTATCTGAACTTCTGAAAGATTAACCTAGGAAAAGAAAAATATACTTTTCTAATAATGGATGCATCCTAGATATTGCAATTCTCATGACATTTTTAAATAGATATTAGGCGATACCCGTGTAGTGTGTCGTATACCTTTGTAGCTGTAGATGTGAAGGCGTTTACATATTCTGTAATACTCTCTGGTTGTATTCCACTTAAAAATGATGCCAAGAAAGTTTGGTTAGCGAGAGCATCTTCTTGGATCAATATGGCAGCTGCATCATTTGGTGACAGATCACCCTAAGAAACATTTATATAGTTTAGGTTTGTTTAGATTCAACACTGTAACATGTCACAAGCAATATACATATATAAAATTCCTCTTTAGAAAAATTACGAATGTCCTCTTGACTTATGTGAGATACTTACTGCATCAAACCCAGGATAGAAGTCTACAAGGTTATAAATGGTGGCAAAGACGAAAAATTCACCAAAATTCTGTGTCTTCCACTCATAGAAGTTAGTTGTACCAGAAACACAAGTAGAGCCTAATGGAAAAATGGAAATTGATAGAAAACATGTTGATAACTCTATTAAGAATGAGAGTCAGACTACAACAACATATGAATTTTAACCAATAAGTGAGATCATATGTAAAGTTAAAGCCAGTATGTTTGCATTTATTGACTATCATTACTATATATTATAGGCATTATGGCTCTTTTGAAAGTGGAAATTAACAAATCACATACCTGTAGATGCATGCTCAGTCATGTAGGTTTTAATGAAGTAACTGAATATATCTTCTTTTGTCTGGGTTGAAAGGAATGTAAAAACCTGGCTAAACCCTTTTACTCTGTTGAAAAAAACAAAAACATAATTTTACTATTGGCGGGTGTTGCAATAGATTAAAACAAGATTATAGTTACCCAGACCACCTCATCTCAAGGAAGTGCCTGGGTGCATTGTCCCTACTTTTCAACTCTACAATGTCAAGTACGTGCAGTTTTTTTAGATACTGTTTACATTGCAGGGTTAAGTCCACCGATAGTGGCTGTCAACATAAAAGTCCGTATAAGTGTTTTCACTGCATTGACTTAGTAAAACTCAGACACATGATGTGAAAGAGCCAAAGGAAAGTATTGATTCAATGCTTTCCTATGAGGAAGTTTGAATTATTGTGGGGTGCTCCATGAGGAGAATTAGACTGACTAAAGCTGGAGGTGGCCATGCTTCCTCTTTGATATTGCGGGAGGCAGAGAGGTAACCAGAACCAAAAAGCCTCGGCACTGGAAAATATGAGTAAACCTTTAATTATTTTAGATTTTATTGCACACGAGGGGGGACTTGAATTAGTGTAGGATCAAAGACACTATAGTATTTAGAATACAGGTTTGAGTACCTAAAACTATAGTGTTCCTTTGATTAGTTGATGTGTTTTGTAATTAAAAAAACAAACTTTGTTTTAACATGTGAAAGGTAAGACTTACATTTCCTGGTATGAATTGCAGGAGATGTCAGTTGGCAAAAGCTGAAGAAGAGTTTGGTTAAAGTATGGAAGCAAGAGAACCAAATCTGTCTGGAACAGGACTGCCCAGTTTTGATTATTATAAGTGGAGAAAGAGGAACTCAGATTCAAAAGATTTATATCCAATAGGGTTGACTTTACCAATCGTATCTGAATGTCTGAAAGATTGGCCTACGAAGGAAAAAAAAACATCACTTTAATAATTTATGCTATCAAGTAGGCAATGTTTGACCTATTTTAATACGGAGATGAAAGTTATTGTTATCATGGAATTGATAAATAGATAATAATTAAAGGCCATTTAGTCTGTCCTGTACCTGTGAGGCTGCAGATGTGAAGGCATTGACATAAGCTGTAAGCTGTTCTGGTTTAATGCCACTTAAAAATGATGCCAAGAAAGTTTGGTTAGTGAGGACATCTTCTTGTATCAATATTGAAGCTGCATCGTTTGGTGACAGGTCACTCTAAGAAAAAAAGCAACATAATCTATGTTTCCTTTTCCAAATGCTTTAAGGAATATTAATAATCAAACATATATCAAATTCCTGTTTATAATTCCCAAGAGTTCCCACAGGTCTTATGTGAGATACTTACTGCGTCAAATCCAGGATAAAAGTCCAGAAAATTATAAACGGTGGCAAAAATAAAAAAATCATGGAAATTCACTATTTTCCACTCATAGAAGTTGGTTGTACCAGAAGCGCAAACAGAGTCTAAAAAAAATAATGAAAACTGGATGAAAATATGTTTAGATACGTGGAATTAAATATTAGTTTTAAACAACCAAAAATATACCTTTTAAAAAATAAGTTGCATTGTATACATATTAGGGCATGATGTGTACATTTATTAACAGTCACTACATTATTACTGTATATTATAGTACACAGTGAAAATTTTAATTGCAATGCTCTTTACTACGAAAATAAAAAAGTCACATACCTGTAAATGCATGCTCAGTCATATATCTCTTAATTAAGTCATTGAATATATCCTCTTTTGTTTGGGGTGAAAGTGACGTAAAAGACTGGCTGAATCCTTTCACTCTGTTAAAATAAAACAATGAAACATATAAAAACATTGCAACCCCAACGTTAATATTATATTTTTAGTTTAATCAGACATTTTTATCACAAGAATGGTAACACTTACATTTCCTGGTATGAAGAACAGGAGATGTCAGTTGGTAGAATTTTCAGTAAAGTTGGAGTAAAATAGGGAAGCAAGATAACCAAATCTGTTTGGAACAAGATTGTCCAATTTTGTGTTTCAAACGTAGTGAATGAAGAATTGAGTTTCACCAGAGTTAACTCCAACAGCGTTTCCTTCACTGATGTTATTTGAACTTCTGAAAGATTGGCCTGCAAAGATAAAGTTTTTTTTTTAATAAAAGAGGCTGCCTGGATATCTCTCAAATAATTTTTATTATTGTTTGCTAATTGCAGAAAGAGTTTCTGGTTGCATAGAATTGATTAATTGTTTACTACAAGTTAAATAGCGGCTATTCGTTCTAGCCCCGTACCTGTATTGCTGAAGACGTGAAGATGTTTACAAATTCAGTGATACTTGTTAGTTGTACTCCACTTAAAATTGAAGTCACCAAAGTTTGGTTAGTGAAGACATCTTCTTGGACCAATAAGTTGGCAGTTACATTGACAGGCAGATCTTCCTGAGAATGCAAACAAAATATTCCAGTTTGTATTGATTTTATTAAAGAAAGAAATATCGAGAAAAAAAATCTATTGTTTTGTCAAACCTAGAAGAGTGTAAGGACTGTTGTCTTATTAGTTACTTACAGGAACAAAATGTGCGTTGAATTGTGTCAAGACATCGATGGACGCAAGGTAGTAAAAGTCCCCAAAAG
This sequence comes from Pelobates cultripes, assembly GCA_933207985.1. Classification (NCBI taxonomy): domain Eukaryota; kingdom Metazoa; phylum Chordata; class Amphibia; order Anura; family Pelobatidae; genus Pelobates; species Pelobates cultripes. Next base: position 135,803,070 of record OW240918.1, on the reverse strand, counting down.
TCAATGATATCCACTCCTCATAAGACATGCTTCCAGAAACACAAGCTGAACCTAATCAATGAAATAAAGAGGGAGAACATCTTTTCAAACTTTTAAGATAAGATAAGAAAGACTAAATGCTAACAATTTCCAACAACAGAATCTTCCAAAAATATAGGGTTTTCATTTCAGTAACAGGTTAATTTGCCACCAATTTAGCCGAGTGGCATAGGGAGGAAAAACAACAATCAGAGCATTTTTACACCACAGTTTTATGCTTAGAAGTGTATCTGGTGAGTAAGAGAGAGGCAAAACCCAACTGGTAAAATGTGGGAAATGTTTTTATTGATCATTTTCACCAAAAAGTTTGTTTTACTGATTGGTGACTATGTGTAATGTAGTTCATTGATTTTTATCTGGAAGTACAAGAAAAAGTAATCAAACTGAATGAAACAAATTGATATCATGGTAAGACATCTTAAGATGATAAGTTTTGACTGATTAGTGAACTAGGTAAGGTCACCCTAAAGAGAGAATCTACAAGTGCAATTGGTGAGTTCAGGGGAGATATGATCAAGTTTGGTTTAGAAGGACTCAAGTTGTTGTCAGTGACATATTTTGACACAATAAATATCTAGATGGAAAGAGCTTGGCGTAAGTCGGGCTGGAATGGAAGAAAGATATGTGACATCTTTGGCTAAGATATCTTTTCTTTCTACTTCATTTTGGCTGTAAGAGATTTGTTGACATACCTGTGGATGATTTTGCTTCGGTTAGGTAGCCTATAATGTAGATGTTGAAAATATCCTCTTTTGTCTGTTTCGAAAGTGATGTAAAAGCGGCATTAAATCCTTTAATGCTGTTAAGATAAAATGAAAAAACAAAAGTAAAGATGACGATTCATGTTTTTAGATGACTTTCTACCAATTAATGTTTGATGGTTGCAGTGCAGGATGAATACATGCTATTGTTTTTGCACTTATAGAGGGCAGTTTTGTTAAAGGCCACAAGAAAGGTAACACTTACATTTCCTGGTATGAAGAGCAGGAGATGTCAGTTGGTAGAATTTTCAGTAAAGTTGGAGTAAAATAGGGAAGCAAGATAACCAAATCTGTTTGGAACAAGATTGTCCAATTTTGTGTTTCAAACGTAGTGAATGAAGAATTGAGTTTCACCAGAGTTAACTCCAACAGCGTTTCCTTCACTGATGTTATTTGAACTTCTGAAAGATTGGCCTGCAAAGATAAAGTTTTTTTTTTAATAAAAGAGGCTGCCTGGATATCTCTCAAATAATTTTTATTATTGTTTGCTAATTGCAGAAAGAGTTTCTGGTTGCATAGAATTGATTAATTGTTTACTACAAGTTAAATAGCGGCTATTCGTTCTAGCCCCGTACCTGTATTGCTGAAGACGTGAAGATGTTTACAAATTCAGTGATACTTGTTAGTTGTACTCCACTTAAAATTGAAGTCACCAAAGTTTGGTTAGTGAAGACATCTTCTTGGACCAATAAGTTGGCAGTTACATTGACAGGCAGATCTTCCTGAGAATGCAAACAAAATATTCCAGTTTGTATTGATTTTATTAAAGAAAGAAATATCGAGAAAAAAAATCTATTGTTTTGTCAAACCTAGAAGAGTGTAAGGACTGTTGTCTTATTAGTTACTTACAGGAACAAAATGTGCGTTGAATTGTGTCAAGACATCGATGGACGCAAGGTAGTAAAAGTCCCCAAAAGTCAATGATATCCACTCCTCATAAGACATGCTTCCAGAAACACAAGCTGAACCTAATCAATGAAATAAAGAGGGAGAACATCTTTTCAAACTTTTAAGATAAGATAAGAAAGACTAAATGCTAACAATTTCCAACAACAGAATCTTCCAAAAATATAGGGTTTTCATTTCAGTAACAGGTTAATTTGCCACCAATTTAGCCGAGTGGCATAGGGAGGAAAAACAACAATCAGAGCATTTTTACACCACAGTTTTATGCTTAGAAGTGTATCTGTTGAGTAAGAGAGAGGCAAAACCCAACTGGTAAAATGTGGGAAATGTTTTTATTGATCATTTTCACCAAAAAGTTTGTTTTACTGATTGGTGACTATGTGTAATGTAGTTCATTGATTTTTATCTGGAAGTACAAGAAAAAGTAATCAAACTGAATGAAACAAATTGATATCATGGTAAGACATCTTAAGATGATAAGTTTTGACTGATTAGTGAACTAGGTAAGGTCACCCTAAAGAGAGAATCTACAAGTGCAATTGGTGAGTTCAGGGGAGATATGATCAAGTTTGGTTTAGAAGGACTCAAGTTGTTGTCAGTGACATATTTTGACACAATAAATATCTAGATGGAAAGAGCTTGGCGTAAGTCGGGCTGGAATGGAAGAAAGATATGTGACATCTTTGGCTAAGATATCTTTTCTTTCTACTTCATTTTGGCTGTAAGAGATTTGTTGACATACCTGTGGATGATTTTGCTTCGGTTAGGTAGCCTATAATGTAGATGTTGAAAATATCCTCTTTTGTCTGTTTCGAAAGTGATGTAAAAGCGGCATTAAATCCTTTAATGCTGTTAAGATAAAATGAAAAAACAAAAGTAAAGATGACGATTCATGTTTTTAGATGACTTTCTACCAATTAATGTTTGATGGTTGCAGTGCAGGATGAATACATGCTATTGTTTTTGCACTTATAGAGGGCAGTTTTGTTAAAGGCCACAAGAAAGGTAACACTTACATTTCCTGGTATGAAGAGCAGGAGATGTCAGTTGGTAGAATTTTCAGTAAAGTTGGAGTAAAATAGGGAAGCAAGATAACCAAATCTGTTTGGAACAAGATTGTCCAATTTTGTGTTTCAAACGTAGTGAATGAAGAATTGAGTTTCACCAGAGTTAACTCCAACAGCGTTTCCTTCACTGATGTTATTTGAACTTCTGAAAGATTGGCCTGCAAAGATAAAGTTTTTTTTAAATAAAAGAGGCTGCCTGGATATCTCTCAAATAATTTTTATTATTGTTTGCTAATTGCAGAAAGAGTTTCTGGTTGCATAGAATTGATTAATTGTTTACTACAAGTTAAATAGCGGCTATTCGTTCTAGCCCCGTACCTGTATTGCTGAAGACGTGAAGATGTTTACAAATTCAGTGATACTTGTTAGTTGTACTCCACTTAAAATTGAAGTCACCAAAGTTTGGTTAGTGAAGACATCTTCTTGGACCAATAAGTTGGCAGTTACATTGACAGGCAGATCTTCCTGAGAATGCAAACAAAATATTCCAGTTTGTATTGATTTTATTAAAGAAAGAAATATCGAGAAAAAAAATCTATTGTTTTGTCAAACCTAGAAGAGTGTAAGGACTGTTGTCTTATTAGTTACTTACAGGAACAAAATGTGCGTTGAATTGTGTCAAGACATCGATGGACGCAAGGTAGTAAAAGTCCCCAAAAGTCAATGATATCCACTCCTCATAAGACATGCTTCCAGAAACACAAGCTGAACCTAATCAATGAAATAAAGAGGGAGAACATCTTTTCAAACTTTTAAGATAAGATAAGAAAGACTAAATGCTAACAATTTCCAACAACAGAATCTTCCAAAAATATAGGGTTTTCATTTCAGTAACAGGTTAATTTGCCACCAATTTAGCCGAGTGGCATAGGGAGGAAAAACAACAATCAGAGCATTTTTACACCACAGTTTTATGCTTAGAAGTGTATCTGGTGAGTAAGAGAGAGGCAAAACCCAACTGGTAAAATGTGGGAAATGTTTTTATTGATCATTTTCACCAAAAAGTTTGTTTTACTGATTGGTGACTATGTGTAATGTAGTTCATTGATTTTTATCTGGAAGTACAAGAAAAAGTAATCAAACTGAATGAAACAAATTGATATCATGGTAAGACATCTTAAGATGATAAGTTTTGACTGATTAGTGAACTAGGTAAGGTCACCCTAAAGAGAGAATCTACAAGTGCAATTGGTGAGTTCAGGGGAGATATGATCAAGTTTGGTTTAGAAGGACTCAAGTTGTTGTCAGTGACATATTTTGACACAATAAATATCTAGATGGAAAGAGCTTGGCGTAAGTCGGGCTGGAATGGAAGAAAGATATGTGACATCTTTGGCTAAGATATCTTTTCTTTCTACTTCATTTTGGCTGTAAGAGATTTGTTGACATACCTGTGGATGATTTTGCTTCGGTTAGGTAGCCTATAATGTAGATGTTGAAAATATCCTCTTTTGTCTGTTTCGAAAGTGATGTAAAAGCGGCATTAAATCCTTTAATGCTGTTAAGATAAAATGAAAAAACAAAAGTAAAGATGACGATTCATGTTTTTAGATGACTTTCTACCAATTAATGTTTGATGGTTGCAGTGCAGGATGAATACATGCTATTGTTTTTGCACTTATAGAGGGCAGTTTTGTTAAAGGCCACAAGAAAGGTAACACTTACATTTCCTGGTATGAAGAGCAGGAGATGTCAGTTGGTAGAATTTTCAGTAAAGTTGGAGTAAAATAGGGAAGCAAGATAACCAAATCTGTTTGGAACAAGATTGTCCAATTTTGTGTTTCAAATGTAGTGAATGAAGAATTGAGTTTCACCAGAGTTAACTCCAACAGCGTTTCCTTCACTGATGTTATTTGAACTTCTGAAAGATTGGCCTGCAAAGATAAAGTTTTTTTAATAAAAGAGGCTGCCTGGATATCTCTCAAATAATTTTTATTATTGTTTGCTAAATGCAGAAAGAGTTTCTGGTTGCATAGTATTGTTTAATTGTTTACTACAAGTTAAATAGCGGCTATTTTTTCTAGCCCCGTACCTGTATTGCTGAAGACGTGAAGATGTTTACAAATTCAGTGATACTTGTTAGTTGTACTCCACTTAAAATTGAAGTCACCAAAGTTTGGTTAGTGAAGACATCTTCTTGGACCAATAAGCTGGCAGTTACATTGACAGGCAGATCTTCCTGAGAATGCAAACAAAATATTCCAGTTTGTATTGATTTTATCAAAGAAAGAAATATCGGAAAAAAAATCTATTGTTTTGTCAAACCTAGAAGAGTGTAAGGACTGTTGTCTTATTAGTTACTTACAGGAACAAAATGTGCGTTGAAATGTGTCAAGACATCGATGGACGCAAGGTAGTAAAAGTCCCCAAAAGTCAATGATATCCACGCCTCATAAGACATGCTTCCAGAAACACAAGCTGAACCTAATCAATGAAATAAAGAGGGAGAACATATTTTCAAACTTTTAAGATAAGATAGGAAAGACTAAATGCCAACAATTTCCAACAACAGAATCTCCCAAAATTATTCTGTTGTCATTTCACTAACAGGTTAATTTGCCACCAATTTAGCCGAGTGGCATAGGGAGGAAAAACAACAATCGGAGCATTTTAACACCAAAGTTTTATGCTATGAAGTGTATCTGGTGAGTAAGAGAGAGGCACAACCCAACTGGTAAAACGTGGGAAATGTTTTTATTGATCATTTTCACCAAAAAGTTTGTTTTACTGATTGGTGACTATCTGTAATGTAGTTCATTGATTTTTATCTGGAAGTACAAGAACAATTCATCAAAGTGAATGAAACAAATTGATATCACGGTAAGACATCTTAAGATGATAACTTTTGACTGATTAGTGAACTAGGCAAGGTCACCCTAAAGAGAGAATCTACAAGTGCAATTGGTGAGTTCAGGGGAGATATGATCAAGTTTGGTTTAGAAGGACTCAAGTTGTTGCCAGTGACATATTTTGACACAATAAATATCTAGATGGAAAGAGCTTGGCGCAAGTCGGGCTGGAATGGAAGAAATATATGTGACATCTTTGGCTAGGATATCTTTTCTTTCTACTTCATTTTGGCTGTAAGAGATTTCTTGACATACCTGTGGATGATTTTGCTTCGGTTAGGTAGCCTATAATGAAGATGTTGAAAATATCCTCTTTTGTCTGTTTCGAAAGTGATGTAAAAACGGCATTAAATCCTTTAATGCTGTTAAGATAAAATGAAAAAACAAAAGTAAAGATGACGATTCATGTTTTTAGATGACTTTCTACCAATTAATGTTTGATGGTTGCAGTGCAGGATGAATACATGCTATTGTTTTTGCACTTATAGAGGGCAGTTTTGTTAAAGGCCACAAGAAAGGTAACACTTACATTTCCTGGTATGAAGAGCAGGAGATGTCAGTTGGTAGAATTTTCAGTAAAGTTGGAGTAAAATAGGGAAGCAAGATAACCAAATCTGTTTGGAACAAGATTGTCCAATTTTGTGTTTCAAATGTAGTGAATGAAGAATTGAGTTTCACCAGAGTTAACTCCAACAGCGTTTCCTTCACTGATGTTATTTGAACTTCTGAAAGATTGGCCTGCAAAGATAAAGTTTTTTTAATAAAAGAGGCTGCCTGGATATCTCTCAAATAATTTTTATTATTGTTTGCTAAATGCAGAAAGAGTTTCTGGTTGCATAGTATTGTTTAATTGTTTACTACAAGTTAAATAGCGGCTATTTTTTCTAGCCCCGTACCTGTATTGCTGAAGACGTGAAGATGTTTACAAATTCAGTGATACTTGTTAGTTGTACTCCACTTAAAATTGAGGTCACCAAAGTTTGGTTAGTGAAGACATCTTCTTGGACCAATAAGCTGGCAGTTACATTGACAGGCAGATCTTCCTGAGAATGCAAACAAAATATTCCAGTTTGTATTGATTTTATCAAAGAAAGAAATATCGGAAAAAAAATCTATTGTTTTGTCAAACCTAGAAGAGTGTAAGGACTGTTGTCTTATTAGTTACTTACAGGAACAAAATGTGCGTTGAAATGTGTCAAGACATCGATGGACGCAAGGTAGTAAAAGTCCCCAAAAGTCAATGATATCCACGCCTCATAAGACATGCTTCCAGAAACACAAGCTGAACCTAATCAATGAAATAAAGAGGGAGAACATATTTTCAAACTTTTAAGATAAGATAGGAAAGACTAAATGCCAACAATTTCCAACAACAGAATCTCCCAAAATTATTCTGTTGTCATTTCACTAACAGGTTAATTTGCCACCAATTTAGCCGAGTGGCATAGGGAGGAAAAACAACAATCGGAGCATTTTAACACCAAAGTTTTATGCTATGAAGTGTATCTGGTGAGTAAGAGAGAGGCACAACCCAACTGGTAAAACGTGGGAAATGTTTTTATTGATCATTTTCACCAAAAAGTTTGTTTTACTGATTGGTGACTATCTGTAATGTAGTTCATTGATTTTTATCTGGAAGTACAAGAACAATTCATCAAAGTGAATGAAACAAATTGATATCACGGTAAGACATCTTAAGATGATAACTTTTGACTGATTAGTGAACTAGGCAAGGTCACCCTAAAGAGAGAATCTACAAGTGCAATTGGTGAGTTCAGGGGAGATATGATCAAGTTTGGTTTAGAAGGACTCAAGTTGTTGCCAGTGACATATTTTGACACAATAAATATCTAGATGGAAAGAGCTTGGCGCAAGTCGGGCTGGAATGGAAGAAATATATGTGACATCTTTGGCTAGGATATCTTTTCTTTCTACTTCATTTTGGCTGTAAGAGATTTCTTGACATACCTGTGGATGATTTTGCTTCGGTTAGGTAGCCTATAATGAAGATGTTGAAAATATCCTCTTTTGTCTGTTTCGAAAGTGATGTAAAAACGGCATTAAATCCTTTAATGCTGTTAAGATAAAATGAAAAAACAAAAGTAAAGATGACGATTCATGTTTTTAGATGACTTTCTACCAATTAATGTTTGATGGTTGCAGTGCAGGATGAATACATGCTATTGTTTTTGCACTTATAGAGGGCAGTTTTGTTAAAGGCCACAAGAAAGGTAACACTTACATTTCCTGGTATGAAGAGCAGGAGATGTCAGTTGGTAGAATTTTCAGTAAAGTTGGAGTAAAATAGGGAAGCAAGATAACCAAATCTGTTTGGAACAAGATTGTCCAATTTTGTGTTTCAAATGTAGTGAATGAAGAATTGAGTTTCACCAGGGTTAACTCCAACAGCGTTTCCTTCACTGATGTTATTTGAACTTCTGAAAGATTGGCCTGCAAAGATAAAGTTTTTTTAATAAAAGATGCTGCCTGGATATCTCTCAAATAATTTTTATTATTGTTTGCTAAATGCAGAATGAGTTTATGGTTGCATAGTATTGTTTAATTGTTTACTACAAGTTAAATAGCGGCTATTTTTTCTAGCCCCGTACCTGTATTGCTGAAGACGTGAAGATGTTTACAAATTCAGTGATACTTGTTAGTTGTACTCCACTTAAAATTGAGGTCACCAAAGTTTGGTTAGTGAAGACATCTTCTTGGACCAATAAGCTGGCAGTTACATTGACAGGCAGATCTTCCTGAGAATGCAAACAAAATATTCCAGTTTGTATTGATTTTATCAAAGAAAGAAATATCGGAAAAAAAATCTATTGTTTTGTCAAACCTAGAAGAGTGTAAGGACTGTTGTCTTATTAGTTACTTACAGGAACAAAATGTGCGTTGAAATGTGTCAAGACATCGATGGACGCAAGGTAGTAAAAGTCCCCAAAAGTCAATGATATCCACGCCTCATAAGACATGCTTCCAGAAACACAAGCTGAACCTAATCAATGAAATAAAGAGGGAGAACATATTTTCAAACTTTTAAGATAAGATAGGAAAGACTAAATGCCAACAATTTCCAACAACAGAATCTCCCAAAATTATTCTGTTGTCATTTCACTAACAGGTTAATTTGCCACCAATTTAGCCGAGTGGCATAGGGAGGAAAAACAACAATCGGAGCATTTTAACACCAAAGTTTTATGCTATGAAGTGTATCTGGTGAGTAAGAGAGAGGCACAACCCAACTGGTAAAACGTGGGAAATGTTTTTATTGATCATTTTCACCAAAAAGTTTGTTTTACTGATTGGTGACTATCTGTAATGTAGTTCATTGATTTTTATCTGGAAGTACAAGAACAATTCATCAAAGTGAATGAAACAAATTGATATCACGGTAAGACATCTTAAGATGATAACTTTTGACTGATTAGTGAACTAGGCAAGGTCACCCTAAAGAGAGAATCTACAAGTGCAATTGGTGAGTTCAGGGGAGATATGATCAAGTTTGGTTTAGAAGGACTCAAGTTGTTGCCAGTGACATATTTTGACACAATAAATATCTAGATGGAAAGAGCTTGGCGCAAGTCGGGCTGGAATGGAAGAAATATATGTGACATCTTTGGCTAGGATATCTTTTCTTTCTACTTCATTTTGGCTGTAAGAGATTTCTTGACATACCTGTGGATGATTTTGCTTCGGTTAGGTAGCCTATAATGAAGATGTTGAAAATATCCTCTTTTGTCTGTTTCGAAAGTGATGTAAAAACGGCATTAAATCCTTTAATGCTGTTAAGATAAAATGAAAAAACAAAAGTAAAGATGACGATTCATGTTTTTAGATGACTTTCTACCAATTAATGTTTGATGGTTGCAGTGCAGGATGAATACATGCTATTGTTTTTGCACTTATAGAGGGCAGTTTTGTTAAAGGCCACAAGAAAGGTAACACTTACATTTCCTGGTATGAAGAGCAGGAGATGTCAGTTGGTAGAATTTTCAGTAAAGTTGGAGTAAAATAGGGAAGCAAGATAACCAAATCTGTTTGGAACAAGATTGTCCAATTTTGTGTTTCAAATGTAGTGAATGAAGAATTGAGTTTCACCAGGGTTAACTCCAACAGCGTTTCCTTCACTGATGTTATTTGAACTTCTGAAAGATTGGCCTGCAAAGATAAAGTTTTTTTAATAAAAGATGCTGCCTGGATATCTCTCAAATAATTTTTATTATTGTTTGCTAAATGCAGAATGAGTTTATGGTTGCATAGTATTGTTTAATTGTTTACTACAAGTTAAATAGCGGCTATTTTTTCTAGCCCCGTACCTGTATTGCTGAAGACGTGAAGATGTTTACAAATTCAGTGATACTTGTTAGTTGTACTCCACTTAAAATTGAGGTCACCAAAGTTTGGTTAGTGAAGACATCTTCTTGGACCAATAAGCTGGCAGTTACATTGACAGGCAGATCTTCCTGAGAATGCAAACAAAATATTCCAGTTTGTATTGATTTTATCAAAGAAAGAAATATCGGAAAAAAAATCTATTGTTTTGTCAAACCTAGAAGAGTGTAAGGACTGTTGTCTTATTAGTTACTTACAGGAACAAAATGTGCGTTGAAATGTGTCAAGACATCGATGGACGCAAGGTAGTAAAAGTCCCCAAAAGTCAATGATATCCACGCCTCATAAGACATGCTTCCAGAAACACAAGCTGAACCTAATCAATGAAATAAAGAGGGAGAACATATTTTCAAACTTTTAAGATAAGATAGGAAAGACTAAATGCCAACAATTTCCAACAACAGAATCTCCCAAAATTATTCTGTTGTCATTTCACTAACAGGTTAATTTGCCACCAATTTAGCCGAGTGGCATAGGGAGGAAAAACAACAATCGGAGCATTTTAACACCAAAGTTTTATGCTATGAAGTGTATCTGGTGAGTAAGAGAGAGGCACAACCCAACTGGTAAAACGTGGGAAATGTTTTTATTGATCATTTTCACCAAAAAGTTTGTTTTACTGATTGGTGACTATCTGTAATGTAGTTCATTGATTTTTATCTGGAAGTACAAGAACAATTCATCAAAGTGAATGAAACAAATTGATATCACGGTAAGACATCTTAAGATGATAACTTTTGACTGATTAGTGAACTAGGCAAGGTCACCCTAAAGAGAGAATCTACAAGTGCAATTGGTGAGTTCAGGGGAGATATGATCAAGTTTGGTTTAGAAGGACTCAAGTTGTTGCCAGTGACATATTTTGACACAATAAATATCTAGATGGAAAGAGCTTGGCGCAAGTCGGGCTGGAATGGAAGAAATATATGTGACATCTTTGGCTAGGATATCTTTTCTTTCTACTTCATTTTGGCTGTAAGAGATTTCTTGACATACCTGTGGATGATTTTGCTTCGGTTAGGTAGCCTATAATGAAGATGTTGAAAATATCCTCTTTTGTCTGTTTCGAAAGTGATGTAAAAACGGCATTAAATCCTTTAATGCTGTTAAGATAAAATGAAAAAACAAAAGTAAAGATGACGATTCATGTTTTTAGATGACTTTCTACCAATTAATGTTTGATGGTTGCAGTGCAGGATGAATACATGCTATTGTTTTTGCACTTATAGAGGGCAGTTTTGTTAAAGGCCACAAGAAAGGTAACACTTACATTTCCTGGTATGAAGAGCAGGAGATGTCAGTTGGTAGAATTTTCAGTAAAGTTGGAGTAAAATAGGGAAGCAAGATAACCAAATCTGTTTGGAACAAGATTGTCCAATTTTGTGTTTCAAATGTAGTGAATGAAGAATTGAGTTTCACCAGGGTTAACTCCAACAGCGTTTCCTTCACTGATGTTATTTGAACTTCTGAAAGATTGGCCTGCAAAGATAAAGTTTTTTTAATAAAAGATGCTGCCTGGATATCTCTCAAATAATTTTTATTATTGTTTGCTAAATGCAGAATGAGTTTATGGTTGCATAGTATTGTTTAATTGTTTACTACAAGTTAAATAGCGGCTATTTTTTCTAGCCCCGTACCTGTATTGCTGAAGACGTGAAGATGTTTACAAATTCAGTGATACTTGTTAGTTGTACTCCACTTAAAATTGAGGTCACCAAAGTTTGGTTAGTGAAGACATCTTCTTGGACCAATAAGCTGGCAGTTACATTGACAGGCAGATCTTCCTGAGAATGCAAACAAAATATTCCAGTTTGTATTGATTTTATCAAAGAAAGAAATATCGGAAAAAAAATCTATTGTTTTGTCAAACCTAGAAGAGTGTAAGGACTGTTGTCTTATTAGTTACTTACAGGAACAAAATGTGCGTTGAAATGTGTCAAGACATCGATGGACGCAAGGTAGTAAAAGTCCCCAAAAGTCAATGATATCCACGCCTCATAAGACATGCTTCCAGAAACACAAGCTGAACCTAATCAATGAAATAAAGAGGGAGAACATATTTTCAAACTTTTAAGATAAGATAGGAAAGACTAAATGCCAACAATTTCCAACAACAGAATCTCCCAAAATTATTCTGTTGTCATTTCACTAACAGGTTAATTTGCCACCAATTTAGCCGAGTGGCATAGGGAGGAAAAACAACAATCGGAGCATTTTAACACCAAAGTTTTATGCTATGAAGTGTATCTGGTGAGTAAGAGAGAGGCACAACCCAACTGGTAAAACGTGGGAAATGTTTTATTGATCATTTTCACCAAAAAGTTTGTTTTACTGATTGGTGACTATCTGTAATGTAGTTCATTGATTTTTATCTGGAAGTACAAGAACAATTCATCAAAGTGAATGAAACAAATTGATATCACGGTAAGACATCTTAAGATGATAACTTTTGACTGATTAGTGAACTAGGCAAGGTCACCCTAAAGAGAGAATCTACAAGTGCAATTGGTGAGTTCAGGGGAGATATGATCAAGTTTGGTTTAGAAGGACTCAAGTTGTTGCCAGTGACATATTTTGACACAATAAATATCTAGATGGAAAGAGCTTGGCGCAAGTCGGGCTGGAATGGAAGAAATATATGTGACATCTTTGGCTAGGATATCTTTTCTTTCTACTTCATTTTGGCTGTAGGAGATTTCTTGACATACCTGTGGATGATTTTGCTTCGGTTAGGTAGCCTATAATGAAGATGTTGAAAATATCCTCTTTTGTCTGTTTCGAAAGTGATGTAAAAACGGCATTAAATCCTTTAATGCTGTTAAGATAAAATGAAAAAACAAAAGTAAAGATGACGATTCATGTTTTTAGATGACTTTCTACCAATTAATGTTTGATGGTTGCAGTGCAGGATGAATACATGCTATTGTTTTTGCACTTATAGAGGGCAGTTTTGTTAAAGGCCACAAGAAAGGTAACACTTACATTTCCTGGTATGAAGAGCAGGAGATGTCAGTTGGTAGAATTTTCAGTAAAGTTGGAGTAAAATAGGGAAGCAAGATAACCAAATCTGTTTGGAACAAGATTGTCCAATTTTGTGTTTCAAATGTAGTGAATGAAGAATTGAGTTTCACCAGGGTTAACTCCAACAGCGTTTCCTTCACTGATGTTATTTGAACTTCTGAAAGATTGGCCTGCAAAGATAAAGTTTTTTTAATAAAAGATGCTGCCTGGATATCTCTCAAATAATTTTTATTATTGTTTGCTAAATGCAGAATGAGTTTATGGTTGCATAGTATTGTTTAATTGTTTACTACAAGTTAAATAGCGGCTATTTTTTCTAGCCCCGTACCTGTATTGCTGAAGACGTGAAGATGTTTACAAATTCAGTGATACTTGTTAGTTGTACTCCACTTAAAATTGAGGTCACCAAAGTTTGGTTAGTGAAGACATCTTCTTGGACCAATAAGCTGGCAGTTACATTGACAGGCAGATCTTCCTGAGAATGCAAACAAAATATTCCAGTTTGTATTGATTTTATCAAAGAAAGAAATATCGGAAAAAAAATCTATTGTTTTGTCAAACCTAGAAGAGTGTAAGGACTGTTGTCTTATTAGTTACTTACAGGAACAAAATGTGCGTTGAAATGTGTCAAGACATCGATGGACGCAAGGTAGTAAAAGTCCCCAAAAGTCAATGATATCCACGCCTCATAAGACATGCTTCCAGAAACACAAGCTGAACCTAATCAATGAAATAAAGAGGGAGAACATATTTTCAAACTTTTAAGATAAGATAGGAAAGACTAAATGCCAACAATTTCCAACAACAGAATCTCCCAAAATTATTCTGTTGTCATTTCACTAACAGGTTAATTTGCCACCAATTTAGCCGAGTGGCATAGGGAGGAAAAACAACAATCGGAGCATTTTAACACCAAAGTTTTATGCTATGAAGTGTATCTGGTGAGTAAGAGAGAGGCACAACCCAACTGGTAAAACGTGGGAAATGTTTTTATTGATCATTTTCACCAAAAAGTTTGTTTTACTGATTGGTGACTATCTGTAATGTAGTTCATTGATTTTTATCTGGAAGTACAAGAACAATTCATCAAAGTGAATGAAACAAATTGATATCACGGTAAGACATCTTAAGATGATAACTTTTGACTGATTAGTGAACTAGGCAAGGTCACCCTAAAGAGAGAATCTACAAGTGCAATTGGTGAGTTCAGGGGAGATATGATCAAGTTTGGTTTAGAAGGACTCAAGTTGTTGCCAGTGACATATTTTGACACAATAAATATCTAGATGGAAAGAGCTTGGCGCAAGTCGGGCTGGAATGGAAGAAATATATGTGACATCTTTGGCTAGGATATCTTTTCTTTCTACTTCATTTTGGCTGTAAGAGATTTCTTGACATACCTGTGGATGATTTTGCTTCGGTTAGGTAGCCTATAATGAAGATGTTGAAAATATCCTCTTTTGTCTGTTTCGAAAGTGATGTAAAAACGGCATTAAATCCTTTAATGCTGTTAAGATAAAATGAAAAAACAAAAGTAAAGATGACGATTCATGTTTTTAGATGACTTTCTACCAATTAATGTTTGATGGTTGCAGTGCAGGATGAATACATGCTATTGTTTTTGCACTTATAGAGGGCAGTTTTGTTAAAGGCCACAAGAAAGGTAACACTTACATTTCCTGGTATGAAGAGCAGGAGATGTCAGTTGGTAGAATTTTCAGTAAAGTTGGAGTAAAATAGGGAAGCAAGATAACCAAATCTGTTTGGAACAAGATTGTCCAATTTTGTGTTTCAAATGTAGTGAATGAAGAATTGAGTTTCACCAGGGTTAACTCCAACAGCGTTTCCTTCACTGATGTTATTTGAACTTCTGAAAGATTGGCCTGCAAAGATAAAGTTTTTTTAATAAAAGATGCTGCCTGGATATCTCTCAAATAATTTTTATTATTGTTTGCTAAATGCAGAATGAGTTTATGGTTGCATAGTATTGTTTAATTGTTTACTACAAGTTAAATAGCGGCTATTTTTTCTAGCCCCGTACCTGTATTGCTGAAGACGTGAAGATGTTTACAAATTCAGTGATACTTGTTAGTTGTACTCCACTTAAAATTGAGGTCACCAAAGTTTGGTTAGTGAAGACATCTTCTTGGACCAATAAGCTGGCAGTTACATTGACAGGCAGATCTTCCTGAGAATGCAAACAAAATATTCCAGTTTGTATTGATTTTATCAAAGAAAGAAATATCGGAAAAAAAATCTATTGTTTTGTCAAACCTAGAAGAGTGTAAGGACTGTTGTCTTATTAGTTACTTACAGGAACAAAATGTGCGTTGAAATGTGTCAAGACATCGATGGACGCAAGGTAGTAAAAGTCCCCAAAAGTCAATGATATCCACGCCTCATAAGACATGCTTCCAGAAACACAAGCTGAACCTAATCAATGAAATAAAGAGGGAGAACATATTTTCAAACTTTTAAGATAAGATAGGAAAGACTAAATGCCAACAATTTCCAACAACAGAATCTCCCAAAATTATTCTGTTGTCATTTCACTAACAGGTTAATTTGCCACCAATTTAGCCGAGTGGCATAGGGAGGAAAAACAACAATCGGAGCATTTTAACACCAAAGTTTTATGCTATGAAGTGTATCTGGTGAGTAAGAGAGAGGCACAACCCAACTGGTAAAACGTGGGAAATGTTTTATTGATCATTTTCACCAAAAAGTTTGTTTTACTGATTGGTGACTATCTGTAATGTAGTTCATTGATTTTTATCTGGAAGTACAAGAACAATTCATCAAAGTGAATGAAACAAATTGATATCACGGTAAGATATCTTAAGATGATAACTTTTGACTGATTAGTGAACTAGGCAAGGTCACCCTAAAGAGAGAATCTACAAGTGCAATTGGTGAGTTCAGGGGAGATATGATCAAGATTGGTTTATGTCAGAGTATTTATATCGGCAGACATTTTGTGCTATGATAGAAATTAAAAGTGTATATTCTGAGTCACTTTGAACAGACCAGACTCCATTTTGTTATTTTCAAGTTAACAAAAAGACACAAGATTTCTATCTGTAAACTAACCACTTTCCCAGAGCTAAAGGAATGCATAGTATAAACAAGTGATAAGCAGAAACGGGGGTTGGACAGACTGTCTAATGCTACTGGAATATAATCAAATCTAAACCCAGACATTTGTGACAGAGAAGATTAAATAATTTAATTTTACTGTCTATATATATATAAGGTACCATTGTATGGAAAAGGGTAAACTTAGTTCATGATCTGCCATATCAGAAATTATAGCAGATTTGCCAGACACATAGTCTGGACAAAACTTAAAGAAACCCTTTGAAATTTTAAATTATGGCACTATAAAGATAACGCAAAATGACGTCAAAATAGCCAACCAGAAAAGTTAACTCTTTCCTGGATAGGTATGTTTAGTGGGACAAGACTGCCCGCTATAGACCAAATAACTAAATTGTGATCTGGAAGATAACCACACCTCTAGTGCTTCTATTGGGCTATCAACTGATGACGTACAGAGAGTCTGGCCCTTTAAAAGTTAAGACAAAGGGAAGATAGGAAATGCAAAGGAGAAGGAAAAAGAGAGAGGAGGAATTGGAAGTTTGGGGACTCCAACTCGGACAACATCTGAGACTAAAACTCTACTCTTAAAACTCTAACACTTAGAATTTCACTGGCTTTTTAACCAACACCACCTTTCACCATAACTCCATGCAGAGAGACATCCAAATAAGTTCCTGAGACTACCAATCGGATGAAATATCTACTCAACTGGTAATTATACTGGTTTCATTTAATTAATTAAATTAATTAAAATGTATTAATAGCATTATATATGACTGGATAAAGCACGGTCAGATTTCCATATTAAGAAATCTTAGTTAACTAAAGAATATATAGTTATAAACATTCCATTCTGCAGGTGGAATTAAGAATAATTATATATTGATGTGATATTATCACGTGTTAGCATACCGTTGTTTTTATCCAGGTGTATTGATTTGCTCTAAATTAAGATAAGATATCTTTTAGACAAATTAAAAACAAACTCTGCTTATAAAATATGGTAGATTCTCTTATTGGATGGTTCCAGGAAATGACTAATGAACTGGTTTAAATGTTATTTTATTTAAAATTACATAAGAATAGATCTTAACTACCTAGGAGATCTAGCCAGCATTGAAAGGGTTATTCTAACTGTTAGCCAGGGTTTTATGGCCCTTCGCTGCTGTGAAAAGTTTCGCTTTCTCTCTGTGTTAAGGAAAGATAGTCATAAATCGTCAAAGTCTTGACAGATAATGCTGTTTAAGCCATTGAAACGTATATAGCCATTCCTTTGTATTGCATACCATTTTATACTGGATATTCATTGATTATTGTCATGCATGTTACATGTTATTATTAATTAATTTGTTATTAAAAATAAAATCTATTTTTATAATAAAATTTTAATATTATTTATATGATATACTTCTCACTTAACACGATAAACGTTCTTTGGGATCTGAGAATTGAATTAGTGGGCAATTCTCACTGTTACTATTATTATCCCATAAATACCTCCACATTTAGAAGGACTCAAGTTGTTGTCAGTGACATATTTTGACACAATAAATATCTAGATGGAAAGAGCTTGGCGCAAGTCGGGCTGGAATGGAAGAAAGATTTGTGACATCTTTGGCTAAGATATCTTTTCTTTCTACTTCATTTTGGCTGTAAGAGATTTCTTGACATACCTGTGGATGATTTTGCTTCGGTTAGGTAGCCTATAATGAAGATGTTGAAAATATCCTCTTTTGTCTGTTTCGAAAGTGATGTAAAAGCGGCATTAAATCCTTTAATGCTGTTAAGATAAAATGAAAAAACAAAAGTAAAGATGATGATTCATGTTTTTAGATGACTTTCTACCAATTAATGTTTGATGGTTGCAGTGCAGGATGAATACATGCTATTGTTTTTGCACTTATAGAGGGCAGTTTTGTTAAAGGCCACAAGAAAGGTAACACTTACATTTCCTGGTATGAAGAGCAGGAGATGTCAGTTGGTAGAATTTTCAGTAAAGTTGGAGTAAAATAGGGAAGCAAGATAACCAAATCTGTTTGGAACAAGATTGTCCAATTTTGTGTTTCAAATGTAGTGAATGAAGAATTGAGTTTCACCAGGGTTAACTCCAACAGCGTTTCCTTCACTGATGTTATTTGAACTTCTGAAAGATTGGCCTGCAAAGATAAAGTTTTTTAATAAAAGATGCTGCCTGGATATCTTTTAAAGTATAAACTATAAATATCATTATAGTTTAATGATTGAGCTACATAAATAAAATGAATAAAGAATTTATTTTTACAAGAGATTTCTCTAAAATAAATTCCTTCACTGTTATTTGAATTTCTAAAAGATTGGAAAAGAATGCAAAATAAATGTATTTTGATGATAGTTTATGTCTAAATATTGATTGTATTACAATTTGGAGTAAGTTAATTATTGTTAGTTATATATCATGATTGTTAGTCTTCATCAGCTTTCAGAAGCATTAATTTGGCAGTCATGTGTTTAGAGATTACTCTAAACTAGATAAGCTTATTCAGTGTGAGTATGACATTATTGTGTTACGTAGAAATGTGGACAAATTAGCAGATGAGCAGGGAAGTATCAGACACATTTTAATGTAGAGAAATGCAATGTAATGCATTTTGAGATGAGAAAGGTACACAGCAATTAAACACTAAATGGCATTGAGCTAAATAAAATAATACGACATAGTTGGAAATAATTATGAGCAATATACTTGTGGAGGTTGAACTATAGGTCAGGTTGAGCTGTGTGAAGACTAATGAAAATTTAGGAAAACAAATTTTGCATGGCTCCTGCCGTTGATTGAAAACTGGAAGTGGTTTTGGGCCTTGTTAACTAATCATGTCAAGGTTATATCTTTTTTTTGGGGGGGGGGGGTGAAACAAGTTATTTTCTGTGTGTATAAGTTTCAGAAATGACATGTCATCTCTGTGTGGATTCATAACTTCACCCATTTTCTCTGCATTGGCCGTCTTTACACCCTAAAAGCTTAGGGTACAGTGTTTGTCCTGTTTAAAGCAATATTTGTTTCAATAATCTGTTTATGTTTCAGCTTATGTTGTTAAACGGGGAATTATGTCTTATCAGGTCGAGGGTTAAGGGGTACATTGGGTTGGCAGTCAATATTCTGGGGTATTCCCATCATCTTGAAACTTCTGCAGCTGTTGTTGCACAAGACTAAGTAACAGTGTGCAATGTCAGGTAGCAGTTGATAAAGCAAGCAAGGTACTGCCATGCATAAAGAGGCATATACATTTATGGGATACCACATATGGTCTTGACTCTTTATAAACCAATGGAAAGACTCTGCTTTGAATATGTGGCCCAATTTTGGGCACCTGTTTTAAAGAAGAATGTCATTGATCTAGAAAGAGAGGTAGGCTACAAATGTAATACGGGTAAAGGGAGATTTTAGTTTTGAAGAAAGACTAGAAAATAAACTTGTTTACTTTAAAAATCGTTTATCGGAGGGATATGACAATATTACACAAATATATAAAGTGGCAGAATAAATTATATTTTCTTTAATCGGGCTGTGCAAAAAAGAAAAGATCAGGTAACCAGTTTAGATTCTAATATGGGAGATTTTACCTAGTGCTAATGAAAATTCCTTTACAGTAAGAACAATGTTTAATCGAATTCTCTAGTTTTATACAGATTTTTAACAATGTCTGGATGCAATTTATGGAGTAACAGAATATTCAAGAATGTAACAGTTATTATATATATATATATATATATATATATATATATATATATATAGTTAATATTGGAGAGAAAAAAGATTGTTTCCAAATTGTGGCAAGTTTTTTTTTTTAAATGTTGTCTTTTTTGGAACAACACCAGTAACATTGTACCTGTTTTGCTGCAGATGTGAAACTTTTGATATATTTTGTAATATCTGGTGATTTTATTCCACTTAAAAATGATGTCAGCAAGGTTTGATTAGAACGAAAGTCTGCTTGGATAAGTATGGAGGCTGCATCATTTGGTGAGAGATCACCCTGGAAAAAAGAAATAGAAACACAATTTTTTTTCCTCTTGTCAATAAATGTAATGTTTTTCTAAAAATGTACTTTTATCTGCTTATCAAACTATTTGGATGTTTCTGCTGATCATAGTTTTACGTAACTGATAGAAATTTACTAAAGTGAAAAAAGCACTTTCCTAAATTCTTCATACTTTTTTTTATATGTCTGCCTAGTTTTTACAAAACTATTTTTGTTAAGGTTGAAACACATCTCATGTCTGCTAAATATAGACTAATGTCCTGTGTGATACTTACTGCATCAAAGCCTGGGTAGAAGTTTATGAAGTCAAATATAGTGGCAAAGATGAAGAATTCACCGAAATTTTGTGTTTTCCACTGATCAAAATTAGTTGTGCCGGAAATGCAAGCTGAGCCTAATTAAACAATGGCGACAGAGAGAAAATGAGAAAATATGAATGTGATTGTATCGATAGCAACTTGATACTTGGAAATTAAACTAGTTGATATACTTGATCGTGATATTCTTACTAAAAACTGCATTGTATGTGCTCCAAGACATTCCCTTATGACTTTATCTTTAGTTACCACATACAGTGTCCCCCATAGGTCAAGTGGTTTTTATATTCCATTTAAATGCATTTTGTTTTGTTTGTTTTTTAATGCAATACCTTTGTTAAACATCTGGATAGTCATGTAGCTCTGAATAAAGTAAGTGAATATATCTTCTTTTGTCTGGTCCAAAAGCGATGCAAAAACCAGGCTAAATCCTTTCACTCTGGTAAAAAATAAATCCAAAGACAATAAAAGCCATAAGTATCGTACTTTAACTTTTCTGATTGTCGTGTTAGATTAATGAATTATCACGTCTATGCATCTACAAAAGGTATTATTTTACAAGGTAAATGTAAATGGTGAGACTTACATTTCTTGGTATGAAGAGCAGGATATGTCAGTTGGCAGAAGCTGAAGAAGAGTTTGGTTAAAGTACGGCAGCAAAATAACTAAATCTGTCTGGAACAAGACTGTCCAGTTGTATGTTTCATAAATAGAGAATGAAGAGCTGAGTTTCACAAGAGTTCTATTCAGGAGTGTCTGCTTCACAAACGTTATTTGGACCTCTGAAAGATTGGCCTAAAAGGAAAACCAGTTGTTTTAGTAATACATCACCCAGGATATCTTTTACACTCTGTTACATTTTTATATAAGTAAATATATAGTGGTTGATAAGTGTAAATGTGTGATTCCAGTAAGGTGAAACCTACTTATTGTATCCTGTACCTGTATTGCTGCAGAAGTGAAAGCGTTGACATATTCCGTAATATTTGCTGGCTCAATACCACTTAAAAATGACTCCAGCAAAGCATGGTTAGAAAGAACATCTTTTTGAATCAATATGGAAGCTGCATCATTTGGTGGTAGGTCACCCTGAGAGAAAGAAATACAATCCAGTGTTTGTTCATTTTTCCCAAAACACCATTATTTGTCTTGAGAAACAAATATATCTATGTAAAAAGCATGACAATTATGTGTGGTTTTGTGAGTTACTTACTGCGTCAAACCCTGTATAGAAGTTAATAAAATTATAAATGGTGGCAAATTCAGAAAATAAACCAAAATTCCATGTCCTCCACTCTTCAAAGTTAGTTGTGCCAGAAACACAAGTTGAACCTAAGGAAATGATAGAGATAGACATTATATTTGCATTGGTCTCAAAAAACAACATTCTGTTTAATGTGTATATAAATAGGAGTATTGCCATTTTCATTTGAAACCTTCCCCACTATAATTTCATCACCAGCGTGTGCCAAAGATGCACATTATATTTTCTTCGATGTTTGTTTCACAGAACTTTGCATTTATTAGTGTGGATTTTGAATGCCTATTCTGTGTTTCTTGATAAATATATCAGTGTGCTTTATTGTAAGTTTTTTGACAAGATACAGGGACAAAAAAGAACAATTTCTTTGGTCAGTTACCATTTGACATTAGACATTAAAAAAATATATCCAGGGAATAAATGTAGGATTCTTTTTGTTTGGAGGCCATTGGGACATTGAGCCTCCGAGACATCTTACCACCAGGCCTCTCTTTCATTCAAGATGGTATCACAGAATCAGACTTGGAGCGCTCCTTCATCACTATGCAGTCCAGCAAAGTATATTGCTTAAAAGAAGGCTTTGAATCATTTGGAAGACTGGAGACATGAGTCTAGTGCAGGAGTTCACAACTATTGGCACTCCAGATGTTGTGGACATCTCCCCTGATGCTTTCCCAGCCTTATGGCTGTAGGAGCATTGTCTGATATGAGTGTAGAAGGTTGCCTACTTCTGGGCTAGTGTCTATGCTTTCTCAAAATTCTCTCAAACCTACTGTGTGTGTGAGTGAAAGACTGCTTTGATGCTTTTTTTCACACCTGCATTGCTCTTATTTTTTCTATAACTCAATCTTTATATAGAGATTTAGCTGACAGCAATGAAAAACAGCCATGTTATAATTCCCATTGTCACGTGGTAAACAATGGCACTGCAACTTCACAAAATGTAAAAGAAGAACAGTAGTTATCTATATAATTAATCAATAAGAGAAATAAAGAGGTTAAAAAAGACAGTGGAGTTAAAACTATGACTTACCTGTTGACGCTTTCTGCTTATTCAAAAAGTTCTTAATAAAATAATTGAATATATCCTTTTTAGTCTTTGTTGAAAGAGATGTGAAAACGAGGCTAAATCCTTTCACTCTGTTAAAACATGTATAAAACATTAGAATACATCCCAATCTCTCACCTAACATCATATTTCAATATTGTGCTGTATTTGATCAATAGACTATTATGGTTGTATCTAATGAAGACGGACATTGTTGTCTCATATGAACGACTTACATTTCCTGGTATGAAGAACAGGAGATTTCAGTTGGTAGACGTTGAAGAAAAGTTTGGTTGAAATAATTCAGCAAGAGAACCAAATCTGTCTGGAACAAGTTTGTCCAGTTTTTTGTTACAAAAAAATCGAATTTGGAGCTGAGCTGGAGAAGGCTTATGTCCAGTAAGTTTATCATCACTACTGTCAGTTCAATCTCTGAAAGATTAACCTAAGGGGGGACGACAGTATTAGAGACCACAGTTCAATCAAGTGCCAAAAATGGTATGAGACAATTTAAATACATCTAGCCTTAAGAGTATTGTGAGACATATCAAAACAGTTAACAAATCTGAGATATGAATTAAGAGTGATATTTCAAGAAATAATCAGAACAATTGTATAAGCTGCTCCATCTATGTTGTCATTGTATTCTTTGTGTATGCATGTTACATGTGGACAAAAAAGGATAGTAGAAAGGTAGCATCCAAAATATACCACTAAGTCGTGGTATTAAGCAAACTCTAGTATTAAGATATAGGGCCAAATACAATGCTTTAACTAGCAGAATGCATCCTATGATTTGGGTATTCTACCCTCATTACTCTGTAATGTCATTGGGGATACAAGTTTATTACTGGTTTGGTGGATGCATGCACCCATGAAAACACATGGCGATAAATATAAAATTTCCAAGTTTTTCATACACGAAAATACTCATGATAGCTGGACTACAGATCCCATAAATCTGTTCTCTACAGTTTCCTATTTATTTTTTTATATATATATGCACCATATTCATTTTAAGAACAGTGAGAGGAGGTGTAGATAGAGATTTGCTTGATTTGTAACATAGTCAAGCAGCAAACCAATTGAAAAACAGGTTTTTAAAAATATTTTCAGATTTTGATTTTTTTATATATATAGATACAATTTTATATAGTAGATATTGGTCACGGAACATACTTGGAAACTAGCAAATACTTTGTTAATTGTATCATAATCTATGTTCTATGTTATAAATTCACTGTGGTTAAAAATTACGAAATTTGCCTTATGTGAATAATTTGTGACCTGGGCTATCATAGCAAATGTTATGTTGCCACAGCTGAAATTGTTAATCTAAAGCTCATTCAGATGCCTATCTTTATTTAGAATTAACATTCTATAAGCATTACCATATCAAAAGACTTCCAGCACATGTCAGTGTGACTTCACACACCCTACAGAATAGCTCTTCTGGAGTCCAAGCTTAAAAGAGGGATTGGGCATTTCATGCAATCCAATTAACCCCTTTTGAAATTGGAATTGTACTTTTGAGATGTTTATGTGTTTTAATGTGTGTACCTGTATGTGCTGTTGGTATCTCCCCGAGCGGGAGATGGCTATCTGTAACCCAGCCCCCTCCTGCATGGGATTGTGTTGTACTGAGTGGAGACCCCCTGTGGGGGTCTGTGCATAAAAGCTGTGTGTTCAAAATCAAGATAGTCAGTGTTTGCACCTTCAGTACTGTGTCTTGTCTAGTTACTGGAGGGAAGGAAGATTTAACCCCTGTGTCTGCTGTTCCAGCTTGCAGGGGATGCAGCGGGTAAAGACCTTGTAAGGACTAAGAGAGCTAGTGGCACATATCCGTTTCCCCGGGTCCCAGCTAGGAAGCAACCCCCTGGCAGAGGTTCCCAGCCGCGGTACTGGGAGCTCTGCTACAATGAATATCCCAATAACAATGCAGATTAAGGCTGTCTTGACAAGTAACACCCCATCTTCCTCCACCCCATATGAAACGAGTAGAAGGTAATATTAAAAAATGTGAGGACAAGGATTCTATGCAAGTTATAGGTCATTTTGTGAATATACGACATGGAAACAATACCTTTTTTGCAGACTCTGTTATCATTTTCACATAGTCTGTAATATTTTCTGCATCTAATATGGCAAAAATACTTCTTAGCAGAGTAGCATTTTTAAGGACTTTGGGTTTTGCTAAAAGTATAGCAACATCACTCAGTGTCAAGATTTCCAGTACGTCATCCTGATGAACACAAAACAAACATATTATATATATAGAAAGAGTATTTCTTATATTAATTAATATTTTTCTATTAAAATGTTTACAGAAAAATAAACAAAATTCTTACTATGTCAAGACTGGGGTTTAAATCAGTGACTTCAGTTACTGTTGAATTTCTGAAGAACAATCCCCAATTTCTTTGCAACCACTCTTTGCTGTTGCTGTTGTCAGGGTTACATGCTGAACCTGGCCGATAAATGTTATACAAATTTACAATGAGAATTAGGACCATGACCATGAAAGTAACAAACAACAAAATAAACAACTGTAGAAAAAAAATGTATATAGAAATGTGTTATTGAACCAGGACATTGGTATGGAGTCTTAAAACCCTGACAATACCTGTTAATGTAACCTGAGTGCTAAGGAATGATTTGCAGTAGGTATATATGGAATAAATTTCTGATTTGTTGAGCCTCGTATACACACTGTTCAGATCTTGGATTCTGTTGATGATAAAAAAGTTGAAAGGACACGTTGAGATCAGTTCACACACATTTCTCTTTTTGTGAAAGCATTGACATTACTTACATGGCTTGGTAATCTGCGCAAGATACATTTAGAGGAAGTTGAGAAAGCTGAGAGGCATTTGGAAGAACTGAGAAATATTTAAGGATAATCTTAAGAATCTGCTGCCAAATCGACCCATTCAGGCAACTCCATTTTTTGCTCAGTAATCCAAATATATTGTCAATGATCTTCTCTTGTGTTTCAACAGAGAGTTGAGTCCGGTTTTGGTGTTCATCACACGAAGAGTTGTTGGAATAACTTTCCACCTTCTAGAAAACATTTGATTTCAAAATTAATTTCTTTAAAAGAATAATTTAACTGAAATACATAAAAAAAATTGCAGGCAATAGTAATCCAGTGAGAATCCACTGGTAGTGCCTCATACCATTTTGACTTTTTTTATATATTGATATAATTTTATATAGTATATTTTGGCCACAGAACATATTTGGAAACTAGCAAAAAAACAAACTGCGTCCCTTGGTTAAATACTTTGTTAATCATATTATAATCAATGTTCTATGTTAGAAACACATTCTATTTTTATCCTGAATGTATTTCAAAACTACTTTTTCCCATCTCTGTTGAGCTGCATCTCAAAAATCAGTTAGGAACGATGAATTATGGGTCAGCTCGTTAAAGTTCAGATAAACCACTTTGTCCATAATATATTTAATTGCAGCAAATATATCCATTCATTATGTTGACTTGTGCATACTCAGGCTAATTATTAAGGTCATATTTTAATGGACGTATCCAACAAAATAATTGGTCTTCATGTTAGCAAATAAAGTAGTAGAAACTGAAAACTCCAACTTCTTATGTTTCTCTTGTCTTTTTTTAATATTACAAGCTTCAAATATTTCTTACTTGACAAATAATGCTCTGTATCCTGAGAAGATATTGCAACACAGCTAAACAGTCTTCAAATTTGTTGATCTGATCCACAAGAATGTCTCTCAAGGTTGTGTTTTGTAACGACTCTGCCAAAAATGTAATGTCAGCCAGATCAGCAGCACTGATTAGCGCCAGGTTTTCCACCTGAAGACCACAAAAATAGAACACATGGCAATGATCAGAGAACCTTACTTACACCTATACATAATATACAGTACCAATACAAACTGAGCAGTTTAATTTGGGAGTAGTTCTACAGATTGCAGTAGAATAAATTTTTGTAGTTCTATTAGAAATTATTCTGTAATAGTTTCTTCTGAGACCAACTCAACTTTGAGTCTTGACATTGACCTCCATATTTCTGAGACAGGGAGACCAAATCTTTTCGAGAAGGCTGAGCAATAACAGAAAACACGTGAAGTTGCTTTTTTTTAATCAAATATTTTACATAATGTAAATTGCATAGAATCCTTTGAGGGTTATCTCTTGAAGTATATTTGTGGCTGTTGAATCAGGAAAGATTTTGACAAGATAAATGTCACCATTTAAATTTCTACCTCCGTTTATAATGAAACTTTTTAAAAATCTGCAAAAAAAATTTGATATTCAGCAGCAACTTGGTAGCTTGATTGTTATTTTGTTTTTTATAACACCACCACCAAACAAAAATGTGTTGAAACAGTTTAATCCCTTTAGGAGCGATATGTATGCCATCATAACAATGTGTTCCACTTCTCTTCCTTTAGGCTACAGTAATGATTTTTAGCTTGGAGAGAATTACATTTCTCTATTCCCAACCCTTTGAATCATAGTCGCTTTGATCTGCTTCCAAGAACTAACCACCATTAATGCATTCAGTCGGTGAGGCAGTGAGTTACGGAGGGTTCTAATGTCACTCAAAGCAATATAGAGATCAAGACAGATTTCTAGAACACGTTCTCAAAAGTCTTTACGGTGGAATTAGATCATCTATCTGCGCTTAAAGTAAGTAGCCATAATGCTCAAATACAAATGTGCTTATATATTGTTGTCATTTTTAGGATACTCTCCTCTTCATTTAAGTAGATATATTTGTTGTATTCTGAGATGTAAATACTCACTGTTGCTATGTTCTCGTTAAAAGTAATGAGATCTTGTATGGATGTTTGGTTGAAAAACATCCCAATGTTTAACTCTAACCATGTTGCGTAATCACTGGCATCACAAGCAGTGCCTAAAATTAATGAGCAAACATTGTTTATTTAGGTTTTCCATCATTTATCTAAATCATTTTGGGTTACACGAAAGATTCCAGTTATAAGATGCAAGTAAAGAATAACGATAACTTAAAAATAAAGAAAACAAAGGGTATTTTTTGGGGAGAAATTATTACGGACAGATGATTTAAAGGCGCAAGTGACTTTTTTTCTTTATATATTACTGTTAATAATGACATTTTATAAGGCAAGTATGTCACTGAAATAAAAAAAATGCCAAACAGACTAATCTAAGTTAAAAAGTATAGGAAGAATGGATATCCTCTTCAGAGGATATATTTAAAGATATCTATAGGATATCTTGTATCATGATATACTGAAATGATGCAAGCATAAATCATGATACAATTTGTGTAATATGGCAAAATGAATAATTTGGTAACAGTTTTTGGTAATGCTTAATTAGAGGTTAATCTTTATAAAAATTATTTGGTAACAGTTTTTGGTAATGCTTAATTAGAGGTTAATCTTTATAATATGATGTGCTTATTCGGTGAATTTATGATGTATGTGAAATTGACACATTGGATGAAATTTGTGATGTAATATTCTTTTCCCAGCTTTGTTTTTTTCCCATAAATATTATTAATTGTTTCTGAATGAAAAAATCTCAGGCACTCACTGTGATATCTTCAAGGCATTTTTTATTGGATCTGCAACGTTGCAGACCTTTACCCAACTCTTTATCATACTTGATAAAGACTTAGGTACAGGTCGAAACGTTGCAGATTCAATAAAAACTGCCTTGAACATATCACAGTGAGTTCCTGAGATTTTTTTCATTTATGTAGATTGTATGGGGTTTGCTGACCCATGCTCAGTGCACCCTGTGTTAATTTTTGTGATTGAGTGCAACCCTCCTTTTTTTCTTAATTAATTATTTCTGAAGTCATGACAATTCCCAGTTTAGTGACAAGACACCATTCTGTATTTATGGAAGAAACCCCTTAGCAAATTTATCAGTTTATTCATCCTTAATATAAAAAAAAAATGATGAATAATGAATACTAAACAATACACAAGGAGCGTACCTGTGGACTGAGAATGCCCAGATAAATATTTCTTTATATAATTCTGGAAGACGTCATCTTTGGTTTGACTGGAAAGGGATTCATATGCAATGCTAAATCCCTTTACACTAAAATGACACAAGCAGATATCAACGTTTGAAAAAAAAAAATAACTTCTAGACTGTTACATTCAAATTCAAAAGGCCTACAGTGTTAAATTTCAACCATGTTCTAGCCAGTTCATGTATTGCCCTCAGAGCTAAATGCTAACCGTACTCTACCCCCTTCGATTTATGCATTACCTGCATTGCCTTTAAAATGTATCTGTGCTACAGTATAACGGGTATCAGAATTATTGGTGTTTATGGGGGAATGTCATATAACTGTGTCAATTAATACTGTATCGGACAGCTAGCCAGCCTTTTGTCTTGCTCAAGTTTCCCTCGTGATACTTGACACATACATTTCTTGGTATGAAGAGCAGGGAATGTCAGTTGGTAGAAGATGAAGAAGAGTTTGGTTGAAGCTTGGAAGCAGTAATAATAAATACTGTTGGAACAAGTTCCTCCAGTCTTCGGCCTTGTACTCTGAGAAGTTGGCATTTATTTTAAGGAGAACAGACTCCAGAAAGATTTCCTCCACCATGGTGATCTCGGATTCTGCCAGGTGAGCCTAATTATGAAGATGGACACAGGAGAATTATTACACATCATATTTATAATCTTTAATCACACTGTTAATGTCTGTAAAAAAGAAGGCAACGTAAATCATTTAGCATATAAATTATGATTTTGCAAAGCTGTGACTTCTCTGTTGTTTGAGTGTCTGATGAAACTATAATCTTTCAAAATTCTGGGATACATAAACTGGGAAACCACTTAGCAGAAGCACCTACAAGAATGGCCTTGTTATGGTGAGCTAAACTAGGATTTACAGGCCACCATGCAGCTGGAGTCTCTCTTTTCAAGTAATTTCTATAAACCATGATTTAGCTAGCATTATAGTCATCACAATAAAATATTCATCCTATAAAGAAGTACTGGGCGTTTTTATTGAGGATAGGTGAACTGTAAGCTTTTCAACCTTCTAATAACCATATTTATATACGTAGTCACCTTCGATGCAGCTGTTGTGATTGCAGTTACATATAGTGATATCTCTTCATATTGGATAAGACTCAGGATATCGATGAGGAATGTTCTATTCAAAAGATTATCTGGGTTTATTAGGAGTTTAGCCACATCATCTGGATTTAAAAGACCAAGAAGAGCCCCCTGGAAGAGAATGGAACAATTCATTGTTATTTGAAAGTGAACTGAATCTGGTTTGATGATGAGAAATTTCTCATAAGCGTACTTACAATATCGAGATCTGGATACAGTTCCATGAAATCAGAAATAGAAGCACTTGTAGAGAAGTTACCGAAATTTCTACTGATCCACTCCGTGGTATTGTTAACATCATTTGCACACGCAGACCCTAAATAGCAAAATATTATTTTAGATATTTTTTAAGACATTTTTTTTTTGCTCTTTGGGACAATGCTATCAATTTTCATAAACATAATTCAATATGCCAGATCTTTTTTTCTACTAAAATAAAGCATGATTGGATTTTAAAGTAATATTAATTTGCATTAAATGTATTCTACGTAGATAGCACTCATAAACACAACGGTACAGATATCCTGATTTCTGTTTATTATTGTTTATTTATTAGTTGTGGTGAAAGTAAAGTATATTAACGTTGTAGTAGACACATCAATCATCAATGTAGAGGAATCAATTAATTACCTAATGAATAAAACAGAAGTGGCGTTGACTTAGATTATATAAAATACATCTATTTTATGAAAATACAGAAAGATGAATTCTGTTTTTGTTTTGTTTTGTTTTTTTACAAAATTCTGTTATTTACACAATATATAGGATGATGTTTATGTGTACAGAAATGTGGTGGAATTAGTTTTTACTTCCATCTGCACAATTTTTTTGGTCTTTCTTTGCCTTTCAAGTGTAAGAAGGCTTCTTTACTTTGAAGACTTCCCACTTCATATTTGACTTAGGATAATGTGCCTGCTATTACTAATTCTCCAGCGAGTTCTCCTCATTATATTGCGTGCCAATTCTCACTATTTACAGATCACACTGTATAGAGTTTGTGTTTTTATTAGATACCACTGACCACGATCTCTAGTCTCTAATTTTATTTGCGTTTTTAAAATGTATTTGTATTTTGTGTGTTACTCCTATTCTCCGCATTCCTACTTATTTGTATGATTCACTGTATTAATTTTAAGTTCAGATCAGTAATCAATTAAGATAGCATTTGTTTAAGTTAACCTTACTATGTACCTGTAAGTTTTGAACCAAAAAAACTATAAGAAAATAAAGTTATTCATTCAAAGTTATAGGCGCATAATTTTATGGGATTTTAAAAACTGCCTACACTGCAGCTCATGTTAATTTTGTCTCACTACTTTTTTTTTTTTATATTTTAGAATCAAATAATTTTAGGTAACAATAACATTTTGATGAACATGGTGGGAACCATTAGAGAGTTCAAAGTATCTTTTCATTCTAACAGCGATTTGCCAGTTTATATCACATGCTCCCTGCAACTGTTCGTACTCATAACACAATTCCAAGATGGCAATGCCCACACAGATAAAAGTTCAGATTTTTAAATAGTAATTGGAAATTAGTTAGATGAACACTATAATAATTTGTTGGCAATGTTGTTTTTAACTAATTTATGAAAAGAAAATAGTAGTGGTAGGGTCACTTTAAAGAGGTTAACATTTCTTCTCTGTCTGCTTATATTGTTTACTCATCTACTCTATTTTTGTTTTGTAAAATTAATTCTTAAGCTGTATCTTCCTTTACTCATCTGTAATAAAAAAAAATATATATTTTTTTTTTAAAAATCCTTCTCTAAGTTCCAATCAAACATAGCAGACTAATTTGTGCTAGATTTCAATTTATAAACACTGATTAATTTCACTTCTTTGATAATAACATTTCTGACATTAATGCAAAAAGAATTATTTGCTCTAATATTTTCTGCAGTAAAATTAATTTCAATTTGTATTTCTAGTGTGTTACCTGAGTTATTCTTTTGTTGTGTCAAAAATGACTTAATGTATGTGTAAACACTCTTAATTTCAGCATCATCAAGAATGGGGTAGATGTTGCTCAGCCTCTTTATTCTGTGGTTTTCAACCAAAATAAATAATGCAATAATTTCAGTTTACCATTTCATTGATATAGTCAGATACAAAGCAAAATAAAACATAATATTATTTTGCAAGTTAAAGAAAAAAAAATGAGTCTTAAGAATATTAATATTAGATATAATTCGCAAAGCCTTTCAAAAGATTTAATATTTTTTGGATAAACAATGTATTATTTTTCCAGAAAATATCAGAAAATATATGATATGTATAAAAATATATAATATATAAAAAAATCTAAATATCTAAATATTAACATATTTTTCAAAATATTAAATCATTTAAAAAATGTATCCAATTTATTTGAAATCCAAAAATATTGAATCAAGACCATAATTGGTAGTTTGGTGAGACAAACATGTATTTTGTATATATATATATTGAGATATATATATATATGACTATAAGTGACTATAACATCAAGAAGAACGAATATGAGAAGACGGATAAATACCAAGTACTGAAAGGGGAGTTAGAGAGGATATGAAAAGTGAAGCCAGTAGTAGTCCCAGTTGTGATAGGAGCACAGTAACTTTAACAGATTCCAGATGGAACATCTAAAATCGCTTCTAGGAACAGATAAGATACTGCGCAGAACCCTCAGACTTCAGGCCTCTGGCAGAGGACTCAATAATGAGGAATATATATAGCACCCAAAAGGGGTGAGAAAATCATATATACATATATACTACTATATTTTACTCACATTAATTGGTAGTCAGTGCAAGAAATATTGAGCGGCAGTTGTGAAAAGTGCATTTCAGTGAGTGCACTATATAACTGTGTAATCAGAATGTCAAAAACTTGGATCCATTTTTGCATGTCCAGTAAACTCCATTCTTGGTTGAGATCTATGAGCACATTAGTCACAATCTTCTGTAGAATGCTGATGCTCAGCTTTGTCAGTGGTCCTTGCTGATTACGTGAGTAAACATTTGATGATAGGTCTGCAATCTAAAAAATAAAAGTAATGAAAAGAATAGACTAGATGTGAAATATTTAATTGGACCGAGAAAATCTTTCAACAATCGGATAACATATTTCGGAATGAGAATTTAAATGGGATCATTTTTGTAGTACTAACAAATACATCTAGGAAATTTAGCAATGCTGTGTGTATGTAGCATAAAACTGTTACAACAATTAAAAAAAAAAGAAAAAGAAAAGATTTATCAAATCATAATTGGCTCAGAGTAATTTAAAATTGCTTAAATGTAACATGGTTTACATTTTTCCTTAATTTCTTTTAATTTTTTTCTTTTTATTATATTTTTTCTTTTTATTATATTATTTATTACTTTTCTTGCCTCATATTACTCAGTTTATTATATTGTTTGTTCATGCAGTTTTTTTGTGTTATTTTACCATAACTGACATTTCCTATTATATAATTTTTTTTAGATATTTTTCCCACAGCAAAATTACAGTGGACATTTTTGCATCTCAAGTTTTTTTTGTGTGTGTTTTTATTTTTTTTATTTTTAATGCAGTGTAAAAAAAAAAAAGAGATCACTAACAGGAAATCTTCATAAATGTGATGCTGCTTTTAATGAAGCAGACCCTTTGGAAACACAAATCAAGATCAACGTTTCAGTCCTATCCTGGACTTTTATCTCGAGCAGCACATTTATGAAGAAGTCCAGTGAGTACACTCTTTCTTTTTATTTAGCATTTTTGTCTGGAGATTGGCACCTAGACAAGGAATTGTTTTGCAGATCCATTGAGTATATATATACCGTATTTACTCTAATCTAATGCGCCATCTAATGCGCACCTCAATTTTTGAAACCTGGAAGCTCAAAAATGTTTTTGCTGGTGAATGTAATGCACATTTATACAAGAAGATACTACTATACAACATTGTGCTACAATTAAAATGTTTATTGCCATATACCATCGTAACTTTGATGGAATTTCAATTTTAGTAATACATGTTAAGTCTATTCTTTCTTAAGACCTCTTTCAGGAAAAATGTGACTTCTGTTTCATCTGTTTGAATTCACCAGTTTTAATTTACCAGTTTTAATTCACCCATTGTAATACACCAGTTTTAATACACCAGTTTTAATTCATCTGTTTCAATTCCCCTGTTTAAATTCATCCCTTTTAATTCACCAGTCTTAGTTCGCCAGTGTGAACTCACCGAAATGAAATTTGCTGGAAAATTTCTAGTTTTGCTCTGAATGTAATGCGCCATTGAATCTATTGCACATTCAAATTTTGGAAACGTTATTTTCCCAAAAAAGGTGCATATTAGATTTGAGTAAACACGTTATATAGTAACAAAGTCCTTGCACTTTTGCTTTCAAGTTTCATATGCCGGGTGCTCAGATCTGACTGTTATATGTGTATACGGTGATATACAAAATCAAAAAAGTTTGGTGGCACTCAGGGTATTTTTCAGAATTAAAAGCTTTCCATTATTGTTCCATTTTGGATCATCACTAAACAGTGTGTCAAAATTAAGCCTGGTCAACTTTTAGTCCCGGTTCGGAACTTTCCTAAGGACCCCTAAAATAGCATTAACTAAATATGCCCTGTTAATAGAAATAAATAAATAAAAAAGATCCACTTACCCCAGATTGAAAGCTGGTGGGTTGAGTGTTGTTCAGAGGTTCATACGACTGCTCGCCAATATCCCGCCTCACACGTACTGGTTGGCGTGGCTGCAGCGAAAGAAAGGAATTGTAACATGCAGTATGGATTGCGTAACCAAATATAGTGTGTTGTATTACCAATGCCTTACTCCCGAAAAATTTGAGCGTGTGTTATATTCCTTACTCAACTCCTCATATGTAATACTTTATCTGATTGCTCTTTATATTCACTTTGGCCAGATCGGGGAATATTCCCTAAACAATGGCACATAAGCGTCACCTACTTTATAACTGGGGAGTGAGAGAGCGCGCTCGCTAAACGATACTTCAGCAATAAAGCATTTGGGTCATACACACACTACACGGAATAATACCAATTACCATCCAAGTGTTAAATGTTATTATGCTATGTAAAGGGCCATCAATTGCGTTAAATTGCATAGGGGCTCATTTATAAAGTTCTTATAGGTGAATTAGAAAGTGCCTATGTATATGTAATTTATAAATGGAACTGAAACCTATTGTAAGAAGTGCCTTAGAGAAACAAAATTATGACGAGTGCCAGATAATAGCTCTGGTCAATGGTGAAAAAACAAAAAACACAAAAAAGTGCTAATGATGATAGTTTTCTATATATAATTATATGTGGAGGCAGGGGATTTGGAGCTGTAAGGATTCTATTCATATATTCTATTTTGTTCACAATGATGTCTTACTTGGGAAAGGGAACTTTGTATCCTGTTAAGATAGTCCAGAAGAGTATCATAATTTTGAAATTTTTTGATTTGATCCACAAGACGTTGGGATATTTGTGTGTCTTTTATGGTATCAGCAACAAAAATATAATCTGCGAGCTCTACTGACGAAAGTTCATCTGGGTTCTGTACCTGTGAAGAGAAAATTAAAACAAAAATACAAAGTGAGATTATTTTTTAAGTAATAGTCTGTCTGTCTGTCCGTCCGTCCGTCCGTCTGACTAGCTATCTATTTATCTTTAAATGGATTTGAAATCAAATTCTCACCCTTGTGATGTTGTTATTGAACAAAATCAGATCTGCAAATGTGGATTGCTCGATAAAATATCCAAAGTTAATATAAATCCAAATCCTGAAATCTGATGTTTCACAAACATCTATACAAAGCAAACATATATATATATATTATTACAGTGAAATATTAAGTAATCCAAACTGTTAGCATGCAGCTCTATAAAAAGTTTCAACTGTGCCAGGAAACGAAGGAACGTACCTGTTACACCTGTAGACAGCTTTTCGGTCATGAATTTTTTGATAAAATAATTGTAGAACTCTTGTTTGGTTATATCTGACAGTGATGTGTAAATATAGGTAAATTCTTTCACTCTGTTTAAGAAAAAGCAAACAATGTGTAATGTTAAAATTGTATTGTCTTATTGTATGGTTTTAAGTAGGGATTCTACAAAATAGATCAAATTATTCCATTGTTATTGTTTATTAACCACACATATTTTATAATGCTGATTAAACAAAGTATAAAAATTAGAAACGTGTTTTCAAATTAATTGGTTTTAATGCGAAATGCACAAGGGTTTCATGACACAATTTGTTTCTTTTTTGTATTTACACTATGTTGTATACGTTGCCCTTCCAAATTCTAATATCACAGATAAATAACAATAGAAATGCAGAATTATCTAACTTACGAAGTAAACCCAAATAACAAAATTGTAAAAATTCTACGTTTATAACTCTGCTACGTTCACCTAATATTTGCAGTTTCATTTTCAGTTCTCCTAGTTGAATAATCAAACACTGAAATCAGCACTTAAAATTTCCAATCGCCCAGTAAACATGTGAAAATTCAGTCCTGGCAAGTAGAAATTCACTTTTCCAAGATTGCAGGCTCACAGTCTAGTAACTATTTGGCCTGTCTAGTGGTACACAATTTAAAGTTTACTCCATGCTTGAAATTATGTATTTTCTTCCTATAAACTGATTGCTGAGATACATAAACAGCCAGATTGTTAGTCTGAACTAATTTATGCTATAGAGTTTTTTATTTTCTTAATTCTTCAAATTTTAAATTTTTAAATAAAAATCTTATAGCTTCAACTTGTGATATCAGATATTACTTCTAACACACTTACATTTCTTGGTATGAAGAGCAGGAGATGTCAGTTGGCAGAAACTGAAGAAGAGTTTCGTTGATGTAGGGAAGTAATAGAACCAAATCATTCATCAAATTTACCCAGTCTTGTGTATCAAAAGAGGAGAAAGAGGAACTGTGATTCACCAATATTACAGCCAATAGGGTCTCCTTCAGCAGAGTTATCTGGGATTCTATAAGATTGTTCTAAGAAGTACAAAAGAAAAAATATTTTATGTTATAATAACGCCACAATTGTTTTGTTAAAAATATTTTCCATAAAGATATTTTTTCCATGAAGACAAAGAGTCCCTGTTTTATTAAATAATATAGATGCATATATATATATAAATGCTAAAATATATTCTGGATTCCTAAAAAAAACTTTAAAAAATATGATACAAATAAAAATATAAAAGTATAATATAATACAGAATAGAAAATAAAAAAAAATGGATAAATACATTTGCCATATATACATTTGCCATAGGAACATTGTTACACTTATCCCTATACTTTCATAAATTTTGTTCCTTCACAAAAAAATCATTAAATATTTAAAATTACTGCTACTTAAATATTATATTTAAATGTCATAAAACATTTCTTAATTTAGGCAGAAGAAATATAGAACGAAAATGGTGTATACCATGCCCAAAGAAATACACTTTTCCAAACATGTGACATCACAGGCATCCACATAAAATATCCCAAACCACTTGCAAGGTGACTTAATAAGGGAGCAGGGGGACTGCTTCTTGACCCTGATAATTTATACCAGTACGTTGTTGTTATCATCCTTATATTGTCCAATAAGGCTGATTGTTAAGACAAGACATCATATCCCTACACACTGCTTAAATCATTTTTGTAAGCAACAATATTATAAAAGTTATCAGCAAAGATAAAGACTTCTGTACCCTTGAAATAGAATCCACCAATATTTCAGAGGGGGGCAAGTGTTCCCTGCTTGTCCCCTCTTGCATTCACCAATAAAAGAAGTACAAAGTAGGATGTTGTGTGGGAGCATTTGTTTCACACAAAACACTCAAGTGAAGTCTAATGACATGTATAAATTTTTACATACAGAGCATAATTTTATGATTTGTATGAAGGCGGTACCTCTGCAGCTTTACTTGTAATGGCAGTCACATATTCATTGACATTCTGGGTCTCAATAAGGCCTAAAATTCTGGTTACAAGAGCATAATCAGTGAGAATGTTTTCTTTGAGTAGAACCACTGCAAATTCTTCTGGCGTTAACAAACGGAACCAAACATTCTAAACAAAAATGAAAAAAAATGTCATACAAAACTGTCAGGACTGTGATTAAAAACAGAAATCAGGTTCTCTGTTGTTTTACACCAGCTGTCATTCTTACCACATCAAGATACGAATACAATGTTAGGAGTTCGGAGATCTTCACATCAGAAACAAAGTCACCCCAATTTTTTGTAATCCACTCCTCTGTCCCAGTTGTGTTTAATGTACAGGAAGATCCTAAGGACAAAAGAAATCAAATAATGTAATATTCAGGAGTAAACATTATTATATGTTGTTAAACATTATTAAACATGAAGATGTAGATAATGGAAATATTTTGTAGAAATATTGAGGTACTAATGGGCAGTAGATAAATAATAATAACAACAGGGCTCAACATTTTACCCACTTTCCCACTTGCTATTGGCGAGTGAAAATTTTAGCCCTGGTGAGTACAACTTTACCCTGGTGACACTCCAGAGTAACTTTTAGGTCTGTCTTGTTCCACTGGATTTGCAATTTTGAGCCTTGATCACTGGAAAAAATACTATACAACAAGGAGTTGAAAAAGACTGCAGTGTCTGAGAAAATTATAATTTTTTTATTCTGATTTGAAGGTTTACAAACTCTGCAAGTTACATAATAAAGGTCGAGGAAAAGTGATTTCTTGTGCCTGCACATGCATTGTAAGAACGCATGAATGTCCTTTGATTCTCGAAGAAATCTGGATTTAGCATTAAACTTATCTCCATCTATTAGACTCGGTGCCACACAGGGCTCTAAAAATAATGCACATGAATCAAAATGACATTTACATTTTTTTCTGAAAGGCTTTAAAGCAAAATTGAATATTAATTCACAAGTCTGTTGACTGTATTTTTATTATTTATATATTAATTTTATGGAAATTATATTTTGAATCGTTCATCCATTAAAAGAAAATAGCTTTGATGGTTCCTTTAAATAAACCTATAATGTTACAATATACCTGTGGATAAGTTCTGTTCTGTGAGAAAAGATTTGCAGTAGTCATACACAGACTGTATTGTTACTTTGTTGAGATGTGGATAGACATTGTTTAGCAGTTGTATGCTGTCATAAAACAAAGTGCACAAAATTTAGAATATTGCCATACTTTTTTTTTCCAGAAAGGAAGAATCCAAAGACATGGTCAGGTAGAAGAGAAGGTCAGAGAAGATAGGTTCTTAAGTGATATAGCAGGCAAGGGGTCAGAATACCAGGAATCAGAATAAGGCTAAGGTAATATTACAAGTCAACTTGAGAATTGTAGGCACACAACTGAGCACTAAGGTGTTCTGCATAGAGGATTAAATAGCCCTCATTATCTTTCTCCATAAGTCTCGGTATGTGGGGCACTGGGGTGCACAAATTGCCTAGACAGTCTACGGATTTACTCTTTCACTGGCAAATGGGACCAGAGCCAGGCCACCACTCCATAATTTAGGGCATCATTCAAGCCACAGGGGAACTGAAGAGGCTGAAGACTACCCCAAACGCCCACACGCTGACATGGTAGTGGGCCGTATCAGAAGGAAAGGAAGCCGGCAATGACATAACATGATTTTACCAATTTTGGGCCACGCTGACTCAAGCTTTATCTGACTAACATTCTAGCTAAACCCCAGAACAATGCCAATAAAGACATTGTTCTTTTACAGTTACTTACATTGCTTGGTAGCTCTCGCAAGTGATATTTAAGGGCAGTTTTAAAATATGAGATTCATTGAGGGCAAGAGCAAAATCTTTGAGTAGGGTACTGAAAAGGAAAATCCACTCCTGGATGTCACTCAGAATCCATTCTTCACTTAGAAGAGTCAAAATGAGTTCTTGCTGTGTTTGCACACTGAGCTGACCCAGAACTTTTCGTTCATCACACCAAGAAATGTTTGATATCAGGTATGGATTCTAGATAAGACATAATTCATATATTATACTGCTGTACATACCCTTTATTTATTACAATATGATAAACCAGAGTTAGTGGTAGTTCACTCCCACCCCCACATCAAGTATGAGCTAGTAACCAATCAAATTCTAACCACCGTATCAATGTACAAAAAAACTAAAGACAAATCAAACATGTGTCACAATTCCATAGGTGCTAATCTGTAAAAATGTCTATAGATGGGTTCTCATTAGTTCTCCAGGGACATTAGTGTTGGTATATTGAAGGTCTAGGTGCGGAATAAGTTTGAATGATCTACTATAGAGTAATCACTCATAAACAGGTGTTAAAACTATGGGTTTGTATGATTACAAGTAAAATTAGAAAACTGTTGTATGAGTAGATATCTTATAAAGGGATGTAATTTAAGCACCTCCGTTCATGATCTAGTATTTGGACCTTGCAGATTGGTACAGCTAGCCCAAACACCTGGGAATAAAGCCAGATGCTGAGGCAAACAGGGAAACAAGCACATACACAAAACAAACAAGACAAGAATTGCTGGGGAAAACACAGTTACAAATATATAAGACAAAGGCACACAGAAGGACATACAATGGGGATAAAGGTAATAGCAGGGGTAACAGAATGACTAGACACTGAGAATTCCTCCTGCCACTATACCAAGAGAATGCTCTACTGGCATTCTCCAACATTAAATAATAAAACTAACTACTTCAGGGAGGCAGGGAGGAAATTAACCAGATATAATGCTTACCTGAAGCTGAAAAAAGGTACACTGGATAAGCAGAGCAGCTCGAAGGAGGAGGGTAAGTACACAAGGGACTAGGTAGACAAAAACTAAAGACAAGAACCAGACATGGACTATGAAACAAACACAAACACAAACACAAACACAGAGAGAATAGATACAACACAGATTCAAAGGAGAGATTGACAATTTACATTTATAAACATCTCTGCACAGAAAATCATACTGACGAAGACAATGGTGAGGTCTTGACAACAAACAAAAATTAATACGCATGCATAAAAGGAAATTCAGCTACTCTTTAAAATAGCATAGCTATTATTACAGCATACTTTAATATCTCTATATGTTATTTTTTCATAGTAAATATCTTTTACAAAAATTGCGCATCAGATAATAGTATTTAGTTCTTACTGGTCTTGAATTGTTTTTGAGATATCCCAGATACAGATTGAGTTCCTCATAAGATTTCAGATACCCGACTTTGTTTAATGCCATGGTTGTCAATGTTACATCGCAAAGACTGTCAGATATTACTGTAAAATCGGCCATTTCTCTTGGAGTAAGAGTAGTATTTTTGTCCACCTGTAAAAAATTTAAAAATAGGGTATTGTAGGATAATTGTTGTTTTATGATGTTTGCAACATTTACCAAGGACTTACAAAGTATTTCAACTTAAAAAATATATCTGTCACAAAAACCTGCCATCTCTGGTCGAAATGGGCTGACTAAAATACTTTACTTCTCCAAACCTACATTTAATCAATTAAAATAACAAACTTCACTTGTTAATTAATTATGAATATCAACAAATCTCTCTATATCTTATATTATGGATATGTAATAGTGCAAGGTTTATGTTGTATAAAATTTTACCAAGTTTGACGATCACAATTAACATATAGCAATGAACACAGGAATGCACACAAACGCCACAAACATGTAATTTTCTACTATTTTGTGCTACATTATTCCATAAAGAGAGTCAGCTTTTGTTCGAAATAATGTACATTATTATTTCAACAAATTATATTAATAGTGATATAGTAATTACTATAAATTAATTCATGAGAAATATCCTTGAAGAACCTTGTCCATTGCAACATCTCTAGTCCAAACAAAACTTGCCAATCTTTAGGCACTTAAAATGTTGACAATTATGGAACTTTAACCAGATAGGAACTAAAGTGCTTGAGCTTAACATTGGCCATTTCACACAAAAATTACCTTGCTAAAATTCCCATTGAATCCAATTAAATCCTGAATAGTTGCTTGACTTGTAAAACTTCCTAGATTGTCACTGGTCCATTGTAGGTGACTGGTAAACTCACACACTGCTGTTGGGGAAAACAGACACATTACTGATTGGCTCTGGTTGTGTTAAATCAAAGTCTCAAACTAGTCGTCCACTTACCTGCATCTTGAGCTCTTTTATTTAGGAATCGTTTAATATACATATTGTAGAAATAGATTTTTGTAGCCTGGGGCATATGCACAAATGCTTGATTAAAACCATTCACCCTGAAATCAGACAAACATTTCAAATATTTAATTTAGAATTGTGTATGCTTACAAACCATACATTGATATAGCAGTAGTAGTGTCAAACATATATGTTCAAAGGTATCCTTACTTATGAAAGAATGCTCTAGTGATATTAAAGAAATAAACTAGAATTTGAATGTAACATTCCAACCTCAAAATTATTAGGGGATATTTAAAACGTGTCTCAAGAGGAGTAAAATGTCCACATGGCTAATCAACATACAAACCAATGGGATTGGTAAAGACATTCCATTTTTACCATGGCCACCTTTCTACTTCTACAATTTTGACACAGTTTTCGACATTTATAGAAGTATTTCCAAGTGAAGAAATGTAATTCAGTTACTGAATTACTGTCTGTCGCTGAGTTTGTCTTTGTAATGCCTTGTGCATGTATGCAACCTTTGTATCTCTTACATTCATTCTTTTTTACCT
Source organism: Pelobates cultripes (assembly GCA_933207985.1). NCBI lineage: Eukaryota > Metazoa > Chordata > Amphibia > Anura > Pelobatidae > Pelobates > Pelobates cultripes. Next base: position 135,760,457 of record OW240918.1, on the reverse strand, counting down.
ATTATAATAACCACTACCTTACTAAATAAATAGTTTGATTTTGTTAGAAGCAGACTTGACCATAGGGTTTTCTCTTTTACCAATTAACATCTCTGTTAGCTAACACATCCAACATGAGACATCATTTTTATTCACTGAATTATACTTCTACAGCAAAAATAAAAGAAAATTGTATTTGCATTGTATATTTTTATGCCAAATCACAAGCATCTACTGGCTTTAGTAGTAGTAACATTTAACTACTTCAACATATTGAGAAAAAAAAACATTTAACCTTAAGATAAGGTTTAATACATTTTCTCTCATCGGGTGTATTTATGGCTTTCATTTCATTTCATTTTACAATTTACAAGAAATGTAAAACTAAAGCTATTGAATAAAGTCCTATTTATCATCTCCTGCACTCCAGAAATGGAGATTGAAATTTCACTATGATTCCTTTGCTCCACAATCGTTAGTAGACCAATCAAAGTTAATTAAAATTTCTAGCACAGGTATTGAATACTTTGTAAGAAAGTAAAAGCAAAAATGCAAAAGAGAAAATACAACACAATACTGTAGGTACCTGTATAGATAATGATGTTGAAAATTGGGTGCTGTATATCTTGGTAATTAAGAAGAGATACTTACACTGATTGATAGGACGTGCAAGAAATGTCTATTACCAGCCATGAAATTTGTGTTTCATTGATACCAGGAAGGAACAGAGGCAAAAAGTTCTCAAACCAGTCCCCCCACATCTCTGGAGGAAAGTAGGGAAAGTGGGCTTTTAGTCTGTTTAAAAACAATGCTAGGAAAGAGTCTCGTATATAGTCATCGGGGAGTACTGTCAGGTTAGTCTGTGAAAAATAAAGCAATAAAATACTCAATATTAAAGCTTGTTCTTGAAACAATATTATACGGAACCAATATTAAATAGAAGATCACATATCTAACCTGGCGTGCAACTTCATTAAACCGCGTGATGTACAGAACGATGTCTTCATGCTTAAATCTTTTTACAAGAGCTTGCATCTGAATGGCACGCAGCCGGTCATTTAGGGCAAATTGGACTGTCAACTCTGCTTTCCCAACTGGTCCAAATAAATCCATGAGCGAAAACTAAAAAAGATAACCAAATTTTATTTATTATATTTACTAGAAAAACATTTTTTAATGAAAAGTTCTGTTGGTGAAAGTTGGTTGAAGTTACTGATAGAAATACATAAAATTGAGTTCTCTCCCAGAAGTGGACTGTTGTCAATACTATACTGCTATGTTTCAAGACAAATTGATTCTACCCTCTAATAACTGTGCAGGAAAGACTACGTAAAATAAAATTATGTTTAAAGACCTATTTCAATGAACATGATAAAAAATTCTACAAAATATATGTTTTTTTGGTACTTTGGCGTTACCACTTATTTATTTTGTGTGTTAGTCATGTAGATGTTTTGATACACTGGTTTAATAACGATTTATCTAATATTAAGTAGTGATAGTAGTGTGTATACTCTATTTTTTATATATATTTTTTTGTATATACATTTATTGTAAAACTTAGGGTAGTAACTTTTAAAGATTGCACCAGGTTGGTTTGCATGTATTACCGGTATGTGCTCTCTATTGTGAGTTTGTTTAGAGGATTCTACATATCCTTGTGCAGCTAAACATGTTTCAACATTCTGAGTCTCCAAATTTTTCAATCTTATGAGAATTAATGCTATATTCACATCAAGACTGTTTTACTTGACATCTATTTCTAAATTATATGTCAATGGATTTCGGACAAATACACATGGATACAGGCTATTTTCCAATTAGCAAACTAAAGCAATGTACTCATATTTCAAATGTCTAAATTTATCCAAAATATGTATGTATTGCTCTGCATTGGATCTATCTGTTGAAACAGACTTTATAAAGTACATGTTAATAATTGACTAATTGATAATAATTTTGTTCTACATTTAGATTTGCAATAGGAGGCTGCCTTACCCTAAGCTTGTAATTTTGAATATTTGCATTAATTTGTTTTTAATGTATACTACACAAGATGGGCATATATATTCTTAATATATTTTAATAAAATTTGAAGATTTCAGGATAATTTGCATTATTTTGTTTATAACTTTCTTTTTCTAACCCCATGTCCCTACAACAGTGTTTCCCAACCCAGTCCTCAAGGCACACCTACCAGTCCAGGATTTAGGGATTACCCAGTTGTGTCTAAAGTGTTTTTTTTCTTCTTTGTAAAAACACCTTAGACACAACTGGGTAATCCCTAAATCCTGGACTGGTAGGTGTGCCTTGAGGACTGGGTTGGGAAACACTGCCCTACAATACTTTAAAGACAAATACAATCAACATTGAAGTGTAGTTTTTATGCATTTTACTATGTTTCATATTTTTATTTGTGTTTTAGATTGATCTCTGGTCTGGCTCGCCAACAATAGTGGGGGTAGTAAGTTTTATTAGTAGATACATGTCTTCAATTACAGAGGGCATAGTTGACTTGTATCTGTATTCATAAAATGTATCCATTCAAGATCTTTCCCAATTAATTAATATCTGTCCATTTCTGGTTATTTACAAAGACAAATTTTTGTATTTTTAACAAGTTTCAAGGGCCAGTCTTACTAACCATTTAGTGGAAATGTTTTTAATTGGAAAATACCGACAAAATGTTATATTTTATTTGTTTTGTAGAACAAATATGGCAGAAATATTTTTGAATTTAATTGATTATATATATGACACCAACTTTTGCACTATAGTGTAAAAAGTAATGTCGGCCTGCCTTAAGGAAATTATGTTTAATCTAACATTAATGCCAAACATTGAGTAAATACTGTTTTTTTGTTTTAGTTTTATTACGACACACTGGCTAAATGTGTTGTATGATTGTGGGGTGTGAGGCTCAGTAAATGCATTTTTTAGACCATTCTACACAGTGGTAAAATATACCTAAGAGAGTTATTTACAAAAGTTGGAATTTAAAATAAATTCATAGAAGTAAATTTCAAAGGCCAGGTTAGCAAAACTGAACATCCAATTTTGACTATTTTCACCTTAAATTTGAAATTTTCTTTGGATTTATTTTGAGTTTTCACTTTGTAAACAAACCTGTGTGTTTGGTGGTCTATTTTATGATCTTCACAGTATATGTTTAATCTATTATTATTTTTAAACTATTATCCTGCATTTTTTTTTTAGAAAGGTTTTAACTTTCTGTTTCTGTATAATCTGCTGATATTCTTTTTTATCATGAGTAACGACTCCTAGTAATTTCTTGATTTGTACTTAATTGTCACCAAGACCTTTTCAGCTTGAATTCCCATGCCTGCTGTTTATCTACATATTAATTTTAGTTTAACTGATTTTAGTGTTCACAAGTATATATACCATGTAGAACGAATCGTCAATGGACGAATGTTCCAGGTGTTTATAAGTATTGTATAGTTATTAGTTTTGTTTTCTTTACACGTTATGTAGTTTCAATAACGATTTGCATCATCAATGCTAAAAAGGGCAAATTACTCCCAATGGCTTTTGGACCAGCATGGCTTTAGGCAAAGTTTCTAATGCTTTCCTTTTTTTAAAAACGTATTTCTATGTCACAAGTCATTACAGAGAGTATGTGTTTTTGTACCCTATATCAGTGGATTATTGCGTTAAAATATAAGATGGGCTTTTTAAATCAAAATGGAAATTTCCAAAATCAAGCAATTTGTCCTTTTTTAAGACATTAGACATGTGTTTTTGTTGTAGCAATGTAATAAATCATGCTTATATCAATTTAAAGCATTCATGCTGCCACCAAGAGTGGGAGCCTGCTGCACAACTGTAAGTTTGGTGCATTACCCTCACTCTGCATGTGGTTTTCTATGTGTATGCTCAGGGCAGATTAAGTGGGTAAGATCTTTGAGATGGAAAAAGAGCCCCTGTGATGCGTCCACCGCTCCCTCAATTAATAGGGATGGTGTATTGTGCATCTGACCACACAAGAAAGCTCTCTGATTGGTACATGTGTTGCCTGCGTTAAATGAACAATGTCCATCTTTCTAGCCACAATTTGCTACTGCACTCAACATGCTCTTGCCCAACTCTTTAGCTCCTAAAGAGTGAAGCAAAGCCCTTTGTGTAATATAAGTGACTAGTAAATGCTGTAGGTCAGGGGTAGGCAACTATCAGCACCACAGATGTTGTGTGGAGTGCAAAAATTGCCTATCCCTGTTTTTGGGGGTGCCATATTGGTTCCTGGAAGTTCCGTTTGTAATGTACTTGCCATGTGTGCTGCTGGGTACAATATGACTTTGTTGATTACTGGCTAATACAATTAATATGAGTGTCAGGTGGATTATGATGGATATCATGATGAAAACTGTGTAGCTATATAACTGCTATGTGGGAAATAGTTGGATACTATTAATAATATGGGCAATATGGGTTACTGAGTAGTCATGTTGGGGAGTCATGAACGGGACTAAGAGTTCATGTTGGGGAGTCATGAATAGGATTAAGAGGTCATGATGGAGAGTCATAAATGGGACTAAGAGGTCATGTTAAGGAGTCATAAATGGGACTAAGAGGTCATGTTGGGGAGTCATAAATAGAACTAAGTGGTCATGTTGGGGAGTCATGAATGGGACCAAGAGGTCATGTTGGGGAGTCATGAATGGGACTAAGAGGTCATGTTGAGGAGTCATAAATAGAACTAAGTGGTCATGTTGGGGAGTCGTGAATGGGACCAAGAGGTCATGTTGGGGAGTCATGAATGGGACTAAGAGGTCATGTTGGGGAGTCATAAATAGAACTAAGTGGTCATGTTGGGGAGTCATGAATGGGACCAAGAGGTCGTGTTGGGGAGTCATGAATGGGACTAAGAGGTCATGTTGGGGAGTCATAAATAGAACTAAGTGGTCATGTTGGGGAGTCATGAATGGGACCAAGAGGTCATGTTGGGGAGTCATGAATGGGACTAAGAGGTCATGTTGGGGAGTCATAAATAGAACTAAGTGGTCATGTTGGGGAGTCATGAATGGGACTAAGAGGTCGTGTTGGGGAGTCATGAATGGGACTAAGAGGTCATGTTGGGGAGTCATGAATGGGACTGAGAGGTCATGTTGGGGAGTCATGAATGGGACTAAGAGGTCATGTTGGGGAGTCATGAATGGGACTGAGAGGTCATGTTGGGGAGTCATGAATGGGACTAAGAGGTCATGTTGGGGAGTCATGAATGGGACTAAGAGGTCGTGTTGGGGAGTCATGAATGGGACTAAGAGGTCGTGTTGGGGAGTCACGAATGGGACTAAGAGGTCGTGTTGGGGAGTCATGAATGGGACTGAGAGGTCATGTTGGGGAGTCATGAATGGGACTAAGAGGTCATGTTGGGGAGTCATGAATGGGACTGAGAGGTCATGTTGGGGAGTCATGAATGGGACTAAGAGGTCATGTTGGGGAGTCATGAATGGGACTAAGAGGTCGTGTTGGGGAGTCATGAATGGGACTAAGAGGTCGTGTTGGGGAGTCACGAATGGGACTAAGAGGTCGTGTTGGGGAGTCATGAATGGGACTGAGAGGTCATGTTGGGGAGTCATAAATGGGACTGAGAGGTCATGTTAGGAATGAATAACTGAAGTTGTGACACTACTGCATTGTGGGTGCCAGAATTTTATTTGCAATGAAAATGATATGTGACAGTATTCTGTGGGATCTGAAATCCATATGGTTGAGTGATGGGTGATTTGTGTGATGCCAGTTTCTGGTTGGTGTTGTGTATGATGAAGATACCATATCAATGGCTGATTGCTACAATGTATAATGAAGGTTTATGGGTCCTTTGAATGATATAGCTGTGATTTGTATTACATCTGAGTGCAGTGTATGACATGGGTGTCCTGTGGATGGATGAGTGCTGTGTTGGTAATAGGAGATTCTAGCGGGGTTAATCACTAAAGTGAGAATTTCCAGGAATTCAAAGGGGATTTAAAATTCAAGGCCAAAATATTTAAACTAAAAACAGCATTAACATGGAGATTTTTTAAAATTTGGTTATTTTGGCATAAATATTGAAACTAACTTTGAATACATTACCTGGGAGTACAAATTAAATAAACAGATACACAGCCCACACATAAGGTGGTCTAATATATTTATTAAAACAATGAAAACATCCTAATACGCAAAAAGCACATTAAAATGTCGGCTAAACTATAAATGTGAGATATAACCCTAAATCTATCTACTAGGAATTAATTGTTGAATAGACCCAAATGGACTCAGTAACCGTAAGTACTGTATGTCAAGTGTAGTAGGACTATTACCCGAATAATGTAAAAAAGTTGAACAATTAGAAAAAATTGTACCCAAAAAATAAACCAAAATGTTCACTGCAGTAATGCAAGGGGTAATACTGGAAGTGTGTTAAAAAAAACAAAAAACCTAATAGATGTATCAAATGAACAAATTGCTAATTGTTGGAATTAGGCACTATAGATATGTAAAAACTACTGTTAGAAGTCAATGATAGTAAGTTTAGGCAAGCTAAGGTTTTTTTTCTGAAGTTAGGTGCTCCGGAAGGCACACTGTTAGGTTGACTTTTATATTTTATGAAGTGCTTCATTGTCATATTATATTTTTATTATTTTGGGCCAATCAAATTAGAATTGACAATATAGAACATTGGTCCATATCTTATGATATATTTATAATGCACATTATTTTTAAACTTCGTAAGATTATTCCCAGTGCATATGTTGATCAATTAATACTGAAACTTTTGCCTAAAAAAAGTTTCGCTAATATATACCACTTTAGTTTATTTTTTAGCTACACAGCTTGCTGACATATATTAATCGCAGCTTTACTCAACTTACTGTATCGAAATTTTGCTTTTTATTTGTATTTCGTCTGTCTATTGACTTGTAGCAGTAGCTTTTACATATCAATAGTGCTATATCAATAGACCTGCGTCTGTCCTCTGTCCGTACTCCCACCTCTGATACTCGCATTCAAGACTACGCTAGGGCTGCACTGTTCCTGTAGAACTCCCTTCTCTTTTCCATTAGATGCTCACCCAGTCTCCACTCCTTCAAAAAATCATTAAAACTTGCTTTTTCACAAAAGCATATCAATTAAACTGGTAATGGCTCCCAAGTGATTAATTTCCTGCAATTGTCATTTAAAAAACAAAAAAAACAAAAACAAACCCACACTAAGTCTTCATTGCATACTACTGTGCCAATCTACTTCTCTAATACTATCCTTACCTTTTGTGTCACTTTACCCCACTCCCTCTAGCATGTAAGCTTATTGAGCAGGACCCTCAACCCCTCTGTTTCTGTACGTCCAACTTGTCTGGTTACAATTACATGTTTGCTCGTCCACCCATTGTAAAGCGCTGAGGAATTTGTTGGTGCTATATAAATATAATAATAATAATAATAAAATATGCTATTAGCTATTTTTTTTTTTTAAGTCCCACACACTTCCAGTATCACCCCATCCTTTAACTGCAGTGGATATTTCTATTTATTTTTAGGGAACATTTTTTTCTGATTAAGGTTGTTTCTACTTTATTACACTATTAGTTAATACTCTTACTGCACTTGAGATATTTACCGTTCCTGAGTCCATTACCGTTACTAAGTAATTAAGGATTTCACTGTATTTGTGATTCCTAGTAGATAGATTAAGTGTTCTATGTCACATTCATAGTTCAGCTGATATTTTATTGCACTCTTTGTGTATTTATATGTTTTAATTGACCCTTTTATTTGTAGTGTAGGTATGTGTTTCTTTCAGTTTTACTCCCAGTTAGTGAATTGTCTACTAACAAGTTATCCCCCACTATACACTCCCAACTTGTCACACTTTCTTTGACCATATATTTCATTTAAACGTGTTTCCATCCAAATCTCTGTGTTGTGAAAGTTAGCATTGATACACATTGCTCTCTGGAGTAAGAGAGACAAAGTCTTTGTTTGATGAAGCCCAGACCTCTGTCATTGCGCCTTCACAGTCTGATGCCGAATGCAGATCTTATACGGCTATTTGCTAAAGTGAGAATTCAAAGTGAATTTCAAATTTAAAGCCAAAGTAGCCATTATTATTATTATTATTGCCATTTATATAGTGCCAACAGATTCCATAGTGCTTTACAATATTATGAGAGGGGGGATTTAACTATAAATAGGACAATTACAAAGAAAACTTACAGGAACGATAGGTTGAAGAGGGCCCTGCTCAAACGAGCTTACAGTCTATAGGAGGTGGGGTATAAAACACAATAGGACAGGAAATAGCAATCAAACAAGGTGGAGTGAAGCAGAGCTGGAGGAGAGGGTAAAGCACTGCCCTACAGGAGAGAGCAAGAGACAGGTATGTGAGGTAGAGGTTAGTCTGGGAGGCCATAAGCTTTCCTACAGAGATGGGGTTTAAGGCACTTCTTAAATGATTGAAGACTAGGGGAGAGTCTGATGGAGGTAGGCAGGCTATTCCATAGGAAGGGAGCCGCCCATGAGAAGTCCTGCAAGCGTGAGTTGGCCGTACGAGTGCGAGCAGCAGACAGGAGAAGGTCACGGGCAGAGTGGAGGGACAGAGAAGGGGCATACCTATTCATCTATGAGATATAGGAGGGGGTAGAATTGTTTAGTGATTTATAGGTATGGGTTAGCACTTTGAATTGCCATGTTGGAAGCATTACCCAGTTTGGCTAATTTTACCTTGTATTTGAAATTCACTTAGAATTATCATTTTAGTTAATAATCCTCTTAGTTAATCAGTTTAAATATAACTATATTGTAATATCCCAGTGTGTGACTCAGTGATAACTAAGGTAAGTAACTCATCAATATGTCAGTGATTACTTATTAAGTCATACACTCATACCTTGTCCTTAATTATAACTTTATAATGTGTGTAAAGTGGTTAAAGTGTGTAACATTATTAGTCAAAGTGTATAAAGTGCATGTTTAACCTAATTAACCAATGCAATGGTATTAGCTATGACCCAATAGTAGGTCTATCTATCCCTATACTAGTCTTGCTATAAATTATTGCTGTTATCTGAATGCTGCAGGTGGTACTTTCATACCGGGCGTTTTTACCGTCCGCCCCTGTGCACTAGATTTATTAGGGGGCAGGACACTTTTTTCCCGATACTCATAGTACTGTGGACACAATTGTAGATAATTGTGGAATATACTTGCTAAAATTGAATTATAATTTATTATTTTAGTTGCTGATTTTTCAAAAATATATTCTGCAATGCAAGATATGTTGTACACTGCAGAAAATAAGACGTCTATGTATTGAGATATATATATATATATGCACAAATATATATATAGCAATACATAGAAGTCATATTTTCTGCAGTATACCATGGATTTTATTTAGATCGTTTTTTTATCTATAATGTCCCTTTTCTGAACTCACTTTTGCTCCCAAGACTTTTAATATGTCCTTTATGCGTGTTTGACTCTTTAATAATGTATTCTAGCGTGTAGAGGGTGTATTATAATAGGCATTGTTTTTGTAATGAGTACAATATCACTTAAGAGATTTCTTATGTAGTGTTTTTTTTTATTCGTCAGTGCTTTATAATACCCAGATTAATTAAAATTTACACAAACTATATTAGCAGCTTTTAGCACTGCTTGAAACATAGAATGTGACGGCAGATAAGAACCGTTCGGCCCATCTAGCTTGCTTTGCTGGCTGCATCTCTCTCTCTCTGGATGCTTATAAAAAGTAATTTTTTGTATTTATGGTGGTGTGTTTTATGGTGTATGGAAAGTGTTTTTTGTGGCTGTCCTGTCACTTTAAATGCTGGTGTGTATATAGCTCCTGTCTCCAAAGAAAGAGAAAAGGGCAGATCTGCAAACCTCTAAATTGGTAATATGCCCAGATGGGAGTATGCTGAATCAGCTTTTAAACCTCCAAAACTGTTTTATTGTTTTTTGGGGGACTACGTTACCCGTTGAACCAATAAGTGTCTGCCAAATTCTGGTACTGCGTATCTAGTGGACCTCATCTCCCAAAATGTGGTCAAAAGTGACATTTTCCATTTTACCTGTATCTTGCCACGGCAGTTGTCCGTAACTGTATCTCTGAATTTACATATGACACAATCTATTCATTGCGGATAGCGACCATAATCATGCAGTTTGTGATTGGTATCGATTAGTAAGCGTGGGCACAGCACAGACAAAAGCACAGTGATAGCTTCGTGAGCTAATTGTAAATCTCCAATCAGGCTGATCAAAAATATGGTGTTAACTTATTAAGTCACGCTATTACATTCCTATTGGGGCAACCATAAAAATGTATTTTTCACACGTGAGATTTTTGTCAGAATTAATTTATTTTTTAAAAACAGATACAGCTGTTTTTATATTTTCAAATACTAGTTTAAGTGCGTAGATTGTCCCTTTAGGTATTATTTATGTAAGGACAAATCATTGCAATAATGTATTGTTTTCTTGATTGTGTTACAATAGAATAACCAGATTGACTGAAAAAATTTGAGTTGAGGAGTTTAAATTAAGTCGGGAAAGGACAAATAGTAGGCCGCAACTTCCATTAACCTATACTTCTAACTAATGTGTTCATCTAATATGGCAATATGATTGTGCATTGTCAGCCTGGTCACTAAAGGGTTAGTTATGTTCCCTATTTCTATTCTTTAAAAGTTTAGTTTAACCAGTAGCAACCGGGTTAGTACTATCAAGCACAAATACGTCTTGCAAGCAAATGCTTTATTCAAAATCACCAGATTTTTTGTTGTTGTTTTTTTTTTTTAAATCAATATTTATTATAAGCAAACAGACAGCTACACAGAAAGGTTAGCAAACGTAGAGGTACTACATAAAATGTAACAGGGCATATATAACATAACAGCTGTACAGAAAGTGCCTCTGCCTCACATTACATACAAGAAAATAAAGTTTAATATGGAATATTAACTACATAAATATACAACATTCCAATCTTGCATATGTCAATGTACATATGATATACATTGTCAGAATGAACGGGTCTTTCTTGAGTACATGACAAAATACATATTGAAGGGGAATACAATATCGCTATTATAAATTCTTCCAGATTTTAATCTTTCTGACTCCTGTCCTTTGAGATAAAATACTGTGCTTGTGTAAGAAGCAATTTCAAATTCCCAATCTTTTACGTGGCGGACAGTGCAGTAGACATCTTCATAAAGTAACAAATTATCTTAATGTACTCTATGGTTAATGGTTTTTCTATGCAGGAATCATTTAAAGAGAGCTGCATGTATGATATTTTATACATTCCATGTCTCAGTTTAGAAAGAACATATTGTTTCTCACTCAAAATATATATCTTCTTTTATCAATGTAGTCATTTTTCAGCAGACATAGGCCACAAGATGTTGCTCTGATAGTAAGCAGAGGTTCACATTTTAACATGATAGAACAATATTTTGCTACTGATCAAACTAAACACGCTAGAAAACATGATGTGGTCCAGAAAGACAAGTTACGTGAAGTTTCCTTTATCTTCATCGATCTTTTACTTTTACTTTGTTTACTTCTTGTTATGTTTTTGGGTGTTGATGGTAATCAATCCAAAATTTTACAAATGTGTTACATATTTATGGTTTATTGGAGGTATATAGATGATGTTGTTTTGACGTCCAGGCTACAGCTATTGTTTCATGATTTTATTATTACTTCTAAGAAAATCCAATACATTTGGTTTGTAAATCTACAATCAAGACTCTTTGTTGGACTTGGGGTTATTACAAATGACAACTGACATGCTGTTAAAACTATAATGTCAGTCTATATGCAGAAATTGTAATTACACAAAAATGTAAATAAACTTGTGGCATAGATGTTTTACATGCCAGTCGGATGGGAATATGACAGCATATTTTATGGTTTTAATTAATATTTGTTTCATAATTTAACTTCGCCATGATGTGAGTGGTTTGGTTAAAAGACAAAATATGCAACTGGGAACCCACTACTTAAATGAAACATTGGATGCTTAGAGTTAAAAAAAATAATCTAATCAGATCTGAAATTAAAATATAATAGACCTGATAATTTAAGATAAATAATGTAAAGTTTAATTAACTTTAGAATGTTACATACCGTCATGTCACAGCGTGTTTTAGCTGTTTTAGAAAACAACATTGTGTCATGTTGTTACTATGCTGTTGAAAATTGAGACCTTTGGTCATCGGGTGTGATATTTCAATCTGATCATTTATTTGTATCCCATGGGTAGGTATTAGACCAAAACCTCCCAATGCAAGTAGATGGCCTAATATCTAATTTCTTTTTTTAAATCTGGATTTAGAGCAGTCATCATGTAAATCTATGTCATATAACAATGTTATCTTACTGCTAGCGGTTTCACTTTGAAAACACTGCCTGCAGATGCAATGAATGCATTCATGCATTGAAAAAGTTGATGTAGGATTGGATGAAAATAATGTGTTAACAGGACTTATTAAATATCTTCATGAGGCAACAAATCATTGCTTTAAGCAATCAGATGTAAGTATGAATGAATAGAAATTAGCCAAATAATAACATTACGTAAGAATGTGGGGTTAGGTTTGATAAAACGTTACAACACCAACATATAGGTGGGCACAGATGTAATGAATTAGTGGCACAAGTCAGAACTGCACAGTTTGCTAAATGTAACAGAATAACCACGAAAAAAAATACATAAATTACATAACATTACAGAACACTATCACCACATTGGCAGGGAAGACTAGAACGAAGGAAACTTAAATGAAAATTGCATTCTTCACTCCGGAATCTGAACTGAAATGAGCGAGGTTGGCAGTGCACAATATCTTGTAACACTTACTGTATCAACATCTGGGTAAAATCCCTGAATATCACTAACTGATCCCTGTTGGCAGAATCTCCCCATGTTGGTTTGGATAAAATCATATGTATCTCCAGAACTGGGTAGGCAAGCATCACCTTAAAAAACAAAACATTTACAGCGTTAGAGTATTCATAACTAAATAGTTTAACAATTTCAACACTTAAAGTAGCAGCCATATTAACAAACAGATCATTCCCGAACACTGTAAACCAGGAAATGAGAATTAATTCTATTTGTTGAGTTGCACCCAAGGCTTTGAAATTAATAATTGATGGGACTCTAGAGTAATGTAATAAACATGGGTCACAAGGGCTGGTAAATACGATCATCCACTCCCTCAAACTTGGCAGCAAATAGTATTATGCTCTTTAGGGGTGAACCCATCAACATTCCCTTTGAGATTGTCTCCATTCAGTATACTCCTTTCATACCTCCCTTTGGAGGATGACTATTCAGCTCTAAACATTTCCAATGTTCTCATGTGCATATGGAACCTTGAGTATACAATGATCACTCAAGCTTTCTGGTCTACACGGGAGAAAATATACGTTCAGAGGGTTATTCTCTAAAGGGGGCATTGTTGGGAATCCAAAGTAAAGTAAAAGTAACTTCACATTTTTGGGCACAGCAGCTGAACTGCAAAAACAATGTTCAATGCAGCTATGTTTTAGTTTTGACTTACTTTGGTTTAAAATTGAGTTTAACTTTCCCTCAATCTAGTTGTTAGTGAATAACCATCAGGATTTCTCAGAGTTGGAGTGCAGACATTGTAGAAAGAAATTAGTAAAAAGCTGATCATTTGGGCATTTTGCAAAAAGGTCTACCTTAATGACAAATAGACAAATGGATGGATGGATGCATGGATAGATGGTTGGATGGATAGGTGGGTAGATGGATGGATGGGTGGATGGATAGATGCTTGGATGGATAGGTGGGTAGATGGATGGATGGGTGGATGGATAGATGGTTGAATGGATAGGTGGGTAGATGGATGGGTGGATGAATTGGATGGATGGATGGTTGGATGGATGGATAGGTGGGTAGATGGATGGGTGGATGGATGGATGGATGGATGGATAGGTGGGTAGATGGATGAGTGGATGGATGGATAGATGGTTGGTTGGTTGGATGGATGGATGGATGGATAGGTGGGTAGATGGATGGGTGGATGGATAGATTGTTGGATGAATAGGTGGGTAGATGGATGGGTGGATGGATGGATATATGGTTGGATAGGTGGGTGGACGGATGGGTGGATGAATGGATGGATGGATGGTTGGATGGATAGATGGTTGGATGGATAGGTGGGTAGATGGGTGGATGGATGGATAGATGGTTGGATGGATGGATGGATGGATGGATGGATAGGTGGGTAGATGGATGGGTGGATGGATAGATGGTTGGATGAATAGGTGGGTAGATGGATGGGTGGATGGATGGATAGATGGTTGGTTGGAGGGATAGGTGGGTAGGTGGATGGGTGGATGGATGCATAGATGGTTGGATGGATAGGTGGATAGATGAATGGGTGGAGAGAGGGATGGGTGGAGAGATGCAAATAGGAATTGATGGATATGGATATACACACTGTGAGGGATTACTGGACTAATTTAAATTGGTGGTAAGAACGTTAACAACCAACCAAGTGCAGAATACCTAGGATTATCAACTGTTCAAATTTGTTAATTCAACATCTACTTGGCTAGTTCATTAGTAGTATATAGTATATAGGGCTGTTTCACACTTGTTTTAGTGCAACAGAATAAGCGAGGACCAGGGCTGGAAGTGGCGCATTCTAGTGACGCATTCAACAATGCTGGTATCACAGTGGAAGGTAGATCCTGCCCAAATATTCATAAATGCCAGTCTGGCTAACTGTCATGCTACCCATCCCTCATCAGGGTATACCATACACAAAGTGCTGTCAGAGCTTTGTTTGATTAGAAAGCCAAGAGGAAGCCCACTCACAATGCACATCAGACTATGTGGGTTGGTGGGACACAGGCCCACAACCAGAAGAGTTGGGTGGCATTTTTATTGGATTGAAAGAGCAACCTAAAACGCTGCAGTCATTTCCATCCTTGGCATTCAGATTCAATTCCCATGGTGCTCGAACTGTAAGTATTCAGTTAATGGTTTCTAGAGGTTCCTGCATTACCGTCAATACAAGCAGGGTTTGATTTTTTAGATGCATACCCTGTGAATTCTACTTACCATTATTTTGTGTTTGAAAAGTCAAATAAGACACTTCATAATTAAAGATGTCAACTTTTCTTTTCAGTGAAAGAGTGTTGTACATTGAGTCCAGAGTTTTGATCCTGAAAGGAAAAAATAAATCAATGTAATAATTCCTATGCTTTATTCACAAAGAGTGCATTGGCAACCGAATTGCAGGACACTCCACTGCCCAAATCAAAAGTAAATAAATCTGTTTAGTAGACCCCCAATTAAAATAAGTATACATTTAATTATGCATTTTTACTTTGAGGTCTATGTAAAAAAAAAGCTTGCAGAAGCTTCAGATCTCTTGTCTGCGGCCTTTGCAAGCCCTCCCTCCCCCTTTAACCCTACCCAGACTTTCTCAGGCTGTCCAATCGCAGACTTCCCAATGCAGCTCAATGAGAAGTCTTTGCAAGGCAGGTGCTCTGGGCAATTGCTGCCTCTTGAGTTTAGCTCCACTGAGCTAAACAAACCAGGACGTAACAGGAACAGTTAGCTGATTGACAGGCAGAGTAGGTTGTAACAAGGTTAATTTATAAAAGTGTCCACATGTATTTAAATCTGCACTTTTTGCAAAATGAAAAAAAAGATGATACATTCTTCACACATAAAACCCTTCAGCAAGCTAAAGTGTTTTAGGGGTCTGGATTGTCCCTTCAAGAAATAAAAATAGCAGAGCTGAAAAATACATCCCAACTCAGCTTTGGCAGATTTGGCCTGATAAATTCAAAGCCCAACTATCTATCTTGCCTATTCGTCTTTCTGGGGTATATTCACTAAACAAGGAATCAAAATAAGTTAAATATTGCACTGCTACATATAAAAAAGGCAAATGGAAAGCTGTTACTGCAACTTGGCTTTTGTCCTGAAATTTGGTTTCCAATTTAAAACAATTATTTATTCGATAAGACCATTTGTATGTCTATCCGTATGTGTATGTATATATTGTATGTATTCTTGGGAAAAAAATATTTATTGTAAAGATTTAGAAGTATGAAACAAACAGAATCAGCAATGCTTTAACATATCTTTTGTATATACTAATTAAGTCATTTTGAAATTCAGCTGCCTAGTAGCAGGGTCAGATAGAAAATGCAGAACCCTCATACTTTTACAGTAACTAATTATAGACTAGCGTGAGAAAGATAAATTAAGACAAATTTACTGTTTGGATTCCACAAAAAGAAATTAGGAAATAACTTTCTCCATCTTCTTAACTGCATAACCTTGCATTTACCAATGTTAAATCTCACCCGAGAATGGTCTACATATTTGCACAGTTTAAGAAATCTTTCTACGCAGATCAGAAAAAACAAAAGACAAAAAAAATACCCATTTTATACTTGGTTGTTATTAGATATTCTGTCAATTTAGTTTTCTTACAGGAGCAATACAGCGTTAGGAAAATAAATAATTATTCCTAACACTATAGTGTCCCTCTCTCTAGCTCTAAATAGGTACCCCGGAGCAAAAAAAAGGAAAAAAAGGAAAGATTTACTTAGCTTATTCCAGTGCTGAGAGGGTCATGGCAAACGCCACAGATGCATCCAAAATTACTGATAGGAAAGAATTGACTCAATGCTTTCCCATGGGGTATCCTCATCATGTGACTGAGTGTTACTCTGTTTGTGCCAAAAAGCGCCTCTAGTGGCTGTCTAAAAAAACACCAGAACTATCTTCCCCAAAATGTCTAAAGAAAGTGTTTTGTAAAACTGATTTTGTCATATACCATATCATTGAACAATGGGTAACTTAGTTATACAGTTTGAATTCCTATTAATGTTAGGTTCTTCTCTGCCTTTACCTTGCTATCTAATAAATAATTGTTAAATATAAACCTATTTCCTCTTGTGCTTTGGTACTTACAGAGACTGGAAGTGAGAGCAAGGGAGATCATTTTTGAAATTTTGCAGTATTGTGGAGTTTACTGACAGTAACAAAAAGTTCAGATTAGATAACCAGTCCTGCCAGTCTTTTAAAGGCAATGTTCCTGCCACTGGAAACAAAGCTTCTGCTGTGGAAGACAGGAGGCTATCTCTAACTTTGGCAGTCAGCGTCAAGGTTGGATCCTAAAAACATAAAATAGAAATATTCGATTGAAGGATTTGAAACATTATGCCGAAAAATTATGTTTAAAGATTTGAAAGACTAGAGGTGAATGTGGAGAGGTTTTAAACATGCAGAGATGACATAATGACGATAATGTATCATTACATGGATTTTTATACATTAAATATTTTTTATTTTTTTTATTTTTCTTCTGCTGAAACATTGTCCTGGTCAACAAATGTTTGAATGAGCTGCTCATTGTGAGCAATAAATTAGAAATGTACAATGTTAGTTATTAAAGGAACACTGTCGTTTTCCCAAATGTTTTAATATTATGTTTACTTATTCCATATGTTTCGCAAATATAATTGTGCGAGGTCTAAAAAATAAAACTCCCATTGGTCTGTTCAGCATTGTACTGGAACTGGGCATCTCCATATTGACTCCTCGCTAATCAAATTTTGCCCCTTTTCTGCAATTGAATGTAGTTACCCCAAGAAGAGAAACTGCAACAATGTTTCAGAGTTTTACTTCTCATTTGCACTGTGTGCCCTAGCTGCATCTGGACTGACTTGTGATGTCTTGTGTATACATTTTAAAAGAAGAACATTGAAGGGAAAGTATAGTGCCAGGAAAACAAACTTGTTTTCTGCACTATAGCTTTCCCCTCCATCCCTCGCGAGCCCCCCACCCCTTTTTAGAAACCCCTTCTGTCACTTACCTGGGTTAGGCAGCTTGGTAGTGGCTCAAGTCTGCTTTTTGCTCCCCTCCTGCTGCAGTCAGCCGGCGGGGGAGACATAATGTGCATGCGCGACAATGGCCACGCTTGCATTAGGATTTCCCTATAGGACAATGCTTTCATATGGAGTTTCGGGTGACGCTGGATGTCCCCATGCATAGCGTGAGGACATCCAGCGTCAGTTAGGTCAGCAGCCATTAGAGGTGGAGTTAAACCTGAAAGGTAATTATTGCAGTTTATCAAAAACTGCAATAATTACTTTTGCAGGGTTAAGGGACCTGGGACCCTGCACTCAGACCACTTAATTGAGCTGAAGTGGTCTGGGTGCCTAAATAATAATTTAATTTATGCAAAAATATTAAATCATTTGTAAAACATATGGAAAAATATAAAATCTAGGCCTATGTTGGAATTCTTTTCTTAAAAGCCTATAGTCCATTATTTGAAAACATTGATCATCCACTATATTTGTTACAATATACGTTAGCAATACAGCAGTTTTATACTTCAGGCATCGCTACATTTTCTCTAACCTGTAACAATTGGCTTCTTAATGATGAAATGAAGCCGAAAAGGGATGAGAGATCACTTGAAGCACTGCTAAATATGATGCTGATGGAGGTAACGTTTGTAATGATGGTAGAGGAGGTGGAAGCGCTAGCCAGCTGGATGTTAGTCAGTAAATCTGACACTTCGCTCTGAAAAGAAAGAAAGAGAAAAAAGAAAATGTAAATGTTGCACATTTCCTTTCTCATATCAATGATACAAAATTACATTATTTTTGATACTGAATAACTGTAGTCATTTTTACAATTAAATGATGACTCTATCAATATGTGGTGCATATCAAACCCACCGACGTTTGGCTGTATATGTGGATGTTTTACAAATGACTTACTGCTTGAATGCCGGGGTAATATGTTGTGATGGTACTCCACTCTGCAGAAACAATTAATTTTCCAAAGTATTTCTGAATCCATTCCCTTGCATTTAGTCCTCTACTGCAGGCAGATCCTAGAGGGAAAAAAATGAAAAATGGCAAATTAGATTCAATCTATGGGTAATTCATTCATTATTGGATGGCTATATCTATACAGCTGGAGGTATGGACTATGGTACCTCGAAGCCCCTGTTTTATGATCATCTCAACACTGAAACAGTTAGAAAAGATCTCTATAGAAAATAACAGAACACTGTAGTTGGGTTAGAAAGGAAAGGATAGCAGGGTTGAGAAAAATATGCATTTATTGACCGTTTCACTGCTGGGTTGCTTATAAAAATGTTGAGAAGGAATGATGTGTACAACTACACGCCGTATAGGTTAATTGGCTTTTTTTTATCAGTCCCACAGACATAATAAATGATTTAGGAAAGCCTACTATGATTTTAGCGTCCAATGGGTTCTGTTGATAGCTTTGGGGTATATTTGATAAATGGTTCATTATAATAATAATTTAAAAAACTTCAAAAGGGGTACACACCCATGCTTTTATTCATGGTTCTCCAATATGTGTTATTAAAGAGCAATATATATATTCATAAAAAGCAAGGAGTGTATGGCTATATGAATGGATTAATGTTGTTATCCAGTTCTGGAAATGGGATAAGAAACAAAGAAACATGTTTGAGAAGTATTGTAAGCCAATCGTTTCTTGTGTCACCAAAACCAATTATTTCTGTTGAACAAGCAGTCACATGAATAATATTAAACGTCACCATGAGCTCTTTGAGAAGCAATCCCACGTGCTCTAATTGGCATTTTAAAAATGATACTCTGTGCAAAAAAGGACTCTATCCACACTTAAGGGAAGGCACACAAGGCTAAACAAAATGTGTAACTTACAGAGTTATTCACTAAATAAACCATGTTAGGGTTGCATATGCTTCCCTAGGTTCAAGCCAGTTCTGGAGTCTTTTGCTTCTATCCTCTCTATTTCCATCTCATGCTCTACATAAATTCCATTAATGTTTTTGAAAAATGTATTTTTCTAGATGACTTGGAAAACTACCAGAAACCAGGTTCTCCCTACCTTGCATCTTAATGATGTCCCCAATGTCATTAAACTGTATCTGTATATTCTATAGAATGTAAGCAATTTGGTTGTAGTTAGATTCCTAGACCCTGTGTTTTATGATTTAATTAACATGTGTCCCAAAACCTCTTGCACTTACCGGTGTTTTGTAACTGTAACTTCAGACTTGAATTCTGGAAATTGTAAATGTCTTGAGAATGCTCCAGATTCACGACATCGTTTAGAGACTGGACGCTGTAGAGGCGACATTATTTTAGTATAAAAATGTTCATTTCCCAACAAGAAGCTGGAGGAAGTGTCTCTGAATTATGGAATGAACAGACTTATCCAGAAGGGACATTGATTTTTTTAACTTTTAGAGTTTTGTGAAAAAACAACAACCTATGTTCTGTTAGAGAGGAGAAGTAGTCTAGGAGTCCTTTCTACCAAGTTCTTCTCATGATATAAAATGAGTTCTTCTCATTATATATAGTTCATTAACTAAATGTTACCTGCTAGCTTTTCATAGGATCAACTATTACTAAAATGGGCCTCCAGACTACCCAAAATGTTCCTGGCATCTACGGTAATACATATAAGCCACCACCCACATAATATTGACTGGCCTCCAAATCTCCAGCAATCTCTAGCAGTGCCCAAAAGTACATCAAAGGCTGAGGATAATCATCTGATCAAGGATGTACTTCTGTGTCCCAAATTTCTATAACACTCCGACTATGACTGCGATTGCAACTAAGATCCATGGATGTGAAACCCGATACAACAGTAAGAGTCATTTGCATGTGATGGAGAGTATCCCATTCTAATATACAGTATGTCTAAAGCCAGTGTATGCAGTTACAAAAAACATGGTTGATTTTCTTACATGGCAGCGAGTGAGTCACAGGATATGTCTGTGTTTATGAAGCCGAGGGTCTTTGAACTAAGTCCACTAGTGAAAAACTTGAGCCTATCACTGAACAGGTTGGTGAAGTCAGACGCTGAGAACAATGGGAATTTTAGTCCAAGCTTGCAGAATACTTCTCCAAGAATGATGTCCCTGACTTGGGAGTTGGGCAGTTGCGTAAGTCCAGCCTGAAATATGAGTCATCACATAAGTGTTGCAACTGGTGTACATAGTACTAGATGATACATAGTCTAACAGGGTCTTTCTGAAAAAATGTAACAAAGCCTATGTTTTAAAGCAGCAGTTGGCAAAAGGTAGATCACCCATGATGCTTTTCCAACTGTAGGCAACCAATAACCTTCCAGACTTACTAATGACTTAGCTTACCTGACCTTTCTGTGTCTTTACCTCCGTCTGTCATGTATGTCTTTCACTTTCTCTGCTATCTCTCTTTTTCTTTACATTCTCTCGTGTGTCTCTTTTTTTTTTTTTGGAAATTTCCTTTTGTATATTTTTTTTATATGTTATATTGTTGTATTTCTGTATATTCAAGGTATGTTATTTTATTTTGTGTTAAAGCGATCTATCTATCTATCTATCTATCTATCTATCTATCCATCCGTCCATCCATCCATGTGCTAGTTCAATGTGAGATATTCCTATTTAAGGGTCCAAAAGTTTTGGAAAGAACATAAGCCAAAGAAGAAGAATTTAAAATTAGGATGCAAGGTTCCTATAAAAAAACATTTTGCAACTTATTTTACCTCTCCTGCAGCAAGGTTGAAGTAATCCAGAAACAAACCAACATCCAAGTTGCTCACACTGGCCATGATACTTGTGATCTTATCTGTGTCTCTCAGAGCACCACTTTTTACGCTATAGTAAGCCAATTGCTCCTCATCGAGGAGTGGCGCTGCGTCAGTCTAGGGAAAAAAGTTAGGTTATGTTGATGATTGTAAAGCATTATGTTCGTATGATGAAATATTGCCCTAGACCTCTGGTGGAAATTTCAACAAGTTCACTCAACTCCGACCTCTTATGGTATAACACAGTACATTTTATTTTTAAAAAAATCTGCAACAAAAATCCATAGTGGTATGCTAATGGGTTTTGTTTATGTATAAACACCAACCAATGTTAATGACAATCCATTAGCAAAACTTATTGTGATTGCATACTTACAAAGCTAAAATCTTGAAAGAGATTTGATATCTCTTGATAGCTGACCATATTTTGGAAGGACCCCAGGTTGTATTTGAGCAATGCAGAGCTACCTGGTGTTTGTGGAATACATACTGATCCTGAAATAACAGAAAGAGAAGAAAAAAATATCAAGATTCAATCGGATGTGACGGAAGCTTTGGTAGGCCCTGTGGCTGTTGATTACCAATTATCTTTGAAGCCAATAAGCCTTGACAACCTATGACCTATTTCAAGCATGACGTGCAAATATACTGTACTGTATCAAAAGCCAAGGAGACACCGACTATAGGAAAGTGCCGTTATCTTTCACTTACCAGTTTGTTGCTTCCGCCCCAAGAGATAGGTCTTTGCAAAAGTGAATCCAGCTTGCTTGGTCTCATTTGACAGTTGATCATAATTGTTACTCAGTGTTGAAATTCTGTACAGGAAAAGATATTAACTTGTTAACTTCACTGTGCAGGTAGTGCAGTGGACAATTCACTTTACAAATATCAACTCTTCAAAGATCGACACTTTAATGTTGCCCTACTGAAACAACTCGTGGATAATTAGAAGTCCAATTTTAATGACAGGCATGTTGCAATGCTGGGTACACTGCTGGTCTCCAAGCTTAATTCTGTGTAATTGCAAGTCTCCCCTAAACACCCCCATCCTAAGCCTAAAAAGTAACGTTTGCAAAATCCTATGTCCCCTATCTTTCACCCCATTATAGTGGCATCCTTATAAACAATTCCCTTTCCAATTGTGATTTAATGACACTGTTCTAATGCTTTAAAACTCGCCAGTTTGAAATTGTCATATTAAATGACTACTGTATCTGTTCAGAGCTCAGTTTTTAGAATCATAGTTGATAAGCACCATACAGTTGCAATTATTATATTCTAAATATTATATTCTGTTTCAAGAGAAATATTAATGGCTCACAAGAACATATTCAGCTCTATATACTTTAGGGTACTTTCATGTGAAAGCAAACTTTTTGGCTGTGTCATAAAGAGTGACCACTATAGAAAACATCTTCAATGTGTCAAAGAAGACACATTATCGTTCCGTAGAGTAGAGGTTTTCCGACCCAGTCCTCAGGGCACCAATGGTCTGGGTTTTGTCACTTTCCCTAGCCTTTTGGTGTGCCTCGAGAACTTGGAAACCACTGCTTCAGAGGATTCTAACAGAAGCAACAATTATAAAGCCTTTATGTATTCATTGGAAGGTGAAGCTCATTTGTACTTACATGCCTTGGTATGCCCTACAATCAATATTGAATGGGATGAGGTTAATCTGATCTCCAGTTAGGCCTGATATGAACAGACGTAATTTATGCGACCAAAAGTTGATCCAGTTATCACTTGTAAAGCCGTTGAACTGAGCTGAGGCTTTCCCATAAATTACATTCAGTAGAGAACTGGAAGTCTCCCTGTTTGGCAAGACAACAGTACCTGTCTGTAAGGAAAAATGTGCATGTTTGTTATTTATTCTTCATATTGTGTCGGCTCGCATGGTTATTCACTAAAGGGTGAATTGTCAGAAGTTCAAAGTGCATTTCAAATGTTAGGGAAAACAAAATTCAACTCAGGTATGTTTTCAGTTCTACTAATTTGGTTTAAAATGTAAAATTACTTTTTGAATTCAGTTTGATTCCTGACCAGTCACACTATGTACAGTACAAATACACTATGTACAATGTACAAACTTTTCTTGATTAGGATTACAGTAAAATAATACAATATCAGTGGCACTAAAACAAGGAGTCCATACTAAAACCAATTTTACCGCGTCTGCTGCAGCGTTAAAGCTGTCCAGGAAATCGTTGATCTGGGTAAAACCATAGTTCCCCAAGGTGGTAGCGAGGGCGCTGGCGCTCTCCGTGTTGGTAAGAACATTCCCGGTAAAGGCAAAGTCAGCCAGTTGATGTGGAGTTAGTAAATTGATAACTTGTAGCTGCAAGCACAAAATAAGTATAATGTTAAGATATTTTCTACCAGTGTCCTACTAACAATATCTACATTTTAAATTAGTTAATAAAGTTTTACAGTTTCAGAAGTTCATTCAGATGGTTTTCAATCTATATGAATAAAGGGTATTTCACAGTACATAGGAGACCTACCATCATCACATTGACTTTTAAGGGGTCTAGATGTATCTCCAATAGATGAATTAATAGGAACTGTGTCAATATTTTATGAGGTCATCATAAGAATAGATTGATATTAGTTTAGATCCTCACCAACCCTCCACTTCTAATTTTAACTAAACATTTATGTTTATTTGAGGGAATATTTTAAATAAATAAAAGTTCTGGGAGTGACTCTCTCTTACTGTCAAAAATTGTTTTTAAAAATAAATAAAAATAAACCTATATACCAGTATGATGACTGCCAATCTATACACTTTACAAAACACAATAGTATCTATTAATCAATGGTTAGTTGGTTTATAAAAAAAAAAACAGAATGCTCTATAGGCATGGAATCTTCTTGAGGAAACAAATTTTAATTAAAAATAGATAGATAGATAGATAGATATAGATATAGATAGATAGATAGATAGATAGAGAGAGAGAGATAGATATATAGATAGATAGATAGATAGAGAGAGAGAGATAGATATATAGATAGATAGATAGATAGATAGATAGATAGATAGATAGATAGATAGATAGATAGATAGATAGATAGATAGATAGATAGATAGACAGACAGACAGGCAGGCAGACAAATTCATTTTGAATTTGTCAGTAAATGTTATGATCAGTAGATTCATTTGGATGATTAATGAGGAATTATGGTTTCACCAGGGGAGTATAATTACTATTTAAAGCAGAGAGCAAGTTGCCATTATTGGGAGAATATTGTTGACTGGAAAACAGTAATGACATGCATATAGTTATCTAATTTAACATACACCTTTTATATACCAAACGGATGGAAATTGTGTTTTTATGCAAAAAGAAAAGTTGCTTGTATGAGTTGTTTGCAAACTTACCCCATTGAAGTTGCTGTCAATACCCGTAATGGCGGTATATTTAGAATATTTAAAGAATCTTTTCAATAATCTCTCTATCCACTGACTGCTGGATTCGTCAGGGACAGGACAAGCAGACCCTTTACAAATTACACAAGAAAAAAAGATAAAGTTGGTCAATTGGATCAGATGTCTCCTGAGCCAAAAATGCCATGCTTTGCTTCACAATAATGCCTTTTTTCCCCAACATTTCTTTGTCTAAACATGTTTTTATTGACGTTATAATCCACAGCAGCTGGGGTACCAAGGACTTTCTGCCCCCTTTTATACTAGCTATTTTGTAACAAAACCCACCCTTCCACCCAAGCACACATCTAAGTGGCCCATTTCAGCAGGGCAAGTCTGGAACCAAGATCATGTGGCTAGGCATGTATCTTAATGTACTTATGATTGCGTGTTAGTTTGTGTCTATGATAACTAGTTAGTGTATATCTATGTATGAATATATATATTATGTGTCTGTGCATACATGCATACTTGTATTTGAAACATAGAAACATAGAAACATAGAATGTGACAGCAGATAAGAACCATTCGCCCCATCTAGTCTGCCCAGTTTTCTAAATACTTTCATTAGTCCCTGGCCTTATCTTATAGTTAGGATAGCCTTATGCATATCCCACGCATGCTTAAACTCCTTTACTGTGTTAACCTTTACCACTTCAGCTGGAAGGCTATTCCATGCATCCACTACCCTCTCAGTAAAGTAATACTTCCTGATATTATTTTTAAACCTTTGTCCCTCTAATTTAAGACTATGTCCTCTTGTTGTGGTAGTTTTTCTTCTTTTAAATATAGTCTCCTCCTTTACTGTGTTGATTCCCTTTATATATTTAAATGTTTCTATCATATCCCCCCTGTCTTGTCACATTTGTCTATGTGTGTGTGAGTTTGTTGCTAGTTAGTTTGCAGCATGTGACAAGTTGTGTGAATTGCTATTTATGTGCCAGTATGTACTAATTACATGCATGTGTTTGTGTGAACGACAGTGTGGGTGGGTAAGAAGCACATGTAAATTTTGTTTGTCCAGAGCCCCACACCCATACATAGACACACATATTGACAAGCTGTGGCTCACTTTGTTACCCTGCCCAGTATGTTAATAAAGGGATAAAGGGAGAGGGACATAATTAATCATGGTAGCAGCGATCTACAACTGAAGCCCATCAATCTCAGGAACCCCACTGCTGAACTGTAATTTAGGGAACAACGTTTTTTTAATGGATAGTGTACATACATAAAATTTGGAAGTATGTAATTGGGACACGTGGTGGACTAACACACAGTGAGATCAGAAGTTATAAATAATGTTTCTTTCCTTACCTGTGGTTTGGTATTGATGAAGGAGGAACCCATACAGAAGGTCAAATAAACTCTTTTGGGTGTCAACTGACAAACTTTCAAACACTCCATCGAGATTTTTGACGCTTTATAAAAAAGAAAAACGCAAAAACATAATATTAATACACGTCTGGCAAGTGGTGCAAACATTTTTTTTTATATACAGAATGTTTTTCACTTTAGAGGCAGTGAGGTTTTTTTTGGTTTTTTTACACAATGCTTGGAGTGCACATTAACTGTAATTCACTAAGGTTCTGTAAAATGGAATCTATGGAACAAGCTTAAAACAATACCACAGTAGGCACGGAATCTATGGAACAAGCTTAAAATGGAATCTATGGAACAAGCTTAAAACAATACCACAGTAGGCACGGAGTTATTGTATTCAGCATTAAATCTTTGCTGTCCCCCAGTGGCCTGATATGGTCCTGCATGTTTAAACAAAACAGAAGTCACTGACCAAATGCTAAAATTACAAGCAGCTTAAGAAAAGAGGCAATTTTTAATGAAGAGGATTTAGTGATAATTATCCTTGATTTTACTTAATTTCATGGAATATACTAGGGATAACTAATTTGTAAAACTTCTGAAACATTTTTTTTATACTACCACAAGTTAAAATCCAGGGTTATCATAAAAAAAATAAAAAAAAATAATATGTTTGAAAAAATACAAAAAATAACAGGTAGGAAGCTATAGGTATATATGCGAGAAATATCTAGGACAGATATTAGGAAGTAACCCTTGTGGGGAATTTAGATAAGACAACAAAAGAACGTAATCTGTCCTAATAGAATCACTGATATAGTGAAAAAAACACGTATAAAATATAACATTTAATAAGTATAATTAAAAAGGTAAAAAACCTCTAAACATGGGAGAACAAAAGGGTGGAATTAGTAAAAAAACTAAATTGCTATATGGATACTATATATACTAGAAAAATTCTAAATAGTGAAGAATAGAGATGTCGCGAAATGTCCGCCGAACTGTTCGCGAACTGTCCACGAACTGTCCGCCGGCGAACAATAGCGTGTTCGCGTTGGGCAAACATATCCGATTTCCGGTCCGCCCCCTATACGTCATCATTGAGTAAACTTTGACCCGGAACCTCACAGCCAGCAGACACATTCCACCCAATCAGCAGCAGACCCTCCCTCCCAGGAATCTGTCTGCTGACTGTGAGGTTCCGGGTCAAAGTTTACTCAATGATGACGTATAGGGGGCGGACCGGAAATCGGATATGTTCACCCAATGCGAACACGCTATTGTTCGCCGGCGGACAGTTCGCGACATCTCTAGTGAAGAATGGAGACGAAAGTCACTAAGGATAAAGTCTAGATATATATTCTAAATATCCTGCTAAATTGCTCTACAAGAGTTGGATAGTAGCAAAAAATAGTAACAATGTAATCGAGTCCCAGTGTAGGAAGTGTAACTGAATAGAGGCAAGTAGCTGTCTGTAGCAGCTATCAGTGCAGCTAGATAAATCTTGTAGGTCGCAAACAGATTGAAACAGCCCCTTTGAAGAGTCACTTACCGGCGAAAAGCGCGTTGGGGCTCAGCCGCACTCCTTATCCTGCTACTAAACCTCAACCTTTGCATATAGATATTCACAACTAAATTTATTTTTGCTTTATTCCCCCACTCTGCAGGACCGATCTTCGGGGTTGGCTGGGAAAGTGCATAGATAGTAGTAATTAAGGCTTAGCTATCCGTCTTATTCGGTCAGCAGCAGGTTAGGTGCACTTAAAGGCAAAGATTTAGGGTTTTACGTTACCTTCAGATATCAGATGTCTCCACTGTTAGACATATATTCAGTAGACATTTAAATACCCTTTAAGCATAGACTTTGGGTTCCTATATTTTATATCTATTCCACAACCATACTTTATATTCAGCTTCACTGACCTGCTAATATCCAAAAAGGTACCTTGTATAAAACTGCACTTGACTTACCTCAACCTTTGAACTATTCGTTATGCACTGTCATTATATATTCGCTTTTGCTTACTAGATAAATTGCAGTTAGAAAGGCATTTATCTACTGGTCTAGATTTCGATTAATTCTAGACATTTAGGTGATATCCCCCTTTCTTTCCCATCTGTTTGCCACCTACAAGATATATCTAGCTGCTCTGATAGTTGCTACAGACAGCCAGTGGTGTATCCTGGTTTTGTGCTGCCCTAGGCAGGACAAAACTCCTTATCTCCTTATCTCCGTTAATGTGCACAAATGTTCCCACACTTACATGATTGGGTAGCTATCACATGTGGCAGCGCCAAGTAGGGTGGCCGATAATTCGTGATCGATGCTGCTCATGAAAATGTTGATCTGGCTGAAAAGTACTGTCCATTCGCTGACAGTATAAGAGGACAAACTAGGTTCTACAATGGCAATGACTGTACTGAGATACTTGTATCGTATAGCGTCATTCGACAACTCCAAAAGACCGAGCTGCAAAACATAATTTAAACGTGACACATCTCAAACATGAATTTATCTTGACACAAAAGAGTGCACATTAGTTAAAAATAATAAGAATAATAATTAAGCTACTTAAAAGGAATATTCACTAAGTATCCTAAGGAGGCCACGTACCTGTTGGAAGACAGTATTGTACTGAGTCAGAAAAGAATAAACTTCAGTAACAGTTGACTGTTGAAGGCGACCAGAAACTTGGCAGGCTAGCTCTTCGTTGTTAATGTTGCTGCTTTGAAGAGTCACCTCGGCCAGTTGTTCGACACTTAGAGAAGAGATGACTTCCGTCTAGGAGTGAGAAAAAAGTAACCCAAGTTTATATTCATTTAGTGATTTCACTGGCTCAGTGTGATTTATGATGTTTGGAATGTTCTGAGAACTGCAAACAATTAACAACACTCACCACGGTGAATTTTTCGTTCCACTGCACAATATTAATGTACTCAGCATACTGGAAAAAGGAGCCACAGTTGGTATCAATCCACTCTTGAGTTCTCTGTGTTGAATCGCCACAGACAACACCTGAAGATGGAAGGGTGGTATATTTCAGTATAAATGAAGCACTGAGTTATCTTTTGTCGTTGGAGGTAGGGTTAAAACTTTGTAAGATTAGGGGGCGAGAGTTATGGCTGTACTTCCCATGGTCTGTGTTATTGAAATTGGGTCATACTAAGCCAAATTAATAAACATGTGTTTCACAGTTTTATGTCGCACATATTTTCTGTGAAATCAAATACTTTGGAATAAAGTATTCGATATCATAGAGAATATGTGTGACATAAAACTTGCAAGAATGCCAGAACTAGTATGACTGCCCCTTAATCTTAAACAAATGCATTGAAACATTCTTCCAATATAATCCTTCATATATTCACTGCAGCTAAACTGTTCATAGCCAGGAACTGGAGATCTTCTAATTTACTGAGAAGTGATATTGTATATGAATAAATAAAATGGCAATGTGCAAGAATAGAAAATTGGAACTCTAAGAATGTCAAACAATGGACTTCTTGGATCAAAAATTGGGTCCCCAAAACGTGCACATTTTAATTTAAGACATGTTATATAACCTTATATTCTTACATCTCTTTCTCAGGGTTATATTTGTTCATGGTTTCTGTAATTTCTGCCTAGAACTATGCTGTTGTTTATAGCTTTATGTATGTCTGTCTTTAATATATATATATATATTTTTTTTTTGTTTTATTAATAGACATACCCTCCCCCCATTTCAAAACTCTTTAATAAGTGGTAAATAACATTTCTTATAACATCTAATAATGTATTTAACACACCTGTAGTGGTTTTAGTGGAGTTAAGTTGTATTTTGACAAAGTTATCATAAACCACTTTTTGCTTGCTAGGTGTCATGCGGTCAAAGGCATTATTAAAACCTTTCAATCTGTAACAGCAAGTGACATGTCAAATGGTTATACATTTATTTCAGAAAAAAAAAACACAACAAAAATACAAAAAAAAATCATAAAAAAGGCATAACAGAGGGGATACAAAATTAAACTGCAGAGGTGCTTTTTTAAAGTATTAATCTATCTAGCTAGAAACATATAAAAGTCACTGACTACAAACAATACAAAACTAAGGACACAAGTGAAATGAAATGAAGTACATTGTATCCCAAAGACAATCTTCTCTACACCAATGGATGCATGCATAGTAATGATCAAAACTTATAACCCATAACTTAATTCGTACATATATTAATACTTAATTTAATTTAATTTAATTATTTATTTATTTATTTAGTTTTAAATTTAATTTGTGCGATATTGATACTTTAGAGAGAGTTCAGAGAAGGGCTACTAAACTGGTTCATGGATTGCGGGATAAAACTTACCAGGAAAGGTTAAAGGATCTTAACATGTATAGCTTGGAGGAAAGAGACAGGGGGATATGATAGAAACACTTAAATACATTAAGGGAATCAACACAGTAAAGGAGGAGACTATATTTAAAAGAAGAAAAACTACCACAACAAGAGGACATAGTCTTAAATTAGAGGGTCAAAGGTTTAAAAATATCAGGAAGTATTACTTTACTGAGAGGGTAGTGGATGCATGAAATAGCCGTCAAGCAGAAGCGGTAGATGTTAACACAGTGAGTGAGTTTAAGCATGCGTGGGATAGGCATAGGGCTATTCTAAACTTAAGATAAGGCCAGAGACTAATTACAAGTATTTCGAAAATTGGGCAGACTAGATGGGCCGAATGGTTCTTATCTGCCGTCACATTCTATGTTTCTATGTTTCTATATTAATGACTAAAATAGGAACATTTGGGGTTATAAGTTCTGCAGCAGCTATTCCATTTCTGTAACATGTGCTACTCAATACATTTTTATTTGATTCCAAGGATTATTGTCATTCACTCCACTCAGTACTCGAATTGCATGTTCTCACAGTAAAACAGAAATATTACTAATGTGTTTTAAAATGTACACAAAAAAAATAGACAAGTGAGACAGCACACTTTGCCTGTAAATAAATAGTCACTGATCATGTCCCGAATTTGACTAAGCAATGAAAAAAAAATATATTTTTTTAATAATTTAAATTTTTTTATATTGTTTGTTGCCTGTCATCTCATATCATTATTAGAATGTTCTTGCAGCCATGCTTGTATAGGGGATGTAGATGTAAATGTATGATATGCTCAATTTACAGAGTGGATGTGCACATCTTGGAATTGCATTGCAACATGCATTTTTAGTAACAGATACCAATATCATGAATTGAGTGGACTCACCAGCCTATCGGAACCTGTGTTAATTTTTTTTAAAATTTTATTTATGTTTTTATTTAAACATTTTACAAATAACAATACTTCCATTAATAATTTATACTTCTATAGATATAATATAGTCAATATTCGATTCATATAAATTTTTACATGGAAGTTAAAGATGTATACAGAAAACATAATATAATATATTACATTGCTAATAGTACACCATACAAATTTACAATATAATACAATACACAACATTGCAACATAATTGGAAATTTAGAAAAATTTCCTTAGTAGTGTAGGAGGAGCTCTAAGTATAGCTCAAAAATTCGGAACCTGTGATTTTGACAGTTTTGCTGTTTAGCATTTAGAAGTAAAAAAACTTATTGTATGTCATTGAATGTACTCTTTAGCCATAGGAAACACATTTGAGCTAGAAACGTTTTACTCCTTTTATTTTAAGTAGTTAAAGGAACACTATATGGTCAGGAACACTAACATGTATTCCTGACCCTATAGTGTTAAAACTCCATCTATGAAGGCCATCCCTTCCCCTCCTAAATATAGTAATTTCTTACTTTATTCCATTCAGCTGTTGCTGACTCTGCTCATGATCTGCCTCCTTGGCTGATATCATCAGCATTGGTGATTTCAGCCAATCACAATGCTTTCCCATAGGAAAACATAGGATTGGCTGAGATTGTCAAGGAAGCACATCAGGGACAGAGCCAGCACAAGCCAAACACAGCCCTGGCCAATCAGCATCTCGTCATAGAGATGCATTGAATCAATGCATATCAATGAGGAAAGTTCAGTGTCTGCATGCAGAGGGTGGAGACACTGACTGTCACTCACACTGTGCTGCCCCAGGAAGCATCTCTAGCAGCCATCTGAGTAGTGGCCAGTGAAGTTATCACTAGGCTGTAATGTAAACACTGCATTTTCTCTGAAAAGACAGTGTTTACAGCAAAAAGCCTGAAGGTAATGATTCTACTCACCAGAACAAATTCAGTAAGCTGTAGCTGTTCTGGTGACTATAGTGTCCATTTAACATTGAGGGAAAAAAAAGATCAACAGAATATATAGACTGTTTGTACTGTGATGGAAAGTAACTATACTTACATTGCCTGGTAGTTGTCACAGCGTAAGGGGAGGTTAAATTTATCAAAATCCCTTTCAGCCATAGTCGGCAGGAATTTTACTAGAGGTCCTTGGAACCAATCTGTCCATTTTTTAGTAGTGAATCCTGGAAAGTCCACAGAAATCACGTCCAATGTCTTCTTGATAATTAATTCCTGATTAGACCTAGTTATCAGATCAGCCTAAAAAAATATATAGATATTAATGTATTACATAAACCACTTTAACACTAATTTACATTAATTGACTGTAAAAAAAAGTCTCTGTATGCTACTTTAAATAAAGTCGTTTTAATTCATCATATATTTCTACTATTCTCTTATAATGAGGGTTGATTTGCAAAAAGATTAATGTAGCATGTATTGGGTCGTTATAGAACCATGGACCATAGATTAACTAAAAGACACAGTAATTAGCACCTCTTTGATGGGTTTTGCATTGACTACATATAGTCATTACTGATTTGTTAATTTTATGAATACATATCATTATTGTTTACATTTATTTAGAAGATAGGCCTGCTTGGTATGTAGTAGCGTGAGCGTTCAAGCTAAACACTATACAACAAAGTCATCTTTTATCGAGCCAAGTGAATATTCTACATTTTTTATTCACTTACAGGGTTTTTCACTACAGTGAGAATTCAAAGTAAATTCAAAGTAAATTTCTAATTTTACGCCCAAGAAGCCAAACTGAACTTTTCCAATACATCTACTCTTATCTTTCATTTTAAATTTACTTTGAATTAGTGAATAAACATGCCACTGTTGGGAATTCAAAGCAAATGCATTTATTTTTTTTCAGTTTAAATAGCCCAACTGAAAACATGACTGACTAGCTTATTTTTTCAATTCAGCTATTTTGGCATTTTAATGTAAAATTCAGCTTAATTTTAATTCATTTTAAAAGCCTGAAAATAAACGCCTGTTTATTGTGCTGACTGTGTTTATTTTTGGCAGTTAAAGAAGGATGAAAAAAAGAGAGACCACAAATGAATCACCATAGCAACTTCATTCTTTTCACCAGCAGTTCATTGTTACGATTTAATTCCATCGTTATATATGTCTCCTTATTCACGAAGGATGCACGCTTCTATTACGATTTATACTGAACCCTTTATAGTTTATTATTATAGCAATACAATGCAAATCATTGCAATCACAAGACAAAACAGAGATTGGATTTTAGCTGACTAGTTATTTTTTTATATTTTTTTTTAGTTTTTTTTGTAAGAATATATTAGATTTTAATAGTGCACAGCACATTTCAACAATTTTAACAGGAGGAGGAGGTGGGGGGGGGGGGGCAGGGCAAATGTACCTTTATATTGTCTTGGTCTAAATACGGCCAAACGTTAGCCTTCCTAGAGTTCTATATCTAAACCTCCCATGCAGAGCAGGATTAACCATAAAGCGAACATCTGGCTTTCGCCTAGGACCAGGAGGTTAGATAGGACTATGAATTGACTTGTTCCCATACACCATCCCTCTGTGAAGAATGAAGAGGAGAACCCAGACTGGTAACTTGCCCAAGGTCCTGTGGGATCTTGATACTTCTCTGGTCTTATGCTATTAAATGTACACTATAGGCACCCAGGCCACTTAAACTCATTATAGCCGCCTGGGTGCATATTCCCAGGTCCCTTAAACCTTAACCTTGGAAAGTTAATTATTGCAGTTTTTAATACACTGCAATAATTACCTTTCAGGTTTAACTCCACCTCTAGTGGCTGTCTACGAGAGAGCCACTAGTGGGATTTCCGGGTCTTTAGGCGACTTCTGGTCGCCTAACTGATGCTGGACGTCCTCACACTATGTACAATGATATCCAGCATCACCTGACACCCTACAGGAAACCATTGTATAATGCGCATTAGGTCTCCCCCCTCGCTGTCATCATCAGAGGAGCAGCTCCTGCACAACAGGGAAAACTATCTTGTTTTCCTGGCAATATGGTTTCCCTTTAAGGATGGGATGTTGTAAAAGAGGGAACGTATTATTTTCTCCAAAAAGCCTAACACTGAAAAATAGGTACGTAATCTTACCGGGGCAATAGTGTTCAGCTGAGTTAAACACTCATACACTTGTTCGGTTTTTTCAAAACTATCAAACACTTGGGTGATGATCTCCTCATTTTCCAGGCCCCCTGATGTATAGAGATAATCTGCAAGCTGAGTTCCAGTCAGTTCTGACACAGCGGAAATCTGAAACAAAGAAAGAATTAACTAATGTGTAACACAGAACTCAAACAGGCTACAGTAATGCTGCTTGCTCAGCAAAACTGGGTCAATGTGTCATACAGAAAGCATTCCACCCAATTAAAGACGGTGGTAGCAATGAGCATGGCTGAAAATCCCAGGACAACAAAATTAAGCACTTTTCACTTGCACTTTTCTAAATGTCCCTCACGGGGCATTGCTAGTTGGCTTCAACCCAAGGGTAAATTCTATGGATCCTCCCATATACATTGACTTATGCCCCACCTAAAACCAGCCCTCTAACATGTCCTACATCCAACTCTAAATTAAACTTTGGAAATCTTTGCCAGATGTTAGATGGGACTCGTGACTTGTGAACGTACTCTAGGACGAGTTGTGGTGAGCACTGGCTGTATATCTACACAACCTTAAACTATAACATGTTCTATATAATACATTGTAACACAAATGTTTGAATGAATTCAAAGTATCACCTAAACCTGGGGTGCCCAACAGGTAGATCCCCAGATGTTGTAAAATCACGACTCCCATGATGCTTTGCATGCCTTTTGAATGCTCTAGCATGAAAAAGCATCATGGAAGGGGTAGTTCTACAACATTTGAGGTTCTACCTTTTGGGCACCCCTGACCTAAACCTACATTTGCAATCTCCAAGTCTGCTGTATTAACCAGATGCCATGACGTATTAACATTTTATCCCACAGCATTAAAAATCTGCAACCATATCAATACCCCCACATTATGCTGTATAATTAACTCTACAAATGGTGAGTTCAGCACTTTTGGATTAGAGATTTATACTATATTTAGAGTCTCAAACTCCACTTTATTGTTTTGATTGTTTTCTTTATACTATGTTCTTTTATTCGGTTTATTCACTTTGAATTTATATCAAGTGCTGGAGAATTTGCTGGCTCTATATAAATACATGTTATTAAAAAATATTTTTGTAATATTACAAAAAAAAAGTTGTAAAGACGAATGTGTGAGAAACATGATTAATAAAAATAGTATTTACCACAGAGAAGTTAGAATTCAACTGCTGTAGTTCTTCTAGATCGGCATAAGCAATGAAGGAAGAAAAGCACTCCCGAATCCATAGTTTGCTGTCCTTCCCGGAGCTACAGGCTGAGCCTTCCAAAAAAGATACAAAAATACGTTTAATATCTTATCTCATCAGCATATCTTTTATACGGTCATCATTCTCAGTGATTTATAATCAGTTAGCAATTCAGTCAATGTAATTAAATTAATCATTCATTCCATGTGACATTTCATATTATATTATATTTTTATAGTTTCCACCATGATTTAAAGGACCTAAACGACCTCTACATGTCATTGTCCGATAAGTTCAAAGTGCTGTCTTTATAAATGCATATGCCATGCAGGATGTAAATCAGCTGAATCTTCAAGACAGGTTCCCCCGAAGAACTATATTTATTCATTTATTTATTTACTCCAAGCACTCATCAACATGAAAAAGTGATATACGTCCAGGAAAACATGACAGTTCTTAAATATTGTGTAACGGCAGCAATTAAACTCCAATGTTGATCTCTAACACTAATCAATTCATAATTTTTCAATTTGTTTTATCCTTCTAGAAATTGCTAATGGGATATTCACTTAAAAGTAAATTATAGTGAAGTGAAAAACAAATAGCATCATTTGGGATAAAAAAACAAAACTTTGTGACAACAACAATAATTTCCTATCAACCATTGATCTATGATATACTGTATCATGTTATGTTTTCAATAGCATACCTCTGGTATTCTTGGCCTCGGCGAGATTTTCAGAAATCTTTCCATAGAATGCTTTTCTCTTGTCTTCTGACAACCTGTCAAATGCCTCTCCAAAACTGCCAACCCTGGATTTAACACAGAGAACGCTTATTCATTAAAAGACAGCCTCTTGTTTCTGGTTAGCACTTGCAAGTTTGTCTTTGTATTATTTTTTTGCTACATGTCCTCGTTAAACATGCAAAGCACTTCAGAATATATATGTGCTACATAATTGCCAATAATAATAATAATAATCTTGAAAAACCTATGATAATTTATTTTTCCAACAAAGAAATACTCCCAATTTTATACATGATATATTAAAAAAAAATAGTTAGAATTATTAGTTTGCGCCTTTGCGAAGAAAATGGATGAACCCTACAGTTAAGGATGATATTGTTCAAAAGCAAATTAGAAAGATAAAGGTGATACAATAGTACAAGAGC
This sequence comes from Pelobates cultripes, assembly GCA_933207985.1. Classification (NCBI taxonomy): domain Eukaryota; kingdom Metazoa; phylum Chordata; class Amphibia; order Anura; family Pelobatidae; genus Pelobates; species Pelobates cultripes. The sequence continues at coordinate 135,723,269 of OW240918.1, read as the reverse complement.
TTAAAAGAATTGTACCACATTTAATTGAATGGTCTTACACTGAGGTCTGCTCATCACAGTCTCCATTCCAAGATATTTTTTGTATATCCGACACACTGATGCTCGATATTACATATTCAAGATCTTTAAAGACTGCTGAATAAGATATGTCAACTTCAGAAGTTAATATTGGATATACAGATTGGAATATCAGATCTTGAATGTTACTGCTTGCCACATTGATTAATCCTGTCTAGAAAAACAGAAGAAGGAAGTGTTAATGTGAATCACGTGAATTATGTATAACTTACATTATTTTCTTTCCTGTTGCTTATTAACCACACTGTTCTAAAACTGTTCTAAAACTGACTCTACCCCCTCTGGCTGCATACCTCTTTTGCAACTGTATTAAATTCTTGGATAAATTCAGTCACTTCTACAGCGGAACGTTTTTGCACTTCCACCAGAATCTCCACTGCTTTGAATTGATTTTGGATAGCTGTACTGTTGATCAAAAGGTTGCCCAACTGCCGACCAGATAGCAGATGAAGAACTTCATACTGAAAGAAAGTGGTCCATAATTAGATGTCTAACAAGGTCTTGGGTATTATTCAAGAGTCTGCACCAAACTGCAACTATTTTCACAGATATTAAGGATATTTATCAAGGCATTCTGGGAAGATCATAACATTACTTTTTTATATAGATTATATTAATGTGTTCTAAAAGTCATCTAAAAGTAACAAAACAAGATTTTCTTCATAGTAAAATTCAACCGCTTTCAGGCAACCATCAAAAATTTAGAGTAGCGGAAAAAAGAAAAGTGAAGCAGAAAACCTTTCTGTCAGGAAAAATGTCAGAAAGATTTATAAACATGTTGCGACACTGACGAAAATGGGGGGAAAATGGAAACTGATCAAAAACTGTGAGAGATGTAATAAATAGCACAAAATACACGCCTAAAAATTTGATGTTAAAGTGTTAGCAACACTTTAATAAATATCCTCCAAAGTTGGAAAAAGAACCATAATCATAGTTTGCTTGGGTTACCAATAAATATTATTTGGCTCTCAGTACTGAGTAAGATTTTTACAGCTCCAACGGAACAGAAGTGTTAAAAAAACCATTAGAAAAGAAGTAAAACTCAAGTTATTAAAACATTTTAAAGCCCTGATTTTTTTAAAGATGCATCATAACAATCAGAAAAGTCATAGGGACATAATTCAAAAAGAAAGAATATAGATATTCATACATACAACCCATTATATCTCAATGTCTATTTAAAACACATGTAATACATACCACATTAAATCGGATGTAGAAATAGCTCAGCTGATAGTATGTTGCATAGATACTAAATCGGTAATAGATATACAATATGTAAGTATCGCTGTTCCTGTATAAGCTGGAACAGACGTTTCCTGTTGGAGAAAGGGACAATGTAGAAGCTTATTGATTGTTGGTGTTGAAAATAGTGCTGCAAAACACAGTTTTGTACTGTCACTCAAACACACAAACTATACCATGACAAAAAACAAGCAAACAACAAAATGTTGGTTATTGTATTTTAAGTCTTGTGATGACTTTATTTTATAGTGACATTTTGGACTTATTTTAAAAAAGTTGTAGTGCCATCTACTGGCCAATAAGTATACTTCAATACTTCAGGAATTTGAATTTAGACGTTTTGGTTTGGCCTTTTCATCTAACCACCACTTCACTTTTTTTTGAATAAGTCCTACATGTTAAACAATACTGCTCCACTTCTATTGATATTTTTAGTTATGATTTTAAGTTGTGTGTTGGGGCAAAACACCTAAGTGTGCATCAGTTTATGTAAATCTTGCATGCATAGCATATAACCAGCTCTAAACTAGTTTTAAAAAATTATATTTTACGATTAAAGAGCATAATTAATGCTTTATTTTATATGTGGGACTAATTCTATAACATTGTATTTTCTTTGTATATTTAAAGATACTTTGTTGCTTCTGATGTCTTCCATTTGGTAAAAAAAAATTTTTTTAAAGTGTCACAAAATAGGATGCAGGACTTTCCAAGTCAAAGTCAAAAAATAAATTTGAGAAAAATATCAGGGTAAATAACTCCTGCAGGGATGTGAACCACCTGGATTGCAATTTCTATAGTTGCTTGAGTGACCAGTGATGGAACTGAGGGTTGAAGTTTCATGATAGGACCCATGTGTAGTATCCACAACGAGACCAGGAATACAAATATCTTGTGATTTTGCAATTGCTTCTGCTCCTGTAGAAATACCCAGCTGGTAGCATTGCCTAATCAGCTCACAGACAGCATGCATTAAGGTCTACCCTAAAAGCTACAGTCTTTATCGTGATCTGATCCTTCACATTAAATTTACTGTGTGAGAAGCAAGGATTTTTAAAATTTTTTTTTTGAATTTCAGACCAATCATCAGTGATTGACCTTGGCTTGGGCTAAGGGATACTGCTTTCCCGGATGACTTGGTCTTGTTTCCTGCATTCTACGTGATAGATATCAATATTATGGAGACGGTCTTACCTGAAAACTTTTCAGAATTGTAAGATAGGTAGCTTATGATGTAATCGAAGATTGCCCTCCTGACATCCTTACTCAAGCTGTCAAAATCAATGCTGAAGGAACTTATTCTGTGAAAGAAAAGACACGTTTTATACTTAGCAGCTCACAAGACAGGGAGTGAATCTGAATTATCATTTGTATTTGTGTCTAGTTAAAAGGGTCACTTCAGGTACAAAAGTCGCATGAGCAACACTTAGATTAAGTTATAGTTATTTGTGCTGGGTGAGTTTCTTTTTTTAATGAATCTTTTTAAAAGAGACTTTCTCAATAAGCACATATTTTCAGTTTCCACACTCCAACCTGCAGGGTTTTGTCTCTGTGCTCCAATAATACAGCTATGCATAGTGTGCAGAAAAGGATTCTGGGAGTTGTAGTTCAGTTGTTAACATTCTATAAAAGAGGGCTAACAGCAAAATTATATTTTCTCTGAAATTCCTGTAGCTCCCCTAAAGAACTGCTCTGAAAGGAAATGTGGGGAAAAACTCAGTACTGCCATTGAAAGTTAAAAGTGACAGGCTGAGTCTTTTCCCTTGGAAACTTGCAAATATGGATAGGCAAGAGGGAGAAGATGGTTGCCTAGCGCACATCATGAATTCAGGTCTTGTTCTGAAGGATGACTATATGTGAGTCTAGAGGTACACCTTGTCTTGGCTGTGTTCTGGATAAATTCATAATAATACTCAGAATATATTTTGTCTCAAAGTGTGATATCTTTATATTAGAGATAGAAAAATATAAATGTGTTTAACAAATGTAACATTAATTCACAGAAGCAAAAATGTGTTGACCCCACTTAGTATGTGACTAATATTTTCCTGTAGTGCTTCTATTAACACAATTGGCTCTAAATTGTATTATTTTTTTTTCTGTATAATTTGTTGTCTAATCCTTGGAGATAAAAGGAACTGACTTAGCCCTAGTGACAAACTAATAACAATAAAGACATGTAAAGAAAGCCACCACACGCATGAACATGTACACAATTGTATCAGTAAGATAAAAACACGTAACTTATGTTCCTGTTCACATGTGGAATCAACGCAAATGCTTGATGTAACAGATGTAACAGATTCTAACACAGCCTGGCATGCAATGCAAATTGTTGGCATGCCTCGTGATTTCCAGTTCATTAATTCTCATTTGTGAGCAAGAAATGTAAGAAAAATGATCTATTGTATATATAATAATAATAATAATAATAAGAGACTGCCGTAAACGGGGTGATACTTTATAACCATCTTATTACCCCGTTATCTGTTCTCCTGTTTATAAAATAAAGTCGTACTCACATAGAACGGTATTGAGTGCAGCTGAGGTCCTGTGGGATACGTTTAACAACTTCGGTAGTAGTGCCAGAAATGAAGTTTTGGAAGTAAGTATAAGTCAGTTCAACTTGTATTTCACTCAGAAATTTGATATTTAGCACCCAAGCTGAGAAGCAGAAGTCCATAAGTTCTTGTTTCACATCCAGAGATAATAACTGGTCCGATGACTAAAAGAATGAAAAACTTTAGTTACTAAGTAATGAACTTATCTGTACTTGCATTCGGGTGTTGTTCTCCATAAAGAGGGTCAGTTACCTGGTTGTAGGCAGTATTAAAGTACACGAGGAACTCAGTGAGTGTAGAGACAGACACATTTGAGTCTTCTTCTTTTAGAGATTCCAGTACAAACTTAATTGTTTCAACATTGGTGAAAGCGTCTGAAGACACAATGTAATCTACCTTCTGGGTGATACTCGCATAGGCAATCACAAGTTTCTAAGGGATTGAACAAAATGACATTGTATTATCTCATGTAGGAGTTACATAAAGGACTACCGTTCCCATACAACTGTCAATTTCTTATGCCATTATATTAGTTAGTAAGTAAAACCTAATGCGCGGAGGTCGCTTGAACAACCTAGAATACCAGGAACTGTGTCTACTGATGATCTAGATAGGTGGAAGGCAGCTAAGGATCTAACACAAATAAACCAGGTAAATGGCAGTTTAGTCTTATTATTTAGCAGATAAAACACAGAATGAGCATTTCACCTCTGCTTAGTCTTCAATTCTAAATTTTCAGTGAATGAGAGAAAAGTTTTCTGTCTTATCTTCTTGTTAAGTTTTAGAATACACTCTCCAAGTTGGTTCTTTGTGTGACTTGGGTATATCCTCTTATGTATCGGTTAGGCAGTTGAAATACATTGATAATGGACATTGGCTAAGGATATTTAGAACTCTTTCAATAACCTATCTTGCACTTGTATCTTACTGAATTCTAACTCTGGTTACTGTCTCCATACTAAGACCTATATTCAAATCTACTGGTACATATGACAAATTACATACTTTTATCTTATTTATTATTTCTCTGTGAACTTGCTCCCCATTTAGGACTTGATCTATTTAGAGTAATTTAATTTGGTATGGTAATTTAATTTAACCCCTTAAGGACACATGACGTGTGACATGTCATGTTTCCCTTTTATTCCAGAAGTTTGGTCCTTAAGGTGTAAATATGGTACCTGATGCTTATATTCTCTGTATTTTCTTACTCTCTCTGCAATTGTTTACTAACTTCACATTTTCTAGTGATGGGATTTGTATGAAAAGTAATGGCACATGTGATTTTGGAATGGTTAAATTGTAACCATTCCTGGACAGTTATATAATTTAGTAACGTGTGTATGGTAATCATAAATAGCATAGCGTAAATGGATGTTTATAGCAGTGGTATTGCAATGTCATATCATTCACAACGAGTTGGCAAATAAATGGGATTTTGAACTTACAAAGTCGAAGTCTTGATAAACCTCAGTAATTTCTGACAGTTTGACAAACTGGAAGAATCCTCCAAAGACTTCATTAACCCAGACAGTTTCACTTACAGATATGCTTTGACAACCTGTATTGTAAAAAAACCAAAAAACACAACAAAATAAATAATATATTAACTCAAGTGTGTGGTTTCTTTACCATTCTCAGTTTATTATTTGTTCCCTGAACCTAGTGTAACATGAAAAATCTTATATTAGGACTATATAGACATTTAACGATGTTCATGACAACGTTATGACAGATGTAAACAAATGAGAGAAACAAGGAACTTTATATCAGTTATTATACTGCTATGTTAAATTAGAGGGGCAAAGGTTTAAAAATAATATCAGGAAGTATTACTTTACTGAGAGGGTAGTGGATGCATGGAATAGCCTTCCAGCTGAAGTGGTAGAGGTTAACACAGTGAGGGAGTTTAAGCATGCGTGGGATAGGCATAAGGCTATCCTAACTATAAGATAAGGCCAGGGACTAATGAAAGAATTTAGAAAATTGGGCAGACTAGATGGGCCGAATGGTTCTTATCTGCCGTCACATTCTATGTTTCTATGTTTCTATGGCAACACATTTATGTTTTCAGTGCGCTCGCTCAAATGGCTCTGGCCTTAAATGAATCAGAGCTGAAGAAAATCAGGAAAATCAGGAATGGAGCAAAAGTGAAAAGTTGAAAAACGATTTCTATATATGAACTGCCCATAATGTGACATTATGCTTTTTTTATCTCCTAAAATGTGAATTGGTGGCCGTGGTCAACTGACTTGCAAAATTTAGGCCAGTATAATTGTAATTAAAAAAAATCTCTAACTTTGGCCCTACTTTAGTTCTTTATTTCGGATAAGCTTTTCAAGATAAAGGTTTGCAGATAAATCTTCGAAAAAGCTTCTACTAACAGATTGTGATCATTTGAAAAGCTAACCCTGAAGAATTAAATTGAGGCTTTTAGCTAGTGGATAACCTCTGTGCGTAAAATTCATTGTATTCAGAAAGGTATTACTTTATAAATGCTTGAATTACAACACACATTCTAAAACATTATTTGAGAAGCGTGTCCAAAAATATTACATTGGGGTTTTATTGTCTCGTTTTAAAAGGGAGCAGTTACATACATTAGCAGTAGCTTTGATTACACAGTACCCGAAAGAAAGCAAATTAGATTTACCATTGAAAGTGGTATCCTTAATCAGGCTAATTATCCAGTCTGCAATGATTTGTTTTGTTTCTGGAGACAAGACATCAAAACTATTGTCCAACTCGGTAACACTAAAACAAATGACATTAGGTGAATTAGACATGTATTCGCAGTAAATGACATTGCGAGCACTTTGTTGAGTCATTATATCAAGCTTTTGCGTAGACGTTCTAGAGCAGAAGTTTAAGTTGTAAGCTTCTGTTAGGTGTAGTCTAGCCATAACTAATATCAGTAAAGTGGAGACTTATGTTGTATATAAATAATTCAATAGGGATTGGAGCCAAGTATACCAACACCCTCAAAATGGGGCATAACTCCTAAATAAACTATTTTAAACTACAAAAAAATTTTTTTTTATATATATATATATATATATATTTATATATATATATATATATATATATATGTTTTATTTACTCTTTGGGTGCAAATATTTAAGGTCGTAGTAGTCTTTCTGAGGTTGATATATTTAACCATATACTCCTTTTCCACCACTTCTTTTTTTATTTTATTTTTTTTGTTATGTTGTATATACATAATCTGTACATTATTTGCTTGAAGGGGATTGGATGAAATCCCAAGTACTTTATGGAAATGTCTCTAAACCAGTATGTCCCAAACCAGTCCTCAAGGCACCCCTACCAATCTAGGATCTAGGGATTACCCAGTTGTGTCTAAGATGTTATTAGAAAATAAATAAAATAAAGAATTATGAATGAAAAAGAAACAAACAAACAAAAAAAATAACCTTAGACACAACTGGGCAATCCCTAAATCCTGGACTGATAGGGGTGCCTTGAGGACTGGTTTGGGAACCACTGCTCTAAACATTCCCTTGCACGATCTCACAAAAAAAAAAAATGATTATAGCACGGGACATTATATATTTAGATTTTGGCATGGGATGGTATAACATAAATACTGTCTCTCTATCCAAAGCATCTGATATGCAATACCAAACTAATCAATGGGAGGTGCATTAATTGAGGTGCTTATTAACTAGGCCACAACTAAAAAAAAATGAGTAACGTAGGGTCAATAATTATTGGGAGAAAATAACTGTGCCGAGTTGAGGTCCAGTTGAAGAAATACAGTAGTGTATTCTGCCTTCCCGGCACCTTCATACGTTTTACACTAAGTCTTGGATAGATGAAGAGAAAATAGGCATGATTATTGTTTTTTGGTACTTACACAATGGACAGTTTGTTGCAGTCTTGAACAGCGAGCAGTGAAAGTGATTGTATAGTAAAGAAGTTGATAATCAAATTAATCCTTGTTTCAAACAGCAATTTCAGATTCTCCTCCGTGTAGGTCGTGATTTCAGAACTAATAATTGTGAGATAATTTTCCAGAATGTATGTGCCTACCTCTTCACTTGTTATGACCAACTTGGCCTGGACATGACAAAAAATAAATAAATAAAGAATGGAGAATTATACTCATGACAAAAACATCTTCCCTTGTGATTAATTAATCACATTTATACAAGCGTCATAATTTAGGTTCCAAAACATTTCATTTGTATACTTGTGCTTAACGCAAAACATCCCATGTATAAATATATATAATTTTGTCACATGGTAAGCCCAACTTTACATTTTCTTCAACAAATACATTTTGCATTAACCTCACTGCCTCATAATCTCTAGTACTAAAGAATATATAAACACTAATGTTCTCGCATACCTCAGTTCCAGTAGTGGTGAATTGGGTGAAACAGCTATTAACTTCTTCAATGGAAACCGTTTTCAGGAAGTTGAAGAGCTGTGTGACGTTTTCGATGCTTTCAGTGACTTTTGCTTTCACTATTGCTTCTCCAATTTGAACAGGTGTTAGGATACTGAGCACGTTAGTCTCAAACTGTGGAAGTAGAGACAGAGAAAGATGCTTTAGTCAGGAAAGTGATGCTATGTCATCAATTTTCTAAGTGGCTATCATATGAAAGTATCCCAGACATTAATGAAGTGGCAAGAATCTCCTTGGTCAACCCAAACCTATATTTCTTTGCCTATCGTCTGTATGTCCGGCCCTCTGCCAGCCTTTCCCCGTATTTCTCTGTCTAATTTAGTAGGGGCATTAGACTTTGAGTTATTTGAACATTACAAAATATTATTTTTTATCTTTTTTTTAACTTCAGGAACAGATAAAGAACTCTGTATATGCTTCCTTTCTCCAATCAATTCCATTAACATGTTTACTAGAGGTAGCCATGGAAAAAAATAAGTAATTAATCTGTGACAAAGACTACTAAGTACTTACTATGTTAAAATCTTCATAGAAAACAACAAGTTGTTCATATGTTGCTTTCTCTTTGTAACTTCTGAGATATAATTTAATAAGGGATTCTGAAGACTGTACACAACTTTTACCTAGAAGGGGAGAAAAAGACAGTAATTTAATTAATTCAGTAGGTCTATAGTATGTCCACAATAAGTGAGGACAGATACACAGAGGCATTTTTTTTTACAAGAGAACAAAGAACTATATACTTTTTTTAATAAAATTAATTTCAATTAATCAGCAGGAATATCCCCGTTGGTTCGCAAGGCGAGTACTTCCTAAATAGTTTATTTTTATTTTTATTTTTTAAATATTACCCCAAAGCCTGTCTTTTCAATATAAAATAAACTGATTTAATTTTTTTAGTATAGTTGTATATTAAATAGTCAGTGTAGGACCCACTTAAGAGGTTTGCCTTGACGTGGCAGGTAGGCTTCCCAGTGGCCATTGGAGTAATTAAATAACCTCCATTTGTTTAAATATGCATAGGGATTTGGGAAGAGCGCAGGTAATCTTTTTTCTTTGTTTTTTACTGTATATTCTTGCTGTCTAGTCTTGAATTGTGGTATTCTGTTTCCACAACCACTTCTAAGCTTATTCTATGCACACACCAATCCATCAGTAAAATTAAAAAAAATACAGAAAAAAATCAATTTTCCAGCTCCTAGAATCAGCGCATAATTTCACATACATAACAATAAGATAGCATTTTGGTATATAAAATATTATGCGGAAGGTATTCTTACCACTTTTTGATAGGTAGTTGCTATAAAATTGGTAGACATCATCCCGGTTAGCTGATTCAGTCTTAGCATACACTTTATCTAGTGACCTTACTCTGTAAAACAAAATTGGAAAATAATTTTGCAAAGGATAATAGCATAATCATTATCTCACCTTTTCTAAAGAGAAATGCCGAATCACTTACATGCTTTGGTAAGATGAACATGCCATGTTAAGAGGGAGTTGGTTTAAAATTTCAGCATTTATTTGGGGCAATACAGTTATTATGTTCTGTTCAAACCAAAAATTATATGTTGTTTCAGTGAAGTTTCTATAGAAATAGGCAAGTTTTGAAGTGGTTCGTTGCAGCATTGTATATTGGACTTCAGAAGTGACTGTGATAGTCTAAGGGGGAAAAAAAGAAAGAAAAGTAAAAAAAATATATATATATATTTATGTCTTTAAGAATTCAGATTTTGGTAATTTCAAGTTATCTATGAAAGGTGAGTTTTAGAAAAATAAATAAAAAAATCCACAAAACAGCAAACAAACGAATACAGGGTTACATATGTTAAAGTAGTACATTGTAGCAGACAGAGAGATTTGGGATTCAATTTAGCTAGCTGGAGCTACTTATATATTATAACTTATGTTTATATTTCTAAGAGAGGTCAATATGGGAATATCAAAATGTACAAGTTTATTCACTAAATTGAGAATTATCATGATGAATTCAAAGCAAGTTTCAAGTCTGATGCCGAAGTAGCTGATCTGGAAGAATAGCTGGGTTGGAGAAATATTTTCAATTTAACTATTTTCACCTTAGATTTTAAATTCACTTTGAATCCATTATAAATTGCCAACACTGCTCACTTTATTAAATTACCATGTTTGATTTCAAAATGGTGGTATGGGTGAAAGTTAGAAAAAAAAAGGAATAAATAAATTCTTTAAGCAACCTGTTAAACGAAAAAATATCATTACTCAATTTTACCTCTTTATATTGTGAATTGTATCCTTCCCAGAATGAGCCAAGATTCACAACAGCTTCTTCATATGTGACATTCACAGTGAGAGCATCAAAGACTGTATTTATAACAGCTACGCTGGTCCGAGCTGACTCTTCTTTGATCACAACTTCTGATATTTGAGTGGCGGTTAATTCATCTAGATGTGTAAGCTGCAAGAAAAAATGTCTTTCTTCAACTGCACTTTGAGAAGGTGTCCTTTTTCATATAAAACATTGTCAGGGCGAAATGACGTTTCCTTCCCTATCTGGAACTTTCATCAGGATCAAATTGGATAACATGCTTATTTCATAAAGATAATTATTTATTTGAAAGACAGTGGTTACCGCCGAACCTTATTCAACTTCACTGCCTTTTGGACTGGCTTCTGACACCTTAAACAAGGCATCTGCGCATTTTTTAGTAGAGTAGTTTAGTATTTTTGATATATTGATATTTTTGTATCATTAAAATATTTTTTAATTAAAATAATTTAAAACTTTTATCTAAAACCATCAATTGATTTGCAAATATTATCCACTAATATTAAACCGAGGGCTTAGAATGTTAAATATCTGATAGATAATAAAATACAACAACCAATGCTTGCGAGGTTGCTAAAACATTACAGCATTTTCTCACCGGTTCATATGATGGATTCAGTGTCAAAATTTCCGTATAAGTAACGTATTCCTTAAACTGTCGAAAGTTGACAGTTAACCAGTTATTGTCAGAGCATTCTGTAAAAAAAAGAAGTGTAAGATATAAAAGTTCCTTTTTTTTTACATTTAACTTTTCCACTTCTGTAATAATTTATAAAGTGTTTTCCAGAAATAATACATTGATATTTCTCTCTTTTTTAATGTTGAACTGGGATATACAAGAAATATTAAAAAGACATGTTGGACAAACAAGTTAAATGTCTCATTTTCATATCTCTAGTTTGCTTCATGGTCTCCTGGAGCTAATAGCTTGGCCATCATGTTATTTTTATTTGCTTATTTCTTCTTACTTCTACTACTTCTCATCTGTCTCCCGTATTATTCCAATATAGGTATATTGGCTAATGGTAAAGACCCATACATCTCATAGGTTTATCCTCAAGGTAATAGCAACTGTTATAAGCATTCAACCCGTGTGATAACAGGGCCAATTCCGTGTTTTTATTTTGTATTATTTCATCCTAATCCAGCATTTACCTGATCCGTCCTCTTCCAACAATGTTTAAATTGATCCTTTAACTTTGCTTTAACTTTATTCATTTAGTTCTCTCGTATACTTGTGTTAGTTTCCTTGCAATTAGTATTTATCACATTCTTCGCAGTACCGAACGGTATTCAGCCAGTTATATTAACATACGCCTAAAAGTTTTTTGACACTACTATCCCTCAATTAACTTTCTCTGAATGGTGACTCCTATGGCCCCATCACAACTGATATATCATTATTTTTTTTTGCCTATTCTTGATACAATATGTGACGATATCTAGAATCTCAAAAATAAAATAAAAATAAATAAGCTGTCGTCAAAATTCTAAACATCAAGTTTGTCTAGGACAGGGGTGCCCAAAAGGTAGATCCCCAGATGTTCTAAAATTACAGCTTCTGTGATGTGTTGTCATTTTAACCCCTTAAGGACACAATTTCTAGAATAAAAGGGAATCATGACGGAATATTTCTGTCATGTGTCCTTAAGGGGTATAAGGTATTCTACAGGCTTGCAAAGCATTATAGGAGTTGTAGTTCTACAGAATCTGGGGATCTACCCTTTGGGCACCCCTGGTGTAGGAGGCACTTTAACCCAGATAGCAGTTAAGCTGTTCTATGCATTGATTTCAATAATACAACCACCAACATACTGAAGCCTAAGTAGAAAAAACAAAAAGAGAATGAAAACAACACTTACGTTTTGCTGTCAGGAAACTGATTATCCAAGAAGTAACACTTTTTTTAGTTTCAATGGTCATGTAACCAAATCCAAGATCGAACCCTTGAACACTGAAAATAAAAAGTATATATGGCATAAAACACTCCCTCTTATACCTTTAAGTGGGTCTTACTATGCCTATACTGCTTCTAAGAGATCACAATCAATATTCTATATGTTAATAAGCAATATTCGTTAGTGTCATTGAATCGTAATTCTTGAAGTTCTTGTGGCAGCGTTGTGGGATGTCCTGCTTAGTGTGATTTATCAACTTTTCAATACAGCACTGATATCATTAAATGAATAGGACAGACAGTTTTGCAAAAGAATCCAGATTGTGGCAAACAGTAGCCAGTTTACTTAGTCTTAAACGATGATAAATTGATGTCTGTTTTCTTAGCATTTCATATCAGTATCATGTGAGTAGACTTATTGTGTTCAATACTGATTTGCGACTTTCCTGCTCCATTTATAACTTTTATCTTTGAGGATGTATATTTAACTATTTATTAATACCATAAAACCTAAGGTTTAAATCATTAAAAAAGAAAGGATGCCCAGATTTTTACAACTGTTTTACAACTGTTATTGGGTTAGTTCAGGTCTCATGATCACTATTGCCCTCTTCCCTGGGTCTTGTTGGGCACTGGGCCTTCTCTGATGCTGGGTTAACAAAATGTGGCTCCTTCATAGTGAAAATTTGCATTTACAGACTCCAGGCACCACAACCACTTTAATTCACCAAAGTTGTCATAGTATTTAGATCAGGGGTCCTCAAACTCCAGCTCCCCAGATGTTGCTGGACTATAACTCTCATGATTCTTTGAATTACACAGATAGTCAGAGAATCATGGGAGTTGTAGTTCAGCAACATCTGGGGGACCGGAGTTTGAGGACCCCTGGTTTAGAGCAACCCTTTAAAGGACAACTCCCACCACCATACACGTTACAGTGTGTTGGAGCCAGGAGTGCCTTGGTTCATCCCCGATGTGAGGAGTCAAACCATTTTAGAACAATTTGAATTCTTACCTGGGTTCTGCCAGGGACGATTCGGAACCTTCTCAGGAGCTTCTGTAAGCTCTCCTTAGCTAAGCCCTGCAGTATAGGTCTAGCCCATGAGAACATAATCTGTCAGCCAGTAAGGTAAGCCTTGCACTGCTGGGCTTAGCTCAGTGAAGAGAGCTTCCTGGCTCTAACTGAGCTGTAGTGGTGGTAGAGAGCTGTCCCCAAAGGATTCTGGGTAAGAAGTAAAATCATTCTAAAACCGTTTGACTTCTTACAATGGGTGGGTGGGGGAAATGCATTCCTGGCACCATAACAACTGCAGAATGTTCATGTGGTTATGGTGCTTGGAGTGCTCTTCTAAGGAGTCAAGCTCTAGAAGGTGAATTACAGCTAAATATTCTGAATGGAGTAAAACGTGATCCATACCTTTCCCTTTATTTGAACTAGATTAGATTAAAAGGGAAAATTATTCCTAAAACGGCATAAAGACTGAAGTGTTTTTTTCTGTGTTTCATGTAAAATTGCTGATACAATGATAGCTAGTTGAATGAACACTCCAAACTCCATAACCACTGACTGTTGTGTAGTGGTTATGGTGCCAGGAGTGCTGTGGTGGTTATGGTGCTAGTATCTTTCCTTTAACTACATGACTGTATAGTATGTCTTTGAGAACATAGCTAACAAGATGTAAAAGTGATATTTATATTGACTAAATAAAGGGGATTTCTTACAAGCTTTCAAGTTCCCTTCATCAGGCATTCCAGGGTGCTAAACTAGGTAAGAATGTATCTTGACATTGATATTGTTACTCACATTATTTGTAAACTGGAACAATCCTTAACCACGTCAATGCTGAGGTAACGAAGATGTGCTGGTTTGATGCTTGGTATGAAAATGGTCAGGTATTTATAGAACCATATGTTCCAATCAGCGTACAAAAATTGAGAAAATTGGGTAGATATAACTTCCCATACCCCGTCCAAGAATAAACTGCGAACTTTTTCATTTGCTATGCCAACTACTTGCTCCTTTAATATGGAAAAAAAAAGAGAACACCGTTACAATCTAAATTAAAGCCCAATCTGAAATATTTAAGGAATCTGTGCCACTAATTATGTTCACTGAATTTTTATCACAGAGCACTGTATTAATTATGAATACTTCAAAACCAATTTGCTTGTGTAAAGAAGATAACTGGGCAGCTCTGTATAATGATGAATTATGCTTGCTTAATATCGCCAGAAATTTGGTATTTTGGAGGACGTTTGTCTTTTAGATGCGCTGGGATGTGGCTTACTTAAAGGGACACATCATATATCTAAGCACTTCAGCTTTGAGTGCTTTATGTGTGAAGAGTGTGTCCTTTTTTTAAAAAAATTTTTGTCTTTAGGAACTCTATTATTGATGTTGAGCTTTCCACGCTGCTGAATGCATTGTTGGCAATGGCATATTGAGCCACTTGGAATGAAGGTATAACATCCAATGCAGCGCTCTGCAAAAAAGAAAAGGAAACGGCCCTCTGAAACGGTCCATTATGATCATGGAAACTCTGTAATTGGACAGCTACAGAGAGTGTGCGCGGGGATAGAAGGGGAGGGATTGAAAAGGCTGCAGACAAGAGATCTGCAGCTTATGCCAGCTGTTTTTAGATACCCCCATTATAAAATTAAAAAATATCCATAATTAAACAAATTCATATTTTCACTGGGTTTATATCTTCTAAATTGTTTATATATAAATATATATATATATATATTCCAGTGTTTCTTTAAGGTGTTTAAGGTGTTCCTTTAAGGTAAGTTAAAAATGATACTCACCTGTACTGTAACAATCTCAAACTGTTCTATGAATGACAATAGATATGCATATCCGTTGTTTTTTAGAACAGTGGTTACGGCATTAACTCGGGTTTCATAACTCTGTGGTTCAGCTTCAGTTAGGATTTTAGAATAGATAATGAGGTCCACTGTCTGGTTAACTGTTAGATAAGACACGGCGTCGAACTAGATAAGGCAGAAAAAAGATTATATTTATTATTACTACTGTTAATCATCATTTAAAATAAAAACAAACAGATTTCAGCAGAATTAAGTGGATAGACGTAGGTACGAGGGAAATCTATTAAGATAGACAATTCAAACAATATAATTTATATTCAAAATACCAAGTGTAAACCATAAACTAAGGTGTTTTTCTCTTGCCGTGTGCTTTTAGCATACTCACTCCATTAAAATTCTGGTTTAGGGCTATTAATTGATTGAATGTGAAGAAGCTGAAGGAAAAGCCAAAATTATTCTCAATCCATTGCTGACTTGAGTAATCACAGGTACAGGCCGTTCCTGCATAAAAAACAAAAAATAACTTTTTTATCAGACATTGGTAGCCTTTAGAATTAATGACAAGATAACAAAATAATAATACTTCTGTGCCTTTGAAATTATTGTTGACTAACAGATTTGTCAATACGGAAGACACCCTACTACAAGGTAAACATAACCTGCCCAACATTTAGCATTCTGTAGTGGTTATGGCGCCAGGTGTAAATGGTGCCCACCCCCTCCCCCCCACCACAATTTATTTAGCCAAGCTATTTGCTACTTGTTTGACATCTTACCTGGGATCCAATGATCATTGATCAATGACTGGCACACAGCGATGCCAAGTAAGTTGTCAAACCGTTAGCAAATAGTTTTACTATCTACACGGAGGGAAGGGCACAGTACTCCTGGCACTGCTGCGCTGATAGTGTCTGGTTTTTCTTTACATATTATAGTGTAGCAGACAAATAGAGGCATTTATATTATTTATTTTGCAAATCATGATCCAGAACGTATAGCGGTTATATTAATCACACTATCAAAAATAAGAAAACAAATTAATATATGAAAACATAACACATCAATCTATATTAAGAGTGAATGATCTATAATTTACAAAGTGACAGCAGGCATTAACCTGGGAGAGCTGACAACAAAATATATAGTCTACTTACAAAAATGCCAGGATAACTTTAATTTTTTTTGTACCTGTTTTGTCAGCTTCCCGTTGCAAGAACTGAAGTCGGTAGTTAAAGACGGCCAACTGGCTTGCTTCATCTAACTTGTTATAGACAAGGTTAATTCCATTGAATCTGCCAAAAAAAATAATAATCAGAATAAGTCATGATATATTTAGTGGTTGTGATACTCAGTATTGCACCTTTAAAGATTTGGATAACTTTTTTATCAAACAGATGGAAGGGAATGCTAATGGATGGTGTTTTAACAAGTGCGATCGCTGAGCGCCTGGAGATAGTGGCGTTAAAGGGTCAAAGGGTTATTTACTAACGTGAGAATTCAAAGTGAATTTAAAGTAACTTTCGAATTTAAGACCAGTTTAGCCGAACTGAAAGCATAGCTAGCTTAGAGAATGATTCAGTTTGGCTGTTTTGACCTTAAATTTGAAATTCCCTTTGAGTTCAGCTCAAATTTGTACTGTATTAAAAAAATAAAATTAAAAAAATACTATAAATCTTTTCTCAGCAAGAGAGTAGTGGACAGGCGGGCACATTAAGAGACACGTGTCTCTCGGATTGCATTTTAAAACTCAAAATGAGGAAAAAAGATGAAATAAGGGATTTGTAGCCCCATATATTTATTTGAGTTTGAACTGCAGTGAGTTAGTTGCTCAGCCAACTGCTGTCATTTTTATGTTCCCCTTTGCCAAACTGTTGGGGTACATTTTCATCTTTCCATATGCACCTACATTTTGTAAAATGAATTTTAACTTTTCTGATGTATTACAGACATAGCTCAAGGGAACATCAGTATTAAAATAATGAAGAAGGACAGGCTTTTACATTTCTCTTAAGTTCACTGTTTACTTACATACTGCGGTAGTCCGAGCAATCCATATCAGCAGGAAGCAGCTGCAGAGTGGCTTCATTGATGGCTGTCAGAATGAAAGTGATCTTCGTTGTAAAGATTTTTTCCCAACTGGACTTACAAACTTCTCCATCATCTTGGCTTAACTTGCCCAGTGTAATCTCCAACAGGTTGCTGACAACATTGCTGTCATAGGTGGCTGTATCCACAGACAACTGGGAGACACTGTCCAGGAAATCCACAATATACAATAGACTTTTTGTCTTTAGGAACTCTATTATTGATGTTGAGCTTTCCACGCTGCTGAATGCATTGTTGGCAATGGCATATTGAGCCACTTGGAATGAAGGTATAACATCCAATGCAGCGCTCTGCAAAAAAGAAAAGGAAACGGCCCTCTGAAACGGTCCATTATGATCATGGAAATCTGCCAGATATACTACCCCTTCTAACACCTTCCAAAAAGAAGGCTGGCATTAGCAACTAAGGCAGAGGTAGACAACCTTCAGCACTCAAAATGTTGTGGTGTACATCTCCCCCGGCAAAGCGTCGGGGGAGATGTAGTCCACAACATCTGGAGTGTCGAAGGTTGCCTATCCCTGAGCTAGAGCATCTGGTCAAGTGAGAGCAGGCTATTCTTTCAAACGAAATAAACAAGATTCCGTATCAGATCAGACCATGCCAAACTCACATTTCAAGGAACAGTAGAGTGTTAGGAATACAAAGCTGTATTCATAACCCTATAGTGCCCCTCTACCACCACGATCCTTCTCCTCCGAGGCCATGTAAAGAGTTATCCGTAGAAGATAATGCGCATACACAACGAGCGTTGTGTGTGCATTAGGCCTTCCACATAGGAAAACATTGAATCAATGCTTTCCTATAGGATTTTTCAACACGCTGGATGTCCTCAAAGTATGAGGACGTCCAGCGTCGTTTCACATAGTCAAAATCTGTGAAACTATAGGAAGGACCTCTAGCTTCAGCATTCCTAATGACTGAAGTCAATGGGAGCTAAGGTTAGCTGACTACTAAAAGGACTTTGAGCAACTAAGTGGATTATAGGATAAATACTCTTATATTATATTCTGCTTAAGTTGGTGTTTTTGTTGACCCTAAAATAGTCTTGTTTTGTTTTTTGTTTTTTTAAATCAACATATAAATAAAAATGTGTCATTAATTGCAAAGTGCATTTGGTGATATTTATTAACCAATTCCCATATATTTACAAAAACTAGCTTCGTCACTATGTGTGTTTAAGATCAAGCGTAACGAAAAATTGTTTTCCCCCAGAAAATAAAGAAAAGAAGTTTGCAATTTTATTTTTATTTTTTTGGATAAGCAGTTGAAAATATTTGTAATTCTGGCTATGTTTTTAATATCTTTTAATGAATTTAATTAACGCAGACTTACCAAATCAATGCCGTTCCATGCTAGTTCATAGTCACTGTAGTTGACGGAATTTTTAAAACTTCGGTAGTAGGAATTAATGAATTCATATGCTGTGTTTTTTCTGCAGGCTATAAGAACAAAAAACACAGAACAATGTTAAGAAAAGGCAAACTAATTTATGCAACTCATTTTTAAAATTATCCACATTGATAAAAACCTGCGCCCTGCCCCCAAACATTTTATTGGAGCTTAAGCAGAATAGAAAATGCATATTGTGTCAGATTTACATAACTGAACACCCCAAAGTGCCATTGCCATGTTAAAATCGTTAAAAAATAAACAAGGGTTCTTCGCTGAAGTAAGAATGCAAAGTGTATTTCAAGTTTAAGGTCAAAATAGCCAAACCTGAAAAATTCTCGTATTCAGTTTCTCCATGCAGAGGGTGGAGATACTGAACGTCAGTCACACTGTGCAGCACTGCCTCAGGAAGCATCTCCAGCAGCCATCTGAGGAGTGACCAGTGAAGGTGTCCATAGGCTGGAATGTAAACACTGCATTTTCTCTGAAAAGACAGTGTTTACAGCAAAAAGCCTGAAGGGAATGTTTCTACTCACCAGAACAAATACAATAAGCTGTAGTTATTCTGATGACTATAGTGTCCCTTTAAATTTGAAATGATGTTTTTAGCACTTTTTCAATGTACAAAAACTTTATTAATGCTTAAGTTGACACAAAACATTGTACAGATGAGCCCAAGAAGGTCAGTATATTCTTATACCACTTACATATTTAGAATATAATCTGGGTATAATGCCACAGCTATGTCACAATTAGAAGTTTGCTTAAGAAATGTGGCCTGGACAGCTAAAAAGAAACACAGGGTTTATTTACTTAAGTGAGAATTCAAAGTGAATCCAAATTTCATTTCAAACTGAAGGTCAAAATGGCTCAATTTTAAAAATCCGGTCAGCTATAGTTTCAGTTCGGTTTCATTGGCGTAACATTTCAAATTCACTTTAAATTAATGTTGAATTTTTACTCAAGTAAATAAAGTTCAAATGTGAACTTTGTATTTGCCTCCCGCTGTCTTTTTTTTCCAGTCTAGGCTACTATTTTATCTAGAGACTGATATATAAATATATCTCAACCCACTGAGCAGAAAGGCTGCATAGATTCTCCCAGTCGTTAGATACGGCAAGAAAGTTTCAAAAACAAGAATGCAGCACATTTCTTTTCGGTACTCTTTTCTAAACAAACCAAATTGCAATGGAAATACATTGCAATCTTCTTGTTACTCACAATTTATCTGGATGAATCGAGAAATCCAATTTCCAATCTCTTGCTGGGTGGCGTTATCAAAGTTTGCATAATTAAGATCCAAGGCACCAACACTAGACAAAATCGAAACAAAAAAACAAAAAATGATTGTATTTCTAACAGATGTTAATGTCTCATGACCTGCGGTCTTTTTGTCCCACCATGTTATATTGTTTATTTGCAATGCCATTTACACTTCTGTAGGTGTCATTCCCTGTTACGTTTTGGTACTATATCTGACACATGTCAATCAATGCTCACCAGAGTGTATTAGAATTCAAACATACACTTGCACCTTCTAGAGACATCACAGTTGCTGGCCTCTTCCCTAAACAAAACTAGTTCAGCAGTGTTTGGACTGTGAATTAGACTTGTGGTTTTGATCTTGGTCCTCCACTGCTCTGACAGTAATTTTATTAGTCTGTCTTGGTCTTGAACTCTTGAACATTGTTAAATTGAACTTACACAGATTGGAATGCATCACATGTGAGAGGAATGTCAGCCATACAGTCCAAGATATCGAGATTTATAGCAGACAGGAAACCGTATAATCTCTCCTGGAACCAAGCGGCTATTGAACCTGAGGTGAGAGCTGAAGGATTGGTCCTCAACTTCTCCCAAACTGCATTTAGTATGAAAGATTTGGCCTTGGGTGTAATGGATGAATCAGGGACCTAAAAGATACAAAATGATACACTCGTAAATTGACGCACACGTTCTATTGTGTCATATTCATATCTAAGTGTTATGCAATTAATAATATCAAATGAAAAAATAAAAATTATTTAAAGTGAAGTACTAAATAGCTTGTGGTGAGAGCAAAACATGATAAAACTGGTGAACAAAAGTACATTTTCAATTTGCAGAAATTATTTGTAATTTTTTTTTAATATACTTAGATTTACCTGGGTGTCAACTGCTTCGAACGTTTCTCTCAATGTATCTAGAGATAACTTGGAGACGAACAAAGATGTAGCTTCTTGGGAAAAGATTGCATCTTGATTTGTGATGAAACATTTCAAGATCGCCACAACAGTGTCTGTGGAGGCTAAGTTGATCTAAAAACAAGAGGAAAACATTTGTAACACTTTGTAAGCATTTGTCCAACCTGTAAAAAAAAATGACATGTAAATGTTACAGATTCAATAAAAAAAAAAAATTTTTTGTCCTAAATATTTTCTTAGGTTTGTGCAGAGTAAAGGAACTTAATAGGTGCAGGGATTGCTAGAATAGTGCACAACAAGAAAAGTTGGTTTTGACGAACCATTACTCCCCAAAATAAAGTAATCTTCAGGATTACCAAATTTCAGTAATAAAAAAACTGATTCAGGAAAGGAATCGCACGAACCAAAAGTGCAGCAAAATGGCCTATGATATAAATATTACGTATATATTTTGCTGTACACTGATAGGAGCACAAGTCGGCTATTTGGTTCAAAGATCAAGTGAGAAAAAGTCATCAAAAGAGGGAAAACAAGAAGAGCAGAAAAAAAGTATATTTATGTTATATATTTTTTAAGTATATAATATATAATTATAGATTTTTTTTTATTGCACCTTTTCCCTTTTTTGGACACTTTTCACTTGAACTGTGAATAAAATCTACATTTAGTGACTGTCAACTGGACATCAATCATATTGTTTCCCATCAATCATCTTATTTATTTATTTTTTGGTGCCATGGGCAGAATTCAGAATCACGCCTCAAAACGAACATGTTTGGCCATTGCGTGTTTCATTCGGTTTGTGATTCGTTCGTCCATGTCTCGAAGACCCCCTAACAAGTGTTGCTTTATTTATGCTTTATATCTTTTGGAGAAACTTACCTTTGCACAGGCATACTGAAGTAGAGAATAGGCGCAGGCTTGTTCACCACTCAAACCTTCTTGCAAAAGCATGTCTAAGTCTGAACTAAAATAAAATAAAGGTAGACAATGAATACTCTGTTGCTACATGGGACCAGGCCTTTCCAGAGACTATCAGCATTTTTATTAGCCGTTAGAATTTTAGGCCACAATAACTAAATGTCAAAAGAAAATTCAAGTCAGCTGTGTTTATAGTTTGGCTAATGTTGGCCTAAAATCTAAAATTCAGTTTGAATTCTCTACGAATTTAATGCAATTCACACTAAGCCTGCAATAAATTTTTGATTGAATACTTTAACCATATATTCTATTTTTTACCCTTTTTATATAGCATTTGTTTTAAGGACGTCGCTTTAAAGATGTTGAAGAGAAATCTGGTACTTACGTGCTACCCACCCGCTCGCAGGTGAGAGTTGCTGTAAAAAGTGAAAGAGGTGAAAATCAGTGCTTATAGTTATTTGAGTCAAATTTGAAAAAAAACTAAAAACTTTTATATTGGTAGCATACTCACCATCTGCTGCAAAGGATTTACACTACAGTAAAAAAATAATAAAAAAAATGAAATCAGAAATAATTAATAGAATATGCAGCTCAGAAAGAAGAGCTTTAGTACCCAACAATTTTGCAGCTCAAGTGAACTTCAAACACCATCAATCTCCAGCTTTTTATTTTAGTTTAACACACACCAGTATCACAGAATGTGGTAGCAGAAATGGGATCTAGACATTTTGCAATTTTTTGATTTTTGTTTTTCTCAATGTTAATCAATGTTCAAATTTAGCTTTTCACGGACAGAATGATTCTTTTTAATCATCTCAGATCAGTTTTTGATTGGATTCTTATATAAAACACATCGTACTCACTGAATTGCTTATCACTACCCCTGAAGTTGCTACTGTTGTAGTTTGAGTAGTTGTCTGTTCTGCAGTAGCAATTGGTGTAGTTGGAACAACTGTTGTCTGTAGGACAGAAATTTTATTATTTTAGATGTTGACATCCAACCGACGTTGTGATGCCAGAAATCAGGAGACCTCAAGAGTGATCATTTGCTATTTTTGAATGTACGTGTGTCTTGAACATAAATAATCAGTTTGTGTGTCTGTGATCGCTTGATCAATCAATGTGTATCTCATTTGACTTACACAGCTCTTGTACTTTTTATAAAACGTGCAACATACATGTTTCAGAACAAGTACAAGGTCTTTAAAGGAGACTTATGCATACATAAATAATCTATAGTTAAATATGATATAAATTATATATTACATATTATAGGGTTGAAACATTTTACTACACCACAGTATCACAGAATGTGGTGGCAGGAGTGGGATCCATTAATTTTGCAATTAATTTTTTTTTTAAATTTGTTCTCAATGTTAATCAATGTTTACATGTAGTTTTTCTCAGAAATAATTATGTGTTTTAATGATCTCAGATCAGTTTTGATTGGGCTTGCTTATAATAAACACATCGTACTCACTGATTGGCCATTCCCTAGCACTGTAGTTCCTACTGTTGTAGCTAGAGTAGTTGTTTCTTCTGGAGTAGTAGTTGTTGCAACTGCAGTAGATGTCTGTAGGACAGAAATTGTATTCTTTTAAATGCTGACGTTCACCCAGCGATGTGATGGAGGAAATCAGAAGACCTCAAGAACAACAACTTGCTATTTTTTAATTTATGTGTGTCTTGAACATAAACAAATCAGTTTGTGTGTCTGTGTTCACTTAATCAGTCAACGTATATCTCATTTGACTTACACAGCTCTTGTTCTTTATATAAAACGTGCAACATAGATGTTTCAGAACAAGTACAAGGTCTTTAAATATTATGTAGTTAAATATAATATTAATTATATATTACATATTATAGGGTTGAAACATTTTACTACACCACAGTATCACAGAATGTGGTGGTAGAAGTGGGATCCATTAATTTAGCAATTAGTTTTTTTTAATTTGTTCTCAATGTTAATCAATGTTTACATGTAGCTTTTCACAGAAATAATTATTTGTTTTAATGATCTCAGATCATTTTTGATCGAGCTTGCTCATAATAAACACATCGTATTCACTGGTTGGCCATTTCCTACCACTGTAGTTCCTACTGTTGTAGTTAGAGTAGTTGTTTCTTCTGGAGTAGTAGGTGCTGCAACTGTAGTATTTGACTGTAGGACAGAAATTGTATTCTTTTAAATGCTGACGTCCACCCAGCGATGTGATGGAGGAAATCAGAAGACCTCAAGAGCAACAACTTGCTATTTTTTTTAATTTATGTGTGTCTTGAACATAAACAAATCAGTTTGTGTGTCTGTGTTCACTTAATCAGTCAACGTATATCTCATTTGACTTACACAGCTCTTGTTCTTTATATAAAACGTGCAAAATAAATGTTTTAGAATAAGTACAAGGCCTTTAAAGGAGACTTATGCATAAATAAATATTGTATAGATAAATATAATATAAATTATTTTTCTTTTAAGACATGTCAGTGAATGTCTCTTTGGCCAAATAGAAACTACTTAGAGTGTTTATATTAGTTTAGTTATCCACCTATATTTCAATATTTCCAAATAGCTGGGACATGACTTGTTCTCTCAGTTAGCTATTTATCAGCACAAGCACAATCCTGAATTCATTTCAAGACGGCTCTGATACACCTCCATGGAATTTATCTTATCAGGAAATTCCAATAAAACGTTCTTCAAAGTTAAAGGCTAATATGGAACAATTGTACCATTGATGTTTTCTTATATATTCCTCTCAATCTTAACAGAAGCAACTAAGATGGGGTTTATGCACAGAGTAAGAAATAATGAAATAAGGCTTAGATATTCATGGAGTAAATATTTGAAGTCCCTTGCTCAGTGATGTACGCAGCAGTGGGCGGCGGGGGGGTGGGGGTGTTGTAGCAGTCCCGCCTTTTACTATGTGTAGTGTGGCCTTGTGGATTGAGGTAGAGGAACGGGGTATAAGAGACCAAAAAGGGCATAAGAGACATAAGGGGCATAAGAGACACAAACTGGGGGTAAGAAGAAAGGGGGGCATAAGAGGCACAAATTGGGAATAAGATGCAAGGAGGTATAATGATGCAAGGGTGGTGTAAGACGCAAGTAGGGCATAAAGAGGCAAGGGTCAACACAAGACACAAGATGGGAAGGAGACAAAAATGGTTGGTTAAAAACACAAAAAAGAGGTAAGAAACATAAAAGGGAAAGAGACATAAGAAAGGGAAAGGGAGCATAAGACATAAAATGGGGTTATGAAAACTTGAGGAGAGCACAATAAACAATTCAGAGAGTACGCCTATACATACGCTTCTGTCCAGGTCTTAAAAGTTACTTGCCACTGCAAGACTAGATAGTCCATGGAATGCCAACTGGGGTTGAATTTCTTCTTGACAGTGTTTAATTTTCACGCACCAATGGCTAGTTTCGAGTGGAACTTCTAAACCCTGCTTATGGTATACTAAAGACTAGTTGGGCCCATTTTATGAAGCCATAGCACACAGGATTGCAGCCACACTAATAGTGCCAGAATGTGCCAGGATGAACCTGAATATAATAAGATTTTTTGAGCAGTCTACATGTAGTTAGCTCTTTAATTTCAATAAAAGGTTAAGAAGGACCAGCCAGCCAAATTCCACTACTTGAACACAGGTAGACTAGCTATCAGAAAGCAGAGGACATGATATTAACAGTAAGTTAGAAAGTGGCATGACACCGATCATGTGCAAGTTGATTAAGATGCACAAGAGGGCACTAGGTCTAAAATTAATGATCAAGAGGGAAAGTTGGATTAGAAACCATCCAGAGCCAGGTTCTCATTGGCTCAAAAGAAGGTGAGCACCACCATAACTACTGTGTATAAAACTATTAAGTCAAAACATAGTACACTAGGGGGCTTCTCCCTTTTTTGTTTCCCTTTTTCTTTCTCTGAGGAAATTTGAATCCAGTTAAAGGGTGCAGTGTCTCCTTACGACACTACGGTGGAAGTGACTTGAGCCTGTCCTGTTTGAGGCTCTATTCCATGTGAGTTTGACCATTGCTATAACATCAAAAATCCCCATTATTTACAGATTTACACTATATTGTGTTGTATTGTGTTTTCTTTACTTCTATGTATCAACATACATCTGAGATTTAACCCTAAATTAGGGTAAGTGAAAATATATAGCGCTTCACTCATTTGACTAGTAAGATCTGGATTTATACCCAGTTCATACTAGATTCACTTTGGTTCACTTTTATGTTGAGTGGGGGAAGGAGAACACCCACTAGAGTGTATAGCTGCTTGCATATCACGGTACTAAATTTATAAGCGCACTGGACACAGTAACCACTAGCTTTAGAAATTATTTTAATGATTCTTTTCAGTCTCGATATGGGTTTGTTAAGTCAAAACAAATTGTACTCACAGTACGGCTTGACATTACCACTCCTAGATCAGTTATTGTATCTATTTCAGTGCTCCATACAGTTGTTATTTCTGGAGCACGAGTTGGGTCAGTCAAGGCAGTTGTCTGTAGGACAGAATTTTTTTTTTTTTAAATGTTGATATCCATCCAAGCACATGATGGAAAAAAGCAAAAGTTCAACAACAGTGGTAATAATCCGTTCAATTGACATGTGTCTTAGTTATTTATTCAAGCAACTGGGCACCTGTTTTTTTTTAAGGGTTTCTTCAGGGCACCATGTCCACTTCAATTTTTTCAAGTGGTCATATATCGTAGAGTCTGTATTTGCAGCTTTTTGCTTTGAAATGCTGTACATACACAAGTTTAACCCCTCTGTTGCTAAAGTGCAACTCCACCTCTGGAAGCATCACTGGGTGTCATCAGCCAGCCCAGAACTACACTTCTGTACTTGTTCATGTCAATTCTGTGCAAATTTTGATCCACTAGATAAAAATCATTGGCTGAGAGTGGTCAGATGATGCTCTCAGCCAAAGAATGGCCTGGACGATTGGTATACGGCTTTTGAAGCTCTGCGGAAGTCTAACATCATAAACCCTGTTTCAGAGGAGACCCGAAACCTGGCAGGACAAGGTAAGAGGGCAAGCCATCGTAAAACAGTTTTCCCCATACCAAGAAATGGCACCAGAATACTCATAATTCTGTAACCACTACAGTGGACTCTAATCATTATGATGGTTGAATCCATCTTAAGTAACCTTTAATTAGTTGATGTAAATCTTTTTCATCTTACATTGTTCTTTTGAAGTTTATATAAACAGCACAACATATTTTATAGCTATAAGTGTAAAGTTAAAATGCCAAGACTTGTATTTATGTACAAGGGTATGAAATAGTCAAATTACTCTGAGGTATCTATCCTTTTATACGCATGGGGGTTCTTGTTACGGATTCTGGAATATCTATGGCATTCTAGAACCTCTCTGAGCCCCTTCTAGTAGTATGGCAGATTGTAGCCAGATGTATAGTGATCTGTCAGTGTTATCATACAGATTATTAGGAGTAGAGGCACTGATGTTAAAACTGAGGTACAAAGTATCATGGCTCCGACCAGTTGGAGAGTATCGGACACGGAAAAGATGGCACCTAGTCCGAAATTAATGATTGAGAAGGATAGATGGAATTGGAAATGAAAAGGATAACATAATTATCCAAAAGAGAAATTAATCTTGCATCCTTTGTATTGGCTCTAATAAATTTAGGTTTGCTGTACTTCTGAAGTGGAAAAGGGAAGAGAAGGATGGATTATTGATTGGTGGGGAAAAGAAAATGAAAAGAGAAATATAATGGCGGATATAGAGGAAACTATTAAGAGATTTTAAGAGTAATAGAAGAGAATTGGCAGGTCCCCACATTTATATGGAAATCAAAAAACACTTAAAAAAAAAGAATACCAAAAAAATTAGGAGAATGTCACCAGATCATGTGGTTTTTATATGTCATGTTGCTTGGGAGGAAAATTTTCTAATTTATCATTATCATACTGCAGAATTTTCTTTTTTGTAATAATATTTTTTTTTATTCCACCTACGCCTAAGAATGTGGCCTAGCATTTTAAGCGAAGGTGGGGACAAATTCCTATAGTTTTTGTATGTTTGCCAGTGTACCTGGGGCAGATTGGGGATCTATTTTTTTTTTAACTACAAAAAAACATTGCAAGCATTTCATAGAATGTAACCAGAGGCTATATTACATATCTATGCAATAACAATTAACAAAGTGCTCTAACAGAATACTATGATAACAGAATAAAACATACCTGTGCATTAACGTGACCTGCAAATACAGAATAAAAAGAAAAATACTTTAGTATTGTTGCCAAACTGATGTATAGGCGATGGGGATCTGCTATGTGCCTCGCTGAAAGATATCATCATCTTCCAAGGGTCTAAATCAGGGCTGCAAAATAGGTAGATCCACAAATGTTGTAGAACTACAACTCCAATTATGCTTTGCTTGTCTTTAGAATGCCTCTAGAATAACAAAGCATCATGGGAGTTGAAGTTCTATAACATCTGGTGATCTACCTATTGGGCAACCCTGGTCTAATTGCTCAGTTCTGGCCAAGACCCATTTTCTTGGTACTCAAGTAAAAGGATAAGGAATACCACTCATTAATTGCTAGTTTGTCAGACATGTTGAAGAAGTATTTAAATGGTTGTTCAATCAGTGCCAACTTAAGCTTGCTGAGGGATAAGTGGGGGAAGTGTCTGTCTTAACTTACTAACTTTATCATCAAGGATTGTGACTCACTGACCACCAAGTCCCATCCAACCACAGGCAAACCTAGGTGTAAAGGTATAACTTTGCACACCAGTGTAGGAAAAGTTCTAGAAGTGGAACAATCAGCGAGAACATTCTATAGGTTCCCAAATATTCCACTGGACTTTAGAAGAGAGCCCCGGAATAGCCTATAGTGTATAACACCCATTTGCTCAATAAAAAAAATGTGTTCCTGCATCGCATTAATAATTTACCTGAAAGCAGGAAGCCTGCTATAAACAGGAACGACAGCGCCTCTTTCCCCCCCATCATTCCTGTCCCACAGTCTTTGGTTCCTTTCTCTGTTGAAAAAGAAAAACACGTTATTTCTTTTATTTGTTTTATAGGTGGAATAAATCCACATTCCTGAAGTCAACAGCAATATTTGTCCACCCCTCTTTGTGACACTTAAAAATTCAAATTCTGTTCCTTTTCAGACATTTCTCCCCCGCATTATAAGATTATGTAGAGGGTCTTAGCATGCATGCGTGCAGCATTACGGCATGCATTGCATTTGTAGGTTTTTTTGCCTATGGGACCATACCGCATTGGAATCCTAACTGCGATATGCTCCCACCTAGCGTTGACCTTTCTGTTGAAGATGCCTCAACATAAATACTTTTTTAAAGGACAAATTCTGAAAGTAGGACATCAAAGATCCTGGACATCACCCTTGAAGTTATCCTGGGCATCACCTGTTTCCATCACTGACCCACTTTTAAGCATCTTTCTGATGAACGTAATGAACTTCAATAGTGTTTTTTTTTAACATTGCTCCCAAGTTCTGAATTTTAGCATTGAGTTCATGACACCATCCACAAGCTAGTCCTCTCACAGCTACTACTCCTACTAGACTGGAAGCTCTTTCAAGCAAGGTTCTCAATACATAGAGTGTCATTTTTGCTGACATGATTACTTGTTATTTCGTAATAGTGTATCACAATATGTTTCCGTTTTATAAATGCACCAATGTACTACTGATAAAAGCTTTCATTATGCTCTTTGCATTTTTATGACTAGAAAGACATATCTGTTTACCTTTGTTATATATGCCTTGAGGACTACACATTTACTATCATTTCTCTTTGTATGAATGTAAAATGCATTGGATGACACTCTGCAGTGATGCTAAAGGCTGAACAGAAGATTATATCATGAGTTATTCACAGGGCAATAGTTACATAATTTACTGAGAATGATATTGATCTGAGCAAAACATTGTTTTGTTATTTTTATCATTTCAAATTTAAGAATGAAATTAGGTTTTGACAATCTTTTGCTTCAATCTCAAACATTTTGAGAAATTTGACTACACCCACTGTTACCATCATCAAAGCCACCATCAATTAATGTAAAAAAAAAAAAGGCTTAGACCAGCTGTATCTAAACTTGGCTCTACAAATGTTTGTGAGTCATGCAGCCTACGATGCTCGATCATCCTATGGCTGACTGAGCTTCATGAGTTATGTAGACTACAAGCTTTTTCAGTGCTATATGTGACGCTACTGAGCTCGCCTCGTTTTTTTACCTCTTCAAACAATATTATTGATCTAGTATTTTCCTCTCGGAAAGGGTTGGACTATTGCTGATCACCAACTCATATCCCTCTCAGCCTTGTCAATATTATCTGCACAGATAATACATTCAAAACAAATTTAAAGAACCTGCATAGTGAGACCCTAAATTATGAACATAAAAAACAACACAAATAAGCAACCAAATACCTTTTGTGAAAGACCCCTATAGAGTCCCCAAAAATGCAAAAGTGATTCAAAAACCGACTTGGTGCCTCAGCTTACCTCTCCAACTTTATAGGGATTTCATAGTAAATCACATACCAATCATATTAAGTCTGTATGCTATCCAGTTTGATTAGAATGTAATATCTTAAACTGTGAATTCATGCCAGTATATCTATAGCATATCCAGTTAAATATATATATATATATATATATATATAAATATATATATATATCTTATATATAGACCCAATAATAAAAATATAATTAGAAGGCAATAAAAATAAATGAAATCCAATCCAAATTTCACCTATGATTAACTTGCCTATGCAAAGAAAAAGGCAATGGTAAAATGTGTTAAATATAATATATTTGTAAAATGTGTTGCCATTTTTTTCCATTTTTATCCCTAGAGTAGCTAATTACTATTTAAAAGATTTACAAAATTGTTAAACATAACCCAAAAAAAATAAAAAATCAAAACAGTTAAAAAAAAAAATTACGAAAATCTGGTAATCCAGTTGATCCACCTGACTGCATATACCAGGGAAAGATGGCTGATTTCAATAAAATACAAAAATGAAATGAAATTAGGGAATGAATAATTATCCATCGAGACTTACTGTAGGTGTTAGTTCTGTACACCTGTCTGTAGGAACCAAAGAGAAGTGGTACTGCAGCTGCAGATTAACCTGTACTTATAGTCTGGTCTTGCATTCAGAGAAAGAAGTGAGTTATGCTATGAGCTATTTGGACAGCAGTCAAGAAACCCAACCCACATATAACAGCCCTGTGTGTCACCACATTCCTTACATACACAGGTATATAGAATAGGATGAATACAATGCAGCCTTAGATATGCTTTCTATACCATTTCAAAGTACGCACAATAATGGACCTCAATTTTTAATAAAGCTCTCTAATAAATGTGCTCAGAAAAAAAAATACAAAAGTTGTAAAAAAAAACAAAAAACCTTAATGAATTATATGTTCCATGTTTATTCATTTATTCATTTTTTTATTGTAACTTTTAACTTATTTTTGTTTGGTTTTTTT
The DNA here is from genome assembly GCA_933207985.1 of Pelobates cultripes. NCBI lineage: Eukaryota > Metazoa > Chordata > Amphibia > Anura > Pelobatidae > Pelobates > Pelobates cultripes. Next base: position 135,691,793 of record OW240918.1, on the reverse strand, counting down.
ATACTTATTTTTGTGCCTAAGGAGGTTTTCTTTTTCGATTTTTTCTTTTTAAGTTGACTATATTTCATCGCATTATACACCGAGAAAAAGAAACAAAATTATAGAGCGCCATCTTCCACTTTATATGAGGAATACATAGGTTTAAAATAAAAAAATTATACTGCAAAGTATTGTTTGTCAAAACTCATTTTATATACAGGTGGTCCTCATTTTGCAACCTACCTGTTTAATGACGGCTCGCACTTACGACCAGCTCTCTCGCGGGGTGGTAAGTGCAAGCCGTCTTCAGAATTAGAGGGATTCCCTGCTCTGCTGTGTTCTTCTATGTTCAGGGATATTTCCCCGAACATAGACAAATGCAACAGAGCAGGGAATCCCTCTAATCTCTGTTCGGGGGAAATGTCCACAGACATGCACAGCAGAGCGGGGAATCCCTTAATCTATGTTCAGGGAAATTTCCCCATACATAGATTAGAGGGATTCCCTGAACTGTTGCGTTCCTCTATGTTCAGGGAATCTCTTAACTCCTCACTTTCCGACCAATTTGTTCTACGAACGGGTCATAGAAACAGAAGCCGGTTGGTAAGTGAGGAGGGTCTGTATTACATATGTTTTATATATTTCTCATTTGAGGAGCTTATAAATTAATTTCTTAAGTTTTTCAAATAAAGCTTGTGGCCCTGCAGTAACTCATTGTAGACGACTGAATTTAAACCACCATATATAGCTAACATTTATGGATTATGTTCATTAAACATTGAGTTTTGAAGTCACAAGTGGATTGAAAAATTTAGAAATGTAAGTTAACTTGGCATAAGTCACTGTGGCCTAAAATTACTGCAGCTTGTTGTCTCTTAACTAAATCACTTTCAATAATTATTTGATTTGAGCCTGTACATGGAATTCCTGCCATAGATAAGTCTAATCATGAAAAGTTGTAGTAGCTGGGAATACACAGAATATCTATAACCAAAGCCTCATTTAATCAGACCCTTTTACAAACATATTTAAAAATAAAAATATCATTAGGTACTGAAAATAATTTGCATGTTACTCCGTAACAGTATATAATTGCACAGTGATTCTAACAGCAGAACACAATGTGGTCTGTGGTCATGTGTAAATGCGTTTTGGTGAAAGTAACTATATACGAGCCAGGGTTTAAAAGTTACTCACAACCATAAGCCAGGTGGGTTAATGTGACTAACGGTGAATTTGGCTAAATAGTCACTCACCAATGAGTAGAGACGAGTGGAATTATTCAGCCGTGAAATAAAAGATAACTTATATAGCAATAAGAATGTGTTAAATAGTATTAAATCGAATGCTTAATGCAGAGCTCTAACACAGGATTCAAGATTGAAATATGTACATTGTGTTATAATGCAGTCGGGCTTGTTATATATGTAACCTAGATGTTTAATGTATGTATACATTTGTAACGGCACCCCCAGGCATAAAAGGGGTTAAACCGCCGTTTAGTAGATCTTCCCTTCCAGAGACACAGGCACAGCTACTGTAGACACCAATCCACCGAACGGGAGAAGAATATGAATGCTGTAAACAGCCGAACCAGAGCCATACGAATGCTGTAAACAGCCGAATAGGAAAAACCATACGAAAGGTTTACACTCCTAGCAGTCGAACTGGAACAGCATACCATAAATCCCCCCAAGAATGAGATAAGGCTCAGTTTTGAGGGTCAAGCAGGAACAGACAGAGCTGTGGGTTTATTGTTCTTACATACACATTAGTACCACCCACAGGGTTTTGGAAAACAACCAATAAACACGTACAATACACTCAGATGCTCCCACACAAAATCCTCCCCTCTGCCTGTGATACAATTACCTTACACAATGGGTAATGTAATTATCACAGACAGAGAAATACAGTTTTTCCACATTATTCATAACTTTAAAAGTATGCATCACATTCACATATGTCAAAATCATCCACATTGGTCCATTAGTTCAAAAGATAGATCAAAGTCCTTTGTGACCAAATGAAGCATGGCTTTTCTGCCCAAAAGCAGTTCAACAGAGTCTTCTATCCTGGAGATAATTGGGAAGTACAAATAATAAAACTATATACTGGCGCTCTATTGAATCAACAAAGTATTAAGTAAATGGACATATAATTGCTGCTATACCACCACATGTAATCTTTCCTCGTACACAAAACATAAACCAAATACAAAACGGTGTAGCGCTACATACAGATATAGAGTCTTCCAAAGTCTGAATGTCTGTCACTCCAAAAAATGGAGACCACAATGTAGAAATAGTGTCCTAGAAAATAATTACATTCTCATAGTGTGACACTGTAATCCAATATGTAAAATAAAACTCTGAATGAAACCACTCACATATTACTGAGCTAATCAACCTAGCTCAGGGGTAAGAGCTCCTAGGTCTGTGAAGGCGACCTTTCCCCTTCTTTAGTGTGACTTCTTTCCCACGCTGTAGCTAGGGCTCAAGCAGAGAGAACATATGGTGCAGTATGGTTTGAGACCAATATCATATGGATAACATAAGTATATATACTCACAAATATGGATCCACTCTTTAGGCTCTTTTCCAGCACATTATGTAGTTAAGCAGGAACCAATAGCCAAATATTATAAAATTATAAAAATATTATAAAAATCAAATATTTATTATAAAAATGTAAATTTAGAATTCCAATGGCCACTTACAATCTATAAAAATACAATACATGTATTGGTCTCAAACCATACCCGACCATATGTTCTCTCTGCTTGAGCCCTAGCCTTAGCCACCCTTTTGGTCACACTGTTTCTTAAGTGTTTGAAAGGAAACAGGAAGATGTTGACCATAGATTAACAGCACCACTGTAATGGGCTGGAATGGTTATGGTACCTTGAGTGCCCTTTAAACAACATAAAAATATCACAGAAATATTTAAGAAACTTTTTTTCTTCAGTGTATACAGGGCAGGTTTTTGACCTTCCCATCTTGTCACACATGTACAGTCTAGACTTAAAGCAGCTCTGTCACTGTCTGGGGTCTTTGCACAAATTGCAAAGATCGCCCTCTTTTCCGCTGGGTATCCTGTTGCTGCACGATACAGGAGAAGATGAGTAACACGAACATGAACTTGTCCCTTTGGCCGCTGCCCTGAACCTGTCTCTTGGTTCGGGAAATTACTAAACTTGATGACATTTGTTTTGTCAAGCGTAGAAAAAATACTAAGACAAAATAGTCCTTATGTTGTGTGATATCTTTTGACTGCGTTGGAATTTTAGTGAAATTCCACCACTGTCAATGTGAGTATTTCATAAAGATTATATCTTTATGAAATACATATTTTGTGGGCGTGGCGACAGAGCCGATATAACCCTGGGATAAGAATTTTTGATCGAGAGAGATTTTACATGATAAAGAATTGTTTTTGAACATGTTTTAAGAATGCTAGAATAAAAGGGATAGTGCCTTATGTCTTATTTATTTTGTTATAAATGTGTTCAGTTCAGCAGTGAAAGCATAACTATGGGATAATAGCAGAAATGTCCATAGTGATAAAAACACACTTGTAAAATGAGAAACAAAATAAAAATCAAGGAAATTACTCTTGGTTTTATTAAGATACATGACCAGGTAACTATATAATTTATCAGTGTGATTAAGAATAATTGTCCTTCTTGCAATTAACATAACTCATAATGAATATTATATTGACCGTTACGCTACAATGTATCAGCAACAACATATTTAAATATATTCACCAATTATCACTCTTAATGAGATGTGTGGATAAGATATATATTAGCTAGTATCCTGGGCTGCTGGGATTTTTAGGTGAGTTGTGAGTTTGGTGCTGAGCAAAAGCGTTCTATCTAATCTCACCTGTATTTAGATACATATGACCCATAAAATAAAACCAAAGGGTTTCTGGTGTGGAGCTTATCTGTTTTTCTATAAATTGACTTGGTAGTGGATATTTGACAGTAATAAAGGTATGATTATGCATGCATTTCCTTTAATTAAAACTCTTCTAGTCTCCAAATGCTATGTATTTTTTGAATTAATCTCTGGCCAAAGACATCAAAATGTGGCTGGACACTATAGTTGGGTTCTCTCTGAACTACTAAAAAAAATGTTCTCTGAATAGATCTTCCCGTAATCCCCCACATCTAACATAACATTTTAATTAAGTAGGCTAATGTAGACTGATGATAAACTTGCTAATTCAGATTGTCTTCTCATTTTAAGTGCCACTGTTACCCTAATGAAGCATGTGCACGTACATACTGAGAAGTATGCCTTTTGGTCTGCAAGGTCCCTGGTGGTTTCCTGAGTTTTTAACTTCATTTAATTTCAACTTATTTTTTTTTTAATCATTTTGTTTAAAAGTGTGCAAATTCTACCCTTCAGTGAAGTATGTGTAGATTCTCCATGTCGACTTTGCTAGAACTTCTGTTCTGATGATCTGTGCCCTGATTCCATAATCGATGTAATGGGTGGGGATGATACTGCTAGTCGTTACTGTGATACAATAAATGTTTTTGAGGGCCGGAAAAAAGCCTGGACAGTCTACATCTGTCGAGCCAGCTGCCCAGTTAGGCAACTCAGGAATAAGAACATAAATGATCCTAAGTCCTCCAATTCATATTCCCTCTGATTATTCAATGTTGTTGTGTAATATGTGGAAGGATTTGAGTAAAGATGAAATAGGAAAGGACTGCTGATGGTTACAATATAATCCCCCTCATTCAAGAATGGCTAACATCTCTGTAAGCTGTCAATTTTTAAAAGGGGAATTTGAGGATAATAGCATTGCTTCAGTGTGAATTTTACTTTACTGGAGGGTCAAAGATAAAGATAACTTGTCTAGATAGTGAACTTGTTTGGGCAAGTTCCACTAGAACTACTGTTCCCATATGTCAAACACATTTTGTCATTTGTTATATGACAAAGCAATGTGATGCTCTGATAAACAATCTGCACTATTGAGAATGCCTTCTTCTCATCATTAAAACATCCACTAGCTTGCAGCAGATGCTCTTGGATTGACAGATTGTATTGACAAATTGTCCAAATTAAAAGCCTTTTTGTTAGCAGCTCTACCAATTCCCCATTCAACCAACTTGTTATTTTGTCTATCAACTACTATCCCCAATAAAAAACAAATATATAGTTTTGTATATCTATAACCTGCTGGATGTTGGTCCAGCCAGCAATACAGTATGTTGCTTAGTGCCAAGGAGTAACCACATAAGAGGCAAAGCATTGTAAAATGGAAAACCACTCCAGGGTACTCCTGGTATCATAACCACTACAGCCAGCTGATAGTTACCATTTTAGAAGTTTTGTGTTGTGTTCTAAATTTTTTACTTGCAATGTGTCTATAGATTAAGGCCAGTCCTGGGCGGGTGCACATACCCAGGCCCCAGGCAGCTGAGGCAGAAGAGGGAGCGCCAAAACGGTGGGGCTAGTGGTGGAACTACAGGGGTCAAAATTGTAATTGGGCCCCTGAGTTCCACCTGTCGCAGGGGGCACAGGAACTGGTTGGCCGGCCAACTTTGACCTCATCAAAGAGGGCTCTTATTCACTAAGGCAGAGTAGGTGCCTGCTTACCTGGATGGCAGGCAGGTACCTACTCTGCCAAAATATAACAGTCTACCCCAGTAAACGTGGACCCCACAAAGGAGATCCCCACTGGACCCCAGTGAGAGGATCCACATAAAGCTCTCCCAAAGGTAGGGAGGCTGTATGGGCCTAAATAAAATAAAATAATACTAAAATAAATAACATTAATTTGTGAGTCTATGTGCAAGAAAGTGTAAATGTGTGTGTGTGTCTGTCTGTCTGTCAGTGTGTGTCTGTCAATGAATGTATCTGTCAGTGAGCAAGTGTGTTTGTCTGTCATTGGGAGTGTGTCATTGTGTCTGTCAGCGAGTGATTGAGTCTGTCCGTGTGTGTCTGTCAGTGAGTGTGTGTGTGTCTGTTAGTGAGTGTGTCTGTCAGTGAATGTGTGCGTCTGTTAGTGAGTGTATTTCACATCAGTGAGAGTGTGTCTGCAACACTCGGTCAGTGAATGTGTGTCAGTGTGTCTGTCAGTGAATGTGTGTGCGTGTGTGTGCACCTGTCTGTCAGTGTGTATCTGTAAGTGTGTCTGTCAGTGAATGTGTCTGTTAATGAGTGTGTTTCAAATCAGTAAGAATGTGTGTCTGTCATTGAGAGCATGTGTCAGTGTGTCGGTTAGTGTGTCTTTCAGTGAGTGTGTCTGTCAGTGACTGTGTGTATGTCTATTAGTGAGGGAGTGTAAAATCAGTGAGAATGTGTCTCTCATTGAGAATGTGTCTCTCATTGAGAATGTGTATCAGTGTGTCTGCCTGTGAATTAGTGTGTGTGTCTCTCAGTGTGTGTCTGTCAGTGAGTGAGTGTGTCTGTCAGTGTGTGTCTGTCAGTGTGTGTTTGTCAGTGAGTGTGTATGTGTCTGTTAGTGAGTGTGTTTCAAATCAGTGAGAGCGTGTGCCTGGACATTTGTAAAGGGGAGGAGTTAGAAAGATGACCATGCACCAAAATAAATTCTGCACCAAGGCATCTGTGACCCTACTATCAGCCCTGCATAGTTGCATTCGCCCCTCAAGCAAAACTGTGATGCCTTTTCTTCCCACCCTATAGAGTTTCTCTTTTTTTTCCTGACCTCATCCGGACCTCATCCTGGAGTGTTCTGTTATATGTTTTATTAGTTGGCTGAACAGGGCTAGATTATGGCCAGTGTTCCATTTACTGTGCTGTTTTGCATTTACCACAGTTCACCAGGTCCAGTACTGACATGACACACACTTACAGCAATGGAAGCAATTTTCGGTTGTTTGATAAATAAAAAATAAACATAGTGATAGTGCAATTTCATAAATAGCCACTTTTTTTTTATTAATGTAAAAAGAGGAAAGGACACCCAAATTAAATTAAATGTCCTTTACTTGCCTCTCGTGCCCCTGCAGGTTTGCAAAATGAATTAATGGATCGAAGCTTTTACCATAAAATTGAATTTACAGGTAAAAAATATGTAAGAATGCTGGTAACAGATACCTGTACCTTCAAGGAAATTGTTTAGTTTAATATTTCAGGTGACGCATTTTACTCTATTTTATTTCTTTGTCTCCTTTGAAGCTATGTGTTTACAATATTAATTGAGCTAAATATTTTTTCCAAATACTTGCTTTGCCAGCAAAGTTATTTGCATAGTTTCAAATATAGCTTGTCAATGTCACTTTGGCTACTCCCCAGCCTCCACTACATATGTATGTCAAGTAGTCAATATAGATATATTCTAGTGTTTCTTTAAACTGCTGTGATTGGTGGGAGTTATAACTGCAGGCAGAAGCTTCTAATTACAGATAACGTACTGTACTACTGGATTAATTCAACTTTTCTGTGACAAATGTATTTGCCATATTCCTGATATCCTCTGTCCTTGTATATTTGTCAGGCTGAATGCTTTTAGATTTTCACACACAATTGACAATCAGACAAAGAGAATTTAAGTAAGTGCAAAAGTTAGGTTTTAAATTGAATTTTAATTTATTTAAGGATACACGTTAGGGAACACTGACATGGCCTCTGTGCAAAAAAAATTGCATTCTCAGTTGCTCAGTCGACTCAAATGTAATTAATCTTTGGACTCAATAAGATCTTATATAGAACCTTACCATCTGTAAGAAGATGGCTACATGGTCACAACAAGCACCATGCTATGCTGCAATAGACAGAAATTCCTGGAGAGATGGGACCAAAATATATTGATCTAGAAATATTTAGAAAGTCACTTCTGAACCATAAAAGTGAGAGCAAAAACTCTTTAAATAATGTGAAACTTCCTGCAAGGGTGCATATGTGACTAATCCATGAAGTAACAAAAATACCCAGGACAACATCTAAGGAACTGCAGCCCTCTGTAGACTCTGCTTTGGACAGTGTGTTCATGATGCAACAATAAGAACGAGATTGAGCAAAAATGGAATTCATAGGAGAATTGGAAGGTGGAAATCACTGCTTACTAATCATTAGAGCTAATCTCCCATAAAAAAAAACCCCAACATGGATGACAGCCAAGCCTTTTGGGATAATGTTGTATGGACAAACAATTAAAGAGTGGAGACACAGCGATTCACAATAAACACATACCAGCAGTCAAACATATTGGTAGTCCTGTTTTCTACTTGAAAATTCTGAAGGAGAACGATTGTCAGTCTCTAATCTGAAGCTGAAATGTAATTGCATTATGCACCTGGATAAAAATTCAAAACAAGTCCACCTCACAAAGGCTCAAAGGAAAAAACATGTATAAATAATAATAATATAATATTAATAAAGTTGTGGTGCTCACTAATCAAACTTCTGATATGATTTCCAGTATAATAATGTAGCAGGATATTAAATGACAGCTGATGTTTAAAAACCCTCCAGTTATAAGAATTCCATGAAGAAAAGTGGGTCAGATCCAACACAAGGTTGTGAAAGACTGAAAGTCCAAATATTAATTGAATATGAGGGGTGAAGGAGAGTTTGGAGTCAAAAAGAACACCCAAGCTGCAAGACTTAGAGTTAGAGCAGATGGTAGCGCCATTGACTTGGAGGTACACAAACAAGGGAGCAGCAACACTTGAGGGAGGGAAAACCAGAAGTTCTGTTTTGGACAGGTTCAGTTTAAGGAAATGAGCAGCCATCCAGTTGGAAATAGCAGAGAGACAGTCAGAGACTCAAGTCAATAGGGTTGGTTAGAAATCAGGGAAGGACAGATACGTTTGCATGTCATCCGCATAGAAATAATACTGGAGGCCAAAGAAGCTGATGAGTTTACCAAGGGAGGCAGTGTAGATTGAGAACAATAGGGGACAAAGGACAGACCCTTGGAGAACACCAACAGAGAGGGATTGGGGAGAAGAGGCAGAGCCAGAGAAAGAAACACTGAATGAGCGCTGGGAGAGGTAGGAAGAGCACCAGGAGAGAGCGGTATCTAGTAGACCGAGATTATGGAGAATGAGAAGAAGCTGTTGATGATCAACAGTGTCAAAAGCAGCAGAAAGGTCGATAAGAATTAGGATAGAGTAGTGGCCATGGGATTTAGCAGAGATAAGATCATTGTATACTTTGGTCACAGCTGTTTTAACAGAGTGACGAGTGCGGAATCCAGATTGAAGCGGGTCAAGCAAAGAGTTAGATTCGAGGAAGTCTGTTAATCTCGCATACACAACTCGCTCAAAGATTTTGGAGACAAACGGCAGTAGCGAGATAGGGCGCTGGTTGGGCGGGGAATTAGAGTAAAGATTGGGCTTTTTTAGAATCAGGGTTACAGTTGCATGTTTTTATAGGGTAGAGGAAATGTGCCAGAGGAGAAGGTAAGATTGAGAATTTTTGTGAGAGGCAGAGCAAGAGAAGGAGACAAAATGCGGATGAGATACGAGGGAAAATAATGATAAACCTCTGCTGAAAAAATATAATATTTCCCCGAAGACATTTATATATTGGACGTAGCTTTTACAACTTGGGTGAAAACAGTAAAGATAGAGGCAAAATAGATACATTAAAAGTTAAATATGCATTTAACTCATTCATTTTCTAAAATGTATATTCTTTTAAACTGTTAAAGCGGCACTGTCATGCCGAACTTACCTTTCTTTAATCGATTCCTCTTCTCTCCCTCTGTCAGGATCTGTTCTTCATTTCTTCCTGACTGCTCTAGTTTTCTTTAAAACATAAGACAAAGTAGAAACTACTTTGTCTTATGGAGATTTCCTACGCCTGACCAGCTATGACCAGCGGAGGAGCAAAGTGTGCTTCGTTTCCGGTGATCAAAGCAATATTCCCACAATTCTCACCTTTGATCCGTGATCTCGCGATGCTTCCTGTCAGTATTCCCGAACTTAAACAGAACGCCGCCGAAACTACCGAATTTTGTCCCAACAGAATGAGAACAGTTTCTCCATTCGTGTTAGGACGCAAATCGCGACTTTGTTCGGATCGTAATTTCATTTGAATGAATGAAACTCCGATCCTATTTGTGCCGCAGCTGCATCTTGCAGCCGCTTAGTAGATAGCACCCTAATTCCCACAGTATTAGGGAGCTATCTACCAAAAGGCTGAAAGACCTAAATTGGTCTTTCAGACAAATTTACTAATACTGAGTAAAGATTACTTAGAATTAGTAAATTCTGCTCCTATCCGCTATATCGCGAGTAGGGGCATGTTTAGTAAACAGTGGATAGCCCGTGGCTGCTCACTGTTAAAAAACCCAAAAACCCTAGTATCCCCCCTCCCAAGCCCCCAGCTGTGCCACGCAAGTGGGGGGGCTATTAAACTGAACAGGGGACATATTGCACCCCCCGGTCCCCACCCCTGAGCGGTGGGTAGGGGCCCTAAATAAACAATAAGGGGGGACCTATCATCCTCCCCCCAGCCCCCACCCCTGAGCGGCGGGTGGGGGCCCTAAATAAAAATGGGGGGAACCTATTGTACTCCCCCCTGGCCCCCACCCCTGAGCGGCGGGTGGGAGCCCTAAATAACAGTAAGGGGAGAACCTAGTGTCCCCGGCCACCTCACCTTATTGTTATTTAGGGCCCCTACCCACCACTCAGGGGTGGGGGCTGGGGATGGTGACGATAGGTTCCCACCCTTATTGTTAGTTAGGGCCCCCACCCGCCACTCAGGGGTGGGGGGTAGGGGGAAGGGGACAATAGGTCCCTCGTTCATTCTATTACACAAAATCCATTTTACCCTTAAATTATGTCATTTTGCCCTACTCTCTTTAGAATGTCAGGATGTTTGAGTTGGGCCCTCAGCCCCTTCTGTTCGTGTATGTCTAACATGTCTTGTTGCAACTTCTTGTTTGTTAGTCCACCTATTTTACATCACTGCTGAATTTGTTGGTGCTTTATAAATAATAATAATAAAAAAAATCACCATTCATAGAATGCATTGGAATATAAGTGATATAATTTACTTTGTCTCTTACATATTGTGCATATGTTTTTACCTGGATTTGAGGAGTTAATTATATATATATAATTTATATTTGAATATATAGTTTTGCTTTTTTTAAGAAGACGTGAAATTTCTCTAATACCAATACTGTAATTCCCTAGCGTTTCTGCTACAGAATTCACAATGTTTATTTTCAGTTTGAAGGGAGTCACTGCCTATTTAATAAACAGACATAAGGTGCACCTATTGTTTTGTTGACATTGTACCTTGAACAATCTTTTGTCACTGCGCCTACACCTTGGTGAGTACTTTCCATATAGAATGTGTAGAAAGGAGATAAAATGACTTCTTACAGACTCAACGTGATTACAAAGGAAAAAAACACAAGTGTACGTCGAGATATAAATAAACTAGCTCAAACACAGAGTTAATATGCAACCAATGCAGCTGCGACGGACACACAATGGTTCTAAAGCGAGTCATGGAGTCTACATCTCCATGGCGATGTCACCTAAACAAAACTCATTATTAAGTAATAATGAATAAAATAATGATAATTTACAGGTATTTGATCATGGCGCACTTTACCCTCTTCCCAAGATTGTGCTTTAATAAGCAGTTCCTTAATTTTACCCAGTGACATTTAATTATCAAATGGACAGTAGACTGAGCAAACTCTGGTGGGAAAAGAAAATCTGCAACCATGAGGTTTGAACAAGTATTTAATTTGACTTAGTAAGGATCCTGCTGGAATAAAATATTGATGATTTGATTTATATATCAGTGTGCCTGGTTAAAGGACCACTATAGGCACCAAGACCACTTCAACTTAATGAAGTGGTCTGGGTGCCAGGTCCACCTAGGATTAACCTTTTCTGCTGTAAACATAGCAGTTTCAGAGAAACTGCTATGTTTATATTAGGGTTAATCCAGCCTCTAGTGGCTGTCTCATTGACAGCCGCTAGAGGCGCTTCCGCGCTTCTCACTGTGATTTTCACAGTGAGAGCACGCCAGCGTCCATAGGAAAGCATTGAGAATGCTTTCCTATGGACTGGCTGAATGCGCGTGCAGCTCTTGCCGCGCATGCGCATTCAGCAGATGACGGGAAAGGAGGAGGAGAGTTCCCCCTGCGCCGAGGGAGCCCGGCGCTGGAAAAAGGGTAAGATTTAACCCCTTCCTCTCCATCTAGCCCAGCGGGAGGGGGACCCAGAGGGTGGGGGCACCCTCAGGGCACTATAGTGCCAGGAAAATGAGTATGTTTTCCTGGCACTATAGTGGTCCTTTAAAGTTTCAGAAATAAATCAGCAATTTATAAGATATATTTATTAAGAACCTGGCATCCATAAATTGCTTTAAAAACCTGGAGCAAACATATACTTACCTAGAGATCACTAATCCACCACATATCACTTCTAACAGGGCATCCTGGAACGGGTGGAAATGTTGGGCAGATGCATGCTAAGAGTTGTGGCATGCAACCCCATCATTTGTGGTCAAAGTAGGGCGAATGCTTGCACTTCTTACAGCAGCCTTGGATGCAGTCTTTACTGCTATACCAAATTACTGATAGTATAGTGTTAAAACCCAAGAAGGTTGTTTGCATAAAAAAGGAAATTATTTTTCATCTATAATTTTTTGTTTGGGTGGTCTAAGCATTTTGGAAAATGGCAGTGCTGTATAAATTTCAATCATAGCTGATCATGAATATTTATAAGGGATCAGAGTGTAAGTTTTCTCATTCCATGGGAATTCCAATAGCAGTACTGTATTGCTGCTGGCTAAAATAGTGAGTTCTTTAGGGATGGAGTAGATATATTACCCAGTTATTTCCCCAACAGTAGTGAGCTAGAAATGATTTATGGGAACATAGTGATAAACATAAGAGTACAATTGTGTAGTAGAAATTCCTGGCACATAGAGCAAAGCGAGGTACGGTAAGTGCAATAGGTATACCACATATGTATACAAGGGAGGGCTGGCAAGGTGTACGGGAGAGCAATTGAGCCCCTCAGCTAGTAACATACTCTGGGTGTGATCTGTGGCTTCACAGCAACTTCTATCTACTCAATAAAAGCAACATGACTGTGTTGGTCTAGTGTCCCACAATCTGAATGTTGTTCAGGCCTGGGCTGGATGGGATATTTTGCAGAGACTGCAGTACATGGTTTCCTTAGTTCACTGGTGTTTTTCCAGACACTAGGACCTGCCCCCAATATTCATAGCATCAACATAGGCGTGCGCACGGGGTGTGCCGGGTGTGCCTGGTCACACCCTAATCCCCACGGCACGCCTATGTAGTGAGACCGGCAGGGGAGATCTCAGGATCCCCCTGTTGGCTTATGCAGAGCCGGCGCTATCCGAGCCCCGGCTCTGCTCTAAGCCTCCCCTCACCGACCCACAGGTAGGGAGGGAGGCAGGAGAGGACCCAGGTGGCTCTTGCCAGCAGCTCCGCCGGGTTCCTCTCACGAGATCTGAGCGTTGCCACGGCAACGCTCAGATCTCGCGAGAGTGAACTATAGCCCCACAGGCTAGAGTTCACTCTCCACTGGACCACCAGGGAAGGCAGAAAGGATCCCCCCTCCCTACATAAGGTAATAAGGGAGGGGGGATATTAAGTAATCTGCCTCCAACTCCACTGGACCACCAGGGAAGGCAGCAGCATGGTCCCCCCTCCCTACATAAGGTAAGAAAGGAGGGGGGATATTTATTAACTAATCTGTCCCCACCTCCACCCCCACAAATCACCCAAACATACAGCACACACACAGCACACACACACACACACAGCACACACACACACATACATCACACAAACAGCACACACACACAGCACCCACACACATACAGCACCCACACACACACAGTACACTAACAGCACCCTCACACACACAGCACACAAACAGCACACTCACACACAAACAGCACCCTCACACAGCACACTAACAGTACCCTCACAAACACACAACACCCACACACAGCACGCAAACAGTACCTTCACAATCACACAACACAACCACACAGCACACAAACAGCCCCCTCACACAGCACATGACACCCACACACAGCACACTAACAGGACCCTAACAAACACACACACACAGCACACTACCAGTACCCTCACACACAGCACACACACAGCACCCACACACACATACAGCACACACACACAGCACACACACAGCACCCACACACACAGCGCCCACACACACAGCACCCACACACACAGCACCCACACACACACACAGTACACTAACAGCACCCAAACACACACACACAGTATACAAACATCACACTAACACACAAACAGCACCCTCACACACAGCACACTAACAGTACCCTCACAAACACACAACACCCACACACAGCACACTAACAGTACCCTCACAAACACACAACACCCACACACAGCACACAAACAGCACCCTCACACAGCACATGACACCCACACACAGCACACTAACAGGACCCTCACACACAGCACACAAACAGCACCCTCACACACAAACAGCACCCTCACACACAGTACACTAACATCACCCTCACAAACACACCCTCACCCACATAGCACACTACCAGCACCCTCACACCACCCTCACACAGCACACACAGCAGTGTATGTATGTGTGTGTGTATATATATATATATATATGTGTGTGTGTATATATATATATATGTATATATATATATATAAATACATACATACATATACACGCGGCGTGTGCTTGTGATTTAGGGTGCACACCCTAATGCAATAGGCTGTGCACGCCTATGAGCATCATTAAATGAAAAGATTCAGTTTGGCCATTTGGATTCGTCAAAAACAAATTGTATCAGTCGATTTAGGATTCGTTGATATGGTGTTTTGGTTAAGATGAACTACACCCATACAGTCATTACAGAAAAAACTATTCGCACTGACAAAAAAAGGTGCAAGAATGGGCCAGTCTGTGTCCTGCTAAATATAAACATAATATTAATATTATGTACAGTATATATTTTGCAGTTCACTGACGGGTTCATTACTGCAGTAGATACAGTGGTGTATCCTGGTTTTGTGCTGCCCTAGGCAGGACAAAACTCAGGCACCCCCTCCCCCCGCGACACCCCCACCCAACCCTTCCCCCCACCCCACCTTCTAAATACACGCACACACAAACAGTTAGACACAAACACACACACACACACAGACAAACACAGTCAGACACAAACACACACACACACAGTCAGACACAGACACACACAGTCAGACACAAACACGCACACAGTCAGACACAAAACACACACACACACAGTCAGACACAAACACATTCAGACACACACAGTCAGACACAAACACACACACACAGTCAGTCAGACACAAACACACACAGTCAGAAACAAACACACACACACAGTCAGACACACACACACACAAAGTCAGACACAAACACACACAGTCAGACACACACAGACACACAGTCAGACACACACACACACAGTCAGACACAAACACACACACAGTCAGACACACACACACACACAAACACAGTCACACGCACACAGACACAAACACATACGGTCAGACACAAGCACACACACACACACAGTCAGACACACACACACACACAGTTAGACACACACACGAGACACAAACACACACAGTCAGACACACACACACACACACACACAGACACACACACAGTCAGACACACACACACAGACACAGTCAGACACACACACACACACACACACAGTCAGACACAAACACACATTCAGACACACACACTGAGACACACACACAGTCAGACACACACACAGACACAAACACACACAGTCAGACACAAACACACTCACACACACACACAGTCAGACACACACACAGTCAGACACACACACAGTCAGACACAAACACACACACAGTCAGACACAAACACACACACACACAATCAGACAAACACACACAGTCAGACACACACAATCACTCACATTTTTTTTTATTTAACCCCCCCCCCTTACCTTTGGGAATGCTGGGGGGGGGAGTTCCCTTTCTCCCTGGTGGTCCAGTGGCTGCTGGGCGGGCGGGCGGCTGGCGAGGGAGCTCTTCCTCTGAGCTGTCTGCTCAGCTCTCTCGCGTGCCTCAGAGTGAGCCTGATAGCCGGAATATGACGTCATCAACCCGGCTCCCAGCCTCACTCTGCGGCGCACGAGGGAGCTGAGCAGACAGCTCAGAGGAAGAGCTCCCTCGCCAGCAGCCGCCCACCCAGCGCCCAGCGCCAGGCATGTCAGTTAGTCGCGAGGCTAACTAGGCATTTGCCCTGTGCATTTGGGGGCAGCGTTTTTTGCCGCCCCCTAAAAAAAGCCGCCCAAGGCAAATGCCTTGTTTGCCTCGCGGCTAATACGCCCCTGAGTAGATATAGAGTAAAAATATTTATTCATTTAGTCATTGCTAACATACACTTTTCAGTTTATACTACATTTGGAGGTAAATAAAAATACACATAACATCAATACATTTAAAGGACCACTCTAAGCATTTAAAATGCTTTATTTTGCTGAAATATTTATGTGTGAGGAGTGTATCATCTGTTTTCAGTGTACAAAAAGTGCAGATTTCAATAGAAATTGGCACTTTTATAAATTAACCTTATTACACCCCCTGGATGTCAATCAAATGATCAGTCCATTTACTTCCTGGTTGCTTAGGTGCTTAGGTCAGTGGAGCTAAATTCAAGAGGCAGCATTTGCCTCATTGAGCTGCTTTGGGAAGTCTGTGATTGGACAGCCACAGAAAGTCTGTGCTGGGGACGAAAAGAAGAGCTTTGCAGCTTTTGCAATCTGTTTTTACATACCCCCAATGAAAAAAAAATGGCATAGTTAAATGCATGTATGTTTTCACTGGGGGTATATCTACTAAAAAACTATTATTTTTTTTTGTCTTTTTTTAATTTTATTTTTTATTTAATGTGCCTTTACCGCAGTAAGTTTTGTGGTTAACTCCCAACTTCACAAGGAAAGTTCTCTCAGTGCAACGAGTTTGTTTCTAAGCTACTTTGCTGTATGTTAAAAAAAGAATCAAAACTTAAATACTTTGGATCAATTGCTTCTATAAGCTGATACATATTCAGTGATATTTAGATGTGAGGATCATTATACATTAATAAATACCTTGCTATTATCAGACATATATGAGATTGCAGTAATCAGTATGCAGTAGAAATGATGCAAGATATACTGGAATTACCCGTTCGCATTAAACACCTAGGCCACAATTTAATTTGTTTGAACCAGAATCAGAAGTTATTCCAAACTGTTAAAAAAAAAAAAAAAATAATTCAAATGACCTATCTACAAATGTTCACATAGACTATAATGGTGACTCCCGTAGATAAATCATTTGAAATGTTGTTTGGTTTTTAACAGAATGGAATCTTTTTTGATTCTGAATCAAACAAATGAGATTGAGCCCCTGAGACTATGAATACGTATAGTATAATTGTAGATACAAATATCCATTTCACTATCTATCCTAGCTGTTCATATAAGGGTTAATTTGAACCAAGAATAAATTTGGAATTGTATCTCCGATTCTCGGAAATAAATGTATCTAAAATCCTAGTTACGAGAATGACCATACTGATTTCGAAATGTTCTTGTTAATTGTCCAAGATTTTGATATTTGTA
Source organism: Pelobates cultripes (assembly GCA_933207985.1). Classification (NCBI taxonomy): domain Eukaryota; kingdom Metazoa; phylum Chordata; class Amphibia; order Anura; family Pelobatidae; genus Pelobates; species Pelobates cultripes. The sequence goes on along the minus strand of OW240918.1, from coordinate 135,674,178 downwards.
AATAACTGGTTTTTATCAAATATGCATGCGTTATATAACGTAGGATAATGAGAAACAGCTGCTCATAACTTGTGAAAAACAATCTATGTCATTGTCATCATTGTCATGCCCATATGCTCATTTTTCCCCCTCCCATCCTGCTATGAAAATGGGGTATAAATATAACTGACGTATAATAAAATTTGAATTGGTTATTGAACACATATCTGCTGTTCATTTCCAATTTGCAGAGCTCTGAATGAGTATCCATTATCTACAAAGGGCCCGAGCTGATTTTATCCCCAACAATAATCCGTGACAATCAAAGGCATTATTACTTAAGATGAGCTATGGACTGACACAGAAGATTGGCCAAACACGAGCCTTGATTTAATAATTTTGGATAAGCTCTTCAAATGATCACAATCTGTTAGAAGAAAAAAAATCTTTTCAATAAGAGCCTTATTGTTACCAGGCTCTGCTTAATGTGAGTGTTCCTAGTTATTGTGTCTATTTAGTTTTTGCATATGCTGCTCTCCTGCCTATGTATTTAATGCTATCAAAGGGAAAGGTACCCAGATTTAAATCTCCACTTTTTATAGGTGTTCTGAAAAGTGGTTTGTTCTTTCTTAATTGTTGCATCTAGTCTGTTTGGATTTATTAAATTGTTATAAAAATGGTCAAAAGGTGTCAAATTTTCTCTACTTAAATTCCATACTTTTACAAGAATTATCTGTTTTAGGAAAGACCACCAAATTAAGTGACTGATAAAACAGAAGTGCAATAAAAAACGTTACTGGTGGAAAAAGTGTTCAAAAGCTTGATAAATCTGTTGCGTTGATGAAAACATGGCGTACATTCAAAAATGACAGGTTGCAAAAGATGGAAAAAATGAATGAAATCTGTCAGACTTAAATTTTGCTGAAAAAAATCCCCCAGAAATAACAAAAAAAAAGGTGTAAATCTGTGTCCAACACTTTGATAAATCTGTATTGTACACATCAGGGATTTTTAAAACTCATTTCATTGGGGGCGGAGGCAGCTTCCATACTGCCTGGACACGTCATGTGCGAGCTCCGGTACGACCAGGGAATTAACTCCAAGAACTGCCCCATCCAGCGTGGTGATTAAGCTCCGGGAGCAGAGAAACACTTGCTGCATTGATGGGGAGGAAAAATAAAAAATATAAGGCGGTTAAACTCCTGCCTACCGCCGACATCGGCGAACTACTCCGAAGGCCGAAGAGTGCCATAAGGACTGCCATGGCACCCCTCTCTGACCTATCTTACTCATCTAGCACAGCTTCCTTTGCTGCCCACAAGGCCAATCTTAACAGCCTGGAACAGGATTTGAATGCCTCTTGCGGTGCAAACAGGCCCAGACGCTGAGCCGCATGGCGGCAATGAAAGATCGCAGAAGGTGGGAAAATATCAAGGTACGCGGCATACCAGACCACATTGGAGTGGCCGAGATTCCCCACATAATGAGAAGGCTTTTCACCCAGCTGCTATTAGCGAAACAGGCCAAACTCGGGGCCCTAGATGAATGTTTCCGACTTCCAGCGCCGCCATCTCGCACCACGTAGCTGAACAGGGATGTAATCATCCTATTTCAAAAGGGGCAGACAGGCAAATGTTCCTGATGGTGACCCGCAGTAAGATGCCATACAACTTTAAAGAGCACAACTTGACATTCTAGCCAGACATATCCAGAGCGACACTGGACTAGTGCAGGTCCCTGAGACAGCTGACCACGGAACTTACAAGCCGTAACCTACCTTATAAATGGGGTACCCCGAGGTGTCTCCTCGTGTCCCGGGACTCTGGGACTCTGAAAGTTCAGGAGGTCTCTGAAATAACTGGAACCTTATAGAAGCAGGGGCTGTCTTCGACACCTGAGGGACAGCCACCTTCACCTCATCTACCACAACCGACTGAATGGGATCCGGCCAGGGTTCGCCCATTCGTACCCGCTACCCAAAGGGGTAACCCAGCATCAGCGACAGTCCCCTGAAGACTTAGAAAACACCCATTATATTATTGTTTAGTTTAACATGTATATGTTTGTTTTCCTGTTTACTTCTTTTGTTTTATTAAATACCTTCTACCATTGTATTACTTGTCCCTAGTGACACAATACTTCACACCAACTGGCTTGAGGATTAACCTCATTTGTATTCAGTAAGAGTAACTGGTTGTCTGTGTTTTACAATCCAGGTCCTTTAGTTATTGTAAAAGAGGTAATTAAGTGCTTGGGTGTAAAGGGACACCTGAAGGAAAACTTACCTCTGATTATTGAGAAAATTCAAGCAAAAATATAAAACTTACTGTATGTAAATACCTTTTTTATTTGTTATTGAAAAATAATAAATATATAAAAAAAAAAATAATAATATACCAAATGTATTCTCCAATTTATAGAATGTGGTTTATTTTTCATGTACAAAATGACACGTTGCAAATTTTACATTATAACTACTGCAGTGTCTATGGTGCTTGAAGTGTTCTTTTACAATTCATTATGCAAAGGTGACCCCAAATCTACTTGTGGGAATCGGATCAGGCCTTCTATATTGCATAGATAAATAAAATGAAAACTCCTCACTCAGTGTACGTTAGACTATTTTTTATTGGGGGGTTTTTTTTTCTTAATATTTTATTTTTAAAGAAAACATACAGTAACATACAGAGTAACATACAGCCTTGTGATGTCACAACGACATTGACAAGCATATTGTAAGTATACATGTAGGTACAGCGCCATGGCATATGAGAGAGTTGCACTTTTTATTTTATTTGATAAAACATGCTTAGTGGTCTAACTTAATGAAGAGCAAGACTAAGTAGCAGTACATTCTTACAGCATGAGTAGTCTGGAAAGCTCTTAACAACCAACTGGTCTTAGATAGACGTTAATGTGACATGCTATGTTTAAAAAAAATCAAGTGAAAGATCAAAGTGAAATAAACTGTATGCCTGCAATGTCAGACTAGGCTAAATATTAGTAGTGATAGATTATGTATACATGTCTGAGGCAACGAGTAGACCTAGGCTGGTGAGACAGAACTTTTCCGGCATGAGTGCTATTGTATGTCCTAATCTAGTACAGCATGCAAGTCAGTGAGGAGTTAAAAGAGCAGCATGGCCTTACTAAGGTAAACTGTCTGACACGGTGTTGAACAGTGGTGTCAATGGGTGTTAGCAGGCAGTGGATGGCTAGGAAAATTAGCAAATATCAATGCTGAGCATCTCATTAATTACAATTTTTCAGGCATCAGGAGAGTAACAGAAGGGGATATCGTCGCCTGTAGTCAACCAACACCACGTGCAGGCCATAGCAAAGGGTCCACCTTTCCCTGGCACAGGGCACGTCAGATGGGGCTGTAGGTGCAGCAGGTGCCCCCCGCAGTTTTTGTGACTATATTCTGCGATATATTAAGTAAGGAGCATTGTATTTGAACAGGCAGATTGAGAATCAAATTGAAAAGGAAATTAGATACCAGCATGCAACATGTCCCACAATTTACATGAATGTTTAGTGGGATAAAGCATATTAAACCAAGAAAATGTTATGCATGTTAAAGTTGGTTAAGGCATTGTTATTAAAGACGTTTGCTAAGTAGCCATTTTCTGGTTATCTAATGTTCTCTATCAAAATGCATAACATTGTAGTGAAAATAAATCTAAACTGCAAATTATAGGCCAAAACGTTCTCATATGGAAAATCTCTCCAACTCAACATTTTGGGCTATTTTTGCAATTCGGTTTTCGGCTCACTAAAAATGTGAAAATTAGCGAATAAACCTATAAAGTAAAAAAAAAAAATCAGTGCATTTCATTAGCATATTCAGCGTACCTGATGGATTTTTTTTTTTTTTTTTAAATAAAAGGCAACATGTAATGATGATTACATTAGTTACATTTCCAACTAAAATGTTATTATTTATTTACCCAGCACACCCTAATGTACATACCTGTGTTCACACCTTATATAAGGTATAGACCAGCATTCTTTGTTTTACGTAACTAACCTCTTACCCAGCAAAATGCAGTCTTTAACTCCTTAATGACCAATGACTCAACAAGTCCTTAGAGAAGTGATACTATTAAATATTGAATAGGGTTTCTCAAACTGAATAATTTCTTTTATTACCGATCAGCATATGAAACATGCCTTTTCACACAATGAAAAATACACCACCTTCTGCAATATTGAAAAATACGTGTGATATATTTATTTTATAATTTTTTTATTTTTTTAAATTTGAGGGTTGAGTCAGACATTTATTTACATACAGTAAGTTTTATATTTTTGCTTGAAGTTCTCAATAATCAGAGGTATTTTTCCTTCAGGTGTCCTTATACACCCAAGCAATTAATTACCTCCTGTGCGACAAGTAAAGGATTTGTTTTCTATATTACAAGTCGCCCCTCCTTCTGCAAAGAGAAATCCCTGCTGTTGTATTGTGTATAGTATTTATTTACTAGTAAGAGAAGAATATTGGTTACCCTAGCAATGATAATATACAACACAATATTGTTGGCAATAGAGTTTTATTTTTCATATTTAAAAAACAAAACAAAGAACATTCTCACACAACAAAAGTGAATCTAGAAGACCCTACATACGGGAAAGGGTGACAAAAATTGTGCGATTACCACTATGGTATCAGGATATCACTACTAAAACGTACCACTGGAATAGAAGTGTACTCATATAAAAAAGTAAATGAGAAAGGTAATCATAGTGTAGTAGTTAAATGCAATCAATAATAGTTAAAACAACAGTTAAAGGAACACTGTAGGCACCCAGACCACTTTAGCTCATTGAAGTGGTCTGGGTGCAGTGTCCCTGTCCCCCTTAGTTCCGCAATGTAAAACATTGCAGTTTTAGAGAACTAACTAACACTGCCTCTAGTCTGACTCTGTGAAACAATGCTGGCCGTCTTTATTCTCTGCATAGTGTGTACAGCAAAAGAAAACCCTGTAGGAAAGCATTGAGGCGCTTGCTGCACATTAGATCCTCCCATCGGATAAGGTTGGTGGAAGAGGTGGTCCTTTTTTAAAGTGTTCCTTTAAAAACACACTTACAAAAAAAAAAAAAATGGACACATATAGGGAGTGCAGAATTATTAGGCAAGTTGTATTTTTGAGGATTAATTTTATTATTGAACAACAACCATGTTCTCAATGAACCCAAAAAACTCATTAATATCAAAGCTGAATATTTTTGGAAGTAGTTTTTAGTTTGTTTTTAGTTATAGCTATGTTAGGGGGATATCTGTGTGTGCAGGTGACTATTACTGTGCATAATTATTAGGCAACTTAACAAAAAACAAATATATACCCATTTCAATTATTTATTATTACCAGTGAAACCAATATAACATCTCAACATTCACAAATATACATTTCTGACATTCAAAAACAAAACAAAAACAAATCAGTGACCAATATAGCCACCTTTCTTTGCAAGGACACTCAAAAGCCTGCCATCCATGGATTCTGTCAGTGTTTTGATCTGTTCACCATCAACATTGCGTGCAGCAACAACCACAGCCTCCCAGACACTGTTCAGAGAGGTGTACTGTTTTCCCTCCTTGTAAATCTCACATTTGATGATGGACCACAGGTTCTCAATGGGGTTCAGATCAGGTGAACAAGGAGGCCATGTCATTAGATTTTCTTCTTTTATACCCTTTCTTGCCAGCCACGCTGTGGAGTACTTGGACGCGTGTGATGGAGCATTGTCCTGCATGAAAAATCATGTTTTTCTTGAAGGATGCAGACTTCTTCCTGTACCACTGCTTGAAGAAGGTGTCTTCCAGGAACTGGCAGTAGGACTGGGAGTTGAGCTTGACTCCATCCTCAACCCGAAAAGGCCCCACAAGTTCATCTTTGATGATACCAGCCCAAACCAGTACTCCACCTCCACCTTGCTGGCGTCTGAGTCGGACTGGAGCTCTCTGCCCTTTACCAATCCAGCCACGGGCCCATCCATCTGGCCCATCAAGACTCACTCTCATTTCATCAGTCCATAAAACCTTAGAAAAATCAGTTTGAGATATTTCTTGGCCCAGTCTTGACGTTTCAGCTTGTGTGTCTTGTTCAGTGGTGGTCGTCTTTCAGCCTTTCTTACCTTGGCCATGTCCCTGAGTATTGCACACCTTGTGCTTTTGGGCACTCCAGTGATGTTGCAGCTCTGAAATATGGCCAAACTGGTGGCAAGTGGCATCGTGGCAGCTGCACGCTTGACTTTTCTCAGTTCATGGGCAGTTATTTTGCGCCTTTGTTTTTCCACACGCTTCTTGCGACCCTGTTGACTATTTTGAATGAAACGCTTGATTGTTCAATGATCACGCTTCAGAAGCTTTGCAATTTTAAGAGTGCTGCATCCCTCTGCAAGATATCTCACTATTTTTGATTTTTCTGAGCCTGTCAAGTCCTTCTTTTGACCTATTTTGCCAAAGGAAAGGAAGTTGCCTAATAATTATGCACACCTGATATAGGGTGTTGATGTCATTAGACCACACCCCTTCTCATTACAGAGATGCACATCACCTAATATGCTTAATTGGTAGTAGGCTTTCGAGCCTATACAGCTTGGAGTAAGACAACATGCATAAAGAGGATGATGTGGTCAAAATACTCATTTGCCTAATAATTCTGCACTCCCTGTACAGAGAAATGTGCAAAGAACACAATGCCACCAAGTGCTGAATCCCACCGCTTATGTTGAAGGACTATCGTCTCTTTAGTATCCAGGGTTCAAAGTCCCAATTCATATATCCAGTTCCTTTAAAATAACTGTCCGCCTCGTGGGTGTCTTAGCTCAAAGTGTTTCACCCTATATCTTCACACTTCATCAGGACTTCTTGAATTTCAGCATTTAAAAACTTCATTTTCCAGGGTCCGTATGATCCAGTGCGTAAGAGAGAACATTCTCAGCTCAGTTTCGACTATTTAAATAATCAAATTTTACATTAATTTTCAGGTTCCCCTTAGTATTGGGAAAGCATCTCACCTTTAAGTGTCCCTGGGCAAGAAACCTAATGATATAAACTTGTCAACCTCTACCTCAAACTCCATTAATTGTAAGCTCATTTTAATTAAATGTATAAATGATGTGCATTGATCCTGCAGCCCAAAAAAGATACTAAAGGCTGAAGGATAAGCTCCACAGAGGTTGAATAAACTGTGCTCCCCGCAGAAGGGGATAACCGTAGCAGAAAACAACAAATAACTCATGGATCTCCAAACGAGAAGAAACCCAGAGAGAGGAGGGCAGTAAGAGATAAGTGGAAAAACCCTAACTTTTATTAAATAACTAAGGTAAAGATAAACACGCTCATCATTATTTATAGTGCGTTAAAAATTTTAAGAAAGAGGGAACTATAGCCCTTAACTCCAATGTTCTCCTAGTTAGTAAAGAATAAATCACTCAATTTAGGGTAATATAGCTCACCAGCATAGTATTTCATAGGTAAAGTACTGGCGTTTTGGGAATGGGAATTTTCAAACTCTACCTCTGGAATGTAAATATATTTGTACTCTGGCACAATACCAACATATAGTAGGTAAAATTGCCTTGAATACACCAGAGATTTGAACTTTATAGAAGATTTGCCCAAAACCTCTCTCTCGCTCACTGGCTGGAAGGTGTTCCATGTAGTGACTGAGTGGAGGTTTGGAGAGTTGTTTCTCTGTTATGCATTGACCATCACTGGAGCAAAGAGAATGAGTTATTTTTACCCCGATTTGTTTTTATATTGCTATTCAGTTCAAGGCAAGTTGTAGCTAGAGATGTCGTGAACTGTCCACCGAATTGTTCGCAAACTGTCTGCCGACGAACAATAGCGTGTTCGCGTTGGGCGAACATATCCGATTTCCGGTCCGCCCCCTATACGTCATCATTGAGTAAACTTTGACCCGGAACCTCACAGCCAGCAGACACATTCCACCCAATCAGCAGCAGACCCTCCCTCCCAGGAAGTGTCTGCTGACTCTGAGGTTCCAGGTCAAAGTTTACTCAATGATGACGTATAGTGGGCGGCCCGGAAATCGGATATGTTCGCCCAACGCGAACACGCTATTGTTCGCCGGCGGACAGTTCGCGAACAGTTTGGCGGACAGTTCGCGACATCTCTAGTTGTAGCCCATGTACACATTGGTTTGAGAGGGAACTGAAGGAGATAGCACTAAGGGGTGTCAACTATTCCCCGTGATCAAAACATAGCATAACTTTTAGTCTCGTGAACTAATTTTATTAAACTGAGCAACGAATCTCAAAAAATTATTTTACAGAACTTGCAAAAATTATTTGAGGGTTAGTTAAAAGAGATGGAATTTCTGTGAGACTACAGTTTCAATAACTAGCTCACAGAACTTACTTACATAGACAAGATGATATGCATTGCAGGCCAAAGCTTAAAATATATAATTGATACATGGACATTTGACAGAGCCAGAATTTCCTTCAAGCGAGGTACAAATGACAAATATACCTTTCCGTTCTCCAGTCCTGTTGAGTGATTTTATGATCATGGTAGTTTTTATTTTCCTCTAAGTCCATCATATTGGTTTTTAAAGGGTACAGTGAATGGGGTGCTATGTAAATGAGAACCGAATAGCACCCTGTAAATTACCACAAAGAGGGTGTAACCTGTCAAATGTGAAACTATTTGTATGATTCACACCTACTTAAATGCTTTAAATGTGAAATAAAAATTAAATGTTTGTTTGAACAACTCTTTGCCTTCTTACCCCATTAGTTTCTGATGTCTGGAATTGAAACTCTAAAGTGTTTAACCCCTTAAAGAATCTGTCAGCCTTTTTGTATGTCAGTCAATCTGTCTGTCTGCTTTTATTTCTGTCTGTTTGACTGTCTGTCCCTCTGTATGTTTTTACACAAAACAAATGCATATGTGATTTAATACAGAAATGCGTTGCATTAGCTGTTGATTAGCTGCATTTCAGCATTGCAGTACTTGGCTCAGGAGGAAGTGTAAGTGGTGCCCAGTGGACCCCAGGTAAGAAGTCATGATTATGTATGTTTCAGTGGGCTACAATTCTCCCACACTACCAGGCTTAAGAACTGTAAAGGAGATGGTGTGGGTATCCTTCTATCCTCTGACTCTCCCAATGCACCTTTCAACAAATCCTCCCTGCACTTGCCTTTTCTTTTCCTTTCTTTGAAGTTCACACTGTCTATCTATTTAAACCCACTCCTTTAAGAATTGCCTTCACTTATTACCAAACCCCCCACCGGTCATCACAGCACATTCATCACTTTGGCTAGCCTGCTTCCTCTTCTTTAGCACCCCTGCTCTTTTCCTTTGGGACTTTAATATCCCAATCAACAATCCTACAACCCTAATAGCTTTGATGTCTTTTGGCCGCTCTCTGTAACCTCCTCCTATGGCCTCTTGCAGTGGTCAAACTCAACAACTCATACACTCTTGCGCTAATCTTTACCAATCTCTGCACTGCCTCTAATCATTCCAATGTTTAATTTCCTCTATCTGACCACCATCTGTTGGCCTTTGACATTGGCATACCCTGTGCCCATATCACACAACCCTCGATACATCAGTCTCGTAGAAACCTCCACTGGCTTGACCTACAGCAATTCTCCACCAACCTCCAAACTCTCCTTTTACCCATCTCAAACATCACCTGCCCAAGCTCTGAAAAATCCACATAACAACTCCACCCTCTGCTTTAAACTGAATATTATGGCAGCTCCTATATTTAAACATTTTAAGTTACTCTTTTTTCTGTGATCAGGAGAGAGATCTATAATCTCTCTCCAACCCCTGGCTACATTTCTCCCAACCCTGTGCCCTCCTCTATTTTATGCTCACTTGTGCCCATTACACCAGCAGAGGTTTCTGCTCAGCTTTGGTCCTCTATCCCCACCACTTGTTCCGTCAATCCTATACCCTCACATCTCACTTGCACTCTACCTTTTTCTCTTACTCTGTCCCTCACTAAAATATTCAATCCCTACCTCTCCTCTGGCATATTTCCTTCACAAAATCATCACTCCGATTCTAAGTCCAACCTTGACCTTAACTCACCATCCAACTACCACCCCTATCTCGCTACCACCGTTTAACTCCAAGGTCCTTGAGAGAGTTGTGTATGCTAGATTGTTCAACTTTCTTGAATGCAACTCTTGACCTGCTTCAGTTTAGATTCCATGCTCATTACTCTGTAAAAACAGCTAATTCTGCTTGACCTTTCTCCTGCTTTTGTCACTTTTGATCATCAATAACTTCTTCTCATCCTCCATAACTTCAGTCTATCAGACTCTGCACTTTCCTAGTTCTCCTCCTGCCTCTCCCAGCACTCTTTCAGTGTTTCCTTTTCTTGCTTTTCTTCTTCTCTATAAACCCCTCACTACGGGTGTTTCCCAAGGTTCTGTCCTTGGTCCCCTACTGTGGTTGATCTATACTGCCTCCTTTGGTAAACTCTTTTAGCTTCCAATATCATTTCTATGTGGATGATACGCAAATCTATCTGTCCTCTCTTGATTTCTCACCATCTCTATTGATGCGTGTCTATGACTGCCTCTCTGCTGTTTTACACTGGATGGTTGCTTATTTTCTTAAACGTAATATGTCCAAATAGAGCTTCTTGTCTTTCCTCTCTCAAATGTTGCTACTCCCATGTCTGTCTCCCTCCAAATCACTGGAACTACCATCAGCTCTACCTCGCAGGCTCACAACCTAGGTGTACTCCAACCTCTCCTTCACCACTCAAGTCCAGTCACTTGCCAAATCCTGTTGTTTCTATCTCAAAAACATAGTTCACATCCGCCCCTATCCAATGCCGGATGTGGCCAAGATGCTGGTCCATGCCACTATTATTTCTCCCCTTGACTACTGCAATCCACTTCTCAGTGATCTTAGCCTTCCCAGCTGGCCCCTTTACAGTCAATAATGAATGGCGAGGCTCATCTCCCTGTCTGCCCGCACCTCCATGCCTCACCCCTCTGTCAGTCCTTACACTGGCTTCCTGTAAGATATTTTTCAATTTAAAATTCTGGTGCTTGCTTACAAATCTTTACATAATGTTCCTCCTACCTATCCTCGCTGATACATAAGTGTGTTCTTTCCAGGCCCCTACACTCTGCTGAAGACACACATCTTCAAGACTTGTCTAGAGCTCCCTTCCCTGCTCCGTTAGACTCTCACCCAGTCTCAATACCTTCAAAAGATCCTTAAATACTCACTTGTTTAAAATGAAACTTTTTATAGCATTCCTTTTCCACATGAAATACATCATACTCGACCTCTTGTAAGCTTGTTTGAGCTAGGCCCTCAACACCCTCTGTTAATATGCGTCCAACTCGTCTTGTTGATATTACATGTCTGTTAGTCTGTCTACTGTACAGCACTATGGAATTTGTTGGCTCTCTATAAATAATATTAATACAGCAGACATATTCGCAGTGTTTTGCCGGGGACTAGTTTCACCCCTTGCACAAGTGATTCAGGCATGTCCCCTCCTTATATTAGCCCTCCTGTCATCCCTGCCTCCCTGCATTGCTTTATGGTAACTTTTAAAAAATATATATCCCCCTCCCTTATCCACACCGCACTCCCTCCCTCTTTGGTTCGGAGTGAGCATGTGGGCTTTAAACTGAAACCGTCTAATCAAATAATTCGTTATGTGCGAGTGGAGCTTTGCCCGGCACTGGATTCCAGGTTATTTTACTCCATTTTCTTAATTTAAGGGGGGGACCTAATTATTAATGACCAGTCGGGGATTTTAAATTTAAAAAAATGTAATGAAAAACAGTCGGAAAAACCCTTTAACCAAAGCCTTAATCCCGCCATACCATGACTGATTCTTACACTAAGAACCCCCAATTTCTAAGTATCCCCAAAACCAAGCAATGCCTTCATTCTAGTTCACAACTTCCAAAAACTCCACAACCAGCCCACTGTAGTTGTTACATAGAAACATAGAAACATAGAATGTAACGGCAGATAAGAACCATTCGGCCCATCTAGTCTGCCCAATTTTCTAAATACTTTCATTAGTCCCTAGCCTTATCTTATAGTTAGGATAGCCTTATGCCTATCCCACGCATGCTTAAACTCCTTTACTGTGTTAACCTCTACCACTTCAGCTGGAAGGCTATTCCATGCATCCACTACCCTCTCAGTAAAGTAATACTTCCTGATATTATTTTTAAACCTTTGTCCCTCTAATTTAAGACTATGTCCTCTTGTTGTGGTAGTTTTTCTTCTTTTAAATATAGTCTCCTCCTTTACTGTGTTGATTTCCTTTATGTATTTAAATGTTTCTATCATATCCCCCCTGTCTCCTTCTTTCCTCCAAGCTATACATGTTAAGATCCTTTAACCTTTCCTGGTAAGTTTTATCCTGCAATCCATGAACCAGTTTAGTAGCCCTTCTCTGAACTCTCTCTCTAAGGTATCAATATCCTTCTGAAGATACGGTCTCCAGTACTGTGTACAATACTCCAATTGAGGTCTCACCAGTGTTCTGTACAATGGCATGAGCACTTCCCTCTTTCTACTGCTAATACCTCTCCCTATACAACCAAGCATTCTGCTAGCATTTCCTGCTGCTCTATTACATTGTCTGCCTACCTTTAAGTCATCAGAAATAATCACCCCTAAATCCCTTTCCTCAGATGTTGAGGTTAGGACTCTATCAAATATTCTGTACTCTGCCCTTGGGTTTTTACGTCCAAGATGCATTATCTTGCACTTATCCACATTAAATGTCAGTTGCCACAATTCTGACCATTTTTCTAGTTTACCTAAATCATTTGTCATTTGGCTTATCCCTCCTGGAACATCAACTCTGTTACATATCTTAGTATCATCAGCAAAAAGACATACCTTATCATCAAGACATTCTGCAATATCACTAATAAAAATATTAAAGAGAATAGGTCCAAGTACAGATCCCTGAGGTACCCCACTGGTGACAAGTCCAAGTTTCGAATATATTCCATTAACTACAACCCACTGTTGCCTGTCACTCAGCCACTGCCTTACCCATTCAACAACATTGGAATCCAAACTTAAAGATTGCAATTTATTGATGAGCCTTCTATGTGGAACAGCGTCAAAAGCCTTACTGAAATCTAGGTAAGCAATGTCTACTGTACCACCCTGGTCTATTATTTTAGTTACCCAATCAAAAAAATCAATAAGATTAGTTTGGCATGATCTCCCTGAAGTAAACCCATGTTGTCTCTGATCTTGAAATCCGTGTGTTTTTAGATGTTCAGCAATCCTATCCTTTAACATGGTTTCCATTACTTTCCCCACTACTGACGTAAGGCTTACTGGCCTATAGTTGCCCAACTCCTCCGTACTACCTTTCTTGTGAATGGGCACAACATTCGCTAACTTCCAATCTTCTGGGACTACTCCTGTTAATAATGATTGGTTAAATAAATCTGTTAATGGTTTTGCTAGTACACCACTAAGCTCTTTTAATAGCTTTGGGTGTATTCCATCAGGTCCCATTATGGTGCTCTTTCCCAGTAAAGGGAAGAAGAGCTGAAGAAGTCGGATGCTGATACTGATGTTCAATTATTGGCTGACAGCATCAGTTGAGTGCTCTTAGGATATGCCTAGAACAGAGCTGCCTAATAGGTAGTTCGCCAGATGTTGTAGAACTATATCTCCCATGATGCTTTGCATGCTTTTAGAATGCATTTAGAATGACAAAACTTCATGGGAGTTGTAGTTCTACAACATCTGGGAAAAGTGGCGTACACACAATGCATGGGGCCCTGGTGCAAAACTGATCTGTGGGCCCCACCACCCCTCTACCCTGACCCTCTCCCCCCCCACTCTACCCTGAACCTCTCCCCCCGAGCATGCCCCCCCCCGACAAACACATACATACATACACACACACAGACACATACATACACACATGCAAACACATACATACAGAGACACACACACATACAGAAACACAGACACACATACAGAGACACACAGATACAGAGACACACACATACAGAGACACAGACCCACAGATATAGACAGATACACATAAAACAAAGACACACACACATACATACAGAGACACACATACACACATACATACACACATACATTCACACTAACAGAGACACATACAGAGACACAGGCACACATACATACAGAGACACACACACATATATACACACATACATACAGAGACACACACACACAGAGACACAGACACACACATACATACAGATACACACATACAGAGACCCACACATACATACAGGGACGTTTTAGCCATGAGGCAAACAAGGCATTTGCCTTGGGCAGCATTTTCCAGAGGGCGGCAAAAAAATGCCCAGGGCAAATGTCTTGTTAGCCTTGCGGCTAATTGACAGGTTCAGGTGGCCAGGCGGGCAGGCAGCGCTGGCGAAGGATCTGAGCAGAGCGCTCAGGGGAAAGTGCTCCCTTGCCAGCGCCGCCTGCCTGACCTCCTGACCGACAGACCGCCCAGCAGCCCCACTAGACCCCAGGGAGAGGGAGAACCCCCCCCCAGCATTCCCAAAGGTAAGAGGCTGGGCGGGGTAAATTTAAAAAAAGTGTGTGTCTTTGTGTGTCTGTTAGTGAGTGTGTGTCTGTGTGTGTGTGTGTGTGTGTGTGTGTGCGTGCCTGTGTGTCTGTTAGTGTGTGTGTGTTTGTCTGTTAGTGTGTGTGTGTCTGTTAGTGAGTGGGTGTGTGTCTGTTAGTGTGAGTGAGTGTGTGTGTGTGTGTCTGTTAGTTAGTGAGTGAGTGTGTGTCTGTTAGTGTGTGTGTTTTTGTTAGTGTGTGTGTGTGTGTGTGTGTGTGTGTTTGTCTGTTAGTGTGTGTCTGCTAGTGATGAGTATGTCTGTTAGCTGGTGTATGCGTATCTGTCAGTGAATGCGTGTGTGTGTGTATTAAGAAGGCGGGGCAGGGGGGACGGGTGGGGTGGTGGGGGGGCGCCTGAGTTTTGTCCTGCCTAGGGCAGCACAAAACTAGGATACACCACTGCATACATACACACATACAGAGACACACACACATACATACACACATACAGAGACACAGACACACACATACATACAGAGACACACATAGATACACACATACAGAGACACACACACATACACAAAATGTTTCCTACCTTTTGTGACTTTCCCTGGGGTCAAGTGGTGGTTCCCACTCTGACTCCCTCCTCCTTCTTGCTTCCTCCTGCGCGGGCTCTCTGTATGCTGGGAGGAGTGACCAGGGAGTCACTTCCGCCCAGCAGTGATGTAATCAAAGGGGGCCCAGTCGCGCTGTTAAAGCACCCAGCGCAGACCGGGCCCCCTGACAATCCATATCCATCGGGTGGCCCTGACAGCATGGGCCACCCGATGGACCCCTTAACATGTGGCCCCCTGGCGGTTTGCTGCACGGGCCGGGGCCACAAAATGTGGCAGCTGGTACCCGGTCGTGGGGGTCCGCAAGGCGGCCGGGCCCCCTGGAGTGACCTGCAGCTGCGACCCCTGCGACCGCGGTATGTACGCCTCTGTCTTGGAATCCAACTATTGGGAACTCCTGGCCTAGAATATGCACAGAACTAACTTTAGCAAACCTGGAACACTCGTTCTGAGCTAATTAAAGAAAGATTCAAGAGACTAAAGTCTGATTTTAATCATTAGAAAGCTTTCCAGACAATTTCAAAATTCTAAATTAGACTTTAATGGTTACTGCTCACTTGGAAACTTTTCCAACAGTATTGAATTGTTTGGAAAGCGTATTACATTGAAGCCTGAGTCATACATCCAGCAGCAACATTAAATGTCTCTATAATACTGAAGCACTGTACTTACAGGGTCCTGGCACTATTACCACTGGTGCCAGGACCCTGGACATTATAGGCAACAAATCAACTTTAGCTTAATAAAGCAGTTATGGTGTATAGATCAGGCTCCTGCAATCTCACTGATCAATTCTCTGCCATTTAGGAGTTAAATCACTTTTGTTTATGTTTTTGCAGCCCAAGCCACACACCCCTGGCTGTGACTCACACAACCTGCATGAAAACAAAATGGTTTCATTTTTAATCATATACTAACTTGTTTTAGCAGTTTTTCGCTCCTGCTCTGTAAATTGAACTTTAATCACATACAAGAGGCTCCTGCAGGGCCTAGAAGGCTACTAACAGAGCAGAGATAAGAAATTCAACATGAAACAGAGTGTGCAATAAAGGGAGAGTAAGCATTAGATGAATCTTTACAGGAAGTGTTTAGGAAGGCTGTGCACGTCACATGCAGGGAGGAGTGGCTAGGGATGCATAAACAACATGATGGAATGGGTATCTAAAAAAGAAGAAGATAGATAAATGAATAATAGAGGGAGGCTAGAATGGAGGTCATATAGGCTTAATTGAAAAGGTCAGATTGAAAGAGAAAAACTCAGGGGTTAGAGGTGTGCAATGAGTTAAATAGAGAGGGGACAGGTTTCAAGATAAAGGGAAATAATAGAATCTTTATATGAGAGGACCAAAGGTAAATATGATTGGGTCACTAAGATACATAAAAGAAAATTAAATATAAATAAACAGAAAGGAAACTGAAAGAAGAAGAGGGGCTTTCCACTCGTATTTCCTCTCTACTATAATGTTATTTTTCAGACAACTTCTGGACCTGAGGCAGTGTGAGGTTGATGGGAGTTGGCCCCGGAGGGAAAAAAAAAGAGAACTTTATTTATACAGTGTTTGAGTATAATAACAATCCGTGACACTCAACAAAAGATAAGCTTCACCTTTTATGGGCACTCCCACGCTTTGAGGCAATACTTTTTAACATATCAGCCAAGACAGCACAATAGAGCCGATATCATGAAACGAGGAAGGATTTAATATATGTGTTGAACTTGTGGCATACATAGAACACCCTAGCTCGGCCACATTCTGCAAATGGCATTCCTCTGAGCCCTTCTGTGACTGCAAGATGTGACGTGCGGATTAAAAAATACAGAAACAGGTGACAGTTCTGCAAACCAGCACTGAGTCTGCACTACTTTCACAGAAGGGAGCGAATATTGATAGTCATTTAAATTAAATGTCACATTCCAATGGATCACTCTGATCTCTGTATAATTTATATTAACCTGAATAGATTACTGGGGTGGAGTAAATATATATATTTTTTTTGTTATAATTTTCTAAGAAAAGCACGATTAAAGGAAGACTTTAGCATAAAGTGTACAAACAAAATTTTAATTATCATTAAATCAAGTTTCTCATTTTTTTTTCAAGGAAAGTATTTCTTCCTATCGTTCCAATAAAAGCCCCTTTATCCCTTTTCCAGCACCAATGAACTTTTTTTGTAGCTTCCAGATTCTCAGAGTGGAATGTAGCTAATGTCCAGTGTTATTTCAAGTCCAGAATGAATATCTGTGTGTTAGTCACATCATGACAAAGTATGTTACTTCCAAAATGTTGATGATGTGTCCAGAGAAATCAATGTTGTCATTGGATTTTCAGAAGTGCTAATTTTAATATTCCCATCTGTCTCCAAATCAGAAGACCCAGATGCTTGGAAGATATGGTGGAAGACGTGGAACCCTCTGGTTTATGGACGTTTGGGTCTGAACTGCTTAATTCGCATATGAACTGGTTAATTTGATCATGAACTGATTTTCTTTCTCGGAAATTTACATTTCACAGTATATTAATCTCTTCTGCATGATCTCTTGTGAGATTAGATATAATTGAATTAGTTTATTGAACAAAATTGGTTAGCCCAGAAAATATTCTTCTTGTGCCAGAGAATAAGAATTGCCTCATAGAAGTCAGAATATCCCTTATTCTTAGACTGCTTGGTGTTTTATTAGCCTATGATTTTGAATTTATATAACATTTTTAATTAAAATATATTAACTTTAAATGTTACTTAGTGGCTAATAATATGCTTAAATATAAACATTGTATTTGATTTAAATATAAATTAATTTGTATAATTAGCATACAAACCAAAGGGTGTTAGAAATTTAGTTTACATGTTTACTGGCATTATATTGGCATGATAATTCTATGTTTTATGGGTTTTATAATTTTTTTCTTATTTTAATAAATGTATAGAAAAATGTATGTGTGTATTTTATTGAGCTCTTTTCTGACTATACTGTACTGTATCTTCTGATTCTGAATTCTAATAGAATACAGTTGTTTCTTACACTCAAAGCCCTGAAGATGAATGCCCTATCGTAAGTTTACTGGTGGAAAAGTGGTGCAGATATGTAAAATGATAGGTGACGCTAATAAAATAGATCTACTGGCTCCCCTGGTTTCCATGGTGATTCGCCAGCTGCCGTTTTGTGATTCAGAAAAGGTGAATCCATAACTTTAGGATCTTCTCCAAAGTTCTACTGTGTCTTCTTCATCACCAACGAGTTATCTGGACAATCTCTTCATCCCATCTTCATTCTTGCCATAGATCAAGAACCCCTGAAGCAGTAAAAGGGCTCATGTCAAGGCTACCTTTGATCATGTCCCAGTGGCTATTTTTTTCATCTGGACCCTCACTTCCCCCAGTTGCAGGGCAACTTTTTTATTTATACTGCAATTCTTCATACTCTTTGCAAAAAAAGGTTCTACTTCTACAGTATACTATATTGGGTGTGGTGGAGTTACACTCATAAATCTTGAGTTTCAGTGTCTGCTCCTTTAGTTGGGGGAAGTGCTGAACTTGATGTTAATTGTGTTGGATAATTGCCCCAGTCTAGAAAGCCTGAAGATACAAGTCTTAACTGTGTGCCCATAATGGGTCAAGAAGGTCTTGCGAGATTTATTAAAACTGTCAAAAAGCTTATGTCTCCTGTCAAGAGTTCAAACTAGCAAAACTAAGCTTTGGAAATAAAATGAGAAAATTTGTAAACTAAAACCTTTACACACTAGAAGATTATCATCATATAGTCTTCATGTAGTAAAAAAAAATATATATTCAGCACATACAAGTGTGAAAAAGTGTACATTTGTATCACCTTGGTGTATTTCCATTTCTTTTGAACTCTGTGCTCCGATAAAATAGAAAAGTAACAGCTATAATTAGGTAATACTTTTTCATGACAGTCTATAATACTATATGTTGGTAAATCCAGAAGCTTTCGCATTGCCGTAGAAACCTGTCATAGTCTCCTCTTCTCTTGTCATGTCTTACTAATTCCAGACCACAGAAACTGAAGCCTTTTGAGTCTACTGAGTGATGTTCTTTCAGATGGCGGGCGATGGAGCTCTCTATAGTCAACTTAGGGGACTTTACATGTTCTTTAATCCTTTCTTTAAAAGCTCGAAAGGTTTTGCCTACATATTTTTAGTTGTATTTCCCACTGGCTAATACATCCGATTCGTAAGATTGTCTGTTGTTTTAGTTGCACGCTACTGAGCGAGCTTTACTTCATTTCTATGATATGCAACTTTACACCTGAGCAAACCACTTGGATATGGGAATTGAAATATTGGGGTTAGCATGCTGCTTACAGGAATGTGCACTCGCTCTTTTGCACGATACTGAACGAGTCCTCACGGATTTCCTGTAGCTTGTTATAGCAACTTGCAGCACGGAAAATAACCAAGGGATACAATAATAGGGTATTCACTTATGTATATTTATACTCTTTATCTCCACTATTTCCACTGTTAGCTTCCCGATCGCGATCTAATTGCATCTGGGGTCCGCTACTCTGGATCTTCCCATGTATTCCCTTACTTCTCTACGTTACAATACCTATATCCTTACCTTAGAAATTTGATATATATATGATGTCTTGAGGTCCTCTCCAGATCTGAGATATCCATATATCCATATCCATCGGATACAAATACCTTTAGTTACAATTCATTATATCTCCTCGATAAAATCCGATCTATGAAATACTTAGATCGGTTATCGCTTGGCAACATTGTATCAGGTATATTTAAACCTGTAACAACAAGCTTCAGAGTATGGTCCTATTTTAACTATTTAATGTTTTGTCCTTTTTTCTTTTTTTGCACCTTGTAAATCACACATCTACTTCCTTTTGTTCTTTATATGTATATCCAACTAGGGACTTAATAAAGTAATTTTTTTCTTTGGGTTTTTATACATCTAGGCACTTTATGCCTATCACTAAAGTCTCTATTAGTGTAATAGGACTGATATCGGGCTTGCATTTCTGTGTAAGTCCCTTTCAGTCTTTCTAATCATCCTTACATTGGGTTATGCCCAAAGTACCCTACAACCCACTACAAATTCGGTGTGGAGTTTTTCCCTTCTACCGAGGCTGTATATTTTTATTACAAGTTCAGGTGTTTCGTAGTCTTGACGTTGGCCTGGCCTCTGCTCAAGGCAATATCTTGCATAGGGTACATGTTAGCCAAATGTGGATGCATTATTGAGATAGCAAGGTAAATGCAAGCAAATGACTAAGCAAGTGTACAAAGGTCTTATTACACTTACACAACCATGTTACATATACAAAAGGTATTTTTATTTTAAAAAAATGCATCATGCGTGACATCTTTTTAATAAATTGAAAGTTTTGAAATGAGCTGGACATTTGCATTATCTACTGGCCTCATTTGGCCACAACTGGTCAGTCCTAGCAACTTCTGAATGAGGTGTGAAAAGATAGGGTGCACGTTCAAGATAGACAAATACATATTTATTTGTTACAGAATTAAAACGGCATAGTTTACATATTTTGACCAGCCGCTTTGTATGTGGTGGCCAAGGGAGAAGTAAACTGAAGAGATACTTACTGGACATTCTCGCTTGTAAGCACCACCATTTTCCTTCTTCAACTCATGTGCTTCATCCACCAAGAACCAAAATTACTGCTGTACTCTTGCACATCCAAAAGAGCACAACGGATCTTTCTGATACATCTTTTCCGCCTCTAGCGACCACTGTGGAATTCAATACCTTCAAAATGCCCTAGTTGTATGGGGCAATCCTGAATTTGGGGTTAGATCTGCCATCCTGAGTTATTTCCCTGGCACCCCACATTTAGGGAAATCTTGGAAATGTCCTTAATCAGCGCAGCATGACCATGTTGTTGCCATTAATGTGGTAGTGCTTCTCCCTACATTTCTAGCGCATTCACCCCTCTTTCCAGCACCATATCTTCTAATGTTGGATGTTATGGAACTGACAAAATTCATGGAAGAACCTCCATTTTAAAATATCTTTTAATAAAGTTCCTGCTTTGTGTCGTTGTATCTTTTGGTTTGCATTGCAAATTCAGTAAAAATCTATCTTTTTGACAGAGCCACTTTAAGGGAATGATGTAAATGCACGTGATGAAGAGCCTCCTAAAAGATTTGTAGAATGGCATACCTCCATTTCTTATTTAAAGGAACACTGAAGTGAGAAAATCTTTTTTTTATTTTTTATTTTTTAAAGCAAACTTATAGCTATATCCAAAGTGAAAAGGAATGCATGCATTTATTGCTGCATTTTTGTCATTGGGAAAAGATATAAAAATAACTTGCAAAAGCTGCAGATCTGCTCTCTGCAACCTTTGTAAGATCTCCCTTTCTAAACCTGCCTAGACTTTCAGTGTGTTGCAGGGAACACTTCAATCAGAGGCTTCTCTTTGAGTCTCTGAAATGGACACTGTGGGTGTGTGCAAATGTGCGTTGACAGGTACACTTGTGCTTAGGGAAAAAGGTAGGATCGCTCTAGCAGAATCTGAAATAAAACCTCCCCAGCTGTCTGACTAACAGCCAGGGCGGTGTTAGTGAAATTAGTTATAAAAGTGCCAATTTCAAATGGAAATCTGCACTTTTATAAACTATAATTAAAGGGAAACTAGAGTGCCAGGAAAACAAAATTGTATTCCTGGCACTATAGCTCCCAATAGTGCCCGTGGTGCAGAAGGGATAAAAAAACCCTTCTGTCACTTACCTGGTTCCAGCTCCGCTGTCCCTCAGAAACTGGTTCAGGATCCACGTCCGCTCCCTCCCCACAAATGTCAGGCGGCAGGGGAGACCTAATGCGCATGCACAGCATTTACAGCACTCGCATTAGGAATTCCCCCAAATGCGAGTGGGTGATGCTGGATATCCTTGGATGCCCCTGAAGTCCATCTAGTGGCAATCTGGTAGAGACCCACTAGAGGTGGAGTTAACCCCCAATGGCAATTTTTGCAGTTTATGAAAATCTGCAAAAATTACCTTTCCATGGTTGAGGGACCTGGAACACTGCACCCAGACCAATTCAATGAGCTGAAGACCAATTCAATGAGTTGTGGGTGCCTACAGTGTCCATTTAAAGGTAGATGCTCCTCTAGCTAAAGTTGTTCTTTAAAACGTGATACATTGACATGGTTGTTCTTTAAAATTTGATTTTTTGCGAATTCTAAAAGAATCCAAAGGAAATTTAACATTTGGCCAAAAAAAGCTAAATTGTAAAAATAAAAAGTAAGTTATGTTTTTCCTATTTTGGCTAAAAATATGAATTTCATTCTGAATTCTTGACAATTCCTACCTCAATTAGTAATCAAGTTACTGTATTGAAGTTTTTGAGACTATTTTTATATTTCCATTGCACAGTTCTTGTGGCAAATGAGAGTAACGTTTGCTGAAAAGAATTATTTAAAACATGTATCTAACAGGGCTAAGTTGAGCCTACAGGCAAGAGTCTGACAATATGTGTTTGTTATTTAATGCTTTAAGGTACAAAACAGACGTAAAAATAAATCTCAAAAGGTCAACAATTTCAAGCTCACAGAATTCGATAACTCGAACGAATATATTATAAAATAAAAACAAGTGGATATTCTAACACCGTGATAACTCAGGTTGCAACTGAAGAGTTTTATTGACTACATAAATGCTTGCCGAGCATCATGGGAAATCTATCCCACAAACACCTGCTGCATTATGTTATTTCTTACTGTTCTTTATCATTAAGGATCACTATAGTATCAGGAAAACAAAGCGGTTTTCCTGGCACTATAGTGTTCTAAGGGTGCCCCCACACTCAAAATCCCCCTCCCTTGGCACTGAAGGGCTTAAAACCCCTTCAGCAGCTTACCTTATCCTCGGCACTGGTGACCTCTCCTCCCCCGCCGACGTCAGCTCCCGAGTGGAGTGAGTGCGCATGCGTGGCAAGTGCCACGCGCGCATTCAAACAGTTCGTAGGAAAGCATGGACGTTCTGCACGCTGGATGCAAATTTCGCATCCAGCATCGCAGGTGCGCCTCTAGCAGCTGTCAGGAAGACAGCCACTAGAGGTTGGATTAACCCTGCTATGTAAACATAGCAGTTTCTCTGAAGCTGCTATGTTTACATCTGAAGGGTTAAAACCTGAGGGACATGTCACCCAGACCACTTAATTGAGCTGAAGTGGTCTGGGTGACAATAGTGTCCCTTTAGGTATCGTAAGGTGACCAGTAGTTTGTGGTTGACTGCTAATTTGAATGTACTGAGATGATGGTAGGAGAATCGTATTAGTGCTAGAACACTTGGAAGACCTCTGGCACTTCCTATATTAGGACCAAGGGATCAGGCATCCTATGTTCCTCAAATCATTGAGATAGTGGGCGTTCTGAACCTACAGCAAGACATTATTTATTGTAGGGATGCTTAGAGCCATTCATCCCTAGGCAGTTTTTATTAGTCACATAGGATAAAAAGGACATATCAAGAACATCTGGTAAATGGGGCTAATGGGGGACACCCACTTACCTGCTTTTTTAGGGTGCGGAGGGTGGCATTTTCAGTATCCATATCTGGTTTTTGAGGATCCTTAGGAATCACTGTTTTTTTCCACTGGCTCCTTTTTTGTCTCCTCCCTTATTTAGGGGCTTACAGACTCCCAATAATGTTAATTTGTTTAATGTATTTAATATGTGTTTGTGTTTCCTTTCAGTGCTGTATATGAGAAGCTGGA
The DNA here is from genome assembly GCA_933207985.1 of Pelobates cultripes. Classification (NCBI taxonomy): domain Eukaryota; kingdom Metazoa; phylum Chordata; class Amphibia; order Anura; family Pelobatidae; genus Pelobates; species Pelobates cultripes. The sequence goes on along the minus strand of OW240918.1, from coordinate 135,650,304 downwards.
AGTGGATTCTTCACGCATTAAATTTACTACTTTTAACACCTATTAGGTCTTAGAGAATGAGTCATTTATACCTTTGTGATAAAGTTTTATGGGAGAAAAAAAAAAACAACAAAACAGTTCCTGATAGTTTTTATCATGCCTTTAGTGGGTGTTAGTGATTTGGGAGTGTACAATTGATTCCATTATTGTCTGTTTTGTTTGTGAAGTCAGATCCCTAAGTAGATTGCTATGACAACACAGAACATCATTGGTGCTTAATACCACTTCCAAAGTGGATACGTCTGTTTCACCAGTCCTGTTTGTAGTTTTCCGCTCTGTGGCAGCTGTATAGAGGTAAACGCTAAAAAATGAAATATTAGAATATGTTATCTATGTATTTGCATTGCTTGCTGTGATGCAAACACATTTAGCAGATATTATTATTTATACAGTGATAGCATGACATTTTTACAAGCCTGATACACTTTAAAGGCACACTATAGGCACCCAGACCACTCCATCTCAATGAAGTGTTCTGGGAGCCATGTGGCCCCCATTTTAACTCTGCAGCTCAAAACATTGTTTTTTATTGCAGGGCTAACATGCTTCTAGTGGCTGCCATACTGACAACCATTACAGGCGTTTCCGAGAAATAGTGGACCAAAACTCCACTATTTCATTAGATGGTCTCAGATGGTGTTTTGCCACGCACGCACACTCATCTCCCAGTGCTTCCCTATAGGAAAGCATTGGATTGGCTGAGATCATCAATCTCAATGATCTCAGCCAAAGAGGTGGATCTATATGGCAGAGACCAGTGCTGTGAGGGAGAAAAGGTAAATAAAATAACCTTTTTATCTCTGGTAGTGGGGGCCTCGGTCACCTAAATGGTGGCAAGGGCACTATAGCGTTTTGAGTACAAATGTGTAACAAAATAGTGTTCCTTTAATATATATGTAATACAGTTGCAAGAAAAAGTATGTGAACCCTTTGGAATGATATGGATTTCTGCACAAATTGGTCATAAAATGTGATCTGATCATCATCTAAGTCACAACAATAGACAATCACAGTCTGCTTAAACTAATAACACACAAAGAATGAAATGTTGCCATGTTTTTATTGAACACACCATGTAAACATTCACAGTGCAGGTGGAAAAAGTATGTGAACCCTTGGATTTAATAACTGGTTGAACCTCCTTTGGCAGCAATAACTTCAACCAAACGTTTCCTGTAGTTGCAGATCAGACGTGCACAACGGTCAGGAGTAATTCTTGACCATTCCTCTTTACAGAACTGTTTCAGTTCAGCAATATTCTTGGGATGTCTGGTGTGAATCGCTTTCTTGAGGTCATGCCACAGCATCTCAATTGGGTTGAGGTCAGGACTCTGACTGGGCCACTTCAGAAGGCGTATTTTCTTCTGTTTAAGCCATTCTGTTGTTGATTTACTTCTATGCTTTGGGTCATTGTCCTGTTGCAACATCCATCTTCTGTTGAGCTTCAGCTGGTAGACAGATGGCCTTAAGTTCTCCTGCAAAATGTCTTGATAAACTTGGGAATTCATTTTTCCTTCGATGATAGCAAAGCAGCCCCAAACCATGATGCCCCCACCACCATATTTCAAAGTTGGGATGAGGTTTTGATGTTGGTGTGCTGTGCCTTTTTTTCACCACACATAGTGTTGTGTGTTCAAACAACTCAACTTTGGTTTCATCTGTCCACAAAATATTTTGCCAGTACTGCTGTGGAACATCCAGGTGCTCTTGTGCCAACTGTAAACGTGCAGCAATGTTTTGTTTGGATAGCAGTGGCTTCCTCTGTGGTATTCTCCCATGAAATCCATTCTTGTTTAGTGTTTTACATTTTGTAGATTCGCTAACAGGGATGTTAGCATTTGCCAGTGACTTTTGTAACTCTTTAGCTGACACTCCAGGATTCTTCTTCACCTCACTGAGCAGTCTGCGCTGTGCTCTTGCAGTCATCTTTACAGGACGGCCACTCCTAGGGAGAGTAGCAGCAGTGCTGAACTTATTCCATTTATAGACAATTTGTCTTACCGTGGACTGATGAACAGCAAGGCTTTTGGAGATACTTTTATAACCCTTTCCAGCTTTATGCAAGTCAACAATTCTTAATCGTAGGTCTTCTGAGAGCTCTTTTGTGCGAGGCATCATTCACATCAGGCATCATGCTTCTTGTGAAAAGCAAACCCAGAACTGGTGTGTGTTTTTATAGGGCAGGGCAGCTGTAATCAACATCTCCAATCTCATCTCATTGATTGGACTCCAGTTGGCTGACATCTCACTCCAATTAGCTCTTGGAGATGTCATTGGTCTAGGGGTTCACATACTTTTTCCACCTGCACTGTGAATGTTTACATTGTGTGTTCAATAAAAACATGGCAACATTTAATTATTTGTGTGTTATTAGTTTAAGCAGAATGTGAGTCTATTGTTGTGACTTAGATGATGATCAGATCACATTTTATGACCAATTTGTGCAGAAATCCATATCATTCCAAAGAGTTCACATACTTTTTCTTGCAACTGTATTTTAATTGAACCAGAGATAAACTAATAATGAGGCAAATATTTAAATTTCCTCCTTTAGCCAGTAGTTCCTAACTTTTTCATTGCAATTGGCTGTGAACTAATTCTTTATATCCACAACAAGACTCTTTAAAAATGAAATAGTGCAAATTTCTGTCATGTGGTCCTTAACCCCTTGAGGACACATGACATGTGTGACATGTCATGATTCCCTTTTATTCCAGAAGTTTGGCCCTTAAAGGACCACTATAGGCACCCAGACCACTTCAGCTTAATGAAGTGGTCTGGGTGCCTGGTCCAGCTAGGGTTAACCCTTTTTTTTATAAACATAGCAGTTTCAGAGAAACTGCTATGTTTACACTGAGGGTTAATCCAGCCTCTAAAGCCTCTCGTGGCTGTCTCATTGACAGCCGCTAGAGGCGTTTGCGTGCTTCTCACTGTGAAAATCACAGTGAGTAGACGCCAGCGTCCATAGGAAAGCATTGTAAATGCTTTCCTATGAGACTGGCTGAATGAGTGCGCGGCTCCTGCCGTGCATGCGCATTCAGCCGATGACTTCGCTAGGAAGAAGGAGAGGAGGAGGAAAGCTCCCCGCCCGGCGCTGCAGAAATGTAAGATTTTAACCGCTTCCTCTCCCCAGAGCCCGGCAGGAGGGGGACCCTAAGGGTGGGGGCACCCTCAGGGCACTATAGTGCCAGGAAAATGAGTATGTTTTCCTGGCACTATAGTGATCCTTTAAGGGGTTAAAGTGGTTAAATTATTTTTAAGTTTTCTTTTTAGTGAATAAACCCCTTTATCTCTAAACAGATAACAAATTAACCAAATCTGGCCCAAGAGTGTCACTAGGGACAAAAGTAGTAAACAAAAAGACAGGCTAGCCCTGCAATAGTCCGCACCTTGTCACACCCAGCGCGCATCTTTCAAATGTTTTATCTCACATCATTATGTCCTCAGGGACTCAATTATGTTTCATTCATATCCTCTATAGTAATAACACAGCAAGCCCCCAAGGGCCTTGCAATTACATTAATATTTCCAGTGAACTGTAAGATTTAACACATTTTTTATTTTATTTTATTTCACAGGTTCCTATTCCAGGCTATGCAGGTGTAATAACAGTGTAGGGTATGGTATCTGATTATAGACATCTGATGGTTGCCACAAAATTATTAGCAACTGTATAGATCAAATTATATTTGTACTTGAACTATGCGTCTTTATCTGGACTGTAGGATACAGTTACTCACTATTAAAATGACCAATGCGCATAATGTTCTTAAAAACGTATACAGACGTAGATTGCATGGCTTGTGCGTATACACACTGCACCCACCATCCGTGTTGTTTATAACTTAAAAACATAACATTCTATCTGCACATTTGTGGTTTATAGGTTGTTACAATGTACAGATCCCATTTTATGTTCTTTGAAACACTTCATATTGAATGGGATTAGAAACACATGCCTTAAACCAATTGTCACAATTGAGACAATTACTGAACCAATCATTGTTAACAGGAGTAGTCCCAGAAGATTGGAAGTTAGCAAATGTTGTGCCCATTCACAAGAAAGGTAGTACGGAGGAGTCGGGCAACTATAGGCCAGTAAGCCTTACTTCAGTATTGGGGAAAGTAATGGAAACCATGTTAAAGGATAGGATTGCTGAACGTCTAAAATCACACGGATTTTAAGATCAGAGACAACATGGGTTTACTTCAGGGAGATCATGCCAAACTAATCTTATTGATTTTTTTGATTGGGTCACTAAAATAATAAATCAGGATGGTGCAGTAGACATTGCTTACCTAGATTTCAGTAAGGCTTTTGACACTCAGTAAGGCTTTTGACACTGTTCCACACAGAAGGCTCATCAATGAACCACAATCTTTAAATTTGGATTCCAATATTGTTGAATGGGTAAGGCAGTGGCTGAGTGACAGGCAACAGAGGGTTGTAGTCAACGAAGTATATTCAAAGCAAGGTCTAGTTACCAGTGGTGTACCTTAGGGATCTGTACTTAGACCCATTCTCTTTAATATTTTTATACAGTGATATTACAGAAGGTCTTGATGATAAGGTTTGTCTTTTTGCTGATGATATTAACATTTGCAACTGGGTTGATGTTCCAGGGGGATAAGCCAAATGGCAAATTATTTAGATAAATTAGAAAAATTGTAAGAGCTGTGGAAACTGACATTTAATGTAGATAAGTGCAAGAAAATTTATCTTGGGCGTAAAAACCCAAGGGCAGACTAGAATATTTGATACCCTACTAACCTCAACATCTGAGGAAAGAGGTTTTGGGGTAACTATTTCTGATGACTTAAAGGTAGGAAGACAATGTAATAGAGCAGCAGGAAACGCTTGCAGAATGCTTTGTTGTATAAGGAGAGGCATTAACAGTAGAAAAAGGGAAGTGCTCATGCCATTGTACTGAAATCTATATTTAATATAATAATACCACGGCAACCAGCTTTAGATGGCTGCAGACCATGTGAAAGAAGTCTCGTGAGCTCCCAGAGTGTTGCCATGGTAACGCTCTGGGTGCTCGCGAGACTTCTATCACACAGTCTGCAGCTCTGCACCCAGCAGAGCTGCAGACCGGAGGTGCTTGGCAGACTGATTGGAGGGAGGCCCTGGAGGCGTGGGTCAGCACGACCCGGGCAATCTGCTTTAAATGCATAAACTTGGCACATCATGGCAGTCAGCTTAGATACATAAACTTGGCACATCATGGCAACCAGCTTTAGAGGCATACAAGTAGCACACCATGGCAAACAGTTTTAGCTGTATAATATTGGCACAGCATGGCAAATAGTCTTTGCTGCATACAATTGGCACACAATGGCAAACAGTCTTAGATGCATAGAATTGGTACACCATGGCAATCCGTTTTAAAAGCATACAATTGGCACACCATAGCAAACATTGTTAGATGCATAAAATTGGCACGTGGCAGCTTTAGAGGCATACAATTGGCACACCATGGCAATCAGCTTTAGATGCATACAATTGAGGGGTTACAGTGTGGGGAGAAGGGCAGGAATAGCAGGGGTTACAGTGTGGGGAGTGGGGCAGGGATAGAAGAGGTTACAGTGTGGGGAGGGGGCAGGGAGAAGAGGGGTCACAGTGTGGGCAGGGGGGCAGGGAGAGAAGGGGTTACAGTGTGAGGAGGGAGGCAGGGAGAGAAGGGGTTACAGTGTGGGGAGGAGAGCAGAAAGATAAGGGGCTACAGTGTAGAGGGGCATGGGGAAAAGGGGTTACATTGTGGAGAGGGGGGCAGAAAGATAACAGGTTACAGTGTGGAGGGGGGCAGGGAGCAGAGGGGTTACTGTGTGGAGGGGTAGGGTGTGGGGGCTGTGTCCTACCTTTATTAAATTCCCTAGTGGTCCAGTGTCTCTCCCTGGTGGTCTGGTGGGTTACCTCTCCGGCCTGCAGTTCCGCCGGGTGCAGAGCTGCAGACCATGTGAAAGAAGTCTCATGAGCTCCCAGAGTGTTGCCATGGTAACGCTCTGGGTGCTCGCGAGACTTCTATCACACAGTCTGCAGCTCTGCACCCAGCAGAGCTGCAGACCGGAGGTGCTTGGTAGACTGATTGGAGGGAGGCCCTGGAGGCGTGGGTCACCACGAGCCACTGGTAATCACCCTGCGACCCATCATTGGGTCGCGACCCACACTTTGGGAAACCCTGGTCTAGAGGGTATTTACATAGTAACATAGTAAATGCAGATATAATGCCAGTGTGGGTTTGAAGAATCTGGTTATGGAGATATGATGGGTTCAGCAAAACCACTAGCAATTATATAGATCAAACTATAAATTTGAGCAAAGATTTAAGTCTATCGAGTTCAACCTTAAAACATGACAAATGTTGATCTTCTTTCTCACTGTGCCTGGTGGCATGTCAGTTATACCTTAATGACTAGGCCTCAAGAGGGAACAACCAAACATGCCAAAGGTTAGCCCTAATGTTTTATTTTCATAATCTCATTGAAGAAGCTCCTCTTCATATTGACTGTAGAAATGTCAAGACGAGGTTGAACATCAGTGATTCAATGTATATAACGTTCCTGACCAGGAACATGGAACCTTCATTATCCAGCTATTTGTTGCAATATTATTCCCTTAATTCAGTACCATCCCATGGAATTATGGGAAGTATAGTCCAACATCAAGTGTAAGTAATATATAGGACACCTCTGCTCTTGGCTAGTTGCCTTTTGAGTAAATAACAGTGAAATAATTGCCACCTTGTATTGTGCATTTTTTTGTAGTCATCCTTTTTTCATCAACATGATTTTCTTTTCAAAATAAGTAAAAATCTGGTGGACGCCTTAGCTTTCGGTCAATTCCAGCGGTCGAAAGATTTTATCTTTCATCATAGAAGCAATTCTCAGAATGACCTAGTTCATGTTGTAGTCTCCTACGCTTGCTCTAATAGCTGTGCTATGCGAGCACAGAATGTTTCAGCACATCGAGCTACAGGTGTAGGAAAAGCCTTAGGGAGAGGAGTGGTAGTTGGGGTGATAGTCCTCGAGCTTCTGAGGTGTGAATCAGTGTTTGTCTTCTTGGAAAGATCAAATGGCCTGAAGTGGACTCGCTTAAAATAAAATCTGTTAAAAAAATATTTGAAACACAGCAAACTAGAAAAATGCACTTTCAATATAAGCGAATAAAAAGTACATAGGTTTGCTAAAATTTTACAATGGCCCTGAAATTTAAAAAAAAATCTATATTTATTATAATAATACCATCTAGTATAGTTATTCTCTAAAGTTTGAATTGCTGGGAATTTCTGCCTAGAAAGATATCAGCTATGCCTCACTGATGATGCCTAACAAGGCTGAAACGATCGTCTGGGGTTGCTGTATCTCTCGTGCAGACAGAACTTGCTGGCATTTCGGATCTGGACTGCCCGTATGGGTGGGACCAGTCTGATATGCTTCAGATATGTTCTCTCTGTAAGATAAGCTAAAACCAGCTTGAGTTCTGAGCGGGGACCCACGGAAGGGTAGGCTATTTTAGCTGCTGTCCGTTCTCAGAATACTCTTGCGACCCATTTTTTGCTGGGAATTTCTATTTTATATCAAAATATGAACGTGGCTCCGTTCAGGAATGAAAATTTATAGGACAACCTTAATCCAAACATGTATAAATTTATACAGAATTAGGTCAATCCAAGAGGATTATTCATTAAAATGAGAATCTGTGGGGATCAGAAGGGAATTTCAAATTTAAGGCCAATGTAGCCAAACTGGAAGTATATTTTTTTAAGATTTTTACCAATTCAGCTATTTTGGCCCTTCCTAAGAAATTCACTGCCAATTATAGTAAATGATCTTCAAATCATCAGGATCATTAAGGAAATAAAATATCCCTCCATAACTCAATTAATTTCCACAACAAACCTGAAATGCTATGTATAGCATGCAAATTAACTCAAATAAAATTGTGAATTTAGATTTTCTGTCCTCGGAGATGGTTTACCTTGATCTTAACCTGTGCTACTGGCCAGTCATCTGTTCTAGATTAAATTTGAAGTTTTTTTTGCTAAAGGAAGTATCAGAATTCAGAAACGTGTGTTGTTTATGCTCATCTGCATATTTTCATGGCATTCTGGGTATATTATAGGTACACATTTCAGATCGTTTTCTAAACTCAGAATCCTTTTTTAAAACTACTTTAAAAATAAATTAAAGCTATCTGGAATAATAAAAAAAAGCAAGTTTAGGGAGACCATTGTATGTCATAATATCTACATGAACTGCTAAATCGATAAGGAATGTGTCCCACACCTTGTACAATATGTTCTAAACATTTTAGTCTATCCTAGAGTCAAAAGGAATAGCCCTACCGAGTAATTTAATAAAAAAGGCCAATGCGTACATTAAAGCAATATGATAAAGTGATGTAATTGTATTGTTTTTCTAGAAAGCCCCGTTGTCAGACAACTTCAAAAACAGTACAAATAAAATCTTTTGAGAATGTAACTCTCTGTATAAACAAAAATGTAAGCTATTTAAAAAATCTTACCTGGAAACCTGTCAAAATTTTCTGCCTGGCTCCAGGTTTAACAGTTGCATTGTTACTTAGGTGAAGAAAGGGATGAGGGATATTTTTCATAAAATATTATGGTGGCCTTTCTACTCTGGGAGTGACCTTGTCTTTTCTTGAGAGTCCCACTTGCCACGTCTTCACCTGCTTTGTGGCCAGAACACCCATCTATTGCCCACAATAAACTGCTTACTTTATTAACACCGCCTCTCTCAAAATAAATTTTATTCCCACCCGTCACTATTATTAGGGCACAGTAGAATTAGTAGATAGAATGTTTTAACTGTGTGGAATGACTAGTGGCTATGGGACTACTAAAAGTGCCAATAGAGAGATGAAACCTGACCACAATTTTGGGTTGGGTTGACAATGTCATATCCACCCCCTCTAATGCTTTATAAGTAGCCTTCACCTGTTTAATATATTAATATCTCCCAACCACAGCATGTAGGTGGAGGCTGGGCAGGTCACTAGGTCCCTCTTTTTATAATATTATTAACCCCCACCTACTGCTCTTGGGGGAAGCTAGAGGGACATTATGCCCCCCATTTATTTAATGAATAGACCCCACCTGGCACTAATAGAGAAACGTGTTCAACCCTATTATTACATTTAAGCCCCAACGGGATGTTCACTGTTCAGTAGGCATGTCCTTCAGCATGGGTGGGGTATAAGGAAGGGATTAAACCTCCCTTGTACTGATATGGAGGTCAGATTGACCCCCCACAGGCTCTTATTTAGTTTTTTTACATTTTCGATAGTTTCGTCTGAGCGAAGTAAATCGAACAAACTGAAACAGCATTGAAACTCCCAAATCAAAAATCTTTTTCGGACTGAAAAGTGTAATAAAGATACTTTACTATGTTTTAATGATATTTATATCACATTTGATGAACAGGTTAACTTTAAATTTGGAGAATAAGCCATCATGTTAATGTCGCATGTACAGGCATTTCCCGCTTTACGTACTCCCGCCTTTATGAACGCTCCATGACCGGTCGACATTTTATTTTGTGCCGGTGGCACTCCGTGGCTGCAGACCGAGGTGAAGAGTTTGAGAAAGGTAAATAACAATGATGGTGATTGGCAGGAGGGGTATGCTGTGCTGAGCTGCTACCCTCCTGCCGCTGTTGTAGCGTTGCCGAGCGGACTACAGACCAGGTACTGTACCATGGTGAGCAGGTACAGGACTGGAGGGTGGGAGAGACACCTGAAAGGAGGGGATGGAGGAGACGCACATGGACAAGTACAGAAGGTGAGGGGGGAGAGACACATTGGCAGTTATAGGAAGGGAGGGGGGAGAGACACATTGACAAGTACAATAGGGGAGGGAGGATAGACACATGGACAGGGAGGGAAGGGGGGAACTGGGACACATGGATGTGGCTAGGAGGGGAAATGGGACAAATGGGTGGGCTGGGAGAGGGGAAATGGGACACATGGAGGGACTGAAAGAGGGGAAATGGGACACACGGATGGGCCTGGGAGGGGAAATGGGACACATGGATGGGGCTGGGAGGGAGGAATGGGACATGTGGAGGGGTTTGGGGGGAATAGGCACCTGGAAGGGCTGGGAGGGGGTAATGCAACACTAGGAGGGGAAATGAGACACCTGGAAAGGCTTTGATGGGATAATGAGACACCTGGAGAGGCTGGGAGGGGGAATGAGACACCTGGAGGGCCTGGGAGGGGGTAATGAGAAACCTGGAAAGGCTGGGAGGGGGTAATGAGACAACTGGAAGGGGGTAATGAGACACCTGGAGGGGTTGGCATGGGGTAATGACACACTGGGAGGGGGAATAAGACACATGGAGCATCTTAAACGAACCAGAAACAAGTGTAGTGCTACATTCAACAAGTGCAACATGTGGTTGAGGAGGAAGATAACTGATGATGATTTGATGAAGATTTCAATATGGTATGTCTTCTTTTAATGTTCTTACAACATATATGTATTTGCTATGCTTTCATCTTGTATTTGTACTTCATAATTAAGGTTTTCAATGGAAAAATTTGTTGGTCAGGAACAGAACCCATGTTTATTATATTGCGGTCTATGGGAAATTAGTTCTCACTTTATGAACTCTCACTTTATGAACTAGGCTTCGGAACCAATTCGCTCGTAAAGTCGGGAACTACCTGTACTTAATTTGGGGCTCTATGAAGAAAAAGTTAAAAAAAATACATTAACAAATAAAAACATATAAAAAAGATTGTCTTAATTTTTATATTTATTTTTATTTTTCTATTTTCTACAAAAATTAAACCATTCTTATTGCACTTTTAATACATTCTGTTATTTTTCTGCAGGAACAATGCATGGTTTTTAAAACTGATCAAGAATTGTTTTTGTTGAGTATAACTTCCCTATAAATGCAAATGAATGCATTTAACTTTCATAACGCTATAATTTGTTTTCAATACAGCAATTATAAAAAAACTTCACATTCATTTTTCATGGCTTAGTCACACATGACACTGCAATACATCCAGTTGAATGGGTTGGGAGATAACACATTTTAACCATGTATTGCCCAAATAATGTTTTGAATGGGAAAACTCATGAGACCTTATCTGCTTTTTTTGTTTTAGTGATGGTGGTAAGGAATTATACATGTTTCTTGTTTTTCAGTTTAGTTTTAGAAGCAGGGATTTGATATTTTTCATTATAATTATGTTAATTATTTGTATAAATACAATTTGTTTTCCTTCAGTGTTTTTAGCATTGTTCTTTCTTACTACAGAGAAAAATAATCTGACCAGATGTCCTATTTGCGGGGCCATGGCAATCTGTTTTTCACCAAGAGACCCCTTTGGATGTCTCTGGTGCGGACAACCGTCCAGGCAGTGCACAGAGCTCTGTGTACGTTATTTGAGACAATTCCAGACATTTTCAGACAATTTTCAGATATTTGGTTCTCCAGCTTCCCTGCTGTTTGTAGAGCTCTTCTGTCTGTCAATGCAGTCTTATCGTGCAACAAGAAGAATAGATTTGCAAGTATAAAGTTATTTTAAAATAAGGTTCAAGACCCCTCGATTAGACTGAACCCCACCTGATTGGTCCTGAGATGCTACTGGAGCTGTAGATAATCCCTATGGAACATACCCCAGGCTTCTGGAGATGGGGCCACCAGTACCATTTTAGAGAGAGGTAGAAGTCTGGAACAGTACTCCAATGTAAACAGAAAGGGTCGTTAAGGTAAAATGTCAAAAACTAACATTACCTTAAAATATACCGATTTGGTAATTTATGTAAACGATAGCTAATTCCTTTTGATATGGAAATGAAATTAAGAGGCCCAGTCAAGACGTTTCCTTTGTTAATGTTGTGAGGACTCGGCGTTCCACATTTTATCATTTTTTTTATTTGTGCACAAACACACAAAAGGCAACATTTTGAGCCTCATGGAGATTTGTCAAACTTAACCACAAGGTGCAGTCACATATCCTATTACGACCATATCATCTGACACACGTGCATGTTTACACAGTCTACGTTGTCAAATATATGTAAATAAAAAATTATATCTCAAATGTCCATTTAATGCATTTATGCGTGTGTTCATAGACCCAGAGAAGATTTAACAATGTATTAATTTTTTTTTTAAATATAAGGATTTGTCGGTCCTAAAGACAGAGTATTAGGTGGCCGTTAGGGACAAGGTTGCGAATGAACTTTATGTCATATGTTAACTTTGTAGAGTATTTTTATGTCTACATTAGTACTTCCTTTTAGAGCATCCGACAAGAAAAATAAATTCAATGATACTAATTAGAATATCTACTTAGATGGCCTATCATAACTTGGCACAACGAGGGTGTGAACATGAGCTGCCAGCCTAGGAAATATAATCTTCTGATTAACAACTTGAGATCTCCAACCCTGTCCTACCAGCCAACATTACTTCTTCCCTGTGACTCATCTTGCTTTAGTTGCCAGGCCTCTGGGTGGATGCAAATTATTTGATATAACAAAGTACATTGTAGTGGTTTCCAACTTTTTTTGGATTGAGGCACACTTCTAAAAGAGTCACATTTCCAAGGCACACCTGCTTTGTAATGCTTTTTAACTTTGTCACGAGGTTATAAAAGTAACGTCTAACATCTAGCCAAATTGACTTTATTAGGGTGGCCCCTAAAGTTTGAATTCAAAGTGAATTTAAAATTTAAGACCAGAGTAGCCGTATTGGAAGTAGAGCGGTCATAGCCATTCGGTTTTTTTTATCTTAAATTCGAAATCGACTTTAGTTCTTACATTAGTGAATAACTTTGTATGATTGAGAACTGAAAAGGCAGCCCAATGTTGTGGAGGAGAAGGGAAGGTGATCTCAGAGGAACCTCAGGTCAGAAAAAGTCGTACAATGCTCTGTAGATGGAATGGAATCACTACAAGGCTTTACTTTTGGAAAAGCGACAGTTAGGAGCAGTAAGAATCTTCACAAAATCCTAAAAACTGATGAAGAGAATCTGATAAAAAAAATCACAAAAAATTCATAGTAAAACACGAACTTGAATTAATTTAATAGGAATTGCTTACTCTTTGTTTTCACCCTTTTTCATATACAGTAGTTATTTTTTTCAATGCTTAACAGCAGGTTTTCATGGGCTTCTGACTACGTAAAATGGGCAGAATATATTACCATTGTGCGAGAAAGCAGCAGCAGTCAGCACCGTATTTAAAGAATCAGGACAATAATTATCATGTGACAATAACCGCAGTATACGTCAACTGCTATAGCTAAAGCAGTGCTAGCTATCATTTGATAAAAGTAAGCAGCAACAGATCCATTTAAAACAGCAGGTCTCAATCTTGTGATAGTCACAGTATCCCATGGCTGCCATTAAAACAGCAGGTATTTTAATATTGTAAAAAAAAAAAATCAATCATCTGAAATTAAAATAGGTCATTACCATCAAGTAATTAATTGCCATATTTGATGTGCAGTTCACTTAATATCAAGGAAGCAGCGATCAAATTGGAATTCCTGACAATTCTCACTGTAACAATTAATCGTGTGAGTGTTCTGTTCCCTTTTAGTAACACTCGTTAAAATAACGTCTTATATTTTATTATATCATTGCATGGTGATAGTCTAGTCTAGAGAGATATATTTTGCAAACATAGTCCTTGATTTAATATATTTGGATACGCTTTTCAAATGAATTAATATTTTTGGATACAATTTAAAAAAAAATTAAATATAAAACTATATCATATATAAAAATCAATTAATATATATAAAAAAAAAATATTAAAAAAAAATATTAAAATCATTTTAAAAGCTTATCCAAAAACACATAATTAACCTGGCTAACTTGGAGAATCCTAATTGGATATCAGTTCTCCCATTGAAGGCTACTGTGATCTTAATATCTTAATATCTCTGTATTAGACAACAGAAGTCTCATATGCCTGTAAGATATAACATGTTTCCCCGAAAATAAGACATATCCCAAAAATAAGCCCTAGTTTATTTTCGGGAGATGCTCCTAATATAAGCCTTACCCTGAAAATAAGCTCTAGTCATTCGCAAATCTATGTTCGGTGAAACTTTCTTTTTCAAGGGAAGACTTTCTTTTTTTCCGAGCCCTGAATTAACCTTGTTTAACTGACAAAGGTAATGTAAGGCTATAAAAAATAAGATCAGCCACATCCCGTAAATAAACATCTACCTAAAATTTATGTGTTGAAACTCCTAATCATGTTCTAGTTGTGCCAGAGGCATCCTGACAACTTTACAAACGCAGATGAACCTGACGGAAGGTTATTTTAATTGGATAATTATAATGAAGATTATGCAGAAACTCAATGGATAAAAATGCAGCCACACACCACCACCACCACCACTAGTGATTATTACAAACATTGTGTTCATTGTTTGTATGGCAAATTCATTTCTGTGTTATTATTTTTACCGAGTCAATTTCCCTGAGCGTAACCTTAATGGCTACACAGAACAGGCTGACATTGATATAAAGCAAGACAATGGAACTTTATGCAATGTCGTTTATTCACTAAACAATGAATTACGGTGACCTGACAGCCATAATGCTAAATTTAGGCAGAAATATCGGCACTCTTACTTTTTGCCACTTTTTTATGCAAATATAAGTTGTCAGTTAACTAGTCTGAATAACTCTTCTCTCACCATCAATACTTCCAATTGGCATCACTGGAGCGTAATCCATTATGTGCTGTGTTGTAATAGTGAACATAATATCACTTTTTAACCTTTTCCAAAAACTTATAATTTTATCCCCTTACCCAGATAATTATGTCTAGTTACTACTAATATTACAATTAATACACAAGATCCAGCACACTTACTCATTTACTAAACAGCAGTTTCAAAGCGCACAGATTTTATTCGTTTTTTTTTTTTTAAATAATGGGGGTTTAGTTACAGTTACAATGTGATCACACATTGCATAAGCCTGCCACACCATCAATGTACCCCATCTTTGGCAGGTCCTACTCTAACAACCTAATGTCTGCTCTTATGAGATTAATCCACTTACTTGGGGAAAAAATTCCATCTGGGGATCTCTGCAGTACAAAGCTAAATAAGGCCCTGGGATGGGCTGCATTCCCTCACTCATCCACTAAACAGCAACTTCAAAGCTTACAGATTTTATTAGTTTTTTTCTAAAACAGCTAATCTAGGCAAAAATAATAAGGGTTTAGTTACAGTATATGATCATACATTGCATAAGCCTACAAACAGTCAGTAAACAGTCAGTACCACAGAGAAAATATTTCTTATAATCTTTCCACTTAAATAATTACAGAAGAACAAAGTAAAACAGTTACTTTGTTACAGTTTTACATCACATTCGTAACGCTCAAACATTCAATCTGCCTAATAATATCTGCTGTAATTGTGTATGTGCTGCAGGGATGTTGTGTTTCGATGTGTGACTTACCAGCCTAGTATAATGATTCTATATTTAAAGGAATTTGTTCCCATATTGTAAACAGCTGGTCTTAGTGAAATGTAAATGCAATGTTCTTTCCCACGACACAGTGTTGTCCATTCTGTCATTTTATTTTCCCAAGGATGCAGCTGTCCCTTTCAGGTGCTATACCATTCCCTCTACCCTAAGGGGTGTTTTCCTAAACAGAGCCCCCTTTCAAGCCTCAATGGTATGTTAATGTAACTACTTTCCCAAGGCACAGAGTATTATCCTTCCTGACTCTTCGCTAACTTTTGCCTTGGAGGTGCTGTATCTAGCTAGCTCCCCTGTGAAGATGTATGTCCCCTTGTTTCACACACACTAACGCACACACACATACTTAAAGGAACACTCCAGGCACCCAGACCACTTCTGCCCATTGGAGTGGTCTGGGTGCCAACTCCCACTACCCTTAACCCTGCAATTGTAATTATTGCAGTTTTCATAAATATTTACCTTGAAGGGTTAAGTCATCCTCTAGTAGCTGTCTATCAGACAACCACTAGAGGGACTTCCGTGTTCATAGAACATAGTGCTTTAATCAAGCACATATTAATCAGATATATAATCATAATATTAGTCCCAACACAGTCCAGGAATCATTTATTGAGAAAATGGGCTTTAGGTCACCCAAAGCAACTCTGTCCTAATTCATAGATCTGTCCCTTTAAAAATAAAGGCGTGGAAGTAAAATGTAGGTAAAATATGAGGATATGTTTGTTTAATTCTTTAAATACCTTTATTGATAC
This sequence comes from Pelobates cultripes, assembly GCA_933207985.1. Classification (NCBI taxonomy): domain Eukaryota; kingdom Metazoa; phylum Chordata; class Amphibia; order Anura; family Pelobatidae; genus Pelobates; species Pelobates cultripes. The sequence continues at coordinate 135,634,014 of OW240918.1, read as the reverse complement.
ATGTTCAACAATGTGTCATACAATGAGAGGAAACCGTCATTAAAAAATGCAATATATTAAAAGGGACACTGCAGATCCCTAAAGAACTTGTGAAGAGTGTCTTTTTTTGTGCAAAAAAAGTGTAGATTTCAATAGAAACTGACACTTTTATAAATTAACATGGTTACACCCCTTTGCTTTCAAGAAGATATTCGGAAACGGTCCTGTTACTTCCTGGTTAGTTTAGCTCAGTGGAGCTAAACTCAAGAGGCAGCATTTGCTCAGAGCACCTGCCTTGCAAAGACTTCTCATTGAGCTGCACTGGGAAATCTGTGATTGGACAGCAACAGAAAGACTGGGCGGGGTTAGAATAGGAGGGCTTGCAAAAGCTGCATACAAGAGAACTGCAGGTTCCAATGCAAAAACTACATAATTAAATGCATGCAAGTTTTCATCTAGGGTATATCTACTAAACAGTGATTTATATATATATATATATATATTTTTTTTTTTTTTTTGGGCAGTGGAGTGTCCCTTTAACACAATCTTTTAATCTTCATGTTAAAATTATAACCTCATTAATTCATGTATATTGAAATGTCTGATGAAACCTTTCCCACACCCTTTTTCTGGCACAAATCTTTATGCACCTTCGGTCCGACTGCCAGTTTGATGCAGTATCCACTATTTTGTAATCATCAGTTACTTTTTAAAATGTAGTTCTATTTCTGTATGCAGCATTCTCTGTTGCAAATACTTTCGAAAAGCAATAGATGTTTGCAAATTAGTGAGCGTTGGTGAGGATAACGGACCTGGTGACCCAAGGTGCATAAAGATGGCTGTCAGAAAGAGGGAATAGGGAAGGTAAGCAAGAGATTTCATTAAAAATGCAATAGACATGACATTGAAAAAAATTAGATATGGTATGTTGTGGTATAAAGATTATTTTAAGATATCAAAAAATAATTAATGACAGTTATAATAAATTTTACTTTATCAACAACCTATGCAAAGTAGACATGTACATGAACATAGGAATAAAAGCTATACTTTCATAACGCAAACGTTACAACAATATAGGTAGGTGATAAAATAACCTATTTAGGTCAATTTAATATTGTTTGATACATTTTTCAAGTGATTTAAAATTTTTGGAACAACTTTTAAACTTTTTTTTTCAAAATATTAAGATATCAAAAATATATCATTTTTTATTTTTTAAAAATCAATACATGAAAAATATAAAAATATTTTTTTTTTTTTTTAAATATGAAAAGTTTTATTTTATAAGTTTATCCAAAAATATTAACTCATTTCAAAAGATTAAATAAAAATATTTAGCTGAATTTGGTAGAAATGGAAGAAGTATTAGCCCAGGATATTATGACTAATCTTCTTGAAATAGGAGGTGTGAGTTTCGATGACAAACTGTTTAATAAAGAAACGATATCCCTGTTGTGTTGAAATGCATGGATATACATGGGTTAGTTCTATCCATTAAGCCATTGCAGGACGCAATCCACTGATACATCTAGCACTGAGTCGGTCTTGGGTACAGTTGGTATGTGAGAGCCAATAAGAACATCATGGTGGCTGGAACCTTTAAAGAAACAGAAAGATATGAAATGTAATGTTGTGTCTCTTGCAGGACAAAATGTTAACCGTGCCAGTGTCTAAAAAAGGCAAACAATTGACCTTGGTATATTTTAGGCCCTTCAGTCTGGAGAGACGAGATAATTTGACTTGAGTTGTAACACTGTGTCTTCTAATTGCGGTCCAGACAGTGGAAGCTAGTCTAGAGGGGCATCTGCAGAAGCGCCCTCTGTACCTAGTTTTTGTTTTAATAAAAAAAACTCTATTGTAATAAGGACTAATGATACGTGAATGGTAGAAAAAAAACATTTGTGTCTATCAAGACTAGTTGTTCAGTTCTCTTCACTTCCTATTAATGGCTGCGGTGCTACTGAGAGGTTGAGCAACTAATCATGTTAATATTTTGAGGCATTTTCTATATAAATAGCTTTTTAGGCCACTCAAACATGCCCCTCTGGTTTCTAGTCTTCTCTAACAAGATTTGTGACATTACCTATTAGCTTTGTATTGGGCCGTCAAATTCGGGACACCGTAAGACTCAGAACTCTATATTTTCCTGACATGTAGGACTGTCATTGGGTAACAGCATCAAGGGGTTAGTTAGAACTTCCTAAAGGGGTTATTGTTTATTAAATAAAAGTATCTATAAGTTTATTGTGTTGAACAGCACATGGCAAGTCCTCTGGGTTAAATGGGCAGGACCCATTAAGTCAGGGGTAAGAGTCAAGTTCTGGAAGTAAAGTCTAGCATCCCAATCAATTTTAAATTCACTAGTTGCCAGTGGGTCCAGATGAGTTCTTCAATCTCCATGTTCTACCACAACAACCAGAAGAAAAAAAAACACTGTTTTTCACATAAGAGACACAAACCCAAGTGTCATACATTAGAAATTAGGTTTTTCCAGACCACACAAGACCTAGCCACCTTTGATAATATTTCCTTGCACGATCTGCGCTATTGCTCTTTTATCCAAGACTATTCGCTGTCTTAGCTCTCTTCCCAGCTACACTACATCTAGTCTTTTCATGTACAAATTATGACTATTGTCTGGTTAAATCCTTCCCAAATGCTCAATCTGTGTGCAGTCCTTGATTTAAGTTTTGGATAAACATTTCAAATAATCACAATCTGTTAAGTAAACTTCTACACAAGTCACCATCAAAGTCTATTGGATTTTTGTAGATAATTTGACAAGTTTTTCTAACAGTTTATCAACATTTGAAACATGTATCCAAAACTATTAAATTGAGGCTAAATGTATATGAAATGTTATCAATATGAAACCATAAAACCTCCTTTGTCTTACATATATACAGCAGGTACTACATTTTCTTCTATCCTTTCTTAGATAACATCCGTTTATCCAATCCACCAAAAATAGAAGTGGGTTTATTTCATTATGTCCTCTTCTTTACACAACGTATTTTCCAGCTACTTTGTCTTTGTTCTTACTGACTAACACCTTCTATCTGTCAGTGAATTCAATAAATGTGTCTAAATTCTTCATGTCTGCGTCCTCCTTTAGGCTTTCACGATAAGTACACCTGCATATTCAGAGAAACAGAAGCAAATATTGTAAGTTGATTAATGTCTTCAGGTAACAGCATAAATAAATCTCAATATAGACAGGTTGGACTTTTTTTAACCAGTGTCAACACTCACCAGTGGTTCTTCTCTAGCATAATCACCTGCTAGTTAGTTCCTGTGTTCATTTTCTAATTTCTTAAAGTGTGAGCCAAGTGTGCCCAGGCAAACCTAAATGCACAACCAAATTTTTCTCCCCATCCTCCGTTTAGTTCCCTACCTGCCCATTGTGTCAATTTGAAAATAAAGAACAGGTAACAGGAATCAGAACTCTAAACATGCAGTGACTCTTCTCCGCTTTTCCCAACATTTCTTTTGTCTTGCCCTGCTCTTCCTGCCCTGAACCAGCAGAAACGTTAACAACAAGGTACAAAGTTTGACTATAGCAGACACTTCCTTTCAACGTGTTAATGTACCAAAGCTCTCTTTGCTCACATCGAGCCAAAACACTAAAATGAAGTCTCCTTTACTAAAGACTCATTTAAAATTCATAAGAGTGAGCTGAGGAATCATTACAATTGTACGTGGGAGAGGAGAAGAAAAGAAAAAATTATATACTGTAATACATTCTAAAAATGTTGTTAGAATGGGTTTTTTTTCGAGTGCCTGACACTAATTATATAGTAACAGAAAATAAGTATTATCTGAGTCTGATCCTCAGAGGAAACCTGATTTTTTTTCTTTCTTATCTCATTTTTACATATTTTATACTTTTAGTTTAGGTTTTTGAAAAGAGGTGACACATATAATGGAAGAAAGTAGTTGGGTATAGTGCCTTGCTATAGCCTCCGATGGTATATGTAATAAAGAACAGGTGGGCTGGAGGGTGATATAGTGTAGTATGTAATACAACTGGAAGTGAGGAGAAAAAGAGATGCACGTACATCAAATGGAGATAAATAGCTCGTATAGGTTGCGTTTGAGCAGTGTGATCCCTGCCTGAAGATATTTTGGTATATCTCTTGATCTCAGTAGATGGTCCAGGGATACAAAACAGGACACAGAAATTCGCTCTATATTGAGTAGTAGTTTTATGGTACTCAAGTATTATAAAATTAATAAGATAGGAAACACACTCACATTCTTTGGAGCCTAATATATGGCTCATTTAGACACCGTGGAATGGTATGATCCCCACTCTGAGGATATCTAGGTGATGTGGTGGCTTCTCCGTGGTATATATAAAAACAGAAAAACAGCAATATACTGCACACTGTGTGATTAGGTAGGGGAGATAGATGAAAATTCACATATTAGCTACATACATAGTTACATAGCTGAAAAGAGAAATGTGTCCATCAAGTTCAGCCGTTCTCACATTTGATTTTTTCTGTTGATCCAAAAGAAGGAAACAAACACAGGCTGAAGACCTTCCAATTGTGCAACAAATTAGGAAAAAATCCTTTTTGACTCCACAATAGCAGTTAGATATCTCCTTAGATCAAGAAGCTATTAATAATTAAAATTTATATCCCTGTATTTAATGTTTTTGCAAGTATTTATCCGACTGCTGTTTAAATATTTGTATAGACTCTGATATAACCACCTCTTCAGGCAGAGAATTCCACGTTCTTATTGCTCTTACTGTAAAAACCCTTTCCTTTGCCTTAGAATAAATCTAATTTCTAATAGTTAAAACAATGATGACTTATAAGTGACATGACACATTTTGCCATAGGGCTTTTTCAACAGAAGTGACGCATATCTTATATTTCAAGGACGAAGTTTAAGTTTAACAGTTGTATTTTAGATTAATCAATTTACTAACATTAACTTTCAAGCTTAGGTTTAAAAATGGTGGGGAAAAAAAAAATATAAACCCGTTAGTACTTCCAATTTCTGCGTAATTGTCATTGCTTAGACAATGTATATGTAACCCATGTTATAAGACCCCAAAGTGTTTACTGCTCCCACAACTACTACTGCGAGCTACCATAGAAAAAAAATTATGTTGCAAAAATTAACATCTATCAGCAATCTAAAGCAGTGGATACCCGTAAACTAGTTGGCTTTGTTTACACTGTAAATATGTCTTTAAGATTGGGTTTGGAAGACTGGTCTAAACTATTAATAGTTAAATCTCTCCCAAAACAACCTCTCAAACATGATTATTTCTGTAGTGGAAATTTATGAATAGATAAGATCCAAAACTGCTACCACTCAAAGCAAACAGAATGAGTGTGCAACCATAAACCATAGAGAGCCTCATATTGCCACCATCCCAATAGAAAGAAGAACAGTGTAAGAAAGGTTTATTTAGTGAAACGCGTTAGTTTTGTATTTCTATTCTATTTTATTGTATTTTAGCTACTTATGTATTAGAATAAACTTAGTTTATTTATTCAAGCCAGTCTGGACCCTCCTGTCTCTTATGCCATCACCTTCTGGATATTACTTTCCTTGGTGCGGAGCATGCCACCTATGCTGTATGGATTGAGCAAAACCCATTTTTGCTCTATCTTTGTAAGTATTTTTTTATTTATTTGCATTAACTAGTACTACAGTGTTTACTATATTTTTATTTCTGCTTTCTTGCATACTAAAAACACAAAGAAGAACTGCGCACAACAGCAATACCAGAGTGTGGATTATACCACTAAACACTACACCTTAGGAACCACTGCATAGGCTCCACAACATGTGAGTGCACTTATATCTTATTATAAGTCAACTATCCTATTCAGACATACTACACTATATTAGTCCATCTGTGTTTTTACTCTATATACCCAGGTTACTGACTTGGAACAAAAGATACAACAAGAATCCGTAAATTGGTATTGTATAGCTTACACATATAAAAGTAGAGCTCCTAACAGCTCCATCCATTTGTGATTGTGTGTAGTGGACCCCGGGTAACCTGACTGGTTACCTCTGCTAATTCCTCCTCTCAGTCAGACTGGAACCATTAAACACTCAAGCATACATTCCCCCAGTAACTAGACGAAGCATAGTCCTTGGAGTCAACAAATATTGTTCAGGCCACACACGACTTTTATGCACTGACCCCTAACTTGGGGTCTCCAACACAACATTACAGGGTTTTCCTTTCCAGGATCCTCTGTGTCTGAGGGATAACTGTGTGAGAAAACTCTAACTCAATTATCTCTCAGGTACAGAAAAATATACACAACATATGCAATACCCCAAAACTACCCCTAGTATCACCAGGAACCCCACAAAAGTTATATCCCTGGATAGCCTTGGTCTGAGTGTACAATTTAGCCAAGTATCACTCACATCCAACAAAGTGCAGAGTGGTAAATTTGTGTGACAGACACTTAAACAGTGAGCAAGATGGTGGGCGGGGCCTGCTAGCCGATCGGGAGAGTCGCGTGTGGCTGGAGCTGCTAACAGACAACCTCTTATTACGCCGGACTGCCCGGGGTGGTCCTCATCGGCAATTCTCACATGGAAGGAGGTCTCCGAATAAGCAGTGCCAGAAGCCTGAACCAGGGAGATCACAAGTCACAGCGCCAGTAACCAGTCGGGATCGGTCTCCAGGGTACCTCCTGTCAGAGCATGCTGTGGCTGGGGTCTGGTGTGGCGACCCTCTCAAAATTGCTGGACTCCAGTTGACGAGTGGCTGTTCCTCCCCCTCTAAGGATGTTGGCTGAGTGGACTGCAGGCAATCTCTACAGCGACACCAGCTTTATTATTAGTTTAATATTGCTTTATTATTCTTTTTGTTCTACTCTTCTAACCTCCTTACATACAATGTGCGCTGTAGCCTAATTACTTACAACCAGTGGCATCTATAGCATGATAATTCTCTTATGCTCCATACTTTTCTTAGTTTAATTCCTGCGGTAATCACCACCTGTACATAGGACATGCCTTATGGCATCATTAGTAACCACTTACATGCACAAAGTGAAGGTTTTTTTGGTTATCACTCATATCCGTTCAGCAGAATTGGATCGCCACCGGGGTAAAGTTTTGACCAGCCGGCCACGAGGTGATGGCCCAAAACAGAGAACTGGCCCAGCCGGTCTCTGTTTGGGGGGTTTCTGTGCGAACACCGTGCAAGGAATTCTCCTAAATTCAGGGAGCGAATGCTCCCTCCAGTAGAGAGTCCGCATCTCCCGAACGTCGTTAGCGTAGTTGGTCGGGAAGTAGGACGGGGCAGCGGTATAATCTTTACCGGGGTTCGTGCGAGTGCCTGGCAGAAAAGGGTTTCAAGGCACTCAATGACCAAGTACCGCTGCCCACATTTGGAAGACAAAATGGCCACCCAAGAGAAGCATTCCCTAATTACTTCCCTTAAAGTTTCGCACTTAAGCCATTGGTGTTAACGTCCTAATGGGGTGCAGGGGTACAGGGGTGGTCCTCGTTCAGTAGTCAAATGCAATGTGTTCGGATATGTTAACTTCCGAACGGATAAAAAGAAAAATCCACAAAAGATATGGTATGTTCCACCACAGTGTGTTTCCTTTTCTCTCTCCCACTGTGTGAGAAATACTACACTATATACTTCTTTTTTTATTTAACTTTGCTCTCTGTTACATATACGATCGAAAAACACTGTGACATCTAGCTGTCTGGTAAAAATCAACAGATTTGGTAGATCATATTTTGCATGTCCATACCAATTTATTTTAGCTTAGTTTTACCGTTCTCTTGACATTTTGTCTCAATACCATTTTGAGCTTGAAACCCCTCATGAATTAATTTTTGCATTCTTTGCATTATTTTCGTTTCTGAGTTTAGCCCCTTCCCCACACATCTTCAATGTCCCTCCCTGTACTGTACAGGGATAATCTGGTTTCTGTGCTGGAGGTTAATGCCTACGCATTTTTTAATGCTGAATAATATTTTGCACCTGATCTACTCCCTTTTTTTAACTTTTTGTTTTCTTTTTATGGCTGGTGTAATGTGCAGACTTATCAAATAACCAAGAAAATACAAGCTTGTGTTTATTTTATTAAATAAGTTCCTCACAGGCCCCTACCACTATTTCTGAATTTTTCTAATTAGCAAGTACTTGTAAAATTAATATTGTTTTAAATGGCCATTGAGTATTGATGGGTGTTTGATACTCCTATATTTAAATATGGGATAACCCATTTATTTCTAGAACAAAGTCCAAAAATTTAATAGCTATATATCACATGGCATATCTGTGCCCATCACACAATTACTGCTTCCATCACTGCACCTGACACTTATATACAGTGTATCCATCCAGAAGTCATAAAGCCATGTCACAGTACCTAACGCACACACACATTATATACAGTGCCCATCAGATGCCTACATAACAGCCACATCCAACAATAACAACATTCAGCACTAAAGGCATTGGCTTCCATTTTATACATTCATTACACATATCATTTAAATTACGTCAACATTAAACTAAAATCAGATGGAACACGGACACAATTGTCACATTTTACTATGTGGACATCACACCTTATATTAAAAATAGTCACACCACACCAATGTGACATACAGACACTCACTCCACCCTCACATCACGAACAGCACCACCATGCGTTCCACATCACATAAAAGAATGTATAATATACAGTATCAATAGGATAGCTGCATAGCAACACATGCAACACCTGTATCACGTCAAACGTATGTGTCATGCTCACTCATCTTTCTGGCCGCATTCCTGCTTCCAGCCTCCACTCCAGCAGTTCCAACGCCGGCTGCTGCAGATCCGCCCCCTTTTATGACGCGGTACGCACGTGCCTTTGTCCTGACGCTAATGACGTCTGAATTCGAACGTCTGGACTCGAACGTCTGGACTCGAACGTCATGGCTTCCAATTTAAGGAATCAACCTATAAAAGGCTGGGTCACACATAGGACTTTACCTTGTTGTGGTTCTTTTGTTAGTTCCCAAATCTGGTTGTTCTCTTCGGTATCTTGACCTCAGCTATCTGACTACTCTCCATTCTCCTACTCTCGACTCAGCTCTCGTACCTTGACTATTCTTATATCTGGCTCCCTGACTTGGATTGTTTACCTATTTTCCGTGATTTCTGACTCCCTCGACCTTGGCTTGTTCTCGATTTTTCTCTTTCTGGCCAAAGTTTTTCTGTTAGATCCTGCGTGTTGGGTCTCCCTTGAGTCCTGACATTACAACAAGGCCATATGGGCCTTGCAGGTGTAAGTCCTCAGAGAGGCACCCATGAGGATAGGTTTGAAGAAATGGATCATCGCATGGATCAAATGGCCCTCGCGTTACAAACCTCATTGGCATGTTCAGCAGGCCAACAAGGTGAAACCCAAACACCTGTTGCTCACCCTGTTTCTACTAGTATGGAAGTGAGTACCTCACATGTCACCTTTCCATTACACTATGGTGGAGCCCCTGAGGTGGGTTTCTCAATCAGATCAGTATCCATTTCGAGCTACAACCCAGGGCTGATAGAGCCAAGATTGGGTTCATTATAATGCTTTTGATTGATAAGGCGTTGACCTGGGCAAATCTGTTATGGGAAAATGATAGTCCCCTGGTACAGCGACGTACATACCGCGGTCGCAAGGGTCGCAGCTGCCACTCCAGGGGGCCCAGCCGCCCTGTGGACCCCTGTGACCAGGTATCCACCACCATCATCTTCTACCGTCCAAGGGGTCCATCGGGTGGCCCATGCTGTCAGGGCCACCCGATGGATGTGGATTGTCAGGGGGCCCGGTCAGCACTGGGTGCTTTAACAGCTCGACTGGGCCCTCTGTAATGACATCACACAGAGCTGGGAGGAAGTGACCGCACTGAGAGCCGCGCGGGAGGAAGCAGAGGAAGTCAGAGTGGGAACTCTGACTCCCATCCACCTGAGCAACCACTGGACCCCAGGGAACGTCACCCTCCTGCACCTTAAAGGTAGGAAACAGGAGGGTGACTTAAACATTTTGTATGTATGTGTGTCTGTCTGTATGTATGTGTGTGCCTGTCTGTATGTATGTGTGTCTGTCTGTGTGTGTGTCTGCCTGTTTGTATGTATGTCTTTATGTCTGTGTATGTATGTGTGTCTGTCTGTGTGTGTGTCTGCCTGTTTGTGTGTGTGCTTATCTGTTTGTATGTATGTGTGTCTTTCTGTATGTGTGTATGTCTGTCTGTGTGTCTGTCTGTGTCAGGGATCCGCGGGTGGCTAGGAGGGGAGGCTGCACGCCGCTTGCAGCACTCACCCTCACTCCATCGCCGCCCGCGGTCTCCCCTCTACTTACCTCTCGGCGAGCGGCGTCTCCTCTCTGCCGCTCGCCGCCCGCGTCCTCCACGCCCCCCAGCGGCAGCATGTATAACGCTGCACGCTGGGAGGTCAATGACTTATGTAAACGCCGGGGTCACGTGAGTGACCCGGCGTTAAAGAAACAGTACCACAATCACAGTGGGGGGTATAGATATCCCCCACGTGTGATTGTTAATTCTGATTGGAAGTTATCCAATCAGAATTAAACCAAGGGTATTTATACTTACCTTTCCTGTCCCTCAGTGCCCTGTTGTGGTCTTGTGATACCTGTAGCGTAGTGTTCTCGTCTTGCTCTCTGGTTACCGATTACTTGGCTCGTTATTCCGATTATCCTGTCTTCTCCACTCCTTTGACCTCGGCTTGTTTCTCGTTCTCCTGTTTTCTGGCTCCCTTTACCTGGCTTGTCTCCTGACTATTCTTAGCGTGCTTAGCCCGGCCACTCTAAGGTCCGGTACAGCACATTTTCTGTGTGTGTGTGTGTCAGCGTGTTAGGTTCCCCGAATCGTGACATTACAACAGGGCCACCATGGAACCTGCTGACATTCCACAGCTGTTAGTTAATCAGGAGGCTAGAATGGACGGTTTAGACCACCGTATGGATCAGTTTGCCCAGGCTTTACAAACCATACTGGCTCGTACTGCCCACTTGCAACCTGCCGTCCAAGAAGCTGTTGCTGCTGTGCCAGAACCCATTCCTGATCCAGTACCCGCTCCTGCTCACGTGGTTCACATGACGCCACCTCAGCGCTATAGTGGTGATCCAGCATTGTGCCGTGGTTTCCTCAACCAAATTGATATTCATTTGGTGATGAATCCTCGTTCCTACCCCACTGACAGAACCAAAATTGCTTTTTGATTAACCATTTGTCCGGGAAAGCACTAGCATGGGCTAATCCCATGTGGGAGAATACGTCCCCAATGTCCTTTTCAGACTTCTTAACAGCTTTTAAACGTACGTTTGACCAACCCGGCCGGGTTGCTTCTGCTGGCAAAGTTCTGCTTAGGGTTCAACAGGGTAATAGATCAGTAGCGGATTATACCATTGAATTCCGCACTTTGGCAGCTGAAGTGGTCTGGAATAACGACGCTCTCGTAACAGCTTTTCAGGAGGGTTTGGCTGCTTACATATTAGATGAAATAGCATCCAGGGAAATGCCTGTTCTTCTGGATGATCTTATAGATTATGTCATTCTAATTGACAACCGTATTAGAGAGAGGCGTAGTCAAAGAAGGATGAATACACAGGGGTTACCTGCTTTACCCAGTACTGCATTGCTAGCATTACCTCCTTCTAATCAACCACCTCCCGAACCCATGCAATTAGGTGCTGTAGGTTTATCTGAAGCTGAAAGAACGTACCGCAGAAGGGAGGGTTTGTGCCTTTATTGTGGTAAGAGGGGGCATCTCCGAAGAAACTGTCCTAGTTTGCAGGGAAACTCCAGCACCTAAGGCCTAGAGAGGGGTCGGCCTCGGGTGTTATGGTTTTTTCCCCTCATATGTCCATCTCCAGACCATTTATAACGGTTTCTCTTTTGGTCAATAAAACCACAATAACAACTAAAGCCTTGATCGATTCAGGCGCTGCAGACAGCTTTATGGATGAGAACTTTGCTAAAACCGCAGCCTTGAATCTGATCCAAAAGGCCACACCCTTGGCCATTGAGGCCATAGATGGTAGACCACTTGATAAACCTCTGGTGACCCATGAAACCCAAGAAATGGTTATGGTCGTGGGTGCCTTACACAAAGAAAGGATAGCCTTTCAAATAATTGACTCCCCTACAGCTTCCATCATTCTGGGTTTTCCTTGGTTAGTTAAGCATAACCCGGTACTCGATTGGGATTCTCTAGATATACTCTCCTGGGGGGTATCTTGTCAACGAGACTGTATGGCCCGTTTACATCCCGTTTGTTTACTTAATGTGCCTACAGCTAAACCACTTTCTGTTTCTGTCCCTCCTGTGTATTCAGACCTCGCATTGGTCTTTGAAAAGAGGGAAGCTGATAAACTACCTCCACACCGGGATTATGATTGTGCCATAAATTTGTTACCTGGAACGATGCCTCCTAGGGGTAAGGTCTACCCGCTTTCTGAGAAAGAAAACCAGGTCATGGAGGAGTACATACAGGAATCCTTACGTAAAGGTTTTATCAGACGGTCATCCTCTCCGGCTGGTGCTGGTTTCTTTTTTGTTGCCAAGAAGGAGGGCGATTTGAGACCATGTATAGACTATAGGGGCCTGAATAATATAACAATTAAAAACGCTTATCCTATCCCTCTCATTACTGAGTTGTTTGACCGTGTTAAAGGTTCTAGATATTTTACTAAACTAGACCTCAGGGGGGCTTACAACTTGGTTCGGATAAAAGAAAATGATGAATGGAAGACAGCGTTCAATACACGCAGTGGGCATTACGAGTATCTAGTCATGCCTTTTGGACTGTGTAATGCTCCTGCTGTCTTTCAGGACCTCATAAATGATGTCCTTAGAGATCTTCTGCATGTCTGTGCTGTGGTTTATCTCGATGATATACTCATATTCTCTCCTGATTTGGAGTCACATCATGCCCATGTGAGAAAGGTACTTAAGAGATTGCTACAGAACGGTCTTTATTGTAAATTGGAGAAATGTTTATTTGACCAGAAATCAGTACAATTCCTAGGGTACGTCATTTCTGAACAGGGGTTCAGTATGGATCCTTCTAAATTAGAAGCCATATTGTCTTGGCCTCTCCCTCAAGGCCTTAAGGCAATACAGCGATTTATAGGCTTTGCCAATTATTATCGCAGATTTATTAAAAACTTTTCATCGGTCATTTCTCCTATCACGAAACTAACTAAAAAGGGTTTGCACCCCAGGGTTTGGACTCCTGAAGCCATCAAAGCTTTCGAAACCCTCAAAAAGGCATTTGCCACTGCCCCTGTGCTACACCATCCTGATCCTTCCCTTCCCTTTATAATGGAAGTAGACGCTTCAGAATCAGGTATAGGAGCTGTATTATCACAAAGATTATCCTATAACGATCCCCTCCATCCCCTCCATCCCTGTTGTTACTTTTCTAAAAAACTGTCTGATTCGGAAAAGAATTACGACGTCGGGAATAGGGAACTATTAGCTATTGTGAAAGAGTGGAGGTACTTATTAGAAGGAGCTAGATACAAAATCCTGGTTATAACTGATCATAAGAATCTCTCCTATATAGCTGATGCTAAAAGGTTGTCCTCTCGTCAAGCCAGATGGTCCTTATTTCTTTCACGCTTTCAGTTCATTATAACTTATAGGCCTGGGTACCGTAATGTCAAGGCTGATGCCATCTCCCGACAATACGAAACTTTGGAGTCTATCACCCCCACTCCTGAACCCATTGTACCCACGTCTAAGATAATAGCTGCTACCCGTTTAGTTATTTCGTCTCTTTTTCTTGATGGTATCAAGGCATACCAAACCCAAGCACCCTCTGAGACACCTGCTGGTAGATTATACGTGAAAGAGAAAGATAGAAAGAAATTATTAGCTTTATTTCACACCGCCAAAACGGCTGGCCACCCAGGGGTCACCAAAACATACAAGGGTCTCCTTCAACAGTTTTGGTGGCCTTCACTTAAGCAAGACGTGGTGGATTATGTACAGGCTTGTCGTGTTTGTGCACAGTGTAAGTCCCCTAATGTCAAACCCCCAGGACTCCTAATGCCTTTATCCGTACCCAAGAAACCATGGACCCACTTATCCATGGACTTTATTGTGGATCTTCCTTCATCTGATGGAATGACGGTAATTTTGACCGTGACGGATAGATTCTCTATAATGGCACACTTTATTCCACTTAAGAAACTACCTTCTGCGGTTCAGTTGGCTCAGGTTTTTGCCAAAGAGGTTTTCCGCTTGCATGGTATACCACAGGATATTGTATCTGACAGGGGTCCTCAATTTGTCTCTCGGTTTTGGAGGGGCTTTTGTGCTGAGATGGGGATTTCCTTGTCGTTTACTTCCTCCTATCATCCACAATCTAATGGAGCGGCCGAACGGGCGAATCAATCTGTGGAGTTATATTTACGTTGCTTCACGAATGCACACCAGGACAACTGGTCTCACCTCCTTCCTTGGGCTGAATTCGCCAGGAACACTGTGACTCATTCGTCCACTGGCTTAAGTCCTTTTATGGTTGCTTATGGGTTCCAACCCTCTGTCCTTCCCGGCGTGTTCTCCGACAAGGGAATACCCGCTTTGGACGAGCACCTCACCTCCTTACGGAAGATGTGGGATCAGGTCCATGCTACTCTTTCTCGTGCGGCTACTACTCAGAAAAAATTTGCTGATCGTCGTAGGGGTGCTGCTCCCTCTTATGTCCCGGGTGATAGGGTTTGGTTGTCCTCTAGGAATATCCACCTCAGGGTCCCCTCAATGAAATTCGCGCCCAGGTTCCTTGGCCCCTATAAGGTATTACGTAGGGTCAATCCTGTGTCCTACTCCCTGGCCTTGCCTCCTTCCATGCGTATACCTAACACTTTCCACACCTCCCTTTTGAAGCCCCTGCTCTGTAATAGATTCTCTGGTCCTCTCAGGCGTCCAGATTCCCTCCGCGCTGTCTCTAATGACGTGTACGAAGTGGCTGCTCTGCTTGATTCTCGTTTTTCTCGGGGTCGCTTGCAGTACCTGGTTGATTGGAAGGGTTACGGCCCTGAGGAGCGGTCCTGGGTTTCTGCCTCTGACTTGAATGCGCCCTCTTTGATCCGCTCCTTTCATGCGCGGTTCCCTTCGAAGCCTTCGGCTTCCCGCCCGTTGGGCGGGCCTCGAGGGGGGGGTTATGTCAGGGATCCGCGGGCGGCTAGGAGGGGAGGCTGCACGCCGCTTGCAGCACTCACCCTCACTCCATCGCCGCCCGCGGTCTCCCCTCTACTTACCTCTCGGCGAGCGGCGTCTCCTCTCTGCCGCTCGCCGCCCGCGTCCTCCACGCCCCCCAGCGGCAGCATGTATAACGCTGCACGCTGGGAGGTCAATGACTTATGTAAACGCCGCGGTCACGTGAGTGACCCGGCGTTAAAGAAACAGTACCACAATCACAGTGGGGGGTATAGATATCCCCCACGTGTGATTGTTAATTCTGATTGGAAGTTATCCAATCAGAATTAAACCAAGGGTATTTATACTTACCTTTCCTGTCCCTCAGTGCCCTGTTGTGGTCTTGTGATACCTGTAGCGTAGTGTTCTCGTCTTGCTCTCTGGTTACCGATTACTTGGCTCGTTATTCCGTTTATCCTGTCTTCTCCACTCCTTTGACCTCGGCTTGTTTCTCGTTCTCCTGTTTTCTGGCTCCCTTTACCTGGCTTGTCTCCTGACTATTCTTAGCGTGCTTAGCCCGGCCACTCTAAGGTCCGGTACGGCACCTTTTCTTTTCTTTTTAATTTTTTATTGGTAGTTAGGTCAAAGGTACAACAGTGCCTGCATTGCCACATCAGCTACATCAGGCTCGAAACGGGGTACAAATAACCAAACTTTGGTGGGATATATTGGAGTCATTTTGACACATAACACTTTGAAATATTGTTGCAGTATGTTCCTTGAGACAGACAGTTCACGTATAGCACCTAACGTCTCTCCAGTTTTGTGTTCATTTCGTGTTTATTACATGTTAACTAATAAGATACGTTCATGTTCTAGCTGCTGTCGGGCAGTACCATAACATGTTGGTGGAGGCTGGGCTATCAGTCTTGGAGTCAGGTTCCTTCGTTGGTCATGGGTGGGCTGTGAGGGGTCTTTCCAGTAGCCATTTGTGTGTATGTTCTTGGGATGAATCATTCCCTAAGGTCAGGGTGTGTTGACACATGTGTTCCTCTTTGTGTACCATATACCTATTTTGTTCGTCCTTTATTTGTTATTTATCGCTTGAGTATCGTTTATGAATCTGACCCATGGTTCCCAGACCTCCTGAAAAAGTGATAGTTTGTGGGTGATAGATGCGTGTATTTCCTCCATGGTTCTGATTGTCTCTACTTTGGCGATCCATTCTCTAATTGATGGAGTGTTGGGGTTTTTCCATTTGACAGGAATGAGTAGGTTGGCTGCAGTTATAAGGTGGGTGAGGAGGATATGACGCGATTTGGGCAAGGGGCTTGGGAGGATCAGGAATAGTAGCGCCTGTGGGGTGATTGGCACTTGGATTCCCGTAATTGTTTTGAGCATTTTCCCTATATTGTTCCAGTATTTCTGGAGTAGTTGGCAGGTCCACCAGGTATGGGCTAGTGAGGCCCCCCTTTGGGTGCATTTCCAGCATATGTCGTGTGTGTTTGGGAATAGGCTGTGTATTTTGGATGGTGAGTAGTGCCATCTGGCAATTCTCTTGTAGTTACCCTCCTGGATCGCTGTACATATCGAGGTGGCGTGCGTTTGACGGAAAATAGTGTTCCATTGGGGGTTTGTAATTTGGGTGTTTAGGTCTTTGGCCCATGAGTCCGTGAACGGTGGTAATGTTTTAGCGGCTTCCAGGCCACGGAGTTTGTAGAATGTCGATAGTAGTTTTGTTTTAACATTGCTCGTTTTACAGTGTACTTCGAAGTTTGAGAGCGCGCGAGCACCTCTGTACAGGATAGGGTTGTCCCTAATGAAGTGGGTCACCTGGGCATAGAGAAAATATTGCATTGGCGTGTGAGTGTCTAGTCTTATCAGGTTGGAGAGGGGGCGAATGCGGTGGCCTTCCAGTAGGGTGTTAAGTTGGAGGTACGTCCCATCTGGTGTGTTCTGTAAGGCGAGGTACGGCTTGGCTGTCATGCCCGGGGCGAAGAGTGGGTTATGGGTAATGGGGTATAGGGGGGATGGATGGGGGGACAGATTAGCCGACTTGCGGATGCGTGACCAGGTGAGGAGCGTGGGTCGGATCGTCGGATGTTTAGTGTGGTTGGGGAGGAGTGTTGATAAGGTCGCTTGCTGCCACGGGATTGTATGTATGGGGGAGTTAAAAATGGAGCTTTCCAGCTTTATCCACTGACGTGCTGGGGGGTGAGTCGACCATTCATATATACGTGATAGGACCGTTGCTTCGTAGTAATGTTCAAGATGTGGTAGACTCAATCCACCTTGGGATTTATGTCTGGTGAGGATTTCGTATCTGATCCTCGGCTGTTTGTGGGCCCATATGAAAGTTGTAAACAGTGTCCTTAGTTTGATAAAGAACAGCTTGGGTATAGCTATGGGTAGGGTATGGAATAGATATAGGATCTTAGGGAGGGTATTCATTTTTAGGATATTGATCCTGCATAGCCAGGAGTATTGTGGTTTATTCCACGCTTGTAGGTCTTTTGAGATAGATTGGATGAGTGGTTCATAGTTTAGGACAAAGGTGGAGTTTAGGTCTACCGGGAGGCGTACGCCCAGGTAGGTTATTGCTGATTCTGCCCATGTAAACGGGAAGCGTGTTGTGAGGGAGGCTCGGGTTTGGGGGGATATTTTGACTGGAAGGATTTCGCTTTTGGTGAAGTTGACTTTGAAATTGGATAGCGTGTGGTAAAGTGCTATTTCCTCTAGAAGTGGAGGGAGAGAGGTGTCTGGAGATTGGATGGTGAATAGGAGGTCGTCGGCAAAGGCCGATATTTTGTACTCTGTGTGTGCCACTTGTATCCCTTGTATAGCCGGGTTATTTCTAACCCCATTGAGAAAGGGTTCCAGAATAAGGATGAAGAGGAGAGGAGAGAGGGGGCAACCTTGTCTCGTGCCGTTTCTGATGTGTACCGGGTTCGAAAGTTGTCCATTTATCCGCAGTCTGGCTGTGGGAGTGGAGTAGATGGAATTCATCCACCTTAGCCAGTTAGGGCCAAAACCTATTTTGCCCAGGGTGGTTATTAACAGGGTCCAGTCCACCCTGTCAAATGCCTTTTCGGCGTCTATTGATATCAGGAGGCTGTCTGTCGGTAGATGTTGTGCAATGTATAGGAGGTTTAAGATTTTTGTGGTGTTGTGCTTCGCTTCTCTATTAGGGACAAAGCCTGCCTGATCGTCGTGTATTAGGGATTGTAGTAGGGGTCGTAGTCTGGTGGCAAGAATTTTCGTGAATATTTTTAGGTCTAGGTTTATAAGGGATATCGGTCTATAACTCCCACAGTTGGTCGGGTCTTTCGGTACGGCACCTTTTCTGTGTGTGCGTGTGTCAGCGTGTTAGGTTCCCCGAATCGTGACAGTCTGTCTGTATGTGTCTGCCCATGCGTATGTGTGCCTGTTTTTTATGTATGTGTCTTTGTATGTATGTTTCTTGTGTGTCTGTCTGTCTGTATGTGTGTGTGTCTGCATGTGTGCATGTCTGTCTGTAGGTGTGTGTGTCTGAAAGTATGTGTGCCTGTCTGTATGTATGTGTGTGTGTGTCTGTATGTGTGCCTGTCTGTTTGTATGTGTGTGTCTGTGTGCCTGTATGTGTGCCTGTCTGTTTGTATGTATGTGTCTGTGTGCCTGTCTGTGTGTCGGTCTGTATGTATATGTCTGTGTGTGCCTGTCTGTATGTATATATGTGTGCCTGTCTGTTTGTATGTATGTGTCTGTGTGTATGTGTCTATGTGTGTGTCTCTATGTATGTGTGTGTCTGTGTATGTGGGGGGGGAAAGGGAAGGAGGGCCCATGGATCATTTTCCCACCGGGGTCCCATGGTTTGTGTGTACGCCACTGCCCTGGTATATAATTATGTGGCCTTTATGGAGGCCTTTCGTAGAACTTTTGACCCTCCTGGTAGGAAGGCAAATGCTGCTAGGTCTCTTTTACGCCTTAGACAAGGGAATAAGGAATTAGTGGATTACACACTCGAATTCAGGTCTCTAGCAGCAGAGGTTAAATGGAATAACGAGGCCTTTTTTGATGTTTTCCTTAATGAAGAGATACACCCTTGACGATTGAGGTCATAGATGGCAGACCACTATTGAGACCTGTGATTACTCATGAATAATTACCCATACAAATGCAAGTCGGCTTGTTACATCAGGGAATCTATTGCACTAAAGTATATCTCATCCCTGGTATTCCCTGTGGTACTAGCGTTTCCTGGGTTAAGATTGCATAATCCTTCGATTGATTGGGAAAAAGGGAAGATAGTATCCTGGAGTGGCAACTGTATTCAGAAATGTGTCACTGCAGTTACACCTATATGTTTGTTTAATGTCCCGACTATGTCACCATTATCTATTGCAGTACTTACCCCTTATCTTAGTGTTAAAGAGGTATTCAATAAAAGCAGAGCTGAGTCACTTCCTCCTCACAGGCCATACGACTGTCCTATAGATTTTTTTACCTGGAATCATGCCCCCGAGAGGTGCTGTATATCCTCTCTCACCCAAGGAGAACTTGGTATTAGAGGAATACATTAAAGAAAATCTAAGAAAAGGGTTTATTAGGAAATCCTCATCCCGAGCAGGTGCAGGATTTGTTTTGTCTCCAAAAAGAGGGAGCTCTTCAACCATGCATTGATAACTGAGGAATGCCTATCCTATACCATTGATTACTGAACTTTGATCGGTTGAAAAAAGCCACCATCTTTACCAAACTTGATCTTAGAGGTGCAAACAACTTGGTTAGGATACAGAAAGGTCATGAGTGGAAGACAGCATTTAACACACGATACAGGCATTACAAGTACACATTAATGCCATTTGGGTTATGTAACGCCCCAGCTGTCTTCCAGGATCTCATTAATGATGTTTTGAGAGACTTCCTACATGAGTGTGTGATTGTATATCTGGATGACTTTCTCATTTACTCTAATTATCTGGAAGAACATCATAAACATGTGAAGAAAGTATTCGTCCGTTTGTTACAAAACGGATTGCATTGTAAATACAATCATCATGTCGCCGATAACGTCATGGCCCACCAAAACGTCCAGACTTGAATGTTTTGGGGGCGTGGCTTAGCAGTAGAAAGAGGGAAGAGGGACAGGTATTAGCAGTAGAAAGAGGGAAGTGCTCATGCCATTGTACAGAACACTGGTGAGACCCCACTGGAGTATTGTACACAGTACTGGAGACCGTATCTTCAGAAGGATATTGATACTATAGAAGGAGTTCAGAGAAGGGCTACTAAACTGGTTCATGGATTGCAGGATAAAACTTACCAGGAAAGGTTAAAGGATCTTAACATGTATTGCTTGGAGGAAAGACGAGACAGGGGGGATATGATAGAAACATTTAAATACATAAAGGGAATCAACACAGTAAAGGAAGAGACTATATTTAACCCTTAAGGACTGAGCCAAATGTACACGTTGTGATCAAAACAAAACGTAAACAAAAACTTGAATTTGCGCTATATGTCTCTCCAGGCGTAATTTGCCTCTTTCATATTATGTGCACCCACACTTATTATATATAATTTTATTCAGGGGAAACAGGGCTTTCATTTAACACCAAATATTTAGATATGAAACATAATTTAATATTAATACAATATTAAAAAATTGGAAAAAATAAGACTTTTTTTAAAAATACCTTGGGTTGTCTACTATTGCAAATGGTATGCCATCATGGGGTGAATTTTCATTCCTCGGGCTACCATACGGTCTCAAAGGCAACGTAACCAATCTGGCAAATTTCAATGTGAAAAAACTGAAACGCAAGCCTTATATTTGACTCTGTAACTTTTGAAAACACCATAAAACCTGTACATGAGGGGTACTGGTATACTCGGGAGACTTCAGTGAACACAAATATTTGTGTTTCAAAACAGTAAAAAGTATCACAGCAATAATATTTTCAGTGTAAGTACCGTTTGCGTGTGAAAAATGCAAAAATAGTCACTTTCACTGACGATATCATCGTTGTAATACATTTTACTTTTTTTGAAACAGTAATATTTGTGTTCAGTGAAGTCTCCCAAGTAAAACAGTACCACCCCATGTACAGGTTTTATGGAGTCTTAGAAAGTTATAGGGTTAAATATAGTGCTAGCAAATTAAATTCCCTATACTTTCAGCCTGGGTTGTCAGGCAGGTCCTGCAAATTATAATTAATAAAATGATGTAATTATGTAAAATTACTACATAAATATGTACATCAAATTATTATATATATATATATACGTGTAAATATATATATATATATATATTTGATTTTTTTAGTTATTTTTATTTATGTATAGGTATATATATATATATATAGTGATATATACGCATATACTTATGTATATAGATATATATATTATTTTGTTCTACGTGTTTTTTGATATCAATATATATATATTAATTTTAAAATACAGTTAGAATGAAATTACACACATATATATATATTGTATTTATATATTTTTTTATGTATTTACATATACAATTATTTTAAATTATATATTATAATTATATACATATTTAATCAATATCATTCTACGTGTACTTTGATATTAATATAAATATATATATATAATTATATATATATATAAATATTAAAATACACTTAGACTATGTATGTGTATATATGTGTATTTATGTATATGTGTGTGTGTATATATACTTAGATCATATGTATAATTTAATTTTACACTGTTTTAACATTTATTTATTTTTTTTACAGGCAGCAGTGGGAGTACCTGTCATTACAGGCACTCCCCCTGCTGGCACTGCTTTGAAAGACTATGCGGTCCATGTGATTGCGAGGTCCTCACAAGGATCACATGGCCCAGGAGGGACAGAGAGAAAGGAGGGGGACTCCCTGAACTTCCAGGTGAGTCCCCACACAGTGATCGCCAGCGTGAGATCGCCGGCGACCGGGTAAGTAGAAAGGACGGCAGGGACGTGCTATGCCGTCCTTGGGGACCCTGCTCTAAACGCCAGGGGGCAGCATAGCACGTCCCTGACCGTCCTTAAGGGGTTAAAAGAAGAAAAACTACCACAACAGGAGGACATAGTCTTAAATTAGAGGCGCAAAGGTTTCAAAATAATTTCCAAAGTATTACTTTACTGAGAGGGTAGTGGACGCATGGAAAAGCATTCCAGCTGAGTTGGTAGAGATTAACACAGTGAAGGAGTTTAAGCATATATATAAAACTATAAGTTAAGATCAGGGACTAATGAAAGTTTTTAGAACATTGGGCAGACTAGATAGGCCGAATGGTTCTTATCTGCCGTCACATTCTGTTTCCATATTTCTATGTTCCTAAGTCCATGAAAACATGTTATTTTATAATTGTATGTGTAACAATCTATCTATACTTGCACCGTATACATCTGCTATTATATGTGTTTATGTATTTGAATGAGCTCTACAGAAATTTCTAAGTATATTGTTTTATAATTAAATAATGCTAATCTAATAGAATTAATCCATCTAGTCAAGGTTGTTCTGGTGGAGCGGTGCTGCAGTGATTCACTGAATGCCATATTCCATAGAGTCAGAATTACTGCAGGCAGTAAAGGCCAACATTCTACGTTACATCTTCCATTGTCTTAACTGTAGAAAACAAAATCGAAAAAAAAACATTCAATGTCATTTTTTTTTTTTTAAATCAATTTGTTGATTCGTTTATTGATTAGTAGTAAGATTACATTTTATCGCATTTAGGGCTTCTTTAATGACAGATACAGTACAGGACTTTTCACAAATGAAATTGTTTTCCAATATATATTTATAAAACGAAAAAAGAACCTCCAAACTACACCAATAGTAATTGGAAAAGAAATAGGTTATAAAAGACATATCAATAACAAACAGCATGAATGACATGCAAATAAACAGTTTATATGCCAGGAAAAAAAAACGCCAATGAAAAGTAGGCTTTCATTGCGCAGAATAAATATGGCCGTCACAAGCTTCACCACAGTACATATCATTTGCAGTTTGCCCACTTACTGCATAGACACCAGTATGGAGCAAACCAATAGCCTAGTGTAATTACTTATTTTGTGTGGGGTCAATTGAATTAGAGTAGTGTTTGTTTGTTTTTGCCCTCTGTGTATTTCTGTCCCCTGCCCACCATATTTATTCTCTGTGACCCTGGTCTACAGACTGGAATTGTTTCTCTGAATGCTGTGTTAACAGCTGCAGCCTGCGGTACTGGCAAAGTGTGCTTTTAGTAATATGTTAGCTGTGGATTATATTGTAAAATAATGCAAGTTTTAAATATATATATATGTATTTCATATTCTGCTCTTTAATATTATTTTATAGAGCCTGATTTTATTTAAAAGAATAAAAACCAGATATGTTCTCCATATCTTTAAAAGGTGGTGTCTGAACCCAGTCTGCTATTTCTTAGTTACAATGTTTACTCTGGTTTCTTGTCTGAATGCATTTTTCACTTTTTACAAAGAATTTTCATGGAAAAGAGCAAGTATGAGTAAGGTTACTTTATGAGGGCTGACTAATGTCTGGCTATCTCAATGTTGTTTATGATAGAAACAATTTCTATAAATACATGTCAGCTATCAAAGAGTTAGTTGTAGAAAGTGTTTACTTCAGCTATGTGTTAAATGGACACTAGTGAGTAACAATGACCACTTATTTTAAATGCTTTATAGAGATAACGATTTAAAAGAAATTACAAATTAAAAACATTTCCTTGATGCCCTGTTTAGTGGCCCTACCCATTTTTGACGTGTGTTCCCCCCGGCTCATTATTCACATAGAGATGGTAAATGGGGGGCCCCGGCAAACTCCTGGTTCCTGTTTAACCCCTGGACCTTCGGCGGCTGCCTAGTGTCTCCTAATGGTTACTACTGCAATGTTCAACATGCAGTTGCATCCAGATATTTCCCACACCAGGAAGAGATGGGGTTGCACAGCCTGTGGCTTCACAGCCTGCCTCACGACTATGAGGAGAGAGAACTCAGTCCAACGTGTGCATGCAGCACGCAGAGGTCAAGCAAAACTTAAGACAGACATTCTAGAATTCTCGTTCCAAGCTGCCTGATTGACAGCTCTGAGGGACAGACTCGTACCTGTAAGATAACTGTAAAACTGTAACATAAATTGCTCTTGAGTTACATCTTTGTACTTGCATTATAGTTTTGTATATTTTTTTTGTCTCTGTAATCATGGTCTATCACTTCTGAAAGCGAATACTAACTTTGGATATCTGAAGATATACCCTTTCACTGGGAAATCATCTACGAGGCATTATTTGGCATATAAAGTGTGAACGGCCAATTGGAATACATCTTACTATAATGTATTATACAAAATTATACTATGTGTTGTTTTTTATTCTGTTCTTGTAGCAGAATTTCCCCATTTTGAATTTGTGTTTGGGGACCGGACGAATTCTCTGGGGCACATTCTTCTCTGTCAAGGAAAGTTATATTTTTACACATATTTTTTAACTATTTTGAACTTGAGTTGTGATTGTCCCATTATATGTAGACCTAAACTGTGTAATTTTTACAAAGCATCACAATGGCATTTGTGATGTTGCTTAAAGTGACCCTTTAAATTCAAATTGAAAAAAAAAAACAACGAAATTCTCTTGGTAACAAATAGTCTGCTGCCTCTATGTTCTGTAGAGAACATAATGTATTTTTAATAAACTTTTTTTTTCTCTGTAAAATGACAGTTCTTCGTTAAAGAGGTGTTTGAATTTGATTATTAAATCCTGTTAAAAAGTTATTGGTCATTCTGTAGAATCTATATTTCTCTGGACATGGGAAGGATGTATTTGTTAACTTATAGTAGGTTTCACT
Organism: Pelobates cultripes; assembly: GCA_933207985.1. Taxonomy (NCBI): domain Eukaryota; kingdom Metazoa; phylum Chordata; class Amphibia; order Anura; family Pelobatidae; genus Pelobates; species Pelobates cultripes. The sequence continues at coordinate 135,609,026 of OW240918.1, read as the reverse complement.
TGTTCTCGTTTGTTTTAATCTGTTCTGTACAAATAGCCTGGCGGCAAGTATCTACCCTGCTTTATTGTCGTCACAAATTGCTGTTCCATACCACTTCTTATATGAGACTTTAACCTGCACTCATAACTCTATCAAAGCTGTCAGGGTTGTTTGCACGAAATGTTTACAGCTTGACAACAGATTCTGTTATATAATGAATGACAAAAATCTGTCCCTTATGAAATCTGAGAACTTGACATAGCTGGAGGTAAGCTTCCTAACTGGTTCAATGTAACATAAATGAGCTTTATAACGGAAGATATGTCTTTAGATATGTTGCTGTCACCACTAATGCATACCTCTAAAATTATTATTAAAAAGCATATGCGAATGGGTAAAAATTACACGGACATACACAGACATGACATTTTTTGTAGTGCATGGTAATGAAGACACATCAAAGCAAACACATTTTTAGTTGCAGTTTAGCACTGACCCACAATACATGGATACAAAGAGATATGGCAAGTGAAGGGTAACATGTAGGGTACTTTATTTATACCACCTTCATAGCAAGGTTTTCCAAAACCTTTTTTTTAAGGTTAGATGTGAGTTTTTTGTAAACAGAGGGCATTACTAGGACATGAATGTTCCGGTCTGTTTGATAATTGGTGGGTATTACTCTCCAGAGTGAAGGCTGATATTTGCCTGTGGCGGAACCAACCTCGCCACTGTGCACTGGAGAAGCCTGGTTGCTCGCCTGCTCCCTTTAAACTATGGCCCTGCAGTTTAAACCTGTTATTTTCCCTGCTGAAAGGTTTATTCATGCCTTTCTGCCGGGTGTTCGGTAGATTCAATCTACCGAACAAAGTACCGAACGATGGACCACCTGGGAACTGGAGTGTGCCGTCACTTGACCGCCTTGATGAACGCTGGGTGGCCTTTGTTCGTCTGCCAAACACGTGGCAGCAGCCATTTTACCTCCCGAACGGCCAGCGGTGTTCAGGGCCCAAACTATGGAACTGAAAACGGACACTTATTTGCGCGAACACCGCTGAGCCGCTAGCCTTCTTACCTCTGCATTCGGTAGAGGAACCGAATGACTGTTCATTCGGTAGTTTAACCGGATGAACAGCATCACCCCAGATAGCCCTGCCATGGAGCCTATTCATGTAACGAAAGACTATGGGAAAGACTTTGGCTCCATGGCGATTGAACTGTATGTATGTGATCTGAGCGCCATTCGGTAGTAATGTGCGCTCAGATCTAAGCTGTCTGGGGATATGTAGAATGTGTATGTTTTATGTAATAAATGTAACTGTATGTAATTTTATGTATTTTACTGAAAATGTGTGTAATGGAGTTTTGCCACTGTCTCCAGGCCAGAGAGGAGGGACTGTGATGTATTGTGGGTGTGTTTAAAGGTGTATGTCTGTAATTGGTGAATGGCCAGTATGTTTCCAAGTCTTCCATCTGGTCCCCTAGGGGAGTGTTCACCAGGTGGGAGACCTGCATAAAAGCCCCAGTAAACCAGGTTCTGCTTGACCCTCAAAACGAAGTGTCGTCTCGTTATTGGGGGAATTGGATTGTATGCTGATTGCCAGGAGTGTAAGCTGATTGTATGCTTTTCCTGTTCAGCTGCTTACAGCATTCATATGCTTGAGAGCATTCGTATGCTTCTCCGGTTCGGTGGTTGTGGTGTCTGCTGCAGTGCTTGGAGTCCTTTAGGAAGTGCTAGGAGCATCCTTCAACAGAGGTACCCAGTCGGGGTGCCAGGTGATCCGTTACAATTGGTGGCAAGCGACGGGATCATTCCCACAGCCCAGAAGGACAGCTACAAGACAACACCAGTTCCTGGATTACAAATTGAGGGCAACGCTAATACCCGTACAGCACCCCTATCTACAAAGGAACCAACTTCTGCAGAGCAAGCATGGCGTCTGGCTAGACTCAGGAGCAGTTTGACAGAGAGGTTAATGCGGTGTTGTCTGTCTATGAACCCAACCCCTCGGAGAGATCCGTACAGCACGTCAAGAAAATAATAGGAGAATACCTGCAATTCCTAGCAGAGTTGGCCAGAGGGGAGAGACCCCAGCAGCCGAGCGAGTCCCAGGGAGCTGAAGGTACCGTCCTTCCTCCACAGTGGCAGTGTGAGTCCCAGGGAGCCGAAGGTGTCGTCCTTCCTCCCCAGCAACAGTGTGAGTTACAGGGAGTTGAAGGTGCCGTCCTTCCTCCCCAGCAGCAGTGTGAGTTACAGGGAGCTGAAGGTGCCGTCCTTCCTCCCCAGCGGCAGTGTGAATCCCAGGGAGCTGAAGGTGTCGTCCTTCCTCCCCAGCGGCAGTGTGAATCCCAGGGAGCTGAAGGTGTTGTCCTTCCTCCCCAGCGGCAGTGTGTGTTCTTAGGAGAGGAGACAGTTGGTCCCTCTCCTCAGCAGTCAAGTGATTCCCAGGAAGCCGAAGGTACCGTCCTTCCTCCCCAGCAGCAGGACAATATATTGAAAGGGGAGTCAGTTGGTCCCTCTCTCCACTAGCAGAGAGAGTGTCAGAAAGAGGAGCCTGCTACCCCCTCTACCCCGCGGCTGGAAGTATATATGGGAGTGGAGCTTGTTACCCCCTCTCCACAGCGGCAGCTTGACATACCCAGAGGAGACAGTAAACCCCACAACCGTGCAGATGGGACCGTGGTCTCTGCACTTACAACACAGGGGGTAGGGACGGTCGGTCCTGTCCCCCAGCGACAGGGCTGTTTAGCCAAAGGGGAGACAGTCGGTCTCCCCCTCCAGCAGCAGAGCTGTATATCTAAAGGGGAGACAGTCGGTCTCCCCCTCCAGCAACCAGGCTCCAACCAGGCTACTTCCACGGTAGCGCTGGCACCAGGGCAGAGTGCTGCTGGTCTCTGCCCACTCAGCAACCCACCAAGGCATCCTACCAGTCCCCCGCACAGCTGTGGTGAGGCACCTGGACACGGACAGGTTTCTCCTCCACCCAGGTGTAGTAACCATTTATTGTGGGTGGGCTGTACTGCTGTTTCTGTTTTGTGGGTGGGCTGCTGGACTAACAAGGGCACTGACTGGCAGGAGGTCAGATACCCTGTTAGTCTGATTGGTAAAGGGGAGAAATGTGGCGGAACCAACCTCACCACTGTGCACTGGAGAAGCCTGGTTGCTCGCCTGCTCCCTTTAGACTATGGCCCTGCAGTTCAAACCTGTTATTTTCCTTGCTGAAAGGTTTATTCGTGCCTTTTTGCCAGGGTGTTCGGTAGATTCAACAAAGTACCGAACGATGGACCACCTGGGAACTGGAGTGTGCCGTCAATTGACCGCCTTGACGAACGCTGGGTGGCCTTTGTTCGTCTGCCAAACACGTGGCAGCGGCCATTTTACCTCCCGAACGGCCAGCGGTGTTCAGCGCCCAAACTATGGAACTGAAAACGGACACTTATTTGCGCGAACACCGCTGAGCCGCCAGCCTCCTTACCTCTGCATTCGGTAGAGGAACCGAATGACTGTTCATTCGGTAGTTTAACCGGATGAACAGCATCACCCCAGATAGCCCTGCCATGGAGCCTATCCATGTAACGAAAGACTATGGGAAAGACTTTGGCTCCATGGCGATTGAACTGTATGTATGTGATCTGAGCGCCATTCGGTAGTAATGTGCGCTCAGATCTAAGCTGTCTGGGGATATGTAGAATGTGTATGTTTTATGTAATAAATGTAACTGTATGTAATTTTATATCTTTTACTGAAAATCTGTGTAATGGAGTTTTGCCACTGTCCTTGGAGATAATTGGATTACTTCCCAATTATCTCCAGGCCAGAGAGGAGGGACTGTGATGTATTGTGGGTGTGTTTAAAGGTGTATGTCTGTAATTGGTTAATGGCTAGTATGTTTCCCAGTCTTCCATCTGGTCCCCTAAAAGCCGGGCAGTTAGCCCCAGTAAACCAGATTCTGCTTGACCCTCAAAACGAAGTGTCGTCTCGTCTTTGGGGGGATTTACTGTATGCTGTTAGAGACTGATTGCCAGGAGTGTAAGCCGCTTGCTAACAGCTATTCGTGTGTCTCCAGTTCGGGAGTTTGGAGTGTTACTTGGTATGCAGTTCGGGAGTTTCGAGTATTCCCTTGGTTGCAGTTCGGGAGTTGGTGAATTCGTGGGTTTGCAGTTCGGGAGATTGGTGCTTGCAGTAGCTGTCCGTGCATCTGAAAAAGGGGAATAACGCCTAAACATTTTATAACCTCTTGTGGGCGAAAATGGTCCGTTACATTGCCCATGTATGTAATTCTAGCAATGATAAGTTTGACGAAGTGCTGGGGAGACAAATTACCTCTCTCCAGCCTCAATCTTCTTATGTCATTATCACTAGAGTGAGTGATTTAATGGCAACATCTGCAAATACAAAATGTGGGTGCTGAGATGAGAGAGGTGTGGGTGCTGGGATGGGAGAGGTGCAGGTGTTGAGATGAGAAAGGTGTGGGTGCTGGGATGGAAGAGATGTGGATTCTGAGAGGGGAGAGGTGTGGGTGCTGGGATGGGAGAGGTGTGGGTGCTGGGATGGGAGAGGTGTGGGTGCTGGGATGGGAGAGGTGTGGATGCTGAGAGGGGAGAGGTGTGGGTGTTGGGAGGGGAGAGGTGTGGGTCTGAAGAGGGGAGAGGTGTGGATGCGGGGAGGGGAGAGGTGTGGGTGCTGGGATGGGAGAGGTGTGGGTGCTGGGATGGGAGAGGTGTGGGTGCTGGGTTGGGAGAGGTGTGGATGCTGAGAGGGGAGAGGTGTGGGTGCTGGGATGGGAGAGGTGTGGGTGCTGGGCTGGGTTGGGAGAGGTGTGGATGCTGAGAGGGGAGAGGTGTGGGTGTTGGGATGGGAGAGCTGTGGGTGCTGAGATGGGAGAGGTGTGGGTGCTGGGATGGGAGAGGTATGGGTGCTGAGATGGGAGAGGTATGGGTGCTGAGATGGGAGAGGTGTGGGTGCTGGGATGGGAGAGGTGTGGGTGCTGAGATGGGAGAGGTGTGGGTGCTGGGATGGGAGAGGTGTGGATGCTGGGTTGGGAGAGGTGGGATGGAGAGAGGGTGTGGGTGCTGGAGAGATGGGAGATGGTGTGGGTGCTGAGATGGGAGAGGGTGTGGGTGCTGAGATGGGAGAGGTGTGGGTGCTGAGATGGGAGAGGTGTGGGTGAGAGGGTGTGGGTGCTGAGATGGGAGAGGTGTGGGTGCTGGGATGGGAGAGGTGTGGGTGCTGGGATGGGAGAGGTGTGGATGCTGGGATGGGAGAGGTGTGCATGCTGAGAGGGGGGAGGTGTGGATGCTGAGATGGGAGAGGTGTGGATGCTGAGAAGGGAGAGGTGTGGGTGTTGGATGGGAGAGGTGTGGGTGTTGGATGGGAGAGGTGTGGGTGCTGGGATGGGAGAGGTATGGGTGCTGGGATGGGAGAGGTGTGGGTGCTGAGATGGGAGAGGTGTGGGTGCTGGGATGGGAGAGGTGTGGGTGTTGAGATGGGAGAGGTGAGGGTGCTGAGATGGGAGAGGTGTGGGTGCTGAGATGGGAGAGGTGTGGGTGTTGAGATGGGAGAGGTGTGGGTGTTGAGATGGGAGAGGTGTGGGTGCTGGGATGGGAGAGGTGTGGGTGCTACTTAAATCATTCATAGATTCCTTATACATTTTCGTAGTTTATTTTCTCGCACATGGCCGCTGCTTTAGATGTAGCCGTGAAGGGTGAAAGATATGAAAGCATGAAGTGGAAAATCCCACTTTGTAAACAATCATTTAACAACTGTTACTTTTTATCAGCACAGAATGTGGAATTTACAGATTCCTGTTAGTTAACCCATGAGTAATGAGTAATCAGTAAAATGGAGAACACTCAAACACAAGCAAATACAATCTATAGGAAAATAGGTACTCACTACGAGTATACTGCTTCCTTCAGGGCGAGATAAATATATAAAGCAAAAAATACTACATAGGGGCACAGGATATAAAAGATCAAGAGACTTTATTTAATATTAAAAAAATTAAACAAAACACCAGATAATAAATAACAAAAAATATTTTATAATAAAATTTAAAAAATCCTTGAGATATTAATTTTTGCAGAAACATTCCCATGGATTTTGGGGTACTTTTGGGGTGTTTGAAAATTGTTATGTTTTTCTGTACCTGGTGATAATTGAGTTTGTACAGTTCCTGACTCAATTATCTCTCAGGCACAGAGGAGGAGTTCCGTGCATGTATAAATTCTGTGACTGTGCTTGCATTAAAGGACCACTATAGGCACCCAGAGCACTTCAGCTCAATGAAGTGGTCTGGGTGCCAGGTCCACCTAGGATTAACCCTTTCTGCTGTAAACATAGCAGTTTCAGAGAAACTGAGGGGGACCCAAGGACCCTATAGAGTCCCAAGGACCCTATAGAGTCAGGAAAACAAATATGTTTTCCTGGCACTATAGTGGTCCTTTAAACAGTTCTATGTGGATATGCGATACTGGCGAAATTTTACTTCAGGATTATTGGAGCTGTTATATTTGGGGAAAAGGGAATCCGTGGCAGCGATATAATGGCGGTCCACCACAATTGGAAAATCACTTTGAATTCACTTTCCGTTCTCCCTTTAGTAAATCATCTCTTAAGGTGTGAAGTAACTGTTGGGAAATCAAAATTAATTTGACATTTACAACCAAAATAATCTAATTGAAAACACAGCTACCTTTGAGAACTGTTACAATTTGACTGATGGGGCCAACATTTTTAAATTCACTTTGGATCACTTTGAACACCTGACAACGTATTTTTTAATGTAGTAGCGCCTCTCAAAACTACATTCTTCTTGGTAAAACTTGGGTTCATGTAGGACTCAAACCAGAATAATCTAGTCTAACTTAAAATATATATTGTACATAGTTTTGAGGTGTTTAAGTATAATTTAATATACTTTTATCTATGAATTTGAAGAGGTTTTTTTTTATTTCTCTGTGCGTTTCCAATTTACTACATTTGTTTTTTGTTTTATTTATTACCAATTTAAGATGGGGATTTTTTTAAATGCACCACATTAGCCATACACTCAAGATTAACGCACTATAACGATAACAGCTCGTTTCACAACACAGTACTAGGTTATACCCACAACATTTCTCACAGCACCTTATAAATGCCAGTAATAAGAATGGGTGGGCCCTGGACCGGGGTCTCTCTAACAGAAGCAGTCTCAATATCTATCAGAGAGTCCCTGTTAGATATAGACCCCTTTGGGCCACATTAGAAATAACTATGGAGTCTAATGGGCCCTGGAGGTGGGTTCTCTCTAACAGCAGCCCTCTCAGTGTCCATAAAGGAGAGCCTCTGTTAAAAAGAGTCCCCATCCAGGCCCATTACAGACCTCTTTCACAATACAGTAATATAACATAGCTATCTGATATCCAGCCCAAGTTGGCTCCTCTCACTTTAATTACTGTTGCTGGCTACGGTGGCGGGCTTCTGTGAATGACTGGCAAGCATCAGACAGACAGCCAGTGGAAATAATTTAGGTGTGCCACACAGAGAGGGCCTTTTTGACTACTAGCTTTAATTATATGTCTGCACGCTTTTAGCCTAGAGGCACTTGTGAAATATTAAATTTTTGATGCAAACATATATGCAAACATATATAATATGTACACTGTATATATATAGTAATTGTTAACCCCTTCACGACTGAGGACGGTTCAGGACCGTCATCGGCATTTTTGCGTTGCCGACCGATGACGGTCCTGAACCGTCCTAACGGTCTGAGTTACTTACCTGATCGCTGTCGTTCCCCCGGCGGCGATCAGCGTGGCTCCCGGTGTGGGGAGACTGCCTGCAGCCCAGACAGTCTCCCCACACTGAATTAGGACCCCTGTGGCCATGTGATCGCTTAACAGAGCGATCACATGGTCACAATAGGTGTCCATGTGTCTGCCTGCAGGGGGACTGCCTGTGCTGACAGGCAGTCTCCATGCTAGTGTAATATAAAAAAAAAAAAAAAAGTTAGTCTTAATAAAAAAATAATAATAATTATATATGTGTATAAATATGATATATAGACATATATTATATCTATATAATATATGTCTATATATCATATATATAATGCCATACTAAGTGTATTTTTATATTAATATGTACTTATATTAATATAAAAATACACTTATAATTAAATTACACACGTGTATATATATAATATATAATAACTATATATATTGTGTATATATATATTATTATAAAATATAAATAATAAGTAATTTAAATTAAATATGTTTTTTAAATAATAATAAAAAAATTTTTAAAATTATATATCTATATGTAATTTTATTCTAACTGTATTTTAAAATTAATATATTTATATCAAAATACACTTAGAATGAATTTGTATATATATCTATGTATATATAAATAAATAAAAATAATACGAAATATACATATGTCCATATACAAAATTACATAAATAATTATATAAATATACACGTAGACTTCAAATATATAAATATGCATATATATTTGAATTCTACATGAGTATTTATGTAATATTTTTACATAATTTAGTACTTTTATTGATTGCAATTTAAGGGGACCTGCCTGCTAACCCAGGCCGAAATTCCAGAGAATTTAATTTGCTAGCACTGTATTTTACCTTGTAACGTTCTACGACACCCTAAAACCTGTACATGGGGGGTACTGTTTTACTCGGGAGACTTCGCTGAACACAAATATTAGTGATTCAAAATAGTAAAACATATCACAGCGATGATATTGTCAGTGAAAGTGACTTTATTTGCATTTTTCACACACAAACAGCACTTTTACTGATGATATAATTGTTGTGATACGTTTTCCAGTTTTTAAACACTAATATTTGTGTTCAGCGATGTCTCCCGAGTAAAACAGTACCCCCCATGTGCAGGTTTTATAGCATTTTTGAAAGTTACAAGGTCAAATATATGGGTCAAATATTTTTACATTGAAAATGGCCAGGTTGGTTACGTTGCCTTTGAGAGCGTATGGTAGCCCAGGAATGAGAATTACCCCCATGATGGCATACTATTTGCAAAAGAAGACAACCCAAGGTATTGCAAATGGGGTATGTCCAGTCTTTTTTAGTAACCACTTGGTCACAAACACTGGCCAAAATTAGCGTTCAATTTAGTTTTTTTACTTTTTTCACACACAAACAAATATGAATGCTTACTTTGGCCAGTGTTTTCTACTAAGTGGCTACTAAAAAAGACTGGACATACCCCATATTGAATACCCTGGGTTGTCTACTTTAAAAAAAATATGTACATGTGGGGTGTTATTCAGAGATTTATGACAGATAATAGTGTTACAATGTCACTATTGATAAATTTTAAAAATGTATGTTTTGAAACCGCAATATCCTACTTGTACCTATAGCCCTAAACTTGCAAAAAAGCATGTAAACACTGGGTATTTTTAAACTCAGGACAAAATTTTTAATCTATTTAGCAGTTTTTTCATTCGCTTTTGTAGATGAGTAAAAGATTTTTCAAGTAAAAGTCAAAAAACATGTATTTTTTTCAATTTTTCATCATATTTTTTAATTTTTTTTAAATTAAAATACATGAGATTATATAAATAATGGTATGTAAAGAAAGCCCCTTTTGTCCTGAAAAAAACAATATATAATTTGCATGGGAACAGTAAATGAGAAAGCGGAAAATTACAGCCAAACACAAACACCACAAAAGTGTAAAAATATGCCTGGTCGCAAATGTACAACATCGCAAAAACAGTCCAGTCCTTAAGGGGTTAAACTTGCTTTGTGCTTTTTTTTACATGCATGACATTTTTTATCCAATAATAATTTTTGACTCCTTCCCTCTCCAAAAATGCATCTTCACCCTTATGTCTCTTAACCCACCTTTTGATTTTCTTATCCCATATTTTGAATGTCTTACCCCTTTTGTGTATCTTACAACCCCATTTTCCCATTTGTGACTTATCCCTACTTTGTGTCTCTTACTTTTTCTCTTTGTGTGTCCTACTTTTCCCCAGCCCCATTGTGTGTCTCTTACTTTCCCCCGGCCCCTTTGCGTGTCTTTTTCTCCCCCCAGAAAATCTGTGTCATTGTCCCATTCTTCGGCTCCTCTGTGTGTGTGTCTTTGTCCCCTTCTCCGTCCCTCTCGGCATCCTTTTGCCCAGTTTCTCTGTATGTCTTTGTTACCTTCCCAGCCCTTCTACAGCCATTGTCCCTTACTCCAACTCATCTGTGTGTATAATTGTTCCCTTCCCAAGCCCCTCCGTGGTAATGTCCTCTTCCCCAGCCCCTCTGTCTCCTTCCCAGCCATATCTGTATCATTGTCCCCTTTGCCAGCTCCTCTGTGCATCTCAATGGTGTCTCAGTAATACTAGTGAAAATGGGTCTTCTGGGGTATATCCACTAAGCACTTATATTATCTGTTTAATAATTATCATTTTACCACTAGATGGCAGCACTTAGTTGGCCAACAGTGGCAAAGTGTGTTTTGGGTAGGATATCGTGATTTGCAGAGTGATTGTGTAGATGCAAAAAGTTTAAATGTGAACTATCAAGAGACGGTGGGAGATGTTTCTAATGGAAAGAAGATTAGCAGGGGTATTTACTAAAGTGTGAATTATTGGGATTTTAAAGTCTATTAAAGTGAATTTCAAAGTATAGAACAAAATGGCCAAATGGGGAAAGTTCTAGAAGGGAGTTGCCAGAATTACAGAAAATTTTCCGGAAAGGGATGCTGAAAATTTGCAGGAGGAGATACAGCGAGGCTGAAAGAAGTGCAGAACATTAATTGCAACAGATACAGAAATACAGTAATGTAGTTTTGAGGAGGGTCAGAGAGTTTGCAAGAGATGTAGTGTATAAGCGAAATACAAAACGTTGTCTGAGAGTTTTTAGTAGATGCAGACGGTGGAAGAGAGCAATGCTGTTTTTAAGAGATACAATTTGTGCATAAAATATGCAGAGAGTTTACAGGGGATCTGGAAAGTTTGTAAGAAGTGCAGGGAGTTTGCAGAAGATACAGAGAGATTGCAGAACTGATACTGATTGCAAATGAACAACTAGTAACCGGATGAAACCTTTATTTAAATGAATAACGAATTGGTGTTTTCTAACATTATGCCTCTCTGTATCACCCTCCCTTTCTATTCCAGAAAAAAATAGCCTAAGATCCAACTTTAAAAATGGACTTCATACTGCAGTGTTAAAAAAAAAAAAAAGATTCAAATAATTTGACACAAATCGTACAATAACTAAACTTAACCAAGCTATTCCTCTGTCGCTGAAAGTGTTACTCATGCATGCAATTATCAATATATTCACTAAAGTCTGAATGCACCAATAGCGAACTGGGCAACACCATCCGGCTGCAGATGAGGAAATTCGAACTGCAAAATCCAGACATTTCTAACGCTATTTAACTATGTCCCGTTTGGCAATTCAAGCTCCGAATAAGCTTGAATTAGGTCCAGATGTCAACTGGATCAAACACTGCCAGATGGCTAAAATATGGGTGGGGCAGCTGGTTGTATAATAATCTGACCACCCCCCATTTTTTAATTTAAAGTCTCCCACCCAAAGCCCATGGGAGGGAGGGTGGTGCACAGAGGGAGCTATGCCCTCTTCCCCCCATTATTTTACAGAACCTATCTCTATGAGAAGGGACTTTTCTAGCACCTGGGCAGCAATGACTGCCCCGCCACTAGTTTTAAGTTCTTAATATATGCAGCAGGTGGGGGCATAGGGAAGTAAAACAAATTAAAAATTAAAGCTTTTCTGTTTATTTATTTTATTTTATCTTTTTTTTTTTTTTTTGGCGTGTGGCTAGCAAGTCCTGGCCAGTTGCGATTTTGTTAACCCCTGCAGCATCGAGGGTTATTTGACTATTTGCCTGCTGACTGTCCCCAGTGGTGTATTTTAAAATGGTGCTGCCCTAGGCATGACAGATCTCGGGCACCCCCTAATTTTAATATACCCACCCGTTCCTGCCAAGGCCACACCTCTTCCTGTTAATCTACACACATTTTGACTGACAGACACACTCACGGACCAGCACACATTCTCAGATACACTGACATACACACACATACACTCACTGATTTGACACAATCTGACACACATACAATGATGTAGACACACGCTGACAAACGCATACTCCCTGACAGATGCATACACTCACTGACAGTCGCATACACTCACTGACAGACGCATACAATCATTCAGCTACACGCACACATTCACTGAAACACACACACTCACTGACAGACACACACTCACTCATATTCACTGACACACACACTCACATTCACTGAAACACACACACTCACTGACAGACACACACACTCACTCACATTCACTGACACACACTCACTCACATTCACTGACACTCACTCACATTCACTGACACACACACACATTTCCCCCACTCACAATTATTATTATAATTTTGTTAATTGAAATCCACCAAGCCTCCCTACTTTTGGGTTAGCTGGGTAGATTTTTTACCTGGGGTCCAGTGGGGCTGCTGGGCAGGGAGGCTGCTGGACGTGCAGGCAGGCGGGTTGAGTGCTCTAGGTTTTCAGCGAAGGAGCACTTTCCCCTGAGCTTTCTGCTAAGCTCCCTCGCGAGCCGGAATATGCGTTATTACTGCGGCTCGCACGACTGCCAGCCTGCACATGAGGCCACCTGCCCCAGGGAAACCCAAAAGTGGCCAGCCGGCCAGCTCTTGGGCTCCCATAAAACGAGGCAAACAAGGTATTTGCCTTGGCATTTGGGAGCGGCATTTTTTGCCACCCCCTGGAAATTGCCGCCCAAGGCAAATGCCTTGCTTGCCTCGCGGTAGACAAATCCCTGACTGTTCCTATTTGCTGGCTGTTAGAGGGAAACTATAGTGCCAGGAAAACACAGTGCCACGTAATAGCCGCTCTCGCATTAGGATTTCCCCATAGGAAAACATTATACAGTCCTTTCTATGGGGAAAAATCTGATGCTGAAATCTGACAGTGTGAGTGTGAGGACGTCCAGCATCAGATAACGGACCAAAGGTCCGTTTGGATTCCAGAAGCGCTCTAGTGGCTGTCTAGTTAACCCTAGCAGGTAATTATTTCGTTTATAAAAACTGCAATAATTACATGCTCAGGGTTAAGGGTGATGGGAGTTTGCACCCAAACTACTTCAATTAGCTAAAGTGTCTACAGCAGGCCCGGACTGGCCATCGGGCACACCGGGCAAATGCTCCGAGGCCGGCAGGGGAGGTCCCAGGATCTCCCCTGCCGGTCTATGCAGGGCCGGCACTTCCGCTGTATTCCATGCAGGGCCGGTGGAGAGATCAAAGATCTCCCTCACCGGCCCATTTAAATAGACCTGAGGCTGGGGAGGGAGGGAGAGGACCCGGCGGAGCTCTATCTTGCGGCTCCGCCGGGTTCCTTTCGCGAGATTGGGAGCGTTGCCATGGCAATGTCCCAATCTCGCGAGAGTGAACTCTAGCCCTCAGGCTAGAGTTCACTCACCACTGGACCACCAGAGATGGTGTGTGAGTGCTGGTCCCCCCCTCCCAGACACCACGTGCCTGCCCCCCCTCCCAGGCTAAAGGTAAGAAGGGAGGGGGGGATTTAAAGCCTGCTTAGTTTTTTTTATTTGTATATTTACCCCCCAACACACAACATTTATACACAGCACTCTCACACACATCATACACAGCACTCTCACACACATCACACTCAGCACTCTCACACACATCACACCCAGCACTCTCACACACATCACATCATACACAGCACTATCACACTCAGCACTCACACACAACACTCTCACACACACATCATACACAGCACCCACACACAAATCAATCACACACAGCACCCTCACACACACAGCATCCATCACACACACATATTGCACCCCTCACATACACACACAACCCCCGATACACTGCATCACACACATACACAATACTTCCAAACATAGTATATATATATATATATATATATATATATATATATATATATATATATATATATATATATATATATACACACACACACACACACACATACACACACACAGCACCCCTCACACACAGCACCCCTCACACACACACACTGCACCCATAAACTCATTACATTCCAGACACACACTAGATCCTTTACCCAACTCTGGATCATCTACACACATACACACACACTAGATCCCTATATACACTCTGAATCCGTTATATACGCACGCTCACTAGATCTCCTATACATATTCTGGGTCCTTCAAACACACACAAGACTCATATATATATATATATATATATATATATATATATACATACACACACACACTCTGGATCCCCTATACGCACACTAGATTCCTTGTAAGCAAACACATACTACATTCCCTGAACACACACTCTCTACAAACACTACATCACCTATACACACACACACACACACACTATAGCCTGTATGCACACACTTGCTACATCCCCTAAACACACATTCTCTACAGCCCCTAGCCACATATGCATTACATTACACCACAAACACAACACGACTAAAACCGACCTTATTACACAATACCACACCACGACCAGCTCACTCTGCACACACGCAATACCACAAGCAGGCTCCAAACACATGCACAATACTCTTTCCTGGCCCTTTTGTCTCCATTTATAGAGACAACAGAGACAAGTTGCAAGGAAACACAGTGCAAGCATGTTATTAAATTTGCTTGCACTGTGCAGAACAAATACAGGGCTTTTTTCTCATGCTAGAGCTCTTCAGCAGAGCTCTGCGCATGGTCTACCTGGAAGAGCATTGAACCAACATGCTCACTTTGAGAGGGGGCGTGTTTGTCATTGGTGATGACAAAACACACCTCCTCTGCCCCGCCCCCTTCTTAGTGGGCCGCTGTGATAAAAAAATGTCCGGGCCGAATTTTTTTCCAAGTCCGGCCCTGGTCTACAGTGTCCCTTTAACTTATCGTTCACTTGAAGAAAAGCAAGTGAATGATAATTTGCAAATGTGTATCTTGTCAGTAGCTTTCAGATAAAATGCTTTGTTTAAAATCATTTCAGATGCGAAGAGAACTGCTTTTAATCCGAACACCCAATGCATTTTTTTAATGGATTTGGCTTTAGTAAACATAAGAATTGCCATTGTTCATACAGACAAAGTCCAGTATTTAGTGATTAATCCTGTATATCTCTTTTATAAACAAAAACATAAAATGTATATATAAAAAAATGAGTAGAATAATTGTGAGAGGCGTGCAAAAAGTAATCAGCTAAATGTCACTTGTCACCAGAGGCAGTTTTAGTGTAAGCCTGGTGACAAAAGAACTCAATGGCCTAAGTATACTAAAAATACTTTTTTGACACACCCAGGCCATTCAACCATATTCTGCCTAACTAAATAAACATTGAACTATAGGCCTTTTTCAAAGTCAGTTATACAAAGATTTTAATATTCGAGAATATACAGTGTGTCTCAGGTACCCCCTGTGGCCAAATAAGGTAATGCAGGTAAAATAAACAATTTCAAAATGCTCTAAATTAGGACATCACCTACCACCTCTAGTCAACCAACTTCTTGCTATACAGGTGATACTCGAAAAATTAGAATATTGTGCAAAAGTTCATTTATTTCAGTAATGCAACGTAAAAGGGGAAACTAATATATGAGATAGACGAATTACATGCAAATCAAGATTGTTCAAGCCGTGATTTGTCATAAGTGCGATGATTATGGCTTACAGCTCATGAAAACCCCAAATCCACAATCTCAGTAAATTAGAATATTGTGAAAAGGTGCAATATTCTAGGCTCACAGTGTCCCACTCTAATCAACTAAGTAAGCCATAACACCTGCAAAGGGTTTCTGAGCCTTTAAATGGTCTCTCAGTCTGGTTTAGTAGAAATCACAATCATGGGGAAGACTGCTGACCTGACAGTTGTGCAGAAAACCATCATTGACACCCTCCATAAGGAGGGAAAGCCTCAAAAAGTAATTGCGAAGGAAGTTGGATGTTCACAAAGTGCTCTATCAAAGTACATTAATAGAAAGTTATGTGGAAGGGAAAAGTGTGGAAGAAAAAGGTGCACAAGCAGCAGGGATGACTGCAGCCTGGAGAGGATTGTCAGGAAAATGCCACTCAAAAGTGTTGGGGACTTTCACAAGGAGTGGACTGAGGCTGGAGTCAGTGCATCAAGAGCCACCACACACAGACGGATCCTGGACATGGGCTTCAGATGTCGTATTCCTCTTGTCAAGCCGCTCCTGAACAACAAACAACATCAGAAGCGTCTTACCTGGGCTAAAGAAAAACAGACCTGGTCTGTTGCTCAGTGGTCCAAAGTCCTCTTTTCTGATGAGAGCAACTTTTGCATCTCATTTGGAAACCAAGGACTCATAGTCTGGAGGAAGAATGGAGAGGCACACACTGCAAGATGCTTGAAGTCCAGTGTGAAGTTTCCACGGTCTGTGTTGATTTGGGGAGCCATGTCATCTGCTGGTGTTGGTCCACTGTGCTTCATTAAGTCCAGGGTCAACGCAGCCGCCTACCAGGAGATTTTTAAGCACTTCATGCTTCCTTCCGCAGACGAGCTTTATGGGGATGCTGACTTCATTTTCCAGCAGAACTTGGCACCTGCCCACACTGCCAAAAGCACCAAAGCCTGGTTGAATGATCGTGGGATTACTGTGCTTGATTGGCCAGCAAACTCGCCTGACCTCAACCCCATAGAGAATCTATGGGGCATTGCCAAGAGAAAGATGAGAGACATGAGACCGAACAATGCAGAAGAGCTGAAGGCCGCTATTGAAGCATCCTGGTCTTCCATAACACCTCAGCAGTGCCACAGGCTGAAAACTTCCATGCCATGCCGCATTAAGGCAGAAATTGCTGCAAAAGGGGCCCAAACCAAGTACTGAGTCCATATGCATGCTTATACTTTTCAGAGGTCCGATATTGTTCTATGTACACTCCATGTTTTATTGATTGCATGTAATATTCTTATTTACTGAGATTGTGGATTTGGGGTTTTCATGAGCTGTAAGCCATAATCACCGCACTTATGACAAATCACGGCTTGAACGATCTTGCTTTGCATCTCATATATTAGTTTCCCCTTTTACGTTGCATTACTGAAATAAATGAACTTTTGCACGATAGTCTAATTTTTTGAGTATCACCTGTATATGTCTATATACTAAGAAGCTGCAGTCACTGTGAAAAAGTTAGATTAAGTGAAGTGTTTTTCATATTTTAATGTATGTATAAGCTACTTTATTAAAATGTGTAATTGGGGGGTATAAGGTCGAAGTTTGGTACGTGAATATTTACACGTATCACACACACACACATAGATAGATAGATAGATAATTAAATGCATTTATAACATATTTCTAAAATTCACTATGATTGCTTTATCTAGGTCTGAACGTTAAAAAGAAACAAAAAAATAAACATAGTGGTTTATTAACACAAGATTGCTTCCATAAGACTATATTGGAAACTGAACTGTGCAGATCATTGATGGTTTATAAATGATTCATTTAAATCCTCTAAATTAAAAAGGATTATCTGTATTAATCTCATACTTAGCAAGGCGAGGCCCAGAATGGAAGTTAGTTTGACAGTAAAGGCTTAGGGTATATAGCTATAAAAACAATAATTAGCTCTCGCTGGTAAGAATCCATTTTGAGTAGGTTCCAGGCAGATCTGTTTTTAAGCAGCTATTCATTAAAAGGGAACTGACACTTCCCATGACTTTTAATAATATTTTGACTTATTCCTGTATTTATCAAAAAATGTGAAAAAAAACTTGATTAAAATGTATAAATTCTCACTTCGTAATCCTGCAACTGGGCGCCTCCATCTTAGCTCCCTGTCAGCCATTGTTATAAACTCAGTCCCTTGCACCTGGCAGTCAGTGCAGAGAAAGCATGCAAGAGGAGACATGAGACAATGTATCCATTTATCCTCTCCATTTGCTTATCTTTATTTTCTGTAACTCCCAGCAGCAAAGAAGTAGTTAAGAAGGTTGTAAAAAAAATTCAACCAATCATATCACATAATAGAACAATATAGTGCCCTCAGACTCCTCCCACTTCCTCTTTCTTTGCTGCTTGCCTCGCAGGTGACTCTATTCTAATTACTTTGCCCTATTTTATTGTTTAAACATTGGGTTTTATACCTTTATTGGTTTTTTTCTCTATGCCTATTTAATTTAGGGTATACAGTGGGACCTCGGTTTACAAATTTAATGCATTCTCCGGGACGTTTCTTATTGCGAAAAATTTGTAAACCGAAACGCGGTTTCCCATAGGAATGCATTGAAAACCAATTAATCTGTTCTGGGGGTCAGAAAAAAGTCAAAATGAGCTGGCATGGAAACCAACCCACAATGCAGAACACACAATAAAAGGCATGCAAACGACGAAGCTCAGCTCACTACCTTTCTACAGCTTGAGAAATGCACCAAAAAGTCCCAAAACAACTGCAAACAATTTCCAAGATGGCTCCAAAACTCAATACAAAAGCCGCTCCAACATCTCCACACTCTATGCCACATGCTACCCACGGTCTCCAGCATGCAGGGGGCGGTGCTATAAATCTCCCAGGCATTATTTTCAATAGATTTTCATTTGTAAACCGAAAATTATGTTAACCGAGTCGTTTGTAAACCGAGGTCCCACTGTATACTCTTTAGTATAATCCCTCTGCTATCTTTTTAATTACTTCTCTCAGAGAAGTTTTTATTTTATTGTTGGCTGTTTTCCTAACTATACCTTTAAGTGAACCCTAACAACTACTGTTGCCACTTTCTTCCCCGCCGGGCCGTTTCTAAATGGCCCGCGGGATTTATACCACACTTGGGCAATACACGGTCTCCGTTTACCACAGGGAGATCGTTGTCTGCGTTCACAGACTGTTGTCCCTTTTCCTCAGCCTTCCTGCCTTCACTGTGGGCTCTGACGTGATCGCTCCGCCCCTTTTTACTTGTGGCAGCCATTTTGTTTTTCGCTGAGGGGTCCGTTTTCGGCAGGCTGCTCGTGATTGCTCCGGTTAGGAAGAAACCTGTGGGCACTTGCTCTGCGTTACCAGAAGGTAAGTTTCCCCACAGTACAATCAGCTTTTGTTTTTTCTCCATCTGGTTACTTTCCACATACCATACTGATGGATATATTTTTTTCTATCTATTGCAGGTTGCTCCAAAGTTCGAAAAATACCTGCTCAGACTGGGTGGCCTCCTTTCTTTCTCATATTGCTATTTTTGTGCCTAATCCATTTATTAAATATACTATTTGTGGCTGTCACCACTTGTGTTCGGGTGCTGACCCCCACCTCATTATTTATTATTATTTCTAATACACTAAGTGGTTACTCTCCACCTCTAGTGATTTAGGGTGACCCACTTTATTAATTGCAGTATGTGTTTTTATTCTACTTCAAACTGTCTGAACACCAGGAGCCTGTTATTTCCGCGGAACTACGTCCATGGCTTTTCTCAACTATAGCTGAGTCCATACCCAAGGCTTTAGCGGCCTTTCATGACCAAGCCTCTACTGAGGCTCACCCCCCTGCACACCAACCCTCTGACTCTCAGGACTCTCACCTTTCCGACCAAGAAGGTGCCCCGTGCAAACGTCCCTGGAAAGGGATAGCGCTACTGCAGGCAAGGGAAAAGCCCCTGCAAAAATATTTAGGCCATCTGTGCCACGCACTAGGCAGGACCCCACTGACCCTCTAGAGGGGTCTACCTCTCGACTAACTGCCCATAGTTTAAACGATTATGATGCAACTTACTCTGATGAAGACCCCACGGCGACCTTTATCATACACAATACTAAGGGTGATCCCCTATCTAAAGAGCCTTCCTCAGACATCCTCCTGGATGCCTTAGGCCTACCATTCTTTGATCCCAGAGTGATTCGGCACCCACGTTCTGCAGAATGGGCCCCTCCTGATCATATTGCCAGTTTTTATAAAATGTGGCTACGCAAGCCCCTGGAGAAGGAGATTAGAAACAAACTTAGGGCTTAATTCCCAAGGCCAACTATCCCAGGCAAAGTTGCCTCCACTCCAGAATTTGACCACATGCTCGTCACCGTCTTAACCAAATCCGGCAAAGACCCTCGTAAGGGTATTGAACAAGGGTTGAAAGCAACCCAAGACAAACTCCTGGACATATCAGGCCCTATAATCCAGATTTTTATCCTAGCAGATGAGGCACTCACTAGCAGTGAATTTGACCCACACACTGTAAGAGAATGGGCTCAGATAGCTCTATGCCTACTAGGCAACGTCAATGTGGCAATTTCTACCGAAAGATGAAAGGCGGCACTTTATAAAATTGATGCCAAATTGGTAGACTTAAGTTCCAAGGAATTAGGACCAGAAGCCGATGGTCTTTTATTCGGTGACAGTTTTATGCGAGACCTCTCCAAGCATGTCTCTGTATTTACCACATTAAATAAGGCCCTGTCATCGTTATGTAGGGTTTTCCGCTCCCAAACACAAAGTTTTTCCGGGAGAGCTGGTCGCTACAGGAGCTGAACTACCAGTAGAGCAGCCTTCACAGGCTACAGGCCTCGACCCACAGACTATTGGTCCTCAGAACCCACTCGACCCTATTACAGGCAGCTATTCAACCCCAGAGGCTCTATTCGAGGACCTGGTTTTGCCTCCCTGCATGGACGCACTGCTTCAGGTAATGGACTTTACTTATTTAAACAATGTACCGATTGCAGGTTGATTAACACTTTTTTCCAACAGTGGAAAATACTTTCTCAGGATCACTGGATACTTCATACAGTCAGGGGTTTCAAAATAGATTTCCTCACACACCCCATTCAAAGCTTTCCTCCCACACTCCTATGGATGTCGGAAACAGACGAGCTAACCTTAAACTCAGAGTTACACCAACTACTAGACAAAGGGGCGATCGAACACTCGCCTTTCCCTTACACTTTCTTCAGCAACATTTTCCTTGTACGGCAAAAGACAGGAGACCACCGTCATATTATCAACCTCAAAGAGCTGAATCAATTTATCACATACCGTCATTTCAAGATGGAAGGTATCCATCTTCTCGGGGACCTACTTTGCGTGAAGGACTGGTTCTTCAGATTCGACCTCAAGGATGCCTATCTAACGGTCCCAATCGCACCAAGTCATCGTGCCCTCCTTCAATTTCTCTGGCAAGATGAAATTTGGCAGTTTCACCAAGTTAATGAAACCGGTCATGGCACTGCTCTGTTCTCAGGGAGTACGTTCCATCATATATCTAGACGACATCCTGATTATGCCCAAGACCAACATCTGCTTCGCAAACACACGTACATGACCTCTGCCCTCTTTCAAAACCTTGGGTTTGTAATAAATTTCCAGAAATCAAATCTGGAACCTTCTCAAATAGTCCAATTTCTGGGCTTTTAAATAGATTCTGTTCAGGCAACTTTACAACTGCCTTACCCCAAAATCAAAAACATAAAAAAGAAATTCAAAAATTACTCTCCACACAGTGACCTCAACTTCGCGACCTTGTACACATTCTTGGACTTTTGTCCGCATCAATCCAGGCTATATTCCTGGGGCCTTTACATTACAGAGCAATGCAACGATTGAAAAGTTTCTATTTGCATCGCTCCACCTCTTACGACCAATTCATATCTCTGACAGATGAGGTTCTCATCGAACTCCACCGGTGGCTTCGCAATATGGAAGCATGGAATGGGAAAGCGATCTTTGGATCCCAACCAGACTTCATCCTGGAATCCGATACCAGCCTCTTAGGTTGGGGCGCTACTTGTGCCAAGACCTCCACAGAGGGTCTCTGGTCCCCATCAGAACAGGCACTCCACATAAATTGCCTCAAGCTCATTGCAGGATCCTTCGTGATCCGCAGCTTCGCGAAGGACGCATCCAATTGCTCCCTGGTACTAAGGATCGACAACATGTCTGCAGTACGATATGTAAACTGACTCGGGGGATCCAAATCCAAACTGCTGTCCGATCTCACCAAAGACCTCTACCAATTCTGCCTGGACAGAAACCTGTCCATTCGAGCAAAATACCTCCCAGGACCCTACAACTTAGTCGTGGACTGGTTTCCCGTCATTGGAGAGATGCCAGCGATTGGCAATTAGACCCTCTCCTGTTTCACCACATTCACCTACTACGGGACCTTTTTGCATCTCACCTGAATTGTCAGACAGACGATTTCTTCAGCTGGCTCCCAGATCCCCTATCTCTGGCAGTCGACGCTTTTCTGCAACCTTGGCCGCGGAGAGGAGCTCATGCTTTCCCTCCTTTCTTGATGATTCAACGGAACCTTCACTGGGTCAAATTTCACAGAGTCAGGATAATAATAATTACTCCACTATGGAGAGCCCAGACTTGACTCCCCACCCTCCTGGAACGATCTGTAGATTACCCCATCCTACTACCTCGCTCCTTTCACGTCCTCAGGAACCCAGTGGGCGATTACCATCCACTAGCCTTACAGGGTCATCTTCAACTGGTAGCTTGGACAGTTTCAGGGGAGCTTGGCATATCGCGGGACTTTCACGCACAGCTCAAACACTCCTATTGGACTCGTGGGCCCCAGGAACCAGACAAACCTATCTCTCCGCATGGCGGATTTGGGTCAGCTGGTGTCTGGAAAGGGATATCGATCCTGTTTCAACACCTCTTCCACCCATTTTTTATTTTTTATCCTCTGTCTTCGATCAGGGTAGATCCTACCGATCAATTAATGTTTTTCACTCCGCCATTTCGGTGGCCCATGACACTATTTATAATTCATTGGTTGGGAAACCCCCCCTTGTGCAGACTTCTACGAGGCATACATTTGACAAGACCGCCTACTGCCAAGTACTCTAATTTCTGGGATGTTTCTAAGGTTTTTACGCTGTTGGATTCCTGGCCTTCTAATGAGGTCTTATCCCTACACCAACTTTCTGCTAAATTGGCCCTGCTCTTGTGCCTGGTGTCCTTCCGCAGAGTTTCAGACGTTCAGGCCTTCAACTCTCATGCTGTGGCCTTCGCACCAGACGGAGTCAGATTTACTATTACTAGATGTACTAAGACTAATTCCCCCTCAGTTTTTTATCCATACTTTCCGGACAGACCGTCTCTCTGTGTTGCCCTGTGTACCTGTTGTTATATTACCTCTCTACATTCCCCTACTGGACCTCTCTTTGTCTCCTACATCAGACCTCACAAACCGGTCTCTTCTCCCACGATCGCATGCTGGATAAGATGGCTGCTTACTCAAGCAGGAATTGATCAATCATTCGTTGCTCACTCCGTTAGAGGTGCGGCCGCTTCCTCTGCCCTTCATGCAGGCAGTTGCTGGTGGAATATCCTATCCTCTGCGGACTGGTCAAGGGAATCTACCTTGCAAACTTTTTATTTTAAACCTACATCACACGTGGCTTTTTCCATTATAGAAAAGCGTTAAAACAGCAAATATGAAGCCTCCTGTCTTGCCATAAAATTAGGGAGGATTCTAGTTTACAGTGAACGAATAATCTAAATTTTATTAAAGACAGGAGGCAAATATTTTCCCTCCCTTCGTTTACTCTGGATCCCACCCTTAGGGTAAGTTTATTTTTTCAACTATTATTGCATTGTACACTCCCTTGCAATTTGATTGTTGTAGGTATACGGTTTTGCTTGCCTAGTGACCTAGTCCTACATCGCACTTTATGCCATTTATTATCTTTAAATCCTACCAGATAATCAGTTAGTACTTTAAAGTGCGTACTTGTGTGTTTTCTCTTGTCTAAGAGACCATACTTTCACGAAGTCTCTCTTCTTCTCTCCTAGTGTGAAAATATTACATTGATCTACTTGACAACACGTTTACACGGTTGACTTCATTACGTTACGCCTGAGTTGCGGTTCCGGAATTGTTTCAGTTTACATGGTTGACGCTACTGCTGATCGGCACCACCAAAAAAGAGGAAGTGGGAGGAGTCTGATGGCACTATATTGTACTACTATGTGTTATGATTGGTTGAATTTTTTTTACAACCTTGTTAACTACGTCTTTGCTGCTGGGAGTTACAGAAAAGAAAGATAAGCAAATATTCACCTCCTGTCTCTAATAAAATTTAGATTATTCATTCACTGTAAACTAGAATAATCCCTCATTTGAGATCAAAATGTTGTTTGGAAACTAAAATTTGAGGATTATTTCCAATTTAATTGTTTTGGCCTTAAAATTAGAAATTCCCTTAAAATTCACAGTGAATTACCAGCAATCAACACTTAACAGGGATATTCACTAAAATGAGAATTCGGTATGAATTTGAAGTGAACTTTCAAATTTAACATTTCTCTACGTCCGCTATGCTTTAAGTTCGGCTACTCTGGCCTTAAATTTGAAATTTCACTTTGAATTCTCATGTTCCTAAATAACCCTGTTAGTGAATCATCGTGAAAATATTACATCAGTGTTTTTCTTAGCAGATGGTATAAGGAAAAAAAAAAAGGCTGGCCTTTTTGGAGTCTGTAATTAATCATCTATGTACACGTAGGTTTTAAAAAAACAAAATTGTGCGTGTGCAGTTGATAAGCTGCCGAAAGCATGCACTCCTGTGCCCCATATGTGTCCTACAGAGTTATTTACAAATGTGAGAATTCAAAGTGAATTTTAAATTGAAGTCCACGGGAGCCATCTGCTAGTGCCTAGTCTGTACTTTAACCTAGGCAGGACTGGTTTAAACATGCCCAACAGACAGGTGCAATTTGTTTCATTTTTGAAAATATATTTTCCAGATTCTTTTAAAATCTAAAAGAAACAAAAACAAACAAATTTGAATTGAATCAAAACAAATTATTTTGGATGCATTCATTTTCATAAGGATATTAGGGACTTATCTACTAAGCAACTGAAAGAGCAAAATTAAGAATAGGGCTTTTAGTTTATAACTAAATTTGATCGTTCAGCTGTTTAGCAGATAGCTCCCTAATCTGGTACCCTTATGTGTGATTGCCATATTGAAGGAAGCTAAATTAACGTGCTGTTTAGCAGATATCTCCCATATTTGGTATCCTTAAATATGACAATCCCACGTAAGGACAGCTGAAAGATCAAAATTAAGGGGAAAAAATACTTTTTAATAATTTAGAGCGTTCAGTTGTATTTAGAAGATAGCTCCTTAATTTGGTACCATTATGAGTAATTGCCATTTTAAGGATACCATATTAGAGAGCTACAGCTTCCTAGTTTGGTATCCTTATGTGGGAGTGCCATATTTAAGGATCTAAATTTGGGGTTCTATTTCGCAGATAGCTCCCTTATTTGGTATCCTTAAATTTGGATAGTGTAAGGATAGCAAATTAGGGAGTTATATGCCAAACAGATGAAACATCAAAATAAAATAAATGCCTTTTTATTAATTTAGATCTTTCAGCTGTGTTTATTAGCACCCTAATTAGTATCCTTACGTGGGATTTCCATTTTTGCTCCTGATCGGCCAAAACAAATCACAGTGAGGGCAAAGCTCAAAGCAGACGATCTGAAGTAAAGAACCTTCTCGCAAAATGATTCAAATGTGAGTATCTTCTCATTGTTTATTATTTTAGATTGCTTGTTTTAACTTCCATTCCCCTTTAAAGGGACACTAAACTGACAGGAATATAAACATGTATTCCACCCCTGCTCCAACTTCTTGGTTTAGATCAACTTGACAAGCTCAGCCAATCCAATGCTTTCCCATTAGAAAGCACTGAGCGGCTATTGCGCATGTGTGACCGAAACATCACACCGCACCAATCAGCATCTCTTCTTAGAAATGCATTGAATCAATGCATCTCTATGAGGAACATTCAGAGCCTCCATGCAATGTGTGGTGACGCTGAACATTAGTGCTGCACGCACTGACCCAGGAAGCACCTCTAGCAGCCGTCTAAGTGACTGCACCTAGAGGTGTTCCTAGGCAGTAATGTAAACACTGCCTTTTCTATGAAAAGGCAATGTTTACAGTGCTAACACTACAAGGAGATGCTGTAGACACCAGATCCACTATATTAAACTGTAGTTGTTCTGGTGATCACAGTGTCCCTTTAAGTAACCGATTGCCATTTAATAACACATCAATTTCACATAGTACTGAGCCTCAGTTACATTTTTGCAATTACAGAAAACATCTGTTGGCAATGAAGGGCTGCCATTATTTATTTATTTTTCCTGGGTGGGTATACTTTAAAATTGTTCATTTAAACAAGTAAACAGTAAAATAATTATATTCCAGCTATTCCAAATATATGTAAAGTAAAAAAAATGAGTGCCTTCTGCTCTGTTGTTTTTATCTGATTGATAGCTATCTGAGAGCAACTTGTCAAAATAATTAGGTTTCATGTTTATACACGCCAGTCTGCTTTAACCCCTTAAGGACCAAACTTCTGGAATAAAAGGGAATCATGACATGTCACACATGTCATGTGTCCTTAAGGGGTTAAAGGGCCACTTCACTGCCAAAATAAAAAATAAAAAAAATCACTGTTAAGTAGGTAAACCACAGTGAAAACATGCATTCATTTAATAATGCTTTTTTTTTCATTGAGTAATACCTAAAAACAGCTTGCAAAACCGGCAGATCTATTGTCTGCTGCCTTTACAAGCCCTCCCCTTCTAACTCCGCCCAGAATTTCTGTGGTTGTACAATCACAGACTTCCTAATGCAGCTCAATTAGAAGTCTTTAAAAGGCAGGTGCTCTGGGCAGTTGCTGCCCCTTGAGCTTAGCTCACCTGAGCTAACTAAACCAGGAAGTAACAGGACTGGTTGTCTGATTGACAGCCAGGGGGGTGAAGCAGGTTAATTAATAAATGTGTCAATTTCGATTGGAATTTGCAGTTTGTTTATTTAATCATAAAAAGAGGACACACTTTTCAAACATAAAGCGCTTCAGTAAGCAAAAAATGCTATAGAGGTCTGGGTTGTCCCTTTAAAGTTGGCTGCTGTAAGATTGAAACGCATTACAGTTCTCTGAAAGTACTTGAAGGGTGACAAATGCCCTGGAACCTTAATTAATCAATCTGAATGACTTTAATTACCAATATGCTAGTTTTAGCATGGCCATTTTCTATCTCGACTGCTGATGGTAAGAAATTAGAAACCTGACACAGAAATTAATTTTTATATATTAATTTTATAAATAAAATATTGTAAAAAAATATATAAAGTGGCCACTAGATGGCAGTATAAGTTAATACTTCATTATTCCAAATAGATTTCATTAACATTCTAATCTAAATGACTGTGAGAATGTGTGTATCGGTACATGGGGTTTACATTGGCATAGGTCAGGGGGTGGAGGTTTAGATTCCAGCTGTGGAACCTTGAACCCCACCTGGTTCCACTTCAATACATGCAGTTCAGGAGAGAAATAAACTAGCCAGTTAAAGCCATTTCTTCGGGATTCTTCTTTGATTGGTTCATAGATTTCCTTCCCCAAAAGAATTCTACATATGGCAGAACAGCACTTTTCATGTCCTGTCTATCAGCATCCAGACATGACGTGTCCTGGAAAACACAGGGGCTCTGGCAAACCTAGTGTATAGATCATATAGAGAAAATTAAGAAAACACACTTTTGGATAGTGTTGTTTACTGACACAAAGTAAATAATTGTTGTTTTGTATATTTTGGGGGGGGAATGAGGGGGTCTAAATAGTTGTGTGTTGGAAATAAATGGATTAGATAGAAAGTTATTTGGTTGTGAAATAAGTTCTTCAGGCAAATCTGCCCCCTTTTCTGGTGGGTCTGGCCCTTTGGGAGGTGCTAGTGACGTGATTAGCGTCACCGGCCTATCTCCTATACCCTGCCCTTCTGCTTCTCAGGATGCTGATGTTAGAGGTATGAATTTGATTAAGAGGTGAAAATGATTAGCATAAGGTATATGCGTCTTATAGATGCATCCTGTGAGTTTCTTCCGTCACCACCTCCACCAGATACATGACACTTGAAAGGTATCGCTGTTTTAGTGTTGTCTGTCAATAGGATTCTGTAATTAGGCCCATCATATTTGTCAGCACCAGGCCCAATGGACCCTATCTGATCAGAGACAATAAACAGATAACAGAGCATTGGAAATATAGCAAGATTATAGGACTTGAATAACAGAAGACTCCTGCTACAGAGCTGTGATTAGAGGGAACTTAAGACACGTAAAAGTCCTCTACAAACTAAATGGGAAAAATAAAGATAGTCCATTATTAACTGCCCACAGCAATGTCATGCCCACAATAAGGCATTTATTGAAACAAATGTTATTGTGATTACACAAACCAAAAGAAACCTTAATTTATATATTTCTATTCACATGCTTTGCAAGTATAAAACGAGAATGGTATACAAAACAAAGTATAGTGAAACCTACCGAACAAATTGATAGGTTAGCAAAAAGAAAGGTAAAGAAATCCTAGCCTTATGTTATGAGTAATATAGTAATGTACTGAATGTATACAAATAACGCCATCTAGTGGTAACCTACTGTCTAATTCTTGAGTACTGTTTTGGATAATACATTTCAGTTTTTTCTGAAGATTGATTACTAAAAACGTATAAGGATACTCTTCTCAGTGGGCAATATATAAAGAGTATCAGGGTTTTTCATTGAATACAAAGTAGAGAACGCAGTCAAATGGTAGAGAAATTAATAGCAACATACAAATACTACTTCCTCTATATATACATACACACTACATACCCTATATATGCATACTATTTCCCCTATGCAAGCACACACACTACATACCCCTACTTTATTCACATGCAAGAACTCATCTGCCTTCTTCAAGGGCTGCCCTGAAAGAACATTGAACTAACTTGTTCACTTTGGAGGGGGTGTGCTTGTCATTGGTGATGGCAGGGCCGCCATCAGAAGGTGTGTGTTAGTGCAGTGAATGCAGAGTGTGTTAGAGTGTAGTGAATGCAGAGTGTGTGTAAATGTATGCAGTGTGTGTTGTATTAGTGTATGCAGAGTGTGTTGTTAGTGTATGCAGAGTGTGTTGTATTAGTGAATGCAGTGTGTGTGTGTTTTATTGGTGTATGCAGTGTGTGTTGTATTGGTGTATGCAGTGTGTGTGTGTGTGTGTGTGTGTGTGTGTGTAAATGTGCAAACTAGGTGGGGGGGGGCATTTTCACATGAAATTTGATTAAATGTTATTCCCCCTCCCTGCTTCTTACCTGTGTCCAGGGAGGAGGGAGATTCCATTCCCTGGTGGTCCGGTGGCATGGTGGGGCCCCCGGCTCCCTGTTACCTCAGAGGGGGCCCAGCACACTGCGTCTTCACATTCAGTTCATTTGCTCCAATAACTCTGGCGAACACAACTCTGCATTGTGTATGAGCTCTGAATCGATTTCTACTATAAGCAATTTAACAACATTTGAAAGCCCTGATTTGGGTAGTAGTGCAGTGCTGGCCGATATGGGTTGACCAAGAAGCATTAATCGGACAAGCGCAGGCATTGAATGAATATAGGAGATCTTCTCCAGCAGCCACATGATGCGTCTGGACCCCCAGATGGTTGCCTTTCTAGAAGAATGCCTTGACACCTCGGAGGAGTTGTCCCTCAGTAGGAGAATACTGAATTACCAGCTCATGTACCTTCCCAGCTCAGACTCTATCCCAATGATGAAGGCAGGCTTGATGGAGCTGTTATCAGACTTCCAGAAATATATCCAGGGTGATGTGGCTTCACTCCGCAATGATCGCACAGGCCTTGTTAACTGACTAGGTGTCAGTGTTCTTACCATGACATCTAGACGGCCAGGCGTGGCCATTCCACAGGTGCTAGAAAGGGGATTTGAACTCTGGACTCTTGCTGCCTTAGTCCTGCTAGTCTCTGAGCCACACTTCAGTTCATATTTTTGCCTGATGTCCTATCCTGCCTTGTCTGCATTAGGGGGCTGGACTTTACCTGTGGCTGCTCCTGTCTCTCTATGTCCATCTGAGGCAGATAGCTCATTAGCAGGGTATTTAAACCTGCCTCTCCATGAGAACATTGTCAGTTCTTTGATTCTGGTGATCGTGTGTTGTTCCTGATTTGTCTCCTGATTCTTGTTCTCCAGATTGACCCCGGATCCTGACCTTGGCTTTCCTCCTTGTTTATCCTGGCCTCTGAATTTGGCTTATCCTCCATGATCCTTCTACTTGTGTCCTTGTCTGTACTGCGAAGTGGAGCACCTTTCATGCCCTGCCCCCGTGCACAGATTCACAGAGTCCTGGTGGTTTCTATCCTTGTCATCTTGGACTGTGTCTATCTGCAAGGGTGAGCACAAATCTCTGCCTACCGGACTCCCACCTCAGGTAAGACCCTGACATAAAAAACTGACCATCATGGAGTCCACAGAGATGTGCACACTGCTTACCCAGCAAGTGTCCAGCCTGGACCAGACTGTTTTGGAGCAGCAGCGAGAAGTTCAATTTCTTAAAGGCACAGTACGTCTAGCCCCCCAAATCTGCTTATTCTGAGCCATTTGTTGTTCTGCCAGAGAGATTCAAAGGTAGCTGTGCATCCTTCCAGTGCTTTAGGGTGGATTGTGAAATTTTATTTGCCTTAAAATCTCTGACATATGCCAGTGACTTTATCATGGTCCGTTCGGCTATCAACCTGCTGTCTGGATGGATCAAGACATGGACACACCAAATGATGCAGGCTAAAAGTCCTGACCTCTACAGCTGGGGGTTCTTCATGATGCAATGAACTCGCAGCGCAAGACCACTGTGACAAAGTCTGCTCCACGTCCCAGAAGATCCCAGGTTCCCAGAAACAGGGAGACCCTGTACCAACGCCACGCCTCCTTGTTGCCTCTTTATGATCTGGTTCCGAGGGTGAATTGGCTGATATTCCAAGGAAAGAGACCGTAGGAGAAGCAGCTGCCTTTGTTTCTATTGTGGAGAAAGGGGGCATTTTATCACACTTTGCCCAACTCGTCCACCTCGGCCAAAGGCAGGGCCGGACTGGCCCACCAGGATACCGGGAAATTTCCCGGTGGGCCGTCGGCACCTGGGGCCGGGCAGACACCTGGGTCTGCTGGCGGCCGATGAGGGAGGTCTGCTGGCGGCCGCTGGGGGACTTGTATTGGCGGCCGCTGGGGGAGCTGCGCTGTCTCTGCTCTCCCGCCATTGCGCGCTGCTGAATGGCGTCATATTCCGGCCCTGGTCTCATTCAGCAGTGCGCAAGGGCGGGAGAGCAGAGACAGCGCAGCTCCCCCAGCGGCCGCCAGCAGACCTCCCCCTGGTAGGTATTAGTAATGTGTGTCAGTGTTTGTCTGTCTGTTATGGTGTGTGTGTCTGTCTGTCTGTGTCATGGTGTCTGTCTGTATGGTGTGTGTGTGTCTGTCTGTGTCATGGTGTGTGTCTGTCTGTCCGTCATGGGGTGTGTGTCTGTCCATCATGGGGTGTGTGTCTGTCCATCATGGGGTGTCTGTCTGTCCGTCATGGTGTGTGTCTGTCTGTCCGTCATGGTGTGTGTCTGTCTGTCCGTCATGGTGTGTGTCTCTGTCCGTCATGGTGTGTGTCTCTGTCCGTCATGGTTTGTGTCTGTCAGTCATGGGGTGTGTGTCTGTCTGTCATGGGGTGTGTGTGTGTCTGTCTGTGTCATGGTGTGTGTCTGTCTGTCCGTCATGGGGTGTGTGTCTGTCCGTCATGGGGTGTGTGTCTGTCCGTCATGGGGTGTGTGTGTGTCCGTCATGGTGTGTGTCTGTCTGTCCGTCATGGTGTGTGTCTCTGTCCGTCATGGTTTGTGTCTGTCAGTCATGGGGTGTGTGTCTGTCTGTCATTGGGTGTGTGTCTGTCTGTCTGTGTCATGGTGTGTGTGTCTGTCTGTCTGTGTCATGGTGTGTGTGTGTGTCCGTCATGGTGTGTCTGTCCGTCTGGGGTGTGTGTCTGTCGTCATGGGGTGTGTGTCTGTCGTCATGGTGTCATTGTCTGTCCATCATGGTGTGTGTGTGTCTGTCCGTCATGGGGTGTGTGTGTGTCTGTCCATCATGGGATGTGTGTGTGTCTGTCCGTCATGGGATGTGTGTGTGTCTGTCCATCATGGGGTGTGGGTCTGTCTGTCATGGGGTGTGTGTCTGTCTGTCTGTCTGTGTCATGGTGTGTGCGTCTGTCCATCATGGTGTGTGCGTCTGTCCGTCATGGGGTGTGTGTCTGTCCGTCATGGGGTGTGTGTGTGTCTGTCCATCATGGGATGTGTGTGTGTCTGTCCGTCATGGGATGTGTGTGTGTCTGTCCATCATGGGGTGTGGGTCTGTCTGTCATGGGGTGTGTGTCTGTCTGTCTGTCTGTGTCATGGTGTGTGCGTCTGTCCATCATGGTGTGTGCGTCTGTCCGTCATGGGGTATGTGTCTGTCCGTCATGGGGTGTGTGTCTTTCTGACTGTCATGGGGTGTGTGTCTGTCTGTCATGGTGTGTGTGTCTGCCTGTCTGTGTCATGGTGTGTGTGTGTCTGTCATGGGGTGTGTGTCTGTCTGTTATGGTGTGTGTGTGTGTCTGTCTGTCATGGTGTGTGTATCTGTGTCATGGTGTGTGTGTCTGTCTATCGTGGGATGTGTGCCTGTCTGTGTCATGGTGTGTGTGTCTGTCTGTGTCATGGTCTGTCTGTGTCATGGTCTGTCAGTGTCATGGTCTGTCATGGTGTGTGTGTGTGTCTGTCATGGGGTGTGTATCTGTCATGGTATATGTGTGTTTCTGTGTCTGTCATAGTGTATATGTGTGTTTAAAAATAGTGTTTTTGCTCACCTTTTTTTTCCCCCCACATGGGTGCGGTTTGTGTGTGAGGGTGCTATTTGTGTGCTGTGTGTGAGGGTGCTGTGTGTGAGGGTGTTTGTGTATGTGTGTTAGGGTCCTGTTAGTGTGCTGTGTGTGTGAGGGTGCTGTTTGTATGATATGTGTGTGTGAGGGTGCTGTGTGTGTAAGGGTGTTGTGTGTGTGTGTGTGTGTGTGTGTGTGTGTGTGTGTGTGTGTGTGTGTGTGTGTGGGTGCTGTTAGTGTGATGTGAGGGTGTTGGTAGTGTGCTATGTGGGTGAGGGTGTTGGTAGTGTGCTGTGTGGGAGGGTGCTATTTGTGTATGTGTGTTAGGGTACTATTAGTGTGCTGTGTGTGTGTGTGAGGGTGCTGTTTGTGTGATATGTGTGTGTGAGGGTGCTGTTTGTGTCGTGTATTTTTTGAGGGTGCTGTTAGTGAGTGTGCTGTTTGTGTGAGGGTGATGTGTGTGTTTGTGAGGGTGCTGTTAGTGTGCTGTGTGTGAGGGTGTTGTGTGTTTGTAAGGGTGTTGTGTGTGTGTGTGTTTGTGAGGGTGCTGTTAGTGTGCTGTGTGTGTGAGGATGCTCTGTGTGTGAGGGTGCTGTATGTGTGCTGTGTGTGTGGGTGCTGTATGTGTGTGGGTGCTGTTTGTGTGCTGTGTGTGTGAGGGTGCTGTTTGTGTGCTGTGAATGTGAGGGTGCTGTGTGTGCGCGCTGTTTGTGTTAGGGTGCTTTATGTGTGTAGGTGCTGTGTGGGTGCTATATGTGTGTTTGTGTGTGCTGTATGTTTGGAGGGATTGTGAAGGTAGGGGCAGATTAGTAAATAACCCCCCTCCCTTCTTACCTTATGTAGGGAGGGGGGATCCTTGCTGTCCAAGGGAGAGTGAACTCTATCCTGCGGGGCTACAGTTCACTGTCGCGAGATCTGGGCATTGCCACGGCAACGCTCAGATCTTGCGAGAGGAACCTGGCGGAGCTTCTGTCTAGAGCTCCCCGGGTCCTCTCCTGCCTCCCTCCATGCTGCTGTGGACTGGC